>JAEIGD010000005.1:4611250-5270000 GCA_018903425.1 Zaprionus nigranus
TTATAACATTCGTACTTCCTATAGGCGTTGCCTGAACATCATTGATGCGAGCACCCAACGCGTCGTCGGCATAATTGATGCGGGTCCTTGGCATTACTGATACTGCTTCATTATTTGAACTGGCTTGAGCCTGACCTGCGCATGAAGAGCCAATCAATTGTTTTTTATGTTGTAAATATCATCCATAACGTTTCCAAGCTTTCGTTTCAATACTGAATCAATATACGAGTTTAATTCCCGGTTACCGCAACTTGAACCCGATGATGCACCATCGGAATCTCCACAGATCCCAGGAGTGTCAATGCTCGATTTGGAGGCATCGCAAGATCGTCCTGCGGATTTCTGCATTTGAAGATTAAACGATGCCTGCAGATTTTGAAGTTGGTAAAAAACTTGACGATTAATAAATAATAAACAAATTTACCGATAGACACTCTACATCCTCCTTTAGTCGAGCAAGCGCAGATATACTCTTTTTATTATTCGCCAGCAGATGATAAAAAAAAGCACTAATATCACAAATGTCAAAAAGTACATGCACCAGATGCGCATTTGACATCTGTCCATTTTGTTTATTTAATATACAAATTACAATCTTGTCATCATTGAAATGTAACTGAAATCTACTTTGTTTTAAATATATTTCAATTGTTATACCCTGTAGCCCTGATATATAAATGCAAATGTACAAAATGTAAGTTAACAGTTAACGAAACAATCGCGGTTTACAGAATCATCGCTATCGGTTGCGCTTGTACACAACCGAAATTTATCGATACTGAATTAATATCTTACTTCTGTTTTTAGAATTTGGATTAACTTTTCTTAAAAAAAAGTATAATTTAATGTAATAAGCGCACGCAAAGCTGAAATAAAAGAAGCAATGCGCTTGCTTAACATTTTACAACAGCTTAGGTAAACTAACCGAAACTTTACATAATGTAAAAAGGTGTCTCTGTTATTCATCTACCTAACAGCGCCGATGCTAAACAGCCAAACATTCGCGGAGTGTACACAAAAAAAGGAAAGGCTTTCTTTTCAGCCAGCTGCAGCAGTTGCACAAACAACAAACGCTGGGGCTGCAAAGGAACACGAATTACTTTACTCGACGCTTATTTTAATCTGTCAACAAAACGAAATAAATAAATAAAAAAACCAGCAACAAAGCCTGCTCTCGATTTCCAAGTTTTGAATAAAGGGCACATATTGCGCGAGTGTCCGTGTGTGGGTGCATAACAATAAAGAAAAGAAAAGAAGTGCAAGCATAAAAATTGATTTTTAACGAGTGTTAAGTGCCAACAACAACAAACAGGAACAGCAACAAAATGGTGCAAAAATTTCAATCGCCTGTGCGGGTCTACAAATATCCCTTTGAGCTCGTTATGAAGGTGTGTATCTTATTTGCAGTAGGCGTGTCACATAACCACTCACGCCCATGCACGTCTCACGACAGAGACAGTTTCCCTATGTCTGTGTGTGTGTATGTGTGTGTCGGGGGTCGGTGTGGATGAGTGGGTAGATGCCTGTGTGTATGTGACGCGTGTCTGGCAAGTCATTTCACATAACACGTAAAATATTCTTCTCTCTTACGTTGATAATTACACACAGCTGTCATTTCAATTCGCTGCATTTTCCACATTTCCCGAATCACTTCTCATCTCTCTCTCTCTGTTGCGTTTTCCTCATATTATCTTTCAAGCTGTCGCGCATCACATGCAAAAGATAAATAAAATTAACCTTGGAGTTGTCACTCTCTCTCTATCCCTTCCTTTCTGTCTCTCTCTCTGCCTCTTGTCTTGTCATTCGTATGTAATTTCATGAATGGAAGCCCGCGACACAATAGCCAGAGTGAGAGAGATAACATAGTGCGAGAGAGGGAGACGGACTCGTCGGTCAGCTGCCCGGTTCGTGTTTTGCATTCCAGATCCGCATCAGAGACAGAGAGTAGCAGGAAATAAGCGATTATGGCCCATTGTATACAATAAAAAACAATCAACGGAATGAGACAACAAAATAGGGGGGAATTCTAAGCAAACCGATTCTATTATAAGCTAATAAAACGATGCTAAACGGGTGTTGGAAATTATGGCAAATGTTGTAGATGTCTCTCTTTAAGTTGTAGTACCCTCTCTGCAGTTAGGGTATATGTATGTCTGCCTAGACGTAGCTGATAACGTTGCGACACCCCAATGCGAATCATATCAGCCCGGTTGGCATAATTCACGCCATTTTTCTACTTTTGATAATACGCAAATATAGTTGGCAAACTTTTTCGTTTATCTATCAATGTGAAAAACGAAATTGCGTCGAAAACAATTTCCCTATGTGGGTAGCTCAATTCTATTTAATTAAGTTTTCTCGCGTAAATTGATTGCGAGACAGCAAACAAATAAGTTGTTATTATTTTTTTGTTATTGTTATTATCAGCTGAATTAGTATCTCATTGTTGTTGGGTGCAAAAGTTGTCGTCGTCGCCGTCGTCAAAAGTTATTGACTTGAGAATAAAATGCTATATGGTATAGTTACTACGGCTGGCTGTCCAGTAGGTCGGCGCTAATTGGCTTAACAGTAAAAAATAATCTCTTTATAGCAGACAATCCAGCTCATCAAAACGAAATGGTCACGTTTCTGATGCACACGGTGCGGTTCCTAACTAAATAAATCAAAGGTTGTAACAAGATTACAGTGGAATATATTGTGTGCATACCATGGAACGAAGAAGGTAAACGTTATTGAAAGCCTTCACGAGTTATCGATAATGTTACGAAAACAACGAATTTTATAATGCGATATATAGCTATAATAACAAATATCACATGCCTGTCGTGACTCTTATTGAAGGGAATTGTAGCTAGATATGATATATAGTATGATACAATCACACATCACATGTCAGATACTCATGTTGGGGGGAAGTTGCAGTTATTTAACTTGAAATTGGTATATCTACAATCATAAGTAGAACAGCAGGGTCTTAAGATGATGTTGAGTGAGAGAAATACTAAGTTCTTAAACTTGAAGTATATACAAGTATATATCTTTTTGTATTTAAAGTTGAACAAAAGAAACTTTATGGGGTCAACCCCTATGATGACATATATTTTAAACACATGTTGAGGTTTTTATCATTTATTTATACCATTTGTATGAATAGCAAAGCTAAAGAAATGTGGAGAAACCTCACTTACCATACAAAACAATCTAATATAAATATCTGAATTAATATTCTATATGCATTCAAAACAAGAAAACCCACTTACTATACAAAAAAACAATCCCATTTATGAATACATAACATATGTTTACATGTTTATAGCTGTATATTCTATATGTATTCTTTCTTTGAACAAATAATATGAAAGGACCTGTCGTCATTGTAAAGACCTAGTATTTTAAATGGCAACTATTTTTATCCTCCACTGCGGGCACTGCAAGAGTTGTTTGTTTGTTTGTTGTTAACGTAACAGCCTCGATGTCTGCCGTTGTAGGACCGTCGTAAGGGGTGTAGGACTTTATCCTCAAGGCAATCAATTTTCCATTTTACTAGAGAGCCCCCTCACGAAGTGTAGCTAGTACGTTGTAGTTGTACGAAGACATCACAGCTACGTAGTACTATGAGGCATGAAATTTGCACACTTTCGGTCTTCGTTCTATATTTAGCAACGTCGACAAATCGCCTTTAAAAGGGTCTACCCCGAAAACTTTTAATGGGCCAATTAGAAGTTTATGGTACGTCTAACTTGGTGAATTGCGAACCTCAAGTGGAACACTGTGGAATTTACATTGCCCGTCTAGCCTGTAAATCTATCAGTTTGATGACATTTTTATGCGGCTGTTGCGGCACATTAATAACACCCAAGTTAGGTTCGTTCGACTGTGGATTCATGTGGCTTTTCACACGACTCTGAGACTGCTGAATAATTGAGCTCGATGAGGAAAACTATTGGAATAGGCCAGACAACAAGTTGTCTTCGTGCTGCTTTCTTTCCCAGGCTGACACGACGATAGCACGTGGCATAGTGTCCCACAAGAGTCCTTACTTAGTTTGCTCGAGGTTCCTTTAAACTCTCTGAAAATATTGTACTGTAACTTTCCTTTCAAATCCAATTAGTACACTTCGTGTCACTGTGCTGTTGTCTTCGTGCCTTGAACTTTTAAAATATATATGAGGCGTACTTAATTATCATGTGGCGTGCTTTAAAGGACACGCGTTGTCACGTTCTTGTCCTTGCACGGCCCTGACACGACCCAGAGAAGTCGCATTTTAATTCTAGACTGGAAAATGTCCCGTTTAAATAATTCAATATCAGGTATACAAAGAAATATAAATTCCTGAATGACTTAAGAACGTGAGAAATTTCTCGCGCCTGTCCAAATTATTAATGGGTTTGCAGCCAGATTTGTTTAGAATGCGGCGTAGAAAGTGTTTTCCCCATATGACGCATGTGGCAAAGGGGCTGTATACATAAGATAATGGGGCCCAAGTTAAGCAATAATCAAAAAAAAACTGAACAAAATGAATTGTTTATCTGGGTGAAGCTCTTCCAACATCGCTAAACACAGCGCACATATTTCCCCATACATAACCCTTAGTGCAGTAATAACTCTTTCATTATACGATATATACAAAAAAGAAAGAAGAAAAATCATTATTATCATCATTATTAATGTTTTTGCCTAAATTGATAAACAGTTTGTTACGTTTAGCTAATTACTTGATAAGCTTTTAGCTTGAAACGAGCTAAATATGGTTTGAAACTAGTTCCCATGGCCTTTTAGCTTAATTGCAATGAAAAAACTTTAGCAATATTGGCAGCAATCTTCCAATCAATATCTAGTATAAACGGGCGCAAATAGACAGGCAGCTGTTTTATAACTTTGCAAATATTTGGCGTGGCAACTGGTGCCGGTCACACACCACACACACAGTCACATGCAAATATATCTATAATCTGCTGTTGTATCTGTATCGAAATTGTGGCCCTAGGCCAAGTTCATGTTCATTTACATGTCATAAATTAGCCAAGCGTCAAGGCCAGCAACACCATAACATAATCAATCTATAGTATATGGTCTTGCCTCTACCCTATGGAAAACACATATACTTAATCATCCTCCCTTCACCCTTAAATCTATAGCAATACTATATTATCTTCTTTCTACTTAACCTATGGCAACAACATGTATAATATCATCATCTCTATTCCCTATAACCTATGTTATATCAACAGCGTGTGTAAAATAGAGCATCTTCCATATACCTATAGAAACAACCTGTACTATATCATCTTCCCTATAACCTATAGCAACAGCATAATGATATATTCTCTTCTTTCTCACTTCCTTTAGGCCTACGAGCGCCGCTTTCCGACTTGCCCGCAAATGCCCATTGTTCTGGACTGCGAGGTTATTAAGGATGAGTGCCTGGAGAATGGCGCCAAACGGAATACGAGTCGTCGCTGCAAACTGGCTGTGGATGCACCGTATATATTCAAGAAGCTTATCGGAGTGGACTTTGTATTCTTTCTACAGCACAATTATCTGGATATGACGAATCGCACATTGAGTATTGAGGCGGTCAACGAGAGTTTCTCGTCGCGTATCGAGATCTTCGAACGTTGTCGCTACTACGCACATCCGGATAACTCGGATTGGACTTGCTTCGATCAGACAGCTACGCTGGATATCAAGAACTTCTTTGGCTTTGAGCATTCGATGGAGAAAATGGGCATGAAACAATACACCCAGACAACGCTCAAGGGCAAGGAGATAATTGAGTTCTTCATTGGTCAACTCAAGGAGGAGGGCATCACTCATGTAGAGCGTTGGGTACCGCCACTAGATGCACCTAAATCGCCGAGCAGCAGTACCGAACAACATCATGACATATTGCTCGATGGGGATTTCATTGCACGCAACTTGGGTCAGTTATCTCCGATGCAGGAGTCCAAGCTGCTGGAGCTGCGAAAAATGCTGGATGGTGTCGATGATCTGGAGCGTATGCCCAGTTATCAGACCATCTTGCGTTTCTTGTCAGCACGCGACTGGCATGTGAGCCAGGCATATGCCATGCTCTGTGATTCCCTCAAATGGCGTCGAGAGCATCGCATCGATGATTTGCTGCAGGAATACAGCAAGCCATCGGTGGTGGTTGAACACTTCCCTGGCGGTTGGCATCATCACGACAAGGATGGAAGGCCCATTTACATATTGCGCTTGGGTCACATGGATGTGAAGGGTTTATTGAAATCTCTCGGTATGGAGGGTTTGCTAAGATTGGTATGTTGTGAACTTTAAATAATCTTTAAGTTATTTTCTTTATGTATTAATATTTCTCCTTATGCTTTACAGGCTTTGCACATCTGCGAGGAGGGCATACAGAAGATCAATGAGTCGGCAGAGCGTTTGGATAAGCCAGTGCTCAACTGGTCTCTCTTGGTTGATTTAGAGGGTTTATCCATGCGTCACTTATGGCGTCCTGGCATCAAGGCACTGCTCTACATCACCGAAACCGTTGAGCGCAACTACCCGGAGACAATGGGCCGTGTGCTGGTGGTGCGTGCGCCACGCGTATTTCCCATAGCCTGGACTATTGTCAGCGCCTTTATAGGTAAGAAATATAACTATAATATATATTGTAACTATATATTATATACATTAACTTGAATCTGTTATTTCTCTAGACGAACACACACGCTCCAAGTTCCTGTTCTATGGCCCGGATAGCGAGCATATGCGTGAGGGACTTGCTCAATATATTGATGAGGAAATAGTGCCCGATTTCTTGGGTGGCTCTTGCAAGGTAAAAACTTGTTACGCTGTGCCTTAGCTTTGTAAATACTTAAAAAACAATCTGTCCAGGCTCAATACCGATATCCTATTTTTGTACATAATATAATCTTTTCTATTATATTGTTATTTTTTCGTACTCTTGAAACTTTCGTTTATCCCATTCCAAATTTGAAAATTTAGACGCATTTATCGCATGTGGACCAAGTCAATCAAAAATATCTAACGCATTGTTATTTAGCTGAATGCGATTGTGTAAGCAGCTTTAGATCTCTCTCTCTCTCTCTCAATCCTAATCCCAAATATGATCGTACAATGTGCCGTTAATTATTGTTATGTTATGTTGTATAGTTTGTGAGTTCTTTGTCCTTTGAACTATGTCTATATATACACACCGAAGCACATACTAGTACACAATACATATGTATACCTGGTTTTAATATTCATTTCCCGCCTTTTTTTTCCCCATAGACGATGATACACGAGGGCGGCCTCGTGCCCAAGACGCTTTACAAGATGAACTCTCTGGAGGATCACGATGATGATACGCCCGTTGCTTCGCGTGCTGCTTCTGCCTCCAAGTCGGATGTGGCCAGCAACGAAGGCAAACGTTTGTCGGCTGCACATCAGCATGATCACAAGAATCTATATAAGACAGTGGATCTGAAGCCGGGCTTCACTCACGAGTTGCTCATACGCAACTCGGACCCTAAGAGTGTGCTCACCTGGGACTTTGATGTGCTGCGCAATGATTTGCACTTTACACTGTATCGCATAACTGAGGAACTGCCTGATAAGCATGGTGAGTTTGGTGTATATCCAGCTAATAGAGATGGATATCTAATCATATTTAATATATATTCACAGATGCGGCAGTTTCCTACTTTGATCTGCAGGACTTCAATGAGGGCGTCAACTATTTCCGCGAAGAGCCCACGCTCATTTGCCGGCACAAGGAGAGTGTGCAGGGATCGCATGTGATGCATCACAACGATAGCTATATAATGCACTGGTTTAGTCCGTCGGGTGCACAACTGAATCTATTCTATGAGGTCCTAAGCTCTGTGAACTACAAAGGGATCCATGACCAGTCTGCAGTCGGCATTCTCATCCAACTCATCGGCGGCAAGTTCGTGTCAGAGTCGATGATATGAGCAGAACGGGCTGGGTCCTGGTGGGGATGTACTACAGCCCGCAACATCATCATCATCAAAGGAACAGCCAGAATTGGATCTGATGTCGGGCACACTAATGGAGAAGAGCTTGAATCTGTTCGACACGCAAGATATATTTTTTTAAGCCATTCGATTTGCAATCTCATTTAAGTTTAGGTTTAGCAAAAAATATGTTTAGTTTCGTGTTTTAATTTCGGATTCATTTAGCACAATTTAGTTTTGACTTTTGTTTAATTTTATAGTGTATTTATAGCAAAGAATATTATAAGCCAAAAAACTGAAATTTGTGAATTAGGACTTTACATACACAAAGTATAGATACATATATACATATAAATATATATGATCATACATAAATACGGTTGTATCAGCGAGAAAGAAATTCAAATATCACGCAATCCACACATTCATTTGAGCGCGTCAATTAGTCCATTTTAGCAGCTTATATACATTTTTATCACTATATAGATATATAATAATATATATATATATATATACACAATGTAAGCAACGTAATATTTGTAGCGCAGCTAATTTTATATATGGCTTTTTATAACACCGTCGCCAAAACGTAACGAAATAATGCCAGAAATTTCGCTCGAAATCAAATGAGATTTACACAAAAGAACATCTTATCAATGACTACATGTTACCTAATTAGTTTAATTCGGATCTATGAACTTAACAAAAAAAGGAAATCATAATAATGTTTAGCTTATTGAAATGATTTCAATAAAAATATTGCAATGAAAAATTAAAAGAAAAATAGACGAACTTAATACAATATCAATGGAATTCAGTTTAGACTACGAAACAAATGCTGCAAAGAATCTTAGGCTTTAAGTGATTAATGATAATCAATTTAAACAAGAGCATAGAATACTAATTAAATAGCCAAGCAAATGCCGTGCATGTTAACTATTTGTGTAAGTCGAAATAAAAATGCAAATAAACATACCAACAATAATAAATAAAAAAAAAAGTAATTAATTTCAAATGCCGACAGAGTGGCAACACTGCCCCACATTCATTTGAACTTGAAAAATGTGACCATCTCCCTATTTACATTTTGTTGTTTTGCAACACTAAACCTAATCAGCTGGCGGGCTACACTTTTCCACTGGCTAACAAAATAAACAAAAAGAATAACTTTGTTTTCAACAACACACACATAAATATGCATACAAACAACAAAACTCTATCAATACAAATATATTTAATCATATTCCTTATCAATGAAGGTTAGCAGTGGCCTACGCGACGGTATAATCAAATCGTTAGCAATCGTCAACGGAAACTGTAGTTTATTTTGGATTAAAAGCCAAAACAAAGGTAGAAATATATATAAAACGGATTAGCCACCAGTCACCAATCGAGTTATAGTAAATAGCTACGGCACTGCGGGACGTTCAACAGTTGAAGAGCATTGCTAACCGGTAACACATCAACACAGCGCAGACATGGTTGCATTCGAGGTTGCCAAGTGAGTAATTAGCTTACACTGTGTGATAATTGCAGGTCCCCAGAGCCAGACAATATATTGTGATTTTGTCGTTATGACGCCGTCAAATACCTTGGAATCCATTCTTAATTTACTCTCGGATCCTTACAGAAAAGAGTCCACTGCCATCGAAGCAGTTGGCAACATCTATGAGGATAAGAAAATATTCCCAGCTTTTCGCAGTGGACCTTTGGACGAGTATCGTGATAAGGCGAGCTTCTGCTACAAACGCCTCAATGTGTTATTGGAGGGCGAAGAGCACCTGCGTCTAAAGGTAAGGACCATATAAAAGAATGTCTAGCGATATATGCAATGATATATATATATATATATATATATTATAAATGCAGTTATAATCGGGTGCGAAGTTAAAGTTGCAACTTTAATTCGTTCGTGTTACCAAAGTTCAAAGTCGAACAAATCGAACCGATTAATTACTACAAAAGCTATTCATATAACTACAACAATAGTTGGCACTCATTATCTTGTTGTAAATCTACATCGATTGCTATCTTAACTTTTAATAGTATCAAAACTTAATCTTGATAATCAATTTTTTAAAAATATTTGCTAGTCACTTCGTTAATTGATTAGATTAGTACAGAAATTTGCGCCCCCTGTAATGAATATAGCCAATTTTAGCAGGTTTTGCTATAAATGATAATCAGTCTATCTGAATTATTTCGATAAGATATTAGCTTGAATAAAATTGGGTCGGGTGGGGCAGCTTATCATAATTTGTAGTTATTAATGAACAATTTTTTATAGCACAAAATTTGGCAATGGATGGAAAAACATCCCGACTTCCAACGTGAGCCGGAAACTCCAAGTTTGGAGCGAACACGTGAATTGGCCAATAAACGTCATCATTTACTGTGGGAGCAGAAGTTCTTCGGCATTGAAGAGGTAAGAAATAAAGATCTTTTGAATTTGCTTTTAAAAGCTCAACTTCTCTTTTGAAATCCCTTAGTATTTCTCCAAGCCACACTTAATGTCGGCCTTCAGTCAGGCAATCTTCAGTTATGACTTCAGTTTCGCAGTGAAGTTTTCCCTCTCCAATGGCATGTTCCCCAGCACTTTGGTATCGAATGGAACCGAGCGACTGGGCAAATATATTTCAAAGAGCGCAAATAACCGCATAGTCGGTGCTTTTGCACTCACTGAGATATCCCATGGAACGAACGTGAATGGTAAGGTTATGGTATAGCTATATAATATATAGATATACATATAATATAGATAATTTTTTAACCTTCTTCTTTGATCTTTTGCAGGCATGCGTACAGTCGCCACATATGATAAGAAAACGCAGGAGTTTATCATACACACACCTGACTTTGAGGCCGCAAAGTGCTGGGTTGGTAATCTGGGCAAGACTTGCACCCATGCCATAGTGTACGCCCAGTTATATGTGCCTGATGGCAATCATCAGGGTCTTAATGCCTTCCTAGTGCCCATTCGTGATGAGCGCACACTGCTGGCATTCCCAGGCGTCACTGTGGGCGACTTGGGTGAGAAAATCGGTCTAAATGGCATTGACAATGGGTAAACCTATTGATATATATACTTATAGAACCATTTGTTCACCTTTTCGTACATTGCAATTACAGTTTTGTGATATTCAATCAATATCGCATACCCAAGGACAATTTGCTATCGAAGACGGGGGACATTGATGCCCAGGGTAACTACAACAGTCCCATTAAGGATGAGCGCAAGCGTCTGGGTGCCTCCATGGGTGCATTGTCAACAGGTCGAGTTAACATCACCGCCATTACCTATGTGGCGTTGAGTAAGGCTCTCACAATAGCGACACGTTACTCGGCCAGCCGTCGTCAATTTGGACCTGTCGATAGCAAAGTAGAGTGGCCAGTGATTGAATACCAGTCACAGCAGTATCGCTTGCTGCCTCACCTGGCAACGGCAATTGCATTGCGTGTTGTTACCTTATGGATTGGCAATACCAATACCAGTATGACCCTTCGTGGTTTGTCTGGTGAAGATATATCTGAGATGGGTATGGAAATCCATGCAATTTCGTCGGCATTAAAACCTTACTGCACTTGGGCAGCACGTGATGGTATCCAGGAGTGTCGTGAAGCTTGTGGAGGACATGGTTATCTCAAGGCATCAGGATTGGGTGATCTGAGGAATGACAACGATGCCAATTGCACCTACGAGGGTGAAAATAATACCCTTATTCAGCAGGCTTCCAATTGGCTAATTAACTTGCGTCGCAGTAATTCCAATTTTGTGGATGTGTCCCCATTGGAGACAGTCGCTTTCCTTAGCAATATGGATGAACTGCTACGTAGCAAGGCGCAAGAGCGTAACGCTTCTCAAGCTCTGGATGTGCACAGTGAGTAGTTGTCATATCTATTATGCATAATAATATTTGATCCATTTTGGTTTATCGTTTTCTTCTCAAATAGATTTGCTGAAGGCGCTGAATTGGCTCACAGCCTGGCAATTGGATGCCACTGTTAAACGTTTCGGAGAGCTACAAGCCGCTGGAAAGAATGCTTTCGAGACACGCAACAATATTCAGGTGTTTGCAGCACAAAAGCTGTCGATAATTTATGCTGAGGTGAGGATTTTCAAATTGTATATTTAAAATGAAACATATTTTAATGATTTGTTTATTTTCCATCAGCGCACCGTGTACTATGTCTTCTATAAATACGTAACTGGTCTACCCAACTCGAACGAACAACATGCTCTGTTGAAGGTACTGGCATTTTACGGTGCCAATTTGATCAACAAGTACGCAGTGTTGTTCTATCAGGGTGGCTACTTCCGTGATAATGCGCACATTGAACTCTATCAGAAGGGTATAATCGATTTGTTGCCTGTGCTGAAGAACGAGTCTATAGCCTTGGTGGATGCCATTGCACCGAACGACTTTATACTTAACTCTCCGCTCGGCATGAGCGATGGCAATGTCTATCAACATTTGCAACGCAGCATTGTCGCCACTCCGGGCGTATACGAGCGACCCTATTGGTGGCGTGATGTCACCTATAAGAACTATCTGCGTAGCGCCAAGTTGTAAACAAGAGCCCAATCAAAACATAGCCTTACATGCCTTTCTTCAGTGATATTTGTGCAATGTTCTTGATCTTAGATCAGACGTGAATAGAACCTAACATTGTTAAGTAATAAAAGTATTAATTTGTTGCAAATTGTATTTCATTTTTAAATGAAATCGGTTATTTATATGTGGTATAGCAATACCATCTTGTATGACTATATGAAACAAAGACTATTTAGGATAAGAAAACATACATTTGGGACGCACCATCATTTGCACTGACTTATACGAATACTTTTGATCCCTTCCAATAATGCCAGTAAATTCCTTTATTAGAGAGGCCTGAAGAGACGGCGCCATTAAGATAGGAGTCCATTAAGAGAGCTGCAATGAGAACCGAAAATGTAAGCAAATACAAAGAGAGTCGAGCTCTTTATTTACCTGAAAGCACAAGACGTAACTGTTCCAGCATACCACCAGGCGCCTATGTGTTTTTCTGAACAAACACCACCGTTTACGCTGTCGTTATCGTTATCAAATGTACTGAATTTTTTCCCTACATGATGGCTCAATGAATCCCCAGCGTCTCCAGAATATACTCCCAACTTGGCCAACCTGTAGAAGTCCGATTCAGCGGAGACTAGAAAGTCGTCATAACGAGCAAATTTGATATTTCCATCAAAATCCTCTAGTTGAATATAGAGCTCATGGGGCTTGGATGCTGTTATTGCGTGTAGCTTGTCGAGACCTATAAAGAACTCACTGGAAATATTACCGAACCCAGCCTTATATTGTGCCCAGTTGCGATAGAAATTCAAATTTCCATCTATGCGTCTCTGAATTACGGTCCAGCCCGGCCCGTCTACATGGGATTCGCAATAGACTGGGAAGGGAATATGTCCGTAACGTTAATGGTATATATTCCACTTGAATTGACAATTGCCGGACAGGATTCAGGATAGCTATGAAGCAAGCCGGTGGCATTGGTAACTATCAATTCTTGTATGATGTCCGCTGTGTTTGAATCCACATGATTGTGAGCTCTGATCTCTGCTCCATTCTGTAAAAATACTTATATATAAATATATATGTTTAGATTCAATGTAAGACGTTATGTTTGGCACCTCTTTATTTCAGGATCGATTGTAGTGTAAGTTGACATCATTTTGTCCTCTTCCCCATTAATTTTAGTGGCATTATCGGTAAGAGATTGTTCCTTTAATTAATCAATTAGTTATGTTCGTGCTTTATTCAGTACTGGTTATTTCTTACTAGAGGATTTGCTAGATATATGGGTAAGATGCACGAAACGAGCACAATGAAAATCCAGACTGACTTCATTTTAAGGAAATCTTCTCAAGACTGAGCTGTTACAGCTCGTGCCATATTCTTTTTATACTGAACAGTTCACCACCAAAGCTCCACTCCACCATATGTATAATCATAATAATCATATAAGGCTTAAACGCCTTAGTTATTTGGTATATAAAAGAAAGCAAGAGTCGCGTGTATACGTTGTTAATCCTAGATAACGCAAATCAACTAATCCTCAGCAAATCAACAATTTGAATTTTCGATTCGATTTGTAAGTAAAGTATTAAAGAAACAACTCGGACATTGACATATACTTTGCTGATTGAAATATCTACGTTTCCTCAAAATTGTAATGTAATCGGAAAAGAAAATATGAGCATAACACTAAATGCCTGTGTCAGTCAATAAGGGATCGTTTGATCTGTTACAGTAATTAACTTAACCACTCCTAACGACATTTCAATACTGGTCGAAGGGTATCCTACTGTCGAATGTATTTGAATGTAAATTTCGCCTCTGGTTATATTTGTATATCATAAACATTATATTTTTGATTAATAATAAAATACATTGGTTAATTATAGCATACATAAATGTGAAGATACCCTACCACACCCCCTACTCATAATATTAGTAGAAGGTTATTATTTTCGTCTTAAAAATCAAGAATATTTTGGATAAGAGCATGGACATCTGGGGCGCACCATCATTTGCACGGATTTATAAGAATACTTTCGTCCCTTCCAATGGTGCCAATAAAGTCCTTTTTCAATGAGACCTTCGGAGACGTTTCCATTAAGATAGAGCCCATTGAGATTGCTGCATAGAGAACCAAAAATTTGAGTGGAAAAAAGTTTGGATTCCTATCGTATCGAGCTCACCTGTATGCACAGTATATAGATGCTCCATACCACCAGGCACCTAGCATTTCCTCGGAACAAACCCGACTCAAGCCATCATTATCATTGTCAAAAGTACTGAATTTTTGCCCAGCATGATCTCTTAACGAATCCCCAGCGTCCCCAGAATAGGCTCCCAACTTGGCCAAATTATAGGAGTCCGATTCAGCGGAGATTAGAAAACCGTCATAGCGGGCAAATCGCGTGTTTCCATCAAAATCCTCCAGTTGAATATAGAGCTCATGGGGCCTGGATGCGGTTATTGCGTGCAGCTTGTCGAGACCTATAAAGAACTCACTAGAAATATTACCGAAGCCAACCTTATACTGTGCCCAGTTGCGGTAGAAATTCAAATTGCCATCTATGCGTCTCTGAATTACGGTCCAGCCCGGGCCAGCTATATGTGATTCGCAATATACCGGGAAGGGAATATATCCAGTGACATTAACGGTATAAATTCCATTTGAATTTGCAGATGCGGGACAAGATTCTGGATAGTTGTGCAGTAAACCAGTTGCATTGGCATCTATTAATTTTCGTATAATGTCCACTGTGTTTGCGTTCACATTTTCCTGAGTTCTGATTTTCTCTTTGGTCATAAAATATAGATTGTCCAGATCCTGCTCCATTCTGTGAATGAATATGTAAATATAATTTTATATTCAATATATGACATCATTTACGGTACCTTAATATTGCCGGATTAACCGTTGTGAATTCGAAAGTTGAAATACTTGAGTCTAGTTCCAAATCATTTATAATGTCCTTATGAGTTGATGGTACCTTTTATGGATTTATAAGTTAGATTCGTGCTTTATTCAGCACTGATTTTCTTACCAGAGGATTTGCAAGATATCTGGGCAAGATGAAGGAAACGAGGCCAATGAAAATCCAGACTGACTTCATTTTAAGGACAATCTTCTCAAGACTGAGCTGTTACAACTCGTGCCATTTTCTTTTATACTGATCGAAAATCTTTTAAACCCAAATACAATATACGATATGTATAATCATGTAAGAGCTAATCGCCTGAGTTCTATATAAAGAAAGAGACAGTCCCGTATTTACGATGTGCGGTATCCATGATAAGGAGTGAAAATATTGCTTCCACAGCGTAATTGTTGTATATATGGATATATACTATATATATTACATACAATATTCGCGATTGTGGGTACTAAATATCAATTTATTGTTTATCTCTTTGGATTTTGTACTTTCGCTTCAGATGAGACTTCATTTACAACATTGTATGATAACCAATATGTGCAACATTATCTTCCATTAAATATTCTTAGCAATTTAAAAAACTGAGGCAAAGGAAACGTTCAATGTTAAGCATTTCTTTCTTCTTTCCGATTCGATTTCCCTGAATGTGTGGAAGCGAAGGCTGTGGCTGAGGTTTAGACAAATTAAATGTGCAGATACAACGGCATTTCGATAACGGATCTCCAGAAGTTTCTTGAGCTGTAGTTTCATTAAATTGTCTATCTGTTTTACTGCAAGCTGCTTCAGGGGTTTAAGGTTCACAGCTGCTATGTACAGCTTCGTCTATAGAAACTGATTCTTTAGACCGGCATTACGGCCATAAGCTCAGCACATGGCGGTGCACATACTATCTGCTGAGTCAGGAACTGATCGAGGTACAATAAATTAAAACAGTTTCTTCTGTTTGTTGACTATTTTTATTATGTATTGTTTTATCTTTTAATGATTTTCATACTTTCATCATAAACACTTTTGTCGTTGAAATATTGGTATTGTATGATAAGCAATAAACAATTATATTTCTTTACATATTCATTACAAGGTACAAATAAAATTAACTAAATAATTATAGTTTTTTATTTTCGGACAAACAGATTTCACTTTCACTGTGTTATAATGTCGTTTGATATTAAAATAGATTGATTCATATTGGCATATTGGTTAATTACGGCATACATATGAGTTTTGTTACTCTTGTTATACTAAATCAAAACTATTTTTGATAAAAACACGCACATTTTGGACGCACCATCATTTGCACTGACTTATACGAATACTGTGATCCCTTCCAGTGAAACCAGTAAATTCCTTTTTAGAGAGGCCTGAAGAGACGGCGCCATTAAGATAGAGTCCATTAAGAGAGCTGCAATGAGAACCGAAAATGTAAGCAAAATACAAAGAGAGTCGAGCTCTTTATTTACCTGAAACCACATGTTTGCATACCACCAGGCGCCTAGATGCATTTCTGAACAAACACCACTCCAGCCGTCGTTATCGTTATCAAATGTACTGAATTTTTTCCCTACATGATAGTTCAATGAATCCCCAGCGTCTCCAGAATATACTCCCAACTTGGCCAACCTATAGAAGTCCGATTCAGCGGAGACTAGAAAGTCTTCGTAACGAGCAAATTTGATGTTTCCGCCAAAATCCTCTAGTTGAATATAGAGCTCATGGGGCCTGGATGCGGTTATCGCGTGTAACTTGTCGAGACCTATAAAGAACTTACTGGAAAGATTACCAAACCCAGCCTTATACTGTGCCCAGTTGCGATAAAAATTCAAATTTCCATCTATGCGTCTCTGAATTACAGTCCAGCCCGGCCCGACTACATGCGTTTCACAATAGACTGGGAAGGGAATATGTCCAGTAACGTTAATGGTATAAATTCCATTTGTGTTGGGAGAGGTTGGACAGGATTCAGGATAGTTGTGCAGTATGCCGGTCGCATTGGTATCTATCAATTTTTTGGATAATGTCCACTGTGCTCGCATTCACATTTTCCAGAGTTAAGATTTGCTTTTTGACCGTAAAATATAAATCATCCAGATCCTGCTTTATTCTGTGAAAATATTGTTATAAATAAATATTTTTATATTCAATATATGACGTCATTTTCGGTACCTTAATATTCCCGGATTAACCGTAGTGGTCTCGTAAGTTGATGTACTTGAGTCCACTTCCAAATCATTTGTAATGTCCTTATGAGTTAATGGTACCTTTTATGGATTAACTAGTTAGATTCGTGATTTATTCAGCACTGGGTTTCTTACCAGAGGATTTGCAAAATATCCGGGCAAGATGCAGGAAACGAGCCCAAAGAAAATCCAGACCGACTTCATTTTAGGACAATCTTCTTAAGACTGAAATTAATTCTAGTTCCATGTCGTTTTATACTTAAAGAAAGACCGCAGTAAATATATGTTATGCCAAATTACTGATAAGCAAACGTCAACCATTTTTAAGAGCTTCCAAATCAAGCTAACGTTTCGTTGTGTTAGTGAGCAGCAATTATCTGCAAGCTTTTGGGCGTTGCTTTTAAGTTTTTCAAAAATATATATATTTAGTCAGTTATCTGAAAACATTTTGATCAGTGTATTTGTTCGGACATCCGCATAGCAACCCAGCCCAGTGGCTGATTTGATCGCAGCTGCAATTTTACTCTCCGGCTTACAAATTTCGCTTTCGATTTCGTTTTGTTCTCAATTACGCATTTTGGGTTTGTCCCGATATTGAACTTTGGAAAAAACCGCATTCGACGGGAAAAAACTTTACCTATGTTTGCGAGTTATCAGAAATGAGTTTTTGCCCGTCACAGTTTTTTGACGTTAAGTCGAAATTTAACCGTGGTGATGAATAACTTAAAACTCACCCACAGCAAATTGTGGTATTCATTTATTATTTTATTCTTTACTGGATTTTGTACTTCCGTTATGTAGACTTCTTTGTCTTAGACTTCATTTAACACATCGTTTATACAAAATAAAACTTAATTGGTTTTGTATGATAAATAATATGTGCAAAATGTTCTTTCTTAAAACATTCTCGGTAAGTTAAGAAACAATTATATTAAATATTTATAGTTTTTGGTCTTCGGCCAAACCGATATGATTCACAGTGTTTTATAGAAAATCAAATAACTTTGTAATTATAATCAATATATCGTTATAGATTTGCATCGAAGTTGGTTGACATATGCAGTGTTTTGTGCGTTAAATTATTATCTCGATATTTGACTACAATTTAAACTTAATTAGGATCACAGTCTGACAAACGTTTCAGTTGATTTATAAATATACAGAAATTTGTGGCTAGAACAGATAATATACAATATACAATAGTTGAGCAACGATCAAGGGATGGGACAGGGGTGTCAGGGTGTCAACGTCTGCGCACCCGCTCCTGATCCTACTCCCGAACCCGATTCTTGCTCATAGAACTCTGAGGCAATGTGCGCGTAGTTTGGCAACTTCGCCGACTTCGTTTTCTGTTTGAATAAGCATCGGAATCTGTTGTGGCAAATCGCTTGTGGCCCACAGATACAAGTCTAGCGTCTTCTCCGTGCAATCGGCTATGAAACGTACAAATGGACGGATGTCGCCCTCGTTGGCCAGCTTGAGGAAGTGATAGTACTTGCTGCGCTGTTGTTTGGGTATGATGACGGGCGGGTAGCCGGCGCGCATGAGCAGAGTGTTCATAAGGAGGCGCGAAGTGCGTCCATTGCCATCGACAAAAGGATGGATGTGCACCAGTTTGTAGTGGGCCAGTGCAGCATAGCTGGTTGGGGACACAAATACTTGAATGTCTTGAAGGTCTTTAGGAAGGAATTTGTCTACTCACTTCACTGGATGCAACGAGTTGCTGTGCTCAGAATTGAGCCAGCGTTCGAAGCGTTGCATAAGTATCGCCAGATCACCGGGACCAGGGGGCACATGTCCACCCACATAGACCTGATTGCGACGAAACTCGCCACCCTCGATGGGATCCACGTGGCCCAGCACGCGGCGATGCAGCTCTAGTATGTCCTTGAGTGTGATTTCCAGTCTAAAATGTTGGAATATAGTAAATTAATATATTTTCTGATGATGAAGATCAGTTGCAGCTCATACTTTTGCACCAGACTGGCATTGATGTACTTCATGGCCAAGTCCATGCCAAGGATTTCGTTGTGTTCATCTATGGACTTGCCATCGACTGCCATGCGAGTCTCCAGCACAGATCTGGTCTGTGCCAGAGTCATGGTGTTGCCCTCAATGCCCACGGAATGATAGATGTGCTGAAAGTAAGCCTCCTTCTTGGCACGACGAAGTGCCGAGTTGGCTTCGTGTATGGCTGAGAGTGCATCGCGTTTCTCATCCAGTGAAAGTAGCCGACGTTCGTCGAGTGTCTGCACGACATCGGCAGTCCGCTGACGATTGGCCAGTGCCTCCGAGTTGCTGGGACTTATGCTCAGTGCCTGGAAGTAGTACTGATCTGCCAGTACAATATTACGTTGATTGTGCTCGAGGAATTCCCCATAGCGTAATAACACCTCCGGATGTTTCGGCGCGAGGGCGAGAGCATGCTCGAATAACCTCGCTGCTTTGTCATCCTTGCCGGCCATATACATCTCCTGTGCGAGACGCAGAGCACCCATGGCCTCCTTAATATTCGTCTGCTCAGCCTCGGTAAAGCTGGCGCCCACACTATCACTGATGCTCTTGTCATAGAACTCCTTAAAGGCGTTCAACTCGTCCACGGAGTACACTGCAAACTCATCCCGCGTCTGCAAATAATGTGCCGTGGGCAGGTGATGCAGCTGACGCACCTGGAGTCGCCAGCCCAGCGCATGCAGTACAAAGGCTGCCACACTGCCGGCAATGAAGAACAAGGCAAAACGAAGGGTCAAGTGCAGTGTTTGTTGTTCCTTGTGCTTTGATCCTGCTGTCATCACTTCATCATCTGTTTTCGCTTCCTCTTCCTGGTTCATATTGCCCATGGCCATAGCTGAGGAGGATGAACATTGAATAACAATTGTTGTTTTTATAGCTGTTTCTGAGTCAACTTACCAATGTCTGGTTTGGAGAACTCTACTCAGTTGAGCTTCTGTTTCTGTTTTACATTAATTCCCAAACCTTTACACCGCAAAAACATTTTAGACTCGTTGTGGGCGTTTTAACAACAATTTAACCACGTATAACATTTCGGAACAAGTTCGAATGAATGAGCTCGTGAACTTATGCTAGAGATGGTATACTTGGCCGATAGTTTGGTTCGATATTAGATATATAACTATGATGAGAGCTGCTCAAATACACCTTAATATTTAGAAAACAATGGTTTTTTGATATACATTTCAGTACATACTTGCCTTGTATACAATATTCCTTTCTAAATATTTATATGACAATGTTTTAGGTTGGACTATACCTATTTCCATTACTAGCTCATTTGTTTTGCATTTTACCGCGCAGTTAACAGAGTTGGTAAACTGAAAAATATAGCACCGCCTGCCGGCAAAAACAAATTAAGGCAGTGTTGATGGACGATAAAAGTAAAGTGGCATCTGTTGCCAATAAATCATTTAGATTAAGCGCCAACCAGGAAACGCACTTTTGCGGCTGAAACTGTACTTTCTGCAGAAGTATAGATTTTCTTATAATGTGGAAATAATGTGGTGTACTGATGTAAAAGATGGGAGTTCCGCTTCGCACTGTTTCTTCTCGATGAAACGGTTCTGATATATTCTAACAACAGAAGAGCTATGGTGACGTATCTAAACTAAAAGAGATTAATATCAAAATAAGAGTCAGCATCAGTTTAAGCTCACTTAATATTCCCTGAATTTATTTGCTCCGCTGTAAGTTCAGTTTTTTGCCACTAGTGCGCCATCAATTTTAGTGTCGAAAAATGGTAAAACAGTGAAGGTAAACACTGAAAACAGTGTAGGAAAACGTTTAAGTTGAGCGTCATCTGTTGCGAAAACCGAATTAAGTTAGTGTTGGTGAACGCTGCAGATAAAACACCAGCTGTTGTCAAAAATAAATCAATAGGAGAAGCTTTTTTAGAGCTATCGGCATTCTTTTTAGACTTTTGATAAGCTTTAGGTATTTCTGGGTTAACATCGAAGATAAAGTGTGTTCTTCAACCAGATAAGCCGCCATCTGTTGTCAAGTCTCTTAATCCCGGCTACTTACAGTCATGTTCAAATTAATAGTACCAGATACTTTTTTATTCGCCGCACCGTCCGCTTAAAGACTTAAGGGGCACTTTGCAGAAGAGGGCTTATTAAAAAGTGAGAAAAGATGAAAATTTGGAGCAGTTTCTAGGGCGGGCGATACAGATTACAAATTTGGTAACCTGAGTTCTGTTAAACGAAGAAAAAACGAACAGATTAAATAAGCTGCATGTCGATATATCTTCTGGTATGGACTCACTTTTGAATTTAAAATTGAATAAAGAGACTAACAAAGCAGTATATGTACATGCTCTGCATAAAATCACGATAGTTCTAGCAGGGAAACGGCTAAATTGGCAGCACTGGTTGGGTGACTGGGTGCTCGGCTCCAATAGGTCGAAGGGCATAAGAACCGGATATTGAATAATACCTTTACTTGCAAAATATTTTTGTCATTTCTTTAGAATTCCCGGAGTTTTAAATTTTTGTGACTTTTTGTTAGACTAGTTTGTGACTAATATTATTTGTTTTGCCTAAGTTTTAACTATTTCTCAATGTGCAATATTTCTGAAGATTGGCATTGCGTGTTCTGATAATCTCTACGAATTTAATCTATTTATTTTATGTTATTATTTATAAATTTAGTAAAAGTAAACTTAAATCTCAACTTAAAGTTAACTTAAACCTAATACAAATAGAAACTGTTGGCAAGTTCTTAAAGATTTATATTAATTTATAACTCACACATTGCGTGGTATCTTCGAGTCGGTCCGCCACTCCTTTTCACTCAGCATTGCGCTAAAAATTAAATTTGTGGTTAACAGTGTAAAGAACCCGTTCAAGATCAATCTGCAAATATGAACAAGGATGTCAGCTCGATAGAGATATAAAGGTTTTCCCCACTCACTTTTGAAATTCAAATGAAATGACAAAAATTTAAACTGTCTGCAAGGTCAGTACAAATTTGCATACACAGATACTATGTATGTATGTATATTTATAATACTATATAGATGCATCTGTGCACTATTTGCATATTCAGCTTAATTATTTTGAATCACTTTGAGGCACTTGTGCCCCCACGCAGATGACGCGCCTCTATGTCAACCCGGTGTGCTGTAAGCACCTTCCCCCCAGAATTTGAATATGCACTGTAAGTGCTGAGATCATTGATATGTATATAAAATTGCAAACAATTCATTAATATTTATTATATTTTTTTTGTATTTTTTTGATCTATTGTCACTGACAGTAAACAAAATCAAAGCGGTCAGCTCTACCGGCTTGTGACTCACAGACAATGAATGACGGCATGAGCTCATTAGAGAAGAGAAGATCCCACACCGGTTCTTGGCTTTAAACAGTGACGTCCAATATGATCTTCGGCAATTGCCGCTGTTTTTCCAAAGAACGCCACAGTCTATTGGTACTTGATAACGGCACACACTTCTCATCTGCTGCCTCTTTGGCTGTCTTCTTATTCTCTCTCTCGCTTTCTTCTCTCTGAAGTTCTCTCTATTTTTATTTTTCGTGATCTTTTTCTAATAAAAGCTTAGCAGCATCCGCTCAGCGATCAGTTGCTGTTCGGCAGCGCAACGCAGCGCAGCGTTTCTTATATTCATCTGAGATCGGGCCAAGGTTATACGGGTAGTGAAAGTGAACTGAACTGTAACTGGTCGAAAGAGATCCTTCGACATACAAAACAATACGATACTTAGTAATCGGAGTGCAAGTGAGAGTGAGTACTGAGTATGCTACATGCAACATGCTGCATGGCTACGGTTTATATTGTCCGTTAGGGTCGAGTAATATGTCTGTGCATCCGAAAATAGACATCGCCTGCCACCAGTGTGGGTGCTGCAACCTGCGGCAGGGCCCGAATTCTACAACTAGTTGTTCCAGAAATAGTCAATTTAAGTTCGGGATGTGTGACCCAAATGGAGAGCATTGTTTGTTTGGAAGCTGTTAATTGATTCAAACGATGCACGAAGAGATAAAATTGAGCAACGAATCGAGAAATCGAATTAACCATGTTTTCAACTTATCAACTTAAAAGCAAAGATCTACTATCTACTGTATATGTCCATAAAACCTATAAAGACTTGGCAATAGTTGACTTTTGCAATAGAACATTCTTGTTCTTGATTTTAATTTTTGTGCTCCAATTAAAAAATCACCACGTTGTCATTTGGAACTTATCAATAACGCACATCGTTGCACACCGGATGAAAGATGAAAGGAAACATAAGTTGGTGCCAAAAAATAATAAAATAATATAAAGAATGTGAAATGATTTCAATAAAAAGCTGCGCCAGGCTGTTGTTATCAACTCGGTTGGTTAACCTTTTTTGCCCCGTAGATAATCGTGAGCTCCGTAGCCTGAACTAGATTTCAGTTTGTGTCGCCTTATCAACACTACAGCGGGACAGCCGAAAAACGGCTCAATTTGCTGTTGAGCTCGCCTCTGCTGTCGAGCTTTTCCCATTCAGAGAATATATATTTTCTATCTACGTAGTATTTAGTTAAGCGCTAACCCATTTTGTACTTATGAATGACACAGTTCTCTCTTCCCCCCCCTCGTTCTCTATTTAGTTGCGCCCAGAATGCGTGCTCTGGGTGTGTGTGCATTGCTCTTGGCACTCTCTGTGAGTTGTCAGGGCTTTGGCAGCTATAGAACCAGCTTCAGGAGCAGCTCCACATCCTCATTTGGTGGTGGACAATCGCAGCCATTGATTCAGGCACCGCCTCAGCTTAGTGCCTGGGCCTACTCACACTTGAATGAGGTGCGTGAATTCGCCAATCGATTGACTCAGGAATACAATGCAATGTCCTCTGGAGGTAGCGCTAGTTTGGCACATGCCCTCGCTTGGAGCGGTAAGTATTATCGAGGTTATATACTAAGAACAAATTGGGGGAACTTCACGGCAGTCTTAGGTCTTAAACGAGTTAACTCAAGAAACTATTCATTTCAATTCCAAGAAATGTAGAATAGAATAGTTAGCAGAATCAAATAGACTCACAATTTATGCTGGTCATCTATTTATATATGTATACATATATAGTAAGTACATCTTTATCAGCTTTATCAAAAAGAAGGTCATCGAAATGTCATCTTGCTTGGTTCTTGGACACCTTAATCGCCTCACTTAGCGATAGTGTAAAAGAAACATGACCATGTTCAACAGAATTAATTGTATTTTAAATAGCCTGAGCAATAATCGTCTAGAATTTATAAGAGATAAGTTTTGGAACTTGATGCTGAAAAATAGAATGTGACATCATTGTTGAATTGAGATGTTTTTATTGAGGCTCACTCATTGAATCTTTAGTACTTAGGCTTTCATTAGAATATAGATTGGGGCTTGCCGATAAGAGGGCAGCTTTGTTATTTCCGCTCCAAATATTAACTATATCTGTTTGCGATTTGTTTCTCTTGTCTAGCTAAAATCCAACAGGTTACCGGCAAAAGCGCCAGCGAATGGATGCACTGAGTCTGCAGATCAGTCAGCAGCTGGTGAATGATATGAGACAAGGACTGATCAGCTATAATAACATTGCCCAGCCAGCGTTCTTTGATGCTAAGGCAGGCGAGGCATTGGAACGCTATTCTGGTGGCGGTGGATCGGTGCAACAGACTGTGGATCTGAACCCTTTCCAGCCCGTCGACTTGAGTGGCTTTGATGAGGTAAAGAACTACGCCTATCCAGCCGAGGTGAAGGTGATCGATGGCAAGACTTATGTGGTGCATCGCAATTGCACCGAGGCCACCAAGCTGACCAACACATTCAGTCAACAGAAACTTGCTCCTGTATCGCGATTCTACTCCCAGATCCCCAGTAGCAGCAGCAGAATCAGCAGCTCGAGTACCATTTCACAGAAGGCACAATTGCAGAATTGGATACAAGATCGAATGGAACCAACTGTGTTGGGTTACACCTCGGTGGTTAATGTTGGTAGCGTGCCCAGCACGTACAGTCAGATAAGTGCGGTACCCTCTTACGCCCAGGTGAGCGCACCTTCGTCCAGCTCCACAGTGACGGTGAGGCGCTTCAACAAAACAATTACCCAGCATGCGGACGGCACTAGCTCGGTGGACGGTGCCGAGTCACAGCAACGTTGGGTAGATGGTCAACTGGTCTACGACAATCAGCGACCCTTCGGCCAATCTTCGGTGGCTCGTGACGATCAATGGAAGCGCGAGGAACGTGAGCATTTGTTCTGGTACCTGACTACACCACAGCGACTCGAAGACTGGCAGCATCAGCAGGAGGATCGTCTGTTGGGTGTTGTGCATCGCTATCGCACTACTCTGCCCGTACTGCAGGAGTTCCATCGTCGCGAGCTGTCACGCTATCAGGCTCTGCTGGGACAGTACCAGGCACAGGTGCAGGATGCTAGCAACTGGCAGCGTCAAGAGCGCGGTCGTCTGGACTGGCTGATCCACCAGAATAGCTTCACCACACAGGACTTTGATCGCTGGCAACGGGAGAATGCTGCCAAGCTTCGTCAGCAGGCTCTAAAGTATGGCATACAGCAGGATCAGTTGCAGCAGTGGCAGCGGCAGGAGTTGCAGCGTCTGCATGTGCACTACAATCAGATTAACCAATCGCTGAGTCCCCAGTTTCCCTCACAGCCATCGTTCCCGTCACACACTTCGATACCCGACTCGCAATCCCTGATCGCAGACAATGCACAGGAACAGCAGCGTCTAGATGAGCTGATCCGACAGCATAATGCAACTATACTGCAGCTACAGAACTCCATTCGCACCGATCAACAGCGCCTCAAGGATCTGTCAGTGAAGTATCAGGGCGACATGCAGAGCCAGACCCAATGGCTGCGTGGGGAGGTTGCCCGCATCGGAGATCTGATCAAGGAGCAGAACGAGCAGGTGACACGGCTCAGTGCCTGGCAGAGTTCGGAGCGAGAACGCCTGGAGACCATGTTGGCTCAGCATCGCGGCAGCTTGACTGAACTGCAACAGCAAATGGCTCTGGATCGCAATTACGTACAGAACTTGGCTGCCAAGTACCGCGTAGGAGTCGACGAACTGGAGAAGTGGCAGCGTGAGGAACTGCAGCGTCTGCAGCTAGCCGGCCAGCAGCAGTTGGAGAATCACATCAAGGATTGGCAGCTCAGCGTGAGCAACAATCTGCGCAACATCATTGCACAGAACCAGTTGACCATCGATCAGTTCCAGAGCTCCATAATCAACGATCGTGCCCAGTTGGAGCAATTTGCACGTACCTACAAGGTGCGTGTGGAAGAGATCGAGACATGGATCCAGAGTGAATTCAAGAAGTTCAAGTCCGAGGGTCTGCTCAAGGATGTCCAGCAGGAGTTGGCCTCATGGCAGCAACGTGAGCGTGAGCGTCTTGAGTCGCTGGTGCAGCACAACTCACTGACTGTCGATCAGCTGGAGACGAAGATCAAGAACGACCAGGAGCACTTCTTCCAGTTGGCCAACACTTATCAAGTTCAAGTAACCGATATTCAGGACTGGTTAAAGAAGGAACTGGTGCGCTTGCAGAGCGAGGGTATGCTCAAGGCTGAGGCTCTCAAGGATTGGCAGCTGGCGGAGCGTCAACAGATCGCGCAGTTGGTGCAGCAGAACAGGTACTCGCTGGATGAGTTCGAGCGCAAACTGCTGGCCGATCGTGCTCGTCTTAACGATCTGTCCAAGACCTATAATGTTCAGGTATCTGAGATCGAGCAATGGATACAGGCAGAGGGCGATCGCTTGCAGCGCGAGGGACAACTGCATATGGAGCAACAGCTTAACAACTGGCAGAAGATCGAGAGGCAGCGTCTGCTGGATCTGGTCAACAAGAATGCACTGTCGATCGAGGAGATCGAAACAAAGATCGGCAAGGATCAGACACATCTGTACAGTCTGGCAGCGCAGAACCAGGTGCGTGTCGAGGAGATCGAGCAATGGATCAAGCAACAGATCAATCAACTGAAGAACGATGGCCTGCTGGAGATGCAGCGCCTGCAGAACTGGCAGCAGGAATGGCGTGGCAATCTCACCAACATGGTGCAGGAGCGCGACTACACGGTCGAGGAGTTCCACAAGTGGTTACTCCAGGATCGTGCCCGCCTCGAGAGTCTGGCCATGCAGCACAATGTGCAGATCGAGGAAATCGAACAGTTTGTCAAGAAGGAAGAGCAACGCTTCATCGGCATGGGACTGCTGAAGCCAAGCGAACGTTTGACCAACTGGCAAGAGGTGGAGCGTCTGCATCTTAAGAACCTAGCCCAGCAACAGTACAAATCGACAGAGCAACTGGAGGCACGTCTGCGCCAAGATCGTGAGCTGCTGAAGAAATTGGCCAGACAATACAGTGTGCAGGTTGAGGAGATCGAGAGCTGGATGAAGCAGGAGCTGGCCCGCATGCGTGATGAGGGTCAACTGCAGATCGACAATCTGACCTCATGGCAGTTGGCCGAGCGTGAGCGGCTCGAGGTGCTGCTTAAGCAGAACAAGCAATGGAGTGCTGAGGATTTGCAGGCGGAGCTGAGAAAGGATCGTGAGCATATGCAGACCATGGCCTTCCAGTATCACACATCTGTTGAGGAGATTGATCGTTGGGTGCAGTCCGAAATCGAGCGTCTGCAGCAGCAAGGACGTCTTAATATCGAGCAGCTGACATCCTGGCAAAGGGCCGAGCAACAGCGCATCCTTTCCCTGCTGCACTCCCAGTCGAACATTACCTTGGAGCAGTTCGAACAGAAGGTGCAGAATGATCGTCGCTTCCTGCTCAATCTGGCCGATCAGCATCATGTGAGCGTTGTGGATATCGAAACCTACATCAGGCAGGTCATCGAGGATCTGCGCAAGAAGGGTCAGTTCGAGATCGAACAGTTGCAGCAGTGGCAGCTGGTGGAGCGTGACTACATCAAGTCAATGATAGCCGATCACAAGAATGCCCTCTCCACAGCGGAGTACGAGCAGAAACTGCTGGCAGATCGTTCCCATCTCATTCAATTGGCCGCTCAGTATCGTGTGAATGTGGGCCAAATTGAGGAGTGGATGATCGCGGAGTTGCGACGTCTACGCGGTAACACGGAGCAGTCATTGAAGTCGCTAAGTGCTTGGCAAGTTTCGGAACTGGAACGACTACAGAATCTGCTGAAGGAACAGACTCACATCAGCTACGTGGAGTTCCAAATGGAGCTGCAGCAGGAGCGTGAACGCCTCCAGAAGCTGGCTCAAGCAATACTCTGTCAATGTGGAGGAGATCGAGGAGTGGCTGCGTCAGCAGCTGATCAACCTCAAGTCCACCGGAACCACCAAGGTGGAGAACCTGACCAAGTGGCAGATCGCCGAGCAACAGCGTCTTATTGAGCTGTTGTTGAAGCATCAACAGGACGGTAGCTATGACCAGGTAGAGCGTGAGCTCACCAAGGATCACGATCATCTCGAGCGTCTCTCGCAGACGAATCACGTGAGCATCGATCAAGTGGACAGCTGGCTGCATGATGAACTGAGTCGCTTGCGCAACTCGGGACTTGTCCAGTTCCAGGAGCAGACCCAATGGCAGCAGCAGATCAGCAACGGCATCAACAACTGGCTGCAGCAGCAACGCGATTCGACAAGTTATCAGGAGTTCGTGAACTTCTTGCAGCGCGACAAGGCACGTCTTAATGGCATCGTCAACGATTATCATCTGACTGTGGATCAAGTGGAGGAGTGGGTGCAGAAGGAGACAGCAAGATTGTCCCTGATTGGCGTCATCGAGAAGCCACAGGACAACATTCGCTATGAGGAGATCAACATCTGGAACCAGCAGCAGCAGGAGACGCAGACGCAGACGCAACCCTGGCAGGAGTATCTTACCAAGCATCTGCGCAGCGAGACACGTCTTCATCCCATGACCTGGCAAGAATTTGAGCTTTATTTAACCCGCAACCGACCCGCCCACGAACGTCTGGCACAGCAGTATCACGTCACCGTCGAGGAGATTCGTGTGTGGCTAGAGAACTCGGCCAGGCAGCTGGCTAACGAGGGTCTCATCACCGGCTCCGTGACCATCGAGGAGTGGCAGATCAAGGAACAGCAGTATATACAGGATTTGATTAACCAACAGTTGCGTCGCCAGCAAAAATGGACCATTGAGGAGCTGCAGCTGAAGCTGCTGAACGATCAGAAGCATCTCTTGGATGTGGTGCGACAATATCAGATATCCATCGAGGAACTCAAGGTCTGGTACAAGAACGAACTGCAGCGTCTGTTGGACTTGCGCAAAATCGATCAGGGATTCGGCTTGTCATGGCAAACCAAAGAGTTGGAGCGCATCTACCAGACCGTAGTACGTCACCCCATAAGTCGCACGGCCCTGGAGCAACTGCTGCTGCGCGATGTCAACTATCTGGCACCACAGTACCATGTCACTGTCGAGGAGCTGCGCATCTTCATTCGTGAACAGTTGCAGCGATTGGCAGACTTGGGATTGATTGTGGATGGTGGCTCAGCTGTGGGCAGTAACTGGCGGGAACAGGAGCGACTGCGTCTTCGTCAGATTAGTTCCAGTGTCATACTCACCTCTAAGGAGCTGGTAGAACTCCTAACCGAGGATGTTAAATATCAGAATGAGCTGGCTAGGCTCTACGGTGTTGAGTTGAGTCAATTGGCGCCAGTGCAGCGCCTGCATATTGTCAATATGAATAAGGAACAGCTGTTGGAGCAGCGTCAACTGAATGTGCTCACCAGCTGGCAGCTGAAGGAACGGGATCGTCTATACGATTTCATTGGCACACAGAATATGACACTGCGTCAATTGCGGGACTGGCAGCGCCAGGACGAACAGAAGTTGCAGAGATTCGCCCAGCAATATGTGATTGGTCTGCACGAGCTGAAGGCCTGGCAGCTCAAGGAGTTCGAACGCATTCAGGCAGTGGCCCGCTACTATGGCATTTCCATAACGGATCTGCAGAAGTTCCGCGATGAGGAGTTGCACTACCTTGTCTTCTTGAATCACCGCAAACTGCTGCAGGAGTCTGAGGTGCAGAGCTGGGAGTTGAAGCAGCAGCGTCGTCTGCAGAAACTGCAGCTTCAGTCCGGCAAGTACGGCCATGAGCTGAGCACCTGGCGTCGCACCTTGTACCTGCTGAGTCAGGGCCTTATCGATCTGCCCGCTGGCAATGGTGGCTACGTGGTCGATCCAGGCAGCACGAATGCCACGGCAGTGAACAAGCAAGTCTTCTCCATTAATCGCGGTGATCAGCCGCCTCATGTGTACGAGGACATCAACGAGGAGGACGAACCCGGTCTAGAGGGTGAGACGAAGCCTGCTCCGCTACCACGTCCCTTGCCCATTCTCTCGACTCCTCCTCCATTGCCCTACCATGGTGGCGGCGCTGGTCGAAATGCCGAAATTGAATATCGTCGCACAGATTACACTTTCAATGTACCCGTTGGCCAGGCCTCGGCAGCAGCCAGTGGAGGACCGACAGGTTCGTCGGCAAGCGCCTCGGCTGGTTTGTCCAGCAAGTGGAGTCGTGCGGCGGGAGAGCAACCCGACGTGCAACAGCAGCAGCAGGAGGAAGTGGAGCTGGTCGATCTGGGACAACAGCAACAGGTTGATCTGGGCTGGTCGGAGGATCAGGTCGATGGCGGGCAGCAGCAGCAGCAAGAGGAGATAATCGATTGGGGTTCCAACTCCGATGCTGGACAGCAGCAGCAACAGGTCGAGGATTTAAACCCAGTCCCCTACGGTCAGGTGCAACAGGCCGTGCCGCTGGAAACAACAGTAAGTTGTCAACTTACTCGGAACTCTTCTTAATGCCAGCTAACCTTTTTTTTTTTTTTTTTTTTTCTTTCAATCTTCCCGTTTCTTTTTAGACCAAACCCGGCTTCTTTACTAAAATATTCGGTTAGGATTCCGACAAAGCACTGCCAAAGAAATACTTAAGCTGCCGAAATCCCACAACAAAGTCCCAAAAAAAAAAAACGAATTACAGTCAAACTATGGGGAACATTTTCTACAAACGTCTCTTTAATCTGTTTAGTTTAGTCTTAAAAGGAAAAGTTTCGATCGATCTAATACTTAATAACTATACAATACATGCACATGCACACACATTTAGTTTGGTGTGTCTGTCTTGTGTGTAATACTCGCATTTTGCCTAATAAACTTTGAAAATATAATAAACGATGCTGTGCTTCTTTTTTGTGTCTACAAAATCAAGCGAAAGACTTTCAAATTTCGTATGTGATTGGATAATGCGTTAAACTGTCTATTTCCAGCTAATCTTTTATCTTAACCATCGTAAATATCTGCAAACGTAACGGATTGTATCATTGTATATCATTATCAGTTTAGTAATTGGGAGCGGGAATAATCGGCGATCTGAGAAGGTAAGCTAGGCACTTAAGTCGCGCTAATGTACGAGTACGAGCTATTTTGTTATCAGTTAACTTTAAGATCTCTTACAATAGATAAGATGCTAGTAGAGCAAACATTATGCATTTCTATGCGCTTCTTCGAACTCTACGCAGGTCTTTCTTGTAGGTCTCGTCGTCACGATTTGTTTTCTGTACAATTTCTATTTACAGTCCTCGCTGGATCAACTGATGTGCGCCTCTAGCTCAGATCCACCACCACCTGCAGCTACCCCAAAGTGCGAGGCACGAAACTGTAGACCCTCACTGAGGTCGTCGACAGCCATGACACCTCCGTGGCCTATGCTTAGGCCGTCACCTGTCTCCTGGAGCACATGATGTTTGAGCTGTTCGATTTGATGCAGCAGCTTAAGTGTCTCCTCGTCCAGATTGTCATCCTCTTGGCGCAGTTGGCGCTGCTGTTCGTGCTCTGCATCAATGTCCCATTCGAGTGACTCCGGTGTGGATATGTGTGACCAAGAGTTCTGTGTCGACGAACAGCAAGATGTGCGAGTCAAGGAGCCACCATAGCGCCGCAACTGACGTGCTGCCGTCTGACGTGACGTGGCCAGAGTTGCAGTTGTTGTCAATTGATCCAGTGAAGCGTAGCGTGGTTGGTTGGCCCCCATCGAGGGTGGTGTGTCTTGTGGTCTTGCTGTCTGCTGTTGTTGCTGCTGCTGCTCCAGTTGATGCCGAAGCTGCTGTTGCTGATGTATCTGCTGCAACTCCTTTTGTTGCTGCTGCTGATACTGTCGCAGCTGTGAGTACTCGTGCTCCCACTCCAGGTCCAGAGAGGAGCTCGCTCGGGAGCTAGCCATGCGTGTGTAGCTCTGCAGCTCCGTTTCTTTGCTGGGTGTCATTATGTTGTTGGCATTGATTAGCTTGTGCACGTCTAGGTTCTGAAGTTGTATATCCGATAGGGCACTGCAAGACAAGCACAAACGTGAGTGAGGGGTAGCTCGGTTAGGGTATAAGGGTTTTGCACTCACCTGTCATTTTGCAACTTGGCATAGCTGGGCTGCTGTTCCCAGTATCTGTCCAGGAACTGTGGGCATTGTTGCTTCCGTTTGAACTTCAGTATGCGATAAACAAAGCCACGTCGCTGACAGCGCTCGCTGGCTACGCTCGGCAGTAGCACTGCTTCCGGCTCATCGACTCCCACACCAAACTGCCACCTGCTGCTGCAGTTCCCGTTCTGGCTCTCGCTCGGGAACGACGCCTAGAAAGTAGAGAAAATTCAATTTGTTAGCTGCTTTACATTTGTGGAAATGGAATATGGTATGTTCTTTGTTGAGTTTGTCTAGGGTTGAGCTAGACCCTAGTGTATTTTTTTAATATTGCACAGATCTTGGCAATTCTTAGCCGATTTACAGCTATATTTATTTAGGATACGAATGAATTATAATTAATCTTATATTATCTAAGAACTTTAAAGAAAAGGCCATTGTTAAAGAAAGGAGGAAGTGTGATATGGTTCTTTGTTGAGTTTGTCTAGGGTTGAGCTAGACCCGAGTGTATCTTTTTTGAATATTGCACAGATCTTGGCAATTCTTAGAAGATTTATAGCTATATTTATTTAGAGTATGAATGAATTCAAATTAATCTCAAATTATCTAAGAACTTTGAAGAAACAGCCATTGGTAAAGAAACCCTTTCCCCTTACATGTAGAAGAGTATTTATCGTACTATAATAGAGGTTAGTCCCTTTATAACCGCAGTATACTTACTACTTTTCTAGTGTATGTACACTGCACGGAATTAGTGTCACAGCGGAAATGCCTTACGTTCGTGTTTTTGTTTTGTGTTGTGCTGTTGCTTATGCCATTTGCACCCGCGAGTGAAGCCCCTTTGGGGGGCTGCTATTGTATGGCTGGCAGGCAACACGCACTCAAGCGTTGCATACTTTTAGGCTGTTGACCCGCTCCGGATGACTAGGCGAAGTGGGGGAGGCGGGGGCAAGGCAGGGCGAGGCAGGCGCGTTCGACCTGAGGTAAATTATGTTTGCGAATGCAATTCAAAGCAACGGGCGAGCGCATATAAAGCGTGTCGTTTAATGGAAGTTCGCGCTAATTAGGGGCCCTTAGGCAACCCTCTTCTATGGCTCTGCCGGCCTCTATTTAAGCTTCTATTGATTGCCTAGTCAGCAAGCTGCTTATTGGATTTGCCTTGCCATCGCATTCTTTTGTGCGTGGCAAAGTAAACAGAATGAAATTTCAATTAGCTGCAGGCAAGAGTTAACGAGGAAGGTGTATAAGGGGGTGTCAAAGGGGGTCGAGGTCGACGAGGCTTACCACAGCAGCCAGCTGTAGGAGGCGGAGCTGGCCGTCGACGAGGAAGACGATGAGCCTGTGTGTGAATTGGAGTTGGAATTGCAGCCGGAAGCGGAGGTGGACCCAGAGGCAGAGGCAGTGGCAGAAGCGACGCAGCTGCCGAGACATGAACCCATACTCCACTCGGGCGGCAATCGCTGCTGCTGGAGGCACCTGCTGCAAGGCCGATTCTGATTCTGATTGTGCCACAGTGTTCACGTTGTTCTTGTTGGTGTTGGTGTTGCCCTTCCAGTTGCGTGCATTAATTGACGCACAGTGGGCCACATGACGCGCCCACTTTGTCTGACTTTCGGTTTGTTTATTGCATTCGTTGTTGTTGTTGGTTTTGTGGTTGCACTTGCACTGGCTCAGGTCAAGGCTCAGTTAGTCTCTCCTTCTTTGTCTCTGCTTTGCTTTGTTTTCTTTTCTCTTCGTTCTTTTTTTTTTTTGGCTGCCTCTCAATGTTACTCCACACACACACACACGCACACTGTCTCACACGCGTAACTGTTTTGGCTACGTGCGAACGTCAGTCAGGGTGACGCACCGCGTGTTGCCACGAGGCGCTCTCTCTATTCGTGTGTAAACTGAAACTGAAACTTTCTGCTCAATGCAATGCCATTCCAGCTGACAACAACAGTGTCGCCGAGCAAGAGGGGCGAACGGGGGGTAGACCCTTTGACAATCAGCTGTGCTCGCAGTACGCGCAACTGTCACTCGACGAAGTCAAAAAGGAAGCGTCAAGTGCTGCAGCAAAGTGCTTTAGCCAACTTTCAAAAGTCACCGACAGAGCTTGGAAAGCTGCTCTCTCACCCCTACTAAGCTTTTGGGGGAAATAGTGGTAAATTTTTGCAGTCTGCTGTTAGGCTCTTTTCGGTGCTCCTTACCATGCTAGCGTCTGTAGGGGCAGCACAAAGAGAGACAAAGAACAGAGCTTTCGAACGTGTCTCTTTAAAGTGGGTGGAGCTTAGGGCACTGTTAACCGAAATGTTACTGTAACAGTTATGTTGGCTATCAAACTGTTGAGTAAGAAAGCTCGTTCGATCCGCTCTTATAATTTGGGGGTGGTCCTAAGTCTAGCTCTGTCGGCACACGAGTATATAAAACGAAGTTAGGCGTTCGTACAGGTTTACCAAGCTCGTTAGGCAGTTTTTAGGCCCAACATTGGTGTTAAGGGTGTGCGGAATAGGTATGTTGGATTGCAACCTAAACTCAAATCGAACATGTTTTCACGCATCTGTTGCCCAAACTTATTTCAAGTAGTTACTAAGAAACTTGTGTGTAGACAGTTACTGTAACAGTTATGTTTGTTTGAAAGCTGAAATCAAGTTTTTGTTGTTCCAGCTTCTTTCTCTGTGAAAGCTATAAGGAATCACAGCAGGTTCAACGAACTAAAATGTTACTGTGACATTTAGGCTGGGTTTTAAATTGAATTAAAGTTCATAAACTCGTTTCAACGGGTTTCTGCTTTAACTTAACTTTTAAAGTTTCCATGAATAGTTGCAGTATCAGACATTTTTTAAGAGAAATGTTTCAATGTCTACAATTATGTTAGTTTTAAAGTTGAGTTCAACTATTTAAGCATGATTCTACGTATGTCTGCTGCTTAAAGCTTATCTTATATTAAATTGTTAAAGTATTTCATCATATGTCTACATATTTCTGTTATTCAAACATAGCTCATGTAGTTTCCAGAAACCTCTGCTGTTTCAACGAACTTTTATTTAAATGTTGCTGTAACATTTATGTTAGGATTCAAGCTTAATTGAATAACATAAACATGTTTCTAACTACTGTACATTCTCGAGGCTGGAATTTTAATGTTCAAACCACAAGGAATCACAACAAACTCGAATTTGAAATGTTACTGCTACAATTATGTTTGGGACCCTCTGGACCCTCTGCAGTTTTAACGAACTTGTTGTACAGTTAAGTTGCAATTGAATCTCTTATTCATACATGTTTATAACTCATGTATTAACGCATTACGAACTTGCTTGTCTGTTAAATCTGCAACAAATCTGTGCAGCTTTTACGAACTTGTATGTAGAGTGTAGCTGTAACAAATAAGTTGGGTTTGAAGCTTAAATCAAGTGTTTGAACATGTTTTTATGTATTTCAGCAGATTTGAATGAACTCTAAAAGTTGCTAGGAATATCTGCAGTATCAAGATACCTTGTGTGCAATATTATTATAAGAATTTTGTTAGGTTTTCAACTAAATTTAAGCATCAAAACAAGGGTCTACGTTTTTCTGCAACTCGAACTTATCTGTTCAAGCTACAGGACTCTGTAGTTTGAACAAACTTTGAAACACGTTTTGTTGGATGTCCCCCCCCCAATTGAACTGCTCGAACATGTTTTTAACTTTTGTTTTATCTGAGGTTCCAACTTTCTTTCTTATCTGTTAAATCTGCAACAACTCTCGGCAGCTTCAGCGAACTTGTCAGTGGAATCATGTTGGGTTGCAACTGAAGATATTCGAGCATTATTCTACGAGCTTCTGCTGTTTGAATAAGCTAAAGGGAATCCTAGAGTTTCAATGAATTTGTACGTAGAATGTTACTGTAAGTTGACTGTAAAACTTGTCAGGAATCTCTGCAATTTCAAGCTACTGTTATGTGGAAAATTACTGTAACACTTCTGTTATTTATAAACCTTTAAAATCAGAGAATGTTACTAATTCTGCTGCTTAAACTTAACTGTAACAGCCAAAGTCTATGCGGCAATGTAAATGTTACAGTTATGTAAATGTTACTGTTAAAGGCTACCTGGTTATTTCAATGAAATGTAATGTGTAATATTACTGTAAGAATTATATTATGTTTTATAAAACTGTAACAGTTATGCTTTGCTTAAACTGAATGTAAGTTCTAAAAGAAATTTATGAACTAATTAATTTTTGTAGCAATTTATGTTCGCTTTACATTGTGAATGCAATTTCCCAAGTCATATGTACACATTAGTTTCACATGTAAGCCATGAAAATTGAAAATTCTCATTCATTATTATTCACTAAAAATATCTTACAAATTTGTTAGGAAAGACTGAGTGTGTAATTTCCTTAGCAGACTTTCCTAGACCGCAACATCTGTTAAAGCTAACATGCTGAACGTTAGCACGCTGACAGCGGCTGTTAGGTTAAAGCATTATTGTTTATCTTCTCAGTGCCAGGCCATATGTTAGACATTCTAGTTGGGTATCAGTACAGTATAGGGGGGCCCCCGATTTGTTACACATGTCGTTGAAAGCCTTTCTTTTTAGTGATGTTTGATCACTTCGCTCTCTGCCCCCCATTCCCCATGGAATCTTGTATGTTTTGGTTCTGTCACGCATAGACATGAAATGCACTTTAGATGCCGGCACATGTGCCGTGTTTTGTTTCTAGAGCTATTTTAATGAAAGGGGGATCGTTTGTTCTTGTGTCAAGATATAAGCGAATTGCAAGAGATAAAGACAACGCTTAGAATTGTAAATCTTCCACACTTAATAATCATTTACGTTAATGGATAGTTGAAAGAAAATATCCCATTAAATATAAGAATATTGTTTTTTGCTCTGATGTTAACTAAATTTAACAGGAATGAATAAAAACAGAAATATTTTTTCAATGATTGTGAATTGATTCAATTTAATATAAGAATATTGTTTTAAAAATATACATAATTCAATAATAATATAATATATATAATTCAATTACACAATTTAATTATAATAAAATACAATGACATTTTCACTTTGACAGTCAATGGTAAAATAAAAATGCCCTATTAAGATAAATGAATATTTATAAGATTAAATGTAGTTATACATTATATTGAAATATGCTAGTCTCAAAGTTTAGAAAGTTAACAAAACTAAAATAAAAATTGTTCTAAATGTATTCTCTTAAATAATACATAAACAATGGTTGAAAGAAAATTAGTACCCTATTAAATATACTAATAGTATCAAGACAAGCTGTAAGTAACTTTTGCTTAGGTCATAAGTGATTTTTGAAACTGGACATTAATATAACATTGCTATTTACCTATTTGCCTTCATAGAAAATATGTTTTTGAATGAAAATTATATTTATGTATATAACAATATTATTAAAACATTATTTGATTTGCATTTGTTGCAATCCGTACTCATTCTTAAATGTAGAGAGATAAAAAATATCATGGAAAATGATTTGACAATGATATTTGTTATTATTCTTTAAATGTGTTATTTAGTATTATTAAGACTTACTGCTTGCTCTAATCTTAACTGTTTCAAAAAGTAGAATAGAAAAGTAAAAATAATCACAGAATGCTATGTTATCTTTAATATTTCTTAAACCATTGTTGCATTTGAGGAGTTAATGTATTTATAATGTAATCTATTCTGTACTTGCCCTTTCATACCTCTGCCCAAACTAGTGCGAAACTTTGTCTTTAAAGAGTGAACTAATAAGGTTATAATAATCTATCAATAAATATACTTTTGTAGCCAAAGGAAGGGCGCATTAGCCAGCATCAAATGGAATAATATAACACATGCTGGCATCTGCTTAACCAATCGTATTTCAAAAACTATATTGGGACTAAGTACCTGCCTGGATGGATGGATGATGATGGTAGCCAAAACACGGAAGAGCCGAAGAGTTGAAGCAAAGGGATGACCAACGATGGATTTCGGTCTGCAGATTGTCGCGGCTCGGCTCGTCTCGTCTCGTGTCTGTCTTCGGGAACAGCCTCGGTCGGCTGCTGCTGGCACTGCTTCTGCTGCTGCTGCTGTTGCTGCTGCATTCGTTCATCGCTTGGGCGCTTCGAGTCAGTGCCAAATCGGCAGTCGTTACGCGCGGTACATCTGAGCTCCCCCTACGCTGTGTCTTTGCTTACAGAGCATCATCATCTGCCTCGACTAACACGCGTCTTTCGTTTGTTGTTGTTTATCTACGACATGCGACAAGAATTGTAATCATAATATTGTAATTGCAATTGTACTTGTAATTGTAATTGCACTCACAGGGCAATTAATCATTCTGTTATTTTGAGCAATTACTACGCCACATATTCCCCCTCCCACTCTCTGTGTGCTTCTATGTGTGTGTGTGTGTGTGTTTCTACGCGTGTGTCCGTCTGCCGGCGTCATTGTGTCTGCATCAACATCAATTCTAACTAATTAAGTTGTGTGTTGCAAATGTTGCAAAAACAGATCAACGACACACATGAAAATGCCTCGCGTTCACGTCTCGTCTATCTATTTATAAACTAACTGCCTGCCGCCTGACTCTGACCCCACAGCCACAGGCATAGCCTGCACATCATCGAAGCCGCAGCCGCAGCCGCAGCCACCGCAGCCGCCGCCGGGACTTGCCATCCGCTCAAGATATTAACACGGTGAGCTATCAAAATAAAACAGACTTGAATAACAATGGCACAGGGAGAATGAACGAGACAGGAATTGTAATATGCATATGCAGATGCTAATGCTGATAGAGGGGGATCTATAAATAATGCTTCAACTTGCATAAAACAAGATTGACATTAAAACATAATTGGGATGGGGGTGTATAAATTAAAAGGGGATCTTTCAGGAGTGGGAAAGTTTAAAGAATTAAAACATGAAAATATTTGCGATCGTATGAGAGGATTTATGATCGCAACAGGAAATTTTCAGAACATTTACTAATAATCCTTAGCTATATTATTGAAAAGACATGACAAACGAAGAGATCGTACAAAAAAATTTAGAGTATTCCATTAGTTTCACTTTGGCTTTGCTATTTTTAATTATTTAAAGTATTATTTAATTATTATTTAAATAATTATGTATTATTATCTAAAATCATTGAAATATTAAAACAATATTTGTATGAAAATGATTTGAAATATTGAAGATCGTAAAAAAGAAAAACTTTTTAAAGAGAGAATTAAGTCTCAAAAATTAGAGACTAAAAAAATTAAAAAAAAAATGGAAATTATTCGAAAGAGAATTGCAGGGATCGCAGTGAACTCTATTAAATAAATTGGAAACTTAACAATAATCTCATAATAAAAAATGCAGTGTTATCCAATATAGGAAGAGCTAAAAATAAATATAAAATATGAATTAATAAATAGAGCGCAGTGCATTACAAAAGGAACTAGAAATCAGCTAGGAACTTGGCAACGGTCGGATAATTGAGAATGAAGTGATATAAAAAGAAAAATAATAAGGAATATTTCATAATATGTATTTTTAGTAAGAAACTGTAAGTCAGTTGGGAGATGATCTTAGTTAGCATTGAGTGGAATCAAAAATTGTTATTTAAATTGTTCGATGTCGATAAGTAGAACAGTGAATTCAAGTAAGCGTGAAGAGATTGGTGAAGATCGGTAGATTTAAAATGTAATCAACTTGATGTAGATGCGATGATTATTCATTCTTAAGATTTGTGCGTTGATCAAGATCAAGAAACTTAAATAGAGCGCAGTGCATTCTACTTGTAATTGTAAATAAATTATGTAAAGTAGAACTAACAAGAGTGTAGGCAGTAAACAGAAGTGTTACATGATATCGATGATGTCGACCAGCTTAACTAGTAAATCTAATATTGTGCATAACAACTGCTGATCCTTTGCCCGATCTCGTTATCTAGTTAGGCAACGCACAAGTGCATCTGAAAAGGCAATCGTATTTATCCCTTTCGCCTTTGATTCTCTTCCTCGCGTTTGCCAACGTTTCATCGATACAAATCAACATCAAACGATGGAAACAATTTCGAATGGAAGCCAGCTGCTGCTGCTGTTGTGCATTCACACGCCCCTTTGGATTGCAACTGTAGCAGACAGCCGACAGTCCCCCTTCCTTCCTTTCCTCTTCCTCTCCCTCTTCACACACATAGAGCCTCTCGCTCTCGCTTGCCACAGTGAGTTATTAAACACTTTTGCTGTCTGCTTTGTTTATTAATGCGTGCAACAAGCAGCAAAGCGATGTGAATGTTTTGCCTTTTGTGTCTTTGGCAGCACTTTCTGTTGTTGCTGCTGCTGTTGTTGTTGTTGTTTATGCGCTGCTTCCGCTACAATCCCCACAAGTCTGCAATCCCCATAGTCCCCTGCCCCCCCTCACTGTACGTGATAATTCCCTCGCATTAAACTCCTTAGCAAGTTTTACTTCTCTCGTAATTCGCTTGAAAAATCACGCATTGCCAACTTGAACAAATGTTGCCAAATTTAACACAGGACTAGCCAAGGCATTAAGTTCCACTCGACGCTCTCTGTTGGTATGTTGGTATGTGTGTCTCTGTGTGTGTCTGTGTGTGTGTGCACCTCATAACTTGCACATTTGCCATTCTGTGGTCGAATGGCAGCAGCGGGAACAGTTAAACTGCTTGTAATTATCATTGTAATTGCATTTCGAAAATTGCGTTTCCCAGGCAAAACAACAACAACAAAAACAAAAGGAACAAAAAACAATCTGAACATTAGCAAAATGAAATAATTGTAAAATAAAAGAGTTAAAATGCTGAAACAAAAACTTTTTATTTTGCACCTGCACAGTTTCCTCTCAATGCAACTTAATCATGCTATTGTAACCATTGAAAAACTATTTTAATTTCAATTCGAATTCTTTTGAGCTTGTTAAAATTTCGAATAATACCTTTACTTTCTTTTTGAGTGAAAGCAATTGAGAATATTGTGCTTTCCTTTCATTTAAAATGTCGTAAATAAAAATAAACTGTGATTTAATTTGGTTTATTTTGATCTTTTGCAGAGAGAAATTTGTCAGAAATCAATTTGGCTTTCGTTATTTTAACAGTTTCCACAAACGATAAATTTTAAAGACGCACAGTCACTGCAATCATTTTCTTCCCTTTACAATTTCCGGGTACCCCAACCGGAATTTTTAATGGCATCTCCACATGGCATATCAATACAGCGGCGGTGTTGTGATTGAGACATGATCTGCCCCAAAGGCAACTGTTGATGTACATACATTAATGATTTTGCATAATGCCAGAGCATTGTGCTCCTTCAGGGAGGTTTCGAAGAGGTGCTGAGGGGGGTATTTAACATATTTTATGCTCATTAAGTGACACAATAAGTGCAAACTGCTTTGCGACTTTCTGCAAATGGCCAACTACCGATGCATGCCTACAGTGGCCGCTGTCAGTTTCCTGCCGAAGCTGTTGCCCTTTTTAAAATACTACGCATACATTTTTGAGAGGATTATATGTGCTAAAATATTGTATGCTACAACTGATAACATTTCATATTTAAACTGGATTTACATTTAAAATTAATATTGAATTTTTTAACTTTATAATAAAGTGATTATTTTTTTTATGTTTTTTATAATTTGAACTATATTTTTCCTAATTATATTTAATATCTATTTAATTTTATCAATTAGTTGAGATGAGTGCTTTTAGTTGATTAGAGAAAGAAACAGATGATAGAATGAAACGAATAATAATAAATAAAAAAAAAATAAAAAAATAAATAAATAAAATATATAATATACAAATAAAGAAATATAGAAAAAAAAGAAAATTATAATAATGCAATTAAGAAATATCGAAATAAATGAATAATGTTATAATAAAATTTATATATAAAGATAGAATGAAATTAGGAAACTAAGAAATTAAGGAATAATGAAATAAATAAGGAAATGAAAAAATAAAGTAAAGAAATAACGACGTAAAGAAATAATGAAATTAAGAAATAACAAAATAATAAATAAAATAAAGAATGAATTAAAGATTTAATGAAATAATATAATAATCGAAATAAATTAATAAATAAATAACTAGCAGTCTGCCGACTGGCACAACTTGTATGGTGTTGAGCCGCTGTCTCCGTTTTTCCTAGAGTATCTCGCATTCTGGCAGTGATTCAGCAGCAGATCTGCCTTACTTGCTGCCGCCATCATTGATGGCGATCAATTCTGGTGGCTGTGATTTAAGTGCGCGTAAATCTCTGCGGTGAAAAGTGGTGCTGCTGCAGCGTTGCTGCCCCATTTCCTTTGGCCTCAGCAGTCGCATCGCCGTCGCCGTCGCCTGCCCCGTTCTCAGTCCCTTTTGCTGCTGGATCCTACGCGACAGCCTCATATACTACATCGTTCACGGTTTGTTGCCGTTATTTGCATTTCATTTTTGCGTGTGGTGAGAGAAAATGTAAATTGATTTATTATGCACAAGCGACTGAATGCAGCAGGCAGGCAAGCGGAGAAGGAGGAGGAGACTCTTGGCAGGAGAGGAGACTCCTTCTGCCTTACTGGCGTACAATAAAAAAGGCAACTGAAAAAAAAAGAAGAAAAAAAAGATGAAGAAGCAGCAGCAGAAGAATAAAAGAGAAGAAGGAGTAGCAGCGGCAGCAGCAGCAGGTAAATCTTCAATTGGAGGCGCCGCTTGGCAGTTGCATCCTGCAACGTCCTTGCAATGTGCCTGCGGGGCGTAAACATCGCTATTAATATTGATTTAAATGCGCTCTGTGCGTGTGCGACTGAGAAGCTAAATACCCTATCCCCCTCCTGCTCGCTCCACCATCTCTCTTGCACTATCTTCTCTCTGTCTCTTTTGTCATTACTCACTGTCACAGTGGCCATTCAAAGCCGACGGCGGCTGCGTTGACTTTTCGCTATTAGGCAAATTGCAAAAATCACGCGCTTAAAGTTCTTCAAGCAAAAGAGCACAGAGAGAGCACAGAATGCAGCAAAAGCCAGAGAAAATACATGAAAAATATACAGCAGAAATAATACAGAAAATAATACGGGAAAAAAAAACTCGGTTATATATAGAGAAACTTTCAACCAGCCGCAAAGTATGCAACACAAAGCGGTATACACGGAATGCCACGGCATAATAACTTTTGGCAATAATACAAAAAGCCTGCCTCCCACGCGGAAGGGGGCGTGGTAGGGGCACTGTGGCACGCTTGTATCAAATCGTTGGGCTGTGAAAAATATTTGTGTAAAATATGCAAAGCATGGGAATTGAGTGGGGGGAGGGTGAGGGGAAGGCGAAGGGGAGTGAAAGGGATGTATAGTAGTGCTGGCTGCTCTGGCGGCTAATAGACATGCCAAACATGTCGCCCTGTCGCGTGTTGCATACTTTCGGCTGAATTGGGAAATTGCCAGCTCATGCTTTGCTTTAAGGGCCCCGCACGAGAGATTAAAGCGGATGCGATCGCGGGTTGGGCCCCAATTCAATTAAGTTTGCAAATTGATTTCAATAACTTGAACAAAAGACAAACAGCATAAACAACAACAACAACAGAAGCAACAACACTAAGAACAACACAAATAGGAATACGAAATGAAAGCCACAACAGCTGCTGCTAAGAAAGCATCGCCAGCATTTTAATTGAAATGCATTCATATTGCAATAGAGCGAAACTTGAATGATAGGGACGCAGAGGGGGTGTGAAAGGGTGGGATAGAGGGGTGCAACTAAAGTGGGTGCAGCTAGAGGGTGCCGAGACGGAGTCGTGGAGGGGCAACGGCTACAGCTGACAGAGCAAATTGCTTTGCGCTTATGACACGAACAGACAAAACAGAAATAAGAAAAAAAAAATAGCAAAATGTCAAATAAGAAAAACTGCAATTCGAATTTGATGAACTTTGAAGATGCTCTGCGAAACGTTTTGCAAGTAATTTTTGTTGATTTATGGTATCGTACAGTTCTAATTGATATAAGATGAAGTTAAAGTACACTCCCTGTCACTCACTGTGTCTTCCTTTACCCTCCCTCTGCCTGCACTGCTGTTCCAGCATTTAATAGTCTTTAAATTGGGCAACTCCTAAGGCTACAGGGTATACAGGGTGTTTGGTAGCCCCCCCATCCTGTCATATATGCATGCAAAGCTGTAGCCAGAGCAAGCAACGGCGCCAAGAGAGACGCTGCGGCGGCGGCTGCTCACTAGGGATTTGAGGATGATGACGATGATGAAGCAGAGTAATGGGGTTTTTGGAATTTGCTTGGCTTCAGTGCGCTCCACAGTCAGTGCTAGTCAGGCTGCTACGGGGCGAGCTGTTAAGCGGTTCCCAAGTGCCGGCGCCATGCTCAATGGGGGGGAGGGAGAGAGGTATGGAGAGGGGCGGAAGGTTTATAATGTGCAGCCGTTGCTCTTCACATTTATCAGCACTTTTATGGAATGCCGTTGAGTTGATTAGGTTGCACTTGAGGCAAGTGTAGCCAACTAAAATCACGTATACGCACACGTATACGTATTATAGAAAGGTAGCCTGGTTAATTGCAAGCAGAGTTCTAAAATTGGCAACCTTTGCAACTCATTCACGATCTGATTTCGCAGTTAGTTATAGTAATTGAAGTTAAATGAGAGGGCGGGCAGAGGCGACGACAGGCACATGGAAAGAGGGAGAGGAAGAGAACAAAAAGCAGCGACGCGTCCGCTGGGCATTGGAACGTGTCGGAAGTTGTCGGGGAATTAAAACGGACGCCAGACACGGTATAGACAGGCGAGAGAGGACAAACGGAAGGGACAACAGAGCAGAGAGCAGGCAGGGAGGGGGGAGGTAGGGGTAGAGTCGGCAGACAGTGAGGAATCCTTTGCCTTTGCAGCTGGAGCTGGAGCTGGAGTTGTTTGTCCCGGCTGGTTGTGGTGTTGCCTCCGCTTTTCCTCATTGGCCGCTTTCATTTGTCTGCTGCGATTTTTTTTTTTATTTTATGACTTGACCGTTATTTCTGTTTTATGCTTTGGTTTATTATTATTATTTTTGCTTTTTTGTTTCTCATAGAATTTCTTTTTAATCCGCTTACGTCAGGCGAAATTCAATCAAGAATTTGCACTGCTTTTTTTCCGGTCCCGCGGCTTGTGTTGTGTTCTCATTGTGTTGTTGTTTGTCGTTGTTGTTGTTGTTGCTGGTCGGCAAATAAATCAGCAGAGTCAGAGGCTTTTAGGCGCTGTGTGAATACGGACAGGCAATCATCATAGGCAAATTGAGGCGTATACTTGAAATTTATGTGCACCCACTGTACGCACTGATATATAAAATATGCCATAATATTTATTAAAATTCTACTTTTCCCACTCTATTTTTGCAGTCAGCTCTGACAGTTCACACAAAAAAAGCGGCAAAAGCAATTAAAAACGTGCACAGCGCAAATTATTGGAATCATCAGAGAGGCGGATCATGCACCTTAATTGAGGCATTGCAAACCAAAGAACTCTTCAACTATCACTGGCTCGCTTTCCATTTCTATCTCTCTCTCTCTTTATCTATCTTGGAGTCTTCTCTAATTGAAGAACATGCTGCTGCAGCATCATCATCTCGCGTGGCACCTTCTGCTCCTTCTACTTGTGCTGCTCGTCTCGCAGTCTCCGCGTTCACTGGCGCTGAGCAGCGACGTCAACGTGGGCAGCGTTGGTGGCTCCACGGTTAACAATGGTGAGTTGCACAAACACACACACACACATACATATACAATCAAATTATTCATAATTATATAAAGCTGCTGTTGCTGTCCCCAAACGAGAGAATATGTGACAGTATTTGTTTGTGTTGTGCCACGTCAAGGAACGCCTACTAACTAAATTAAGCCAGGCAACATGTCCTGGCTTGGCGTGTGCTGACACAACGTCAGCGCAATTAAAACGTGACACGGCGATATTTAATCGCTCCACAGGGGGAGGCGTGTGCAATGCCGTTTAAAGCGATTAACCTTTTAATTGTCGAGTTAAGTAGTGAAAGCACGTGCATAGTTAAATGATGAATGCCTTATAAAGAAGCCACGTATCTTTATAAATACTTTTTGTATTTATTGAAAATAAATTTTACTTAATTCGAATAAATTTTTAACAAAAATACATAGATCTCTGCTTTTATAATAGCTACCAATATAATATTTGGCAAGCACACTCCTTTACAGCTCGCAATTCCGAAATTTATTTCAATTTTTAAGTGCCCCTTTTAAACGTGTTCATGGTTTTTGTTAAAACATTGTACAACTTGGCTATAAAATTTATCATACACGTTGGCAATATATTTATTTATCTGTGCTTAAAATAACAATACAAGCTCAACATAAATATGGAAGTTGTTTTTAAAATATTATTTATTATTTTATTGCCACTGGACATATCTACTCTGGGCAGCCCCGAGGCAAGTAAATCAAGTGTGAGTGTCAATATTAATAATTGTTCTTTGACAATTTGATAATCAAAGCGTAATTTATAAATTGTATACTCGACTCCCCCCAAGGGTCCTCATTCCCCTTTCTGTTCCGCCCACTCTTCTTCTGCCCCTTACTATTCCAAAACTCATAACGAGCATTTAATTTATACATTTAGTTTACTAATAGCTCAACTTTTTGGGGTAATTTATCCAAAGATATTGAGTAGAAAATCAACACAAAAAAGGTCAGCACGAAGTAGAAAACATTGGCAAACATTTGTACAAAAACCACCTGAAGCTAATCAGGCAACTGAGGAGTAGTTCTGCTGCTCTCCAGCTTCTGCCAGCTTCTGCTCCTTGTTCAGAAGATTATGTATATTTAATTGCCATTGCGGTAGCCCGAAGATATATACCGGTTATAGTTCTCCTGCTATTGTGGTAATTAAAGTTATCAAGGCGAAGCGAACTTTCTTCTTGTTGCACACTATTTAATTGTGATTTCGTGAGTCCAAGATAAGCACACTCAAACACTCAGACACTCAAACACTCGAAACACTCAGAGACAATTGGTCATTCATAACTCAGAAAAGGGGGCAAGACGTCTTGGTCAAACTTGTCTCACAACTTCATTAGCCTGTGGACTCTGTGTGTGTGTGGTGTGTATGTGTGGCACGTAGCTCCGGCATCGGCTTGGGGCTAAATCAAAATCACACCCATAAAACTTTGTAGCTTTCAGTTGGGCTAATAAATGGCATGAAAAGTTTTTGGCCGCTCGTTTGTCATTTGGGCCATGCCAACGAGCGAAATAATTGTCAATTTGTTTGTAGGTGCTCTTGCCACAGCGGGGGCAACAACTACGGTCCGAGTCGGAGGCGGACAATGGCCGGCAGCAATAAAATTTATTTAAGTGGCCTCATAACATTGTTAACAAACAGCAACAACAACCACAGCAGGAGGGCCAGGAGGAGGAAGAGCAACAATAACAGCAACAAGCAGAGAGAGAGAGAGAGTACAAACAAAAGGCAGCTGCAAGTGAAATGAGCAATTATTAAGCCATGAAAAATGTAAAACATACAACAAAAGCAAGAAAAACAAACCGAGAAAACAAAAAAAATATACAAACTCACACACAGACAGAAAGACAACACACACACACACTCACACAGAGAAGGAGAGAGAGAGAGGGCAAGTCAACAAACGTCATAATCAAGTTATTACTGCGCCAGATACAACTGTGGTAAAGAGGGGGCGTGGCAGCTGGCAGGCATGCAAAACGCTCAACAATGAAAATATTAATAACGTTAATGAAATTCTCATTTGCGCGCAGTGGGCGTTAGCAGCGAAGGGGCGTGGAGAGTAGGCAGCGAAAACAAAAAGAAAACCGACAGAGACAACAAACAAACCGAGAAGCGCAGGCAATAATGCTAATGAGTAAATGTTCATAGCACCAACTGGAGAAGGGGGAAGGACATGGTACAGTGCGGAGAAGGGGGGGAGGACACAAAAAGGGTCATATGTTGATACTTTGTACGTATATGGTGGGGTTAAGTCAAATCCCAGTGAGAAATTTGTGTGGGGACTGACAAGCCAAATATTTGCCCCGCTAAATAGGCAACAAAAAGCGAACAGCGAGCGCACTGTGTGAGTGCATGTGTGTGTGCGTGTGTGAGAGCGTATGTAGGGACGTGTTTGCAGAGCGGCTTTTTAATGGCCACTTTTGGTACACTGTTTTTTTGCAAGTTTCCAATGAATTAGTTATGCGACTTTGATGACTTTCAAGCGTTCCCCCAGGCAGGACTAGCCTGGCTTTGTGAGTGTGTGTGTGTGTTTTTGTATGCATGTGTGCAAGTGTGTGCGGTCAGGCGTGCCCTGAAATGAGCTTGGTAATTACGCTTCCAAGTGGTGTGTAGCCAAGCCAAAGTGCCAAAGCCAATTGTAGTTGCTGCAAATACACTTGGAACTTTGAGTTTGAGTCGACTTAAGCGCTGTAAAGTAGGCAACACATTTTGCTTGCAGCTCCAAGTAATGTTTATGTTGCAAAACTAAGCTTATGTTGGACTTGAACTGGAATTATAAATATTTAATAGTACACATCTCTAAAAGGTTTAGCCAAATCTCTGGTAGAGCTTGCAGATCCTTAGATTTTACCGTGTGTCGAAGGCAACAAATCCTTTTAAATACCCTTTTCCATTCAGTCTCTAGCTATCTATCTGTGTTATAATCTCTGCATAATCAGCTGCATATGTAAGATTTAATATAAATATTAAATTGTATCTCTAATGGGTTTAGCCAAATCTCTGTTAGAACTTTGATAGACTTTGATTTTAAGATGTATGGAAGGCCCCAAAATCCCAGCTAGCTACTTATCTGTGCTATATTCTCGATATAATCAACTGCATATGTTGGAGTAAAGTAAAGTAAGTATCTCTATAAGGTTTGGTCAATTCTACTTTGAGTAAACTTACTCATTGAGTCATCCTCTAGCTATATATCGGTGTTATAATCTCTGCTAGAACTCAGTGAAATCCAATTAAATATATCTGCTGACTGCAGTGAACTTCTTTTGAGTTAACTTACTTACTCAGCCACAATCCCTATACAATAGATGGTCAAAAAACCTATTCTTCTATGTAATCCGATTAAATAACAAAACGGACTCGCTTTCACTGACTTTAATTTGCCTTCCACAATTAACCCCAATTAAATTAGTCGCCTTACAAAAAAGCCACAGCCCATTTCCATTTCCAATTCTCACCTATTCATCGATAACCCACAAGTCACATGAACACGACAGGCGACAGACGACAATATTGTCTCATTAAAGTAGCGACTAATTGGCCGGCAGCATAAGAGAATAACACGTACTGTCCTCGTCCCCGCCTCCTCTTTACCTTCCCACGTACTTGTCCCACATGCTCGCTCGTCCTTGCCTCTCTTTCTCAGTCAAAGCAACAAAACGTGGCAGCTTCTTGTGCGCAGACAGTGGGAAAACAGCAAGCAGACTGTGCAAATTCTGCAACTGCTTGTGGCTGTCAACTAAATTTCATATGCAAATCCTTGGCCCTGACTATCGCTACCTGATAATCTACTTGATTTATGCGGCTGCACGCGGAGACGCAGCCCGAAGGGACAGTCTAACGCCAAGGCAGAACAGGCCTCAGGCCCAGGATGGGACTGAATAGGGCTGAATGGGACAGGATGGGACAGAGACAGGACAGGCACATGAGAAACGCTAATAATGCCGCCGTTGTCGCTGTCGCCCGTGGTGGTCCCCGGGAACGGGAACGGAACGGGCACATCATTAATCTGGGCCCATGCGGGACATTGCCCGGACATGGCACAGTGTCTGCCATGGCACATGGCACATGGTGCCACTTGGCACTTGGCTGTCCCGCTAGCCAGCCAGCCAGCCAGCCACGTGGCTGACCTTCAGCGTAATAATTCAATGCGAGTGCGAGCGCAGGAGGACACGTGCTAATTGCTAATCAGGAGGACAGATAAGGCGTGGGCGACGCAGCCATTAAGCGATGATGCGAAGCGGAAAGCATTTTATTTTTATGGGCCCTAACGAACAGGAAGATCCTTGTTTAAAGCCCACTGTGCTGGGCACAGACTGTGCACTGGCTGTGCTCTCTCTGACTTATCGCGTCCAGCTGTCGCAGCCATAATGCAAGGGGAGCACCAAGGAAGGAACAGATTTCTTTTGTGGTCTGACAAATGATTCGCTGCTGCTTATGGAAATACTACTTTATGTACATTACTGGCTGCCCGTCTGCCCGTCTGCTTGTCTGTCATCTGTGTCATTTCTCAAGGGGGGAAAGTCTATCCCTTCCCTGTCCCTTCCATAACTTTAGTGCCATAGTAATAACCACTTGACTTTTTGGGGTCGTCTTATTGCGCTCTTTCAGCATCTTTCAGTTTCTTTTAGTTTCATTTCTTTGCACATGTCAACAAAGCCATCAACACATTTCACACGCGTTTTCCTTTTGTTTAAATGTCACATTATATAATGACACTAAACACTCACATACACAAACTCTTGCACACGGACAAGGGGTAGCCACGCCCGAATGCCTTTTTATGGCTTGGAAGCGAACAAAAAGGAAAACATTTTCCACGACGTTGTCGCCACTTAAATGCCAAATTAAGTGTAATTTTTATTTTGTTTACAACGTCACAACAACAGCAACGACAACTTGACTTTAACACTTGACAAATTTGATTTTTCCTAAGTTCACTTCACACTCCTTACCCTCGTCTACCCCCCATTCCCTTCCGCTCACTAACACGCTTCACGGTGTGTTTCCTGCTCGACATTTCTCTCTCTCTCCCTCTCTCTTCGTTGTGGCATCTAACGTGGCTGTCATTAGAATTTGCTTTGCTTGTTGTTGTAATTGCTTATGTAATGTTATGCATATGTGTGTGTGTGTGTGGGAGAGGGAGACGGGCAAAGTCAAGCGAAAGAGATAGACGCAAGCGAGCGTGTCTCCTTTTCCACTTAATTGCTGCAAGTTACTAAGGACGAACTCAAATTGCAAATGATGTCAGCATTTTTGGGGGGAAAATTGAATGAAAACCCGTTTATGAGCACCTTATCCTCCTCCAGCTCCTGCTGCTGTGCTAAGGTGAGCTAATGCCTATGCTCGAAATGAAAAGACAAATTAGCTGGGCTATCAAGTAATTAGGCTAATTCAGTTACCCCAAATTGCCGGCAATTGACAGCAATTTGTGGAAAGGAGGAGGAGGAGAAAACCTTAGCAAGATTTTGCGGTATTTGTTTTCATTATCGAATAAGTTGATTTGATTGGGTAAATTTGTATGTGTGCGGTTTTGCAGAGAAAGTTGGTAATAAATATGCTATTTATAAGGAATGAAATGAATCAATTTCGAGTGTCAATAAGAGTGGGGAAACTTTCTGCAGAGCTCAAGCAGAAGATGATGAAGAAGAAGAAGAAGCCAAATAATCCCAGGCAAGAGAGTCTTTGCTTAAGTCGCTTCTTCTTCGGCTGCAGGCCACTTCAAAATATAACGATGGAGTAAGCCTTCGCTTTAGCCTTATAGCTTCCGACCCGTGCTTGTTCAATAGCAATAAACAAACCAACTTATACTAGTTGCAACGATTGTTGCACCACTTAGAGCGGGACTTGGGCGCAAGTGGAATACACTCTTGTGCTCGCACACACACTGGCACTGCCACTTGCACTCCAATCACACCCACTTCTCGCACGCGTTGGCATGCACCCACTCACACACATACAACACATATACAAGTACCCCAACAAACACGGAGTCTCACCCCACAAAAGCCACACATATTCATGCATTCAACTTAGTCACTTCGTTGCACGCGCCGTCAATGCGCACAATGGAGCACAATGCAGGCGGTGTGGGCGTGGCTCTAAATGACGCTGAGTGCACATTGCCACAATTCTTGGCGAAGCTGTTGCTGCCGCAGTGGCTGCTGCTGCTGCTGCTGCTGTTGGTGGCATAATTTACATGGCAGCAGCACTTGAAACAAACCGTTGCATACTTGCAGGCGCACAAAGGCCACAACTACTAAAAGTTGTACTGCCGCTACTGGCGAGTGTATGCGTGTGTGTTGGTGTGTGTATGTGTGTGTGTTTGCTTTATGATTAGCGCAATTTAGTGCGCTTTAAGATGCTTCAACCACGGCGTATACGTAATGCCTAATTAGCGCCAGAGAAAAAGTTTTCATTGCAATTGCTAACCGCGGGTCATACAAAAACAAATGCACGCGCATGGACAGACAGTTCGCAAGTAAGAGGGAAGATGGAGAAACAGAAGGACAGACGGATAGATGAACAGACAGGCAGACACATAGGGACAGGCAGGCAAAGGGACAGACAAATAGAAGGGAGTGAGCAAGGATGGCGACCAACTGAATGGCGCAACTGCAAGCTAGAAATTTGTTTGGCTTTCGGGTTGCGCGCAGATACCTACAGACGCCAGCAGCAATAACAACAACAGCAGCAACATCAACAACAACAACAGCAGCAGCAGCAGCAGCAGCAGCAACAGAAGAAGCTGAGCTGCTTGTGGGATGCAACGCGCGATAATTGACCTGCTAGCGAGCTAGCTAGAGTAGCTAGGTGTGTGTAAATGTGTGTATAGGTGTGTGTATTGGTGTGTATTGGTGTCTCTGTCTATTTGTTGGTATGTGTCTGTCTGTGTGTTGGCCATGCAGCAACTGTGCAACAACTTTCGCTTTGATAAAGGACCTTGGCGTCAAGTCGAGTCCTTTCGGCGGCAACGAGGCGTGGCCTGTGCTGCTCGTTGGCAACGAGGAGGCGCCACCAACGTCACCGCCACCGCCACCTTCACTGCCCGCATTGCACTTGGCACAACACACACACACACAGTAGTTTTGCGTAGTTTTGCAGCGCTTTAAAATTCAAAAGCACATTGGCAACGCGACGGCGGCGACGGCGACGGCAAACGTAGATCCGGAAATCGTTTCCCCTTTACGGAAACTCTTGTTGGAATTGCAGTAGATAATAAATAATGATGCACGCAGCGAAATCACTAAGCAAGTTAGACAAGCATGCTTAGCACTTGCACTGCATTGAGTTCATGTTTATATACACGAAGAGAGGGCTCCATATCAATTCAGCAAACACCTGTAACCATTTGCTTGGCACAAAGTTGAGCTCGAGGCTCGTTTGACTAAGCGGATATCAACAGCAAATGGAAAATAACCTGCCAAACGCTCAGTAAACAAATCTGACAAACAAAGCATGCTAAAGAAAATTGTTAAAACAATAAAGAAAGCAAACCAAAAGCAGCAAAAAAAAAAAAACATAAACAACAACAACAAAAAAGAATACCCACAACTCATTCAGGCGCATTAAGCACAAATAAAGTTTTGGCTAAAAAAATAAAAATGGAAATAAAATAACAAGCAACTTTGCTGCCAGCAGTGTATCTTCCTCTCTCTGTCTCTCTCTCAGCTCTGTCTCTCAGTCTGTCCATCTGTCTGTTGGTATGTTCATCTGTTTTTCTGCTTATTTGCCTGTTTTGCTGTGTGAAATCAAAAGAAAACCGAACTAGATAAAGTTGCTTTGATTGTGGCGGAAAAGGTTCACTAAGCGACTGCAGAGAAAAAAGGATTTACGCAGCGAGTCCTTTCAAAATTAGTGAAGCCAATTTGCATAAGCAATAAAACAAAGCATACTTTTTGGGACGCATTCTTTTGGAGCTTCATAAGCGGAAATACCGAGATATGGAATCTCATCTCAATCACGCAATTACAGAAGGTATTTAAGAAAAGGAAAGGGACCACGAATCCCTGAGGGGGTGCGACTGGGGTAGAGTGAAGAGGGGGCGGGGTAACTAGCTTAGGAATTTGAGAGAAAATCAACAAACCGAATCGAAAGTGTTTTCCCATTTTCTGCTAAATATCAAAACATTCCGCAAAAGTTTCACTGTCCTCTCCTTACCCCCTTCCCCCTGCCCATCTCTTTGTCTTACCCTGTTTTTTATAGAGCCATTTTATGAGACGTAAAAATAACATTTAAATGTTAACACGCCATTTAAACGCAAATTCACACAAGGCACGCCCCCAATGAGGGAGGAGTAGGGAAAGAGTGTGGCACAAAAAACGAGCCAGAAAACTGTGGCATGCCGACAGGCGCCGGGAATGTGGTTGCACAGAGCAAAAAAAAAAAAAAAAAAATAAACAAAATAGAAAAAGGAAAAAGCAAACTCGCCTGTGGAAAAACTTGCCCCAAATTTATTGACGAAAACAAAGTCAAGTGGCGAGAGCGAGCCAAGCCGAACCAAGTCAGGCTAAGATTGCAGCACACTTTCTAGGGGCGCCCATCTCGCTGAGCCATGTGGGTCCTTCATGTGTTTACGAGCTGTGATAAGCAGAAGCAGAGGCAGCAGCAGAGGCAGCAGCAGCAGCCCGAGTAACATTAAGTATGCTACACGTTGCAGTGTTGTCGCCGGACGGAGTCAGAGAGAGAGCAGAACAGCAACAACGACAACAACAAGCGGAAGCTGAGAGCAGCACAAGCAGACCCGGAGCCAACTATAAATCTATCATGTTTACGCTGAGCTTGACGAGCATGCTCCCGCAGATTCTCAGATTGCCAGACAGATTCCCAGATTCACAGAACTACAACTACAACTACAACTACAACTACAAGCAGCGAAGCAGTGAAGCACAATTTGTTTATGCAAGTCGAGTCGGCTGCGAGCGCGCGTAAACGTTGCTTGAATTATGGCTTTGTTTATCCCAAGTCGCAGCAGACGAAGAGAGAGAGAGGCAGAAAAAACAGAAATGCCCTAAGACTAAGTCCCCTTTGGAACGGGACTAGCGTAAACTACCCACACATACTCGAGAATTTACAAAGTTTTGCTAACATAAACGAAAAACTTTGACGCGCACTGCAAACGCAGCAGAGGGGGAGAGGTGGTGCTACCCCTCGGGCTAAAAGGGACGCGGTCGAGTAGCTTGATGTGTTATAGCATCATAACAATTGATTTTATTTGCCTCGTTCATTGATATTGTGTGTTATTTTGATTTGATATGTAAGTTGGATCGGTCCAGAGAAAAGGCAACTAGGGTATGCACGTCTTATCGGCAGCTGCACAATGTCTGTTTTACGAGGGGTTCTGCAGGACAATGGCACAATTCCCTCTTTGTGCACATTGTAGTCGGCTAAGTGGAACCCATGATAGTACTTTAGATAGGGTAACTTGCTGGTAAACATTTCTATTCTCTTGAATGGGAAAGGATTCCCAACAACTGCTCAATATGTTATTCAGTTTCAGTCCGGTTCACACCATTTTCTTTCAGTGTAGCCAGCCTGCTCTGCCTGTTCTGCCACAGCAAATTAATAAATTTATTTGATTATCGTAAATCTGCAAACAAATTGTTTGGGGTTTCCTCAATAAATTCCCATTAGAGACATTGGCATCGCAATTTGCATATTTTATTTTATTTATAAACTTGTTGCATGCCCCCAACACTTGCTGCCTCGGACATCAGTAGCCTGTTTACCCCGTTACCCCCATTAGTACTACTACCAAGTTTACCCCCACAAAGTTTGCAGCTTATTGATTCGTCGTTTCGCCTTTTCGCAAATACTTTGACACTTGGCACTGGCACTTTGACAAGCCGCAGAAAGTTCACTTGATATATTTATGAAAATGTTTTTGACACATTTTTAATAAGGTTCCCTCTCCCTCCTACACAACCCCCACCCCCTTGTTGTTGTTGTTGTTCAGGTATCGTGCAACATTTTTAACGTCTGCGTTTGACAATTCGTGTCCGTAATTTAATTAAAAGCGCCGTCGATAGACACTTCTTGGCATGGCAACTTTCTAAATTCCAAATGAGCAACGAGATGAGCTCGAGCCGAACTTCATTTGCAGTGTTAGGTTTGTGTGGCAACTTGAGATCTATAACTGGCTGCCAGAGATCCTTAAGTGATCCATTTGTTCAGATGGTAGTGCAGACAGGCAGCTGATGTTCGCACATCAATCAAGCACTGAGAGACTGAAGAAAGGCAAGCAAACTATACCCAAATGACCTGGCCAGGCCAATCAATATAAATAAACTTTGAACTTTACGTTCTGCTCTGCTTGAACAAACTTTTGAACACACACAGAACATACAGCCAGCAAACCATAACAAACCGAATGTGCCTGGCGAAGTAGTAAACTCCGCTGGCAACTTGAATTGAAAATGGCTGAGAGAAATCAAATCAAATAAAGTGAAATAAAAGTTCAAATAAAATGTGATTATGCCAATGTGAATGCGAATGTGAATACGTATGTGAACGTGAATAAGAACGGGTGTTAGCTCTGGGGCCGGAGCGCACCCATTGGCATACATACGTGCTCAGATACAGAAGTAAACTAGCTTTCAAATCTCAGACTGTTGGCGGTTGTGTCTGCAACAAGAACAAGAACAACAGGGAACACCAGAAGCAGCAGCAGTAGCAGCAGCAGGAGTTACAACAATGGATAATGGCGAAAAGTAGAAAAAAATTCATTTTCACTGGCAAAAAACGCATATGAACAGGAAAAAATAGCGATAACTCAAATTGAATGCCAATAAAGTAACATATGCGGCTCTCCGACAAGTTCTCTGACACACACACACAAACATACAGAGGCAGACCGACCGACCGACAGAGACATGCACATGGACAACCATGCGTATACGTAACTGTAACTAGCAAAGGCGTTGACTGAAGGACACGCCATGGGCAACGTGAGGCACATGAGAGAGGCGTCTCGTTGCTGCCCCGCGCACATCCCGCGCCCCGCCGGAAGTTGGCAACGCAGCGCAGCAAAAAATAAGAAAACGCCGAGAGGAAACTAACGAGCTTCGTTGTATTTAGCACAGGCATCTCTCCCGAATGGCCCCAAAAGTAATGCCAATCTAAAATAATACAATGTGTAGCATGTGTTAGCAAAAGAAGAGGCATGAGGGGTGCAGACTTGCCCCGCGTGTATTGGGGGCGGGCTCACTGGCTCACAGGCTTCCGCTGACTAGATGGGCGACGTACATTTATGGCGATAACGAAGTGCCACGAAACAAACGTACAGACGCCCGAAAAAAGCACACACAGTAGATATAAATATAAATACATATATATGCTGTATATATAGATAAAATAAATAATAATAATAAAAAAAGAACACAATCACGGAGAGTAGTAGGTCGTGTGAGAACGTCTTTTACTTGGGGAGGAAGATGTCAGCTTAGCAGATGGGGACGGGGACTGTCAACAACGTCTCGTTGACAACTATTGACAACTAACATGATATTACTTATGCATAAAGCCGAAAAGTATGCTCTGCTCATGTTAGGGGTGATGATGAGGCACAGGATAACACTCGATTTGTATACCCTTGCAGTAGAGTATATTCATTTTGGCAAGGAGGTTGCATCATCCGAATCAACATCACCAGGGGAGTCGATCGAGCTATGTCTGTCTGACCATCCCTCCGCCTGTCCTTACATGCGTCTGTTGCAATGTAAATTAGTCCCTCTGTTGTAAAGCTTTCTTGACAAAACTTGACACACAGGCTTCTCATTGCTGCATGCTGTAAATAAATCGGAACGAACAGGATTGAACCGATATATCGTATATATATATAACTGCCATATAAACTAATGGGAAAATTCGGTTATTTGTCAAGATAATGCAACCAAATTTACTACGGACTTTTAGGGACTTAGCTTTTATAAAAACATTCGGCTAAAATTATGGTTTTTGTATGGAGACCAGTTTTGATTGAGAAAATAACTTATCTTATCAGTGCCGAATAACATAAAGTGAGATATAATAATAAATATACACAATACCATTTAATTCTGTAGCATTATATATAACTAGTATTGGAACGAACGATAAATATAAGCACCTGCAAGTGTATAAAACTTGCGGCATGCCGAAGGGAAACTTTCTTTCACGTCTTTTTTTGTACATTTGATTCGTAACACACTCGAGCAATTCAGTAAGGCAGTTGCCAACGTACTTGAAAATTTATTTAAGCTCGGTCTGCTGTGTGTTGCCTTGAACCCACCTCGATATACGCGTATGTTGCCGTCCTCAGTCTCTGACTCTCTCTCAAGTTGCTCATGCTGCTGGCATTTTGCTGTCTAGTGGCCCCTTTGTTATTTTTGTAAAGGGTCTTTCTTTCTCTCTCTCTCTTTTTATGCATGTTTATTTTCTGGCAATTTTTCATTTTGTATTCTGGCGAAGAAATTGAAAATTTCTACTACAACTACAACTAAAAATGCAAACGTTGTCATCGGCACACCCAGCCTCGTCTATCCTCGACTCTCGGACCCTGCGGGCTGAGATTTTGTATTGGGCAATGGCTTTTTATTAACACTTGGATATATTTTGGGGCATTATCATAAGCTATGCCAAGCACATTGAAGTGCGATAACTGTGGGATATGCATACACGCATATACATATATATTTAAATATAGATATAGATATAGATATTTACACAAATACATATTATCCTGGACTCTGTCTGAGCATTTATTGTTGCCATGGCAATTTATGTGAATATTTGCTGAAAATTCTATCACATATTTGAAATTTTCCATAGACAGCTACAGGAAAAGGGGAAAGAGGGGAGCAGAGTTCACCTGAAGGCGTTGCAAAATGTGCAAATTTTTCAGCTTGTTTTCTTTTCAAATATTCTTTGTTTATTTTGTATGGTTAGGCCTGGCCTGGGCAGGCGAGCACTTATCAAATATGTTATGCAGTTTAAGTTATTCAAAAGGTTAAAGGAATTGCAATTTCGGCTAATACGTGTACTGGGTCAAATTGCATTTGAAACCAAAACAATGGGAATACTTCTTTGCAACTACAGCAATTATGTAAAGTTCACTGTGTCGATGAAATTGAAAAAGTAACTGTGTACAGCCCTTAAATTGTAATAAATATTTCATTACTTTGGTGAAATTAAATTCATATGCATGATATTTTGACACGCCTCCTACTCGTAACTACTTGAACTTCCCCCAGACAATTGTTTTCCTTTGCATAATTCATATTGCTTTCATATTTATTTGTATTTACTGATGCATGTTGCACCGACACTTATTTATGTATACTCACTCACACTCCCCTCCCACCCACAAACACCTTCATTAATATGCCTTTATATGCAAGCATTTAAGAGGCTGGCTCGTCCATTTCCTGTGTGTGTGTGTGTACCGTGACCCGTTCTATTAATGAGTCCAAAATATGACTCAAGTTTCAAGTCCTCATCTGAGAATGGAGTCGCAAACAAATATGCGACCGCCACGCGTCGGTCATTAAATCGGGAATCCGGGAACACCCTCAAACAGCTCTCGCGGCTTTTGAACTTTTCAAGCAGCCGCCGCATCGTGTGGGCCTCTCTCCCTCTATCCCTCTTGCTCTCCCTCTTCCTCTTGTTCCATCCATTTCGAGTGGGTGTCACGTAAACATTTCGTACTCAAACTCAACCGACAACAAGGCTGTGTAAAAGTTTTGCCAACCAACTTGATAATGTTGCTAATGAGAAGGTCGTCTAATTAATATAAAATGTACACGAGTTTATTACGGAAATTGGCAATTAACATGCATACATAGGTAAATGGTTAAGAGGATAGGGGGAAAAGTATCCGATTTCAAAATTATGTGTACACATACTTAATGGACTCGATATCATTCGGTGGAAGAGGCAGGGTTAGTTGATTCATCGTTGGCAATTTTGGGACAGAGGAAGGGGATTGTCATGTGTTTGCAGACAAGTTGCCCGTAAGTGCTTTAATATTAGAAGGATAAAGTATGCAATTAAAGCCTTAGATAAGAAAAGAGACTCGCTTACACCGCAGTTGAGTAGTCTGAATTCGAATCAGAGGCTATATTGTTAGGGTCGTCAATTGAACGTTGAAAGCGGCCAGAAAAAGGAGCGCCTATAGGAGCTCCATTAGAGTGTTAGGTGTCGACGAGCCTTCGGTGGAAGTGGAAGTTTCAACATCGAAAGTGGGTGTGGTAGAGGTATCATTATCAGAGTCAGATGTGGTAGACTCATTGAAGGAGGAAGCAGACTCTGATTTCAATTCAAAAGCAAAGACTTCGGGCTCATTCTCTGAATTTGTATCGTAGGCAGAAATTAAACCCGGCTTCAAATTCAATACACTGTAATCTCGCTGACAAATCACAACGCCGCACAGAAATTTTGTTGCTGGTGCCGCTCCCAGACTCACTCGCAGTTGGGTACCTCCTTGCTCTGAACTGGACATCTGAAACAATTGATATAAAAATGTAGAAATCTGAATAGGGAACATCAGACATAAACATACTCGCACTTGCGGTTTCAGCGACAACTGATAGACGCTCTCACTGTCAAGCGTGTAACCTGAAGGTAGCTCCACTGTTACCTCAGTGCCCACATAGCTAAAACGACCGATCCTATTGCGGCCTATGCAAATCATAAGTTTGATCTGATGTGCCGGCAAGCTATTAGAATTGAGTTGATTTATTCGTAGCTGATAACGGTTTGCTGCGCTTTTCTCAGTAACCTTAACCTCGTATTCGTAGGAGCAGCGAACTAACAGTTGTCCCAATCCATTAGCTTTAAAGTTAATCACATTTTCTTTAGTTTGTAGCGAAACTTTTTGTAACATTAGCTCCTCGTGACTGTCCAAATCGAATGTCTTTTGCTGTTTAATATCATCCCCATAGACTGAGATTTTTATTTTATGAGTTTCTGGATTCATTAACAGCTTCGTTCTTTGATAGACGGCCTGCTCGGCTATAGAGCATTCGTAACAATCTGAAGGCTGTCCGAAAAGTTTTGCCAATATCCAAATGTATAGTATATTCTCTGGTTCAATTTCACGCTTCAGTTGCATTGTCAGTATTCGTCCAGCCGTTTCAAGATCGCGTCTCTCAACCGTCCAGTTCTCTGGAGACACCCAAACTGGAGCTTTCCATGTCGGTAGTACGGAACCACGTTTTGCGATCAGATGTATACTCCGATTCTTTAATAACTCTTGGCTTATCCAATTGTTCGTGCTCTGTAAGTTTAAAAATCGCGTAGAATTCTGTAGAGTCTTCAATATTTCAATGCTCAATTCCAATTCATCCATTGTCCGTCGATTTGGTATCTTGCAGGGTTCCCAAAATATTGTGGAATTTTTACGACGACTAAGTAAAAAGTCCTCAGTTTCTGTTATTATATGTTCTTCTATTTCGACAGGGGTGGCCTGTAGTAACATAATAGCTTGAAGTGCAAAGCATGTCACCCATGTGGAACTGCATCCATTTTGCGTAAAATTATCGTAGCGAAATCCTTCTTTAGGTATTCGGAATCGCAGTAGCGACTGATAACCATCGTTGAGGTTATCTTCGAGATAGTTCATCCATTTTTGGCTTGCACTCGTATCTAATAAGCGAACATAGTCATATAAGTAATAGACAGAGATAAGTTTGCTTATTGACTGCTCAGCATTGTCGATGAGTTGGAAAGACCGAAAACTGTGAAGCTGGAGAATTATCGTCTTGGAGGTAATATAACATTTTACTCCATCGATGCTATGTGGATGTCTTAATTGAAGCGTAAAATTACTCTGTTTCTCTTGGCTTGTCAGCTTCTTATAGCTAAACATCTGATGTGTAAATAGTAAGGATTCCGGCAGTACTTTTATATCATGTTCTATAACGTCTTTCAAGGAACCAGAAGAAGCTACAAATTGGAGCTTTACTTTGCCGGGTACAAGTGCACGTAGATGGAAAGACAGAGTTGTGTAACTGAGGTTCGAAATGGATACCGTATTTTCTACATATTTGGTTTGGGGTAACTCGTTCTGATCCTTGTCTAGTAGCTGGAAACTACTTGTATCTTGTTGTGAACGGATTGTCACATTAATAGCTTTATCAAGTTGATTGAAGACTTTTACAGTCAACAGCAGGAGTTCATCTGATCAGGAAGAGTATTTGTTTTTCTCGCAATTAGTTTATCGGTTTAATTAATTTGTTTATTGACACTTACCGACTCTGATTCTGTAAGGCACCTTGCTAATCAGATACATGGGTTTCTTGCTAGTTATGATCTTAAAATACTTTGGTTTCATTAAGGTAATCCCAACTTTCGGATCTACTGTGAAGGTGGTTAGTTTCCAGTTTGTTGTATCATTTGGCACCTTTACCTTCCAACTCATCCAACCGGTGGTGGTTCTAAATACAAAGAAGAAATACATATGTAACTAAAAGTATATGATTGACTTTCATTAAAATATCAATTGTAACCTTAGACTTTTATCGAAAATCCAAATATTGTTAAATGTTTCATTCTTGCGTGGCGGAGCACAACAACTTTTGGTACTAATAGTGTTATTGGTAACATCATTCTTATTCGTGGAAGTTCTCAGAGATATTTTTTTATTAATCTCTATATCATCAGAGAGCAATTGTATATTTTCCGTTTCTTCATGGGATGTGTCACTTGCTTCTTCACTCTATTTTTTCCTCTTTGGGTTTTTTAGTTCTTGGTGTAATGCCTTTTATTCGATTATAATAATTTAGATGTAATATTTATGTAGATTTAAATTAGGATTTACCTTCGGTACTTTCGCCAATAGAATTAGCAGTTGTCAATGTAACAAGACCCAACTTGGATGCCATTAGATTAGCTCCTCGCTCAAGATCCGTTGGCGGAGTTGCTTTCAATGTTTTGACAATATCAAAGTAGTCATCGTCAAAATCATTGATGGGTGTATCATCTAACTGATGAACACGACTATCGACTGCCATAAGGCCCAAATATGAGCGTGGTGCTGCTTTAATCCGTAGAGTGATCTCTTGACCCGGCTTTACACTTGCAGGAACATCAGCGCCAGTGTCGTCATGAGCTGATCGCATCAATTTAATGGTTTGGGTGGCCACATACAACACACTTGAGTTGGTTTCCATGCCATACATAAATATATGGGCTTGTGGCCACATATTTTCAAAGAAAGTTATCTCGAGGTCAAACACACGTGGCGGAAACGGATAGACCCGTGCCGAGTGTACTATAAGTCCATTGAACATAACTATACAAAATGCATAATTGAAATCGTAGTCGAACTTGAAAGTTATCTTTTCCGCGGTTTTCTTTGGGGTTCCACCATTGATTTGAAATCTACAAAGAGAGGAATATAAATTGATTCTAGTCAAGCTGGGTATTTTTCTTACCTGTTATTCTTGAGCCGGCGAAGTACCCATTTATCAGGAACAGACCTTGCAGTAAGATATCTGGGCTCTTTCTTCTCATCGATGTCATCCTGTTCATTTGGATCATCAGAATCTGCGATAAGTGTCACAATCTTGTGCGTAATTTCACGTTTTTCTTCAGTTATTTCATTAACAATTGCTGTTAATCTTATTTTAACTTCTTTCTTGCTAGAGGTTCTGGTCTTTAACTGCGTGAAGGACATATTGAAACTACATTCACCGTTGTTTAGTGTGGCATTCTCTCGTTGTATCCACGACTTCTTTCCAGTTTTCACAATTCTTTTAAGCTCCATAACTACTGCACCCTCAACAGGAATGTCAATTGGGTACTTCGCGTATACAGTAACGGGGATCACTTGATCTTTCTTATACACAATGTCGGGCGAATCAATTCGAATATTAAAGGTCGGAAGCTCGTAGTCCCAAACATGAACGCTCACACAAGTTTGGTCGGCACCTTTTCCATTTTTTGCACATATTTTCCAGAGTCCAACGTTGGAAAATTGCCCCAATTGTATTTGAGATTGAAAAACACCTTTTATAACATCAATATCCCGGTACGACCGTACAATGTTGTTTTTCGAATCTGCAATCCAAACGTTTGCGTTTTTATCTGGCTTGACACTTTGCATATATTCATTGTGAAAAATGATTCGAAATTGTAGCAACTCTCCGGGCCTGTAGTTCGATTTGGGAGTCTGGATTTTGATAAAGCTCTTGAAGTTATAAAAGTTTAATTTCGTTGTTCGTTCGAAATCAATTCCTTCAGTGCCGACAACCTTAAGATAGTAGTCTCCCCGCTTCAGTTCGGGCAATATGAATGTATATTCACTAATCGGATACATTGGAATCAAGTTTATACCAACGCTTATATTGAGTCCGGGACCCGTTAGAGCCACATCGCATCTACAGATCTCCGAGCTATTAAAGACAGCAGCAACTATGCTATAGTTTTTTCCCGAGAAAATTGTACCCGATGCGGACAATAGAAAGGAAGCATCATGGTCGATTACCTTGTGTAATCTGAAAAAAACATTGTTGTAAATTTGTTTATCTTTTCATGGGAATTTTTACTTGGGTATGAGATTACAAATGACTCCGCGACAACTAAGTGAGACTGATAATGTATGTGAGAAGCGTGAAGAATATGTAATACGATATATATAGTATAATAAATAACATGAACAAGATATAATATATAAGATATATACGTACAATATATAGTACGTAAGTATTATATTATATATTATTCACACTTCTCACTTGCATTATTGGTGTGACTTGGCGTTATACCATAACAAATTCATACAAAATAAAAAAAAAAAAAAAAAAAAATATATAGAATAATATGGTATGAATTATATAATATAATACAGCATATAGATATATATTATAGCATGGAAATACATATATATTATATATATATTCTTCTGCACAGATTTCAAGTTTGTTCACTTGGTCATTAATTCGAACTTACTCAAGACTTTCTTCGGGTTCTCCCACCGACAATAGAACGTTGCACAAAAGAGCAAAGCAGCCTAGGACCCAATGGATCCTATTTGGTCTGGTCATGGCTATAGCTGCAACTGCACTGATCAGCTGCAGTGTAGTGCCTTTAATGGGATTTCACTGGACTCTACGGCTCATTTGCAGCCATGGCATTGGCCATTAGCTGCTTCTAATGCAATTCGGTTCGCGTAATTCAATCGGGCGGCGTCTACCGATAAAGTGCATAATTGAGGCACCATCTGCTTTGCTTGGACAAACTTAGTTGAGGCAGCAACTTCTGCTTTGCTCTGTTTCCCAGAGTGACGTCACATTTGTTGTTGTTGCTGTTGTTGTTTTGGTTGCTCGTTTCTTAGTTGGTTTTCTATGTTTGTTTGTCTGTTTGTTTGTTTATTTCCCTGGTATGTGGCCATCGTTCACGTCAAACTACTCAATGGTTAGTTTGAGCAGTCGTTGTATTTGCTGTTACTGTTGTTGTTGTTGTTGTTGCCTCCCGGCTAATAAAGCAGCACTTAGTGTTCGATAGAGAGCCAAGAGCCAAGAGGCAGAGCAAAGTAGCAGCTATGTATATGCGCTCTTACTGCCACTGCCGCAGGCAGAGCAGCTACTTAAGTCGCAAGCTCAGCTCTACTTATGACTGTGTATGTAAGTTTGTATATATGTTTAAGTTTGTATGTGTGTGCGAGTGTGTGTGTCATGGCCGTGATGCAGTTATGCGCATTTCCGCCTGAGTAGCTTCTATTGCTGACTTGCTTTGCTTACATTTAAGTGCATATTCACAGTGTGTGCGTGCGCAGTCAATAAAGTGCGAGGGTTGCTTTAGAATGTTAGCATGAGAGTTAATTAATTATGTAATCTTTTGGAGTAGACTAGAGTAAAGAGTAGAAATGTAAAGTAGAGTAAAGAAGAGCGGACAACAGTTGAGAAGTGTAGAGTAGTGTACAGAAGATTAGAGTAGAGATGAGTTGTTACAAGAAAGATGAAAGATTATATTTATAGTAATTATTAATCATCTATAGTATGTAAATTGGACTTATTTACATGATGAATGAATATTAATATGATGCAGAGAATATGATGTGAATGCACGATAACTATATATTTTTCTAATTTTTTTAGAATTAAATGTTTATATGTTCATATTTTACAAATTTAATTTTGCTGCACTGATTCGGCATCTGGGAAAGAATATAATAATATTGTTGTTTCAATACACTCAAAATATACATTAAATCGCTAGCATAAGTATTATAAACTAGGCAGAATATTTAAAAATTAATTTAGCGTAAATATTTAAATACCCGTAAACCACGAGAAGAAATGTTCGAGCAACCCCCGCATGCATTCGCAATCGCACAAGCAGTAAAGACAACAATAACAAGAACAACACGAATGCACGCACTCATACGGCCACACACACATAATCGCAAACACACACAGTCACACACTCACTCACACACGTGCACACACTGTTGCCATGTCACTCATTCAGTCAGTCAAACTGTCAATGGTAGTTTCGGTCTTTGTGTGTGTTGTGCTTTCGCCTGCAATTGGCAGTCGAGGCAGCATTACATTTGCTTGATTGAACTTCTGCCCCATCAAACAGCCCCTTTCCACTCCTCACCACCCTAGTCACGCCGCCTTTCCTAGCCCCCTCTCCCCCCTCGATCCCTCTCTGCTTCTCTCTGTGTGTGGGTGCTATGCTGACAGCAGCTGAAAGAGCTTGCCAACTGTGTGGACCGAGTCAAAGAAAAACAAAACTAAACGAAACGAAGCTACCTAACTACAGGCTGGCCAGTAGGAGAGCCTGGGAGTTACCTCAGAGGACGAGACACGTTGTTAAATGCATAAGCAGTGCCAGCCAGCTAGGGAGGGGAGAGAAGGGTTATGGGGTGGCAACCCTGACCCACATTGGGGCTGGCACTCTGGCAGGCGGGCAGCTGCAGCACAAACTAGTTGTAGCACACTTTATGGCGCTGGCACTTGCAACTTAAAGTGCACTTTTCATCAGACTCGACTCGGCAGCAAACGAAAAGTAAACTTGAAAAAAAAATATATTTGTCTATCTAGTTTTTATATGTTTATTCGCCGCTTCTCAACTCATCACTTAATCTGCCAACGAGAAACAACGACCATAGCAACGAGAGCCGAACTAAGAGCAAGACAAACTTTCCCTATATACCCTAACTAGCCAAACGGGGCTTGCAACAATTTGGCAATGCTAAGCAAACATATCCAAGCAAGCAAGCAAGCAAGCAGACAATCTTAATATATTCTACGAGTATAACTCTATAGCTAACACACAAATCAGAATGAGAGCATCGCTTGTTTCGGTGCTGACGGGCGATTTTGGTATTTTTAGCTTTTGGACCAAGCGATTTTCAGTTGCATTTATATGAGCCATATATCTCAATTTGTGCGACTTGTGAATTGGGTTACAGCGTTACTGCAGTCTGGCCCAAGCAATTGACTGTGACAGCGCAAGAGTACTTCACAAAAAGAACTCTCGGGCAGAGAAAGACTAAGAGAGAAAGGCAGAGTTGAAGAGTAGTAGGAGTAGTAGTAATAGGGAGGGGGAGGAGGGTTCAAGTTTGCTTAGCTCAAATTTCAACGACTCTCGGCGATGTCTGTTGTTCTTTCAAAGCATATCAATTAAGCTGGGGCATCGGCTTCCGGCTGAAGGAGCAGCATCAGCTTATCATTTGCATGGAAATTATACCCTGCTTGCTCTCTCTCTCGCTCTCTCTCTCTCTATCCCTCTCTCTTTCTGTCCCTCCGGCTTGCCCAATGTGTCAACTTTACAAGTTTAAGCCGAATCACAGCTTGGTAAAACAATGTGTAGCTCACACAAGAAGCCAGCAAAGAGTTAAGTTGTACAATTTAATTCATCCATTTAGTACTTTTTCCTTTCTCTTTTCATTTGGCTGGGGAAAAAACTGAAGCAAAAACAAAACTTCTGCTCCTTTAAATTCATTTAGACGCTTTTAGCGCTTTTCACGCCAACCACGCCAGTGTGTCTCCTGCACGTCTACAGTTTTATGGATCGTCCCACAAAGTTTTGTTTCGGTTTTGTCTCGCGTTCGCGCAAGTGATGAGAAAAAATTGCAAAGTTTTTGCAACGCACAAAGTGAAACTATCTGAGGCATTACGATTGAGAAAAATCTAGCTAACTAGAGTTCAAAGTTTAGTTCCCCCCAACCAGCCAAGCCAAACCAACTGGGAACCCTAAAGGGGGTTTGCAATGAATGGTGCTAAGTTGGTCCTCTCTTGTTGAGTGTCGGCTTAGTTCTATTGACTTTATCATAATTTAAAGTATTTCAGAAACTCATAAGAAATAAATTCTCAGGTATTTTTTAAAGAGTTCTTGGTTTCTTTACTTAATCAGCAACAACAGTAAGTGTCGATGTATGTCCGTCTACCTATCTGTCTGTTTGTATGAACGCCTATATTTAAAAGACCATTAAAGGTTTATGCACCAAACTTTGTAACAACACTTTTATGTATTGCAGTTACTAAACTGTTGTTTTAAAATATGACCAAGCCTACTTTCGACCACATTAATTGATTTAAATGAAATTGAACGCGTAATGATTAAGCTAGAATGCTGATATCTCTTGTGTTCAGTAATTATCACTTCCCAAAAACTGTCCATAAATTTGATTTTCATCGGATTAAAAACGCAGAAGTTATTTAAGAATATTACTTAGTGGTCTAAAGGTACCGCAAGGTATGCAACACAAAATACGCTAAACATATCTTAGTCAAACCGTGACAATATCTGCTCTTAGCTGTTATTTTTATTTCATAACTAATGCGAACAGTTTACAAATTTAATTTAATTGCCCAATTTAAAGCTTAGACATCGTGACGAAAATGAAATTATAGCATTAAGTTATCTAAACAATTTATAAGACTTACCTTGTGCTGCAAGGACTTACAATTTTGGACCTGACCCTTTTTGGCCACATTGGACTTTCCTCTGTTGAACCACAAACGCTTGGAAGGACTCTTCGTCGTCTCGTCTTTGTTGTTGACCAAACTCCGACTTGAAATCCCCAACAGTTCCATTCATCCGCATGCGTAGCGCATGCCAATTGTGCAATTGTTGGAAAATTTCTTTTGCTGCAAAACTTGTTCGTTGTGACTTTTCTTTCAGCTTCCTTCGGGCGTTCTCTGTCTATCTTCCTCTCTCCCCCCTTCTCTTGGCCATACCCCATCTCTATAGTATTTGCTTGTTTTATTTTGTTATTCTGTTGGTCATGTCTCACTTTTTACGCTTTCTGTAACGCCGTAAGCTTTGTTTGTTGCGGTTTGCTAGCTACAGGGCTAGCTGTGGCTAGCTAGAAGTGGCAATAAGGAAGGAGCGGGTAGAGGGGGTAGAGTTGCTGGTGCTGCTGTCTTAATAGGTGTTGGCAATCATGAAGTTGCTGGCGGTTGCCGGCGGGACGCGAACCGGGCCAATGGTGAACTTTTTAGCCCCCCCCTCTGTGTGTGTGCGTGTGTGTGCATGTATGTGGATGTGTATATGTGTATGCCTGGCCATTAGTCGCTTTGATCAAATATTTAAAGCTAATGAACAAGATGGGCACACGGCCAACTTTGGTATAAAACAAAGAACGGAAAGCAAATAGCAACAAAATGGCAGAGGAAACCAAACTGCAACTAAACTTGTTTGGCATTTTCAATGATTTAAGCAGAGAGAAAGAGAACTGAACTGAAGTAGTAAACGAGCAGGAGAAACAGCATCAGCAGCGACAGCAAAAAATCGACTAGGACGACTTCCATCAGCTGCCGCTTCTGCTTCAGCAAAGAGTTCAATCAACCTGACAAATTTCAATCAGGCTGCGGTGAAAACTGCCTCAATTGGACCCAGCGAGCCGCTCGGCAAGTACGCCAGGTATACTAGCTCGGACTGAAAGTCCAACTAGACTGGGATCAGAGCTGAGTTTGGGGCAGAGTCACGCCACGGCACAATTAGGATGCCGTTGAGGTTTTGTCAATGAATGAAAAGCGTCTGCAACTTTTATTTAACTTGCGAGGGAGCCGCACACACGAGTGTGCAGCATACACACACACACACACACACATAGAGCACAACTGAGCTTGGTCAACAATTGCTGTCTAGAACGTGCACTCACGTAGAGAGCCACAACAGCCCCCAATTTACTCCCTACCCATTCCCACTCCTCACTCACTCACCTTCCCCCATTTTCGAGTTAAAGGTAAATGGATAAGGCAACTTGGAGTTGCTCGTTTTGGACCTTAGCTATTTAGCAGCCAGTTCTAGCTAGGACTCTTTCTCTTTCTCTCTCTCTCTTCTGCTGCTGCTGCCAACGCTATCGCAAATTCAATGTAGTTGGCAATAGTCGCTGGGAAGCTACTCGACACAATTGCCACAAAGGAGACTTTGTTCTCAATCCAATAAATATGTCTTTTCTATTGAGAGCACTTTGTATTAAGGTGAAGTGCGAACAGTTTGACAAGCATTTGTTTATGTAGTTAAGGTTTTGTCAGATCATCTGGCGTGAATTGAAAGTGTAGGCATATTGTAAAGTTCAGTTAGAGCATCTGTGGTTTGCTACATGTGATGTAAAGAAGTGAAGTAATATTGAGCAAAGACTAAGAATATCTGGGGTTTGGTACTTGTGATAATCCAAAGGCTAAGAGCCGGGCCGGAGACTAGCTATAGATATTATGAGCATAGGACAGTTAGAACTTTCCAAATCTTTGTATGGACTGTTAGGAGAACCGAGGCAGAACATGGACAACATCATTTCCTCTATTAAAGTTGAGATGCAATAAAACCAAAGTGAAGTCATGTTAAAAGCTGAGTTAGAACATCTAAGATTTGCTATCACTAAAGGAGAAGTAGAAGATGCTATTTCCTTAAGAAGGTTGCAGGAAAGTATGAAAGAGCTCAGCTCGAAGCTGTTAGTCCCCTAGACTGCACATGACATCATCTTCCCAGTTAAGCTCAAACTACTCCAACATCAATCCAGGCTTGTCATACCCTTTATATTTCCAAGCACTGAGTATACGAATACTGTTGGGTTTAACTTAAATTGGCTTTTGGCTTGTGGTCTTGTCGCGTGGCAAACTTGCATTGCCTCCTCCTGGCACACGGCTAACCAGAGCCACAGTTTCTCCCAGTGCGGCGGCGGAGGCAGCTGCGAGGCGATAAGACAGTTCATTCGTTTCATTCGCTGCAGCAGCTGTCGCAGCAGTCACAGTCGTAGTCGACAAACCGACTGACCTCAGCGCTGACCCACAACATACAAGCCCCCTTCTCTCTTTCCCTCTTGCCTACTTGCTCTACTGGTTTCGTAATCAGGCAACCGTTACAACGCTGTTTGCATTGCGACTCGCGTTGAGCCGCAGCAGTTGGCAATTCGAACTATTCGCGAGAAGATGTTCAATTTGTCCCCGTTGTTGTTGTTAGTGCTGCTGTGCACGTGCGGCGATATAGAGACGGGAGAAGGAACAGTAGCAAGAGAAAGTGTAGCACGAACGGGAGTAGGAGCAGGAGCGGGAGCAGGAACTGGAGGAGAAGTAGGAGCAGGAACCGAAGCTGTAGCAACAGCAGCAAGAGTAGGGGGCTTTAGAGCTGGAGTGGGCGCAGAAGGAGCTAGGGAAGGAGGTACTGGAGGAGGGGTAAAAGGACTCAGAGTGGAAGCATTACCCCAAGGAGGTCTACTCGGTGCATCAGGAGTAGGATCAGCATCAGGAAGAGGAGCCTTAGGTCCGTCCAAGCTAAGTGACAAGAACTTTCAGCTCAACATGCTGCGCTCTCTGCACGACCTGGCAGAGCAGCGTGCCGAGCTCAGCCTCAACGATTATCTGCTGCAATTGGGGGGCAACACCAGCAACTATGGCAACTACACAAGGCAATTGGCCGAGGCACGGGCTGCAATCAAGTTGCAGCCAAAGGTGCTGCTAATCAAGCAGCTGCTCGACGCACAACAACAACAGCAACAACAACAGCATGTGCCAGTCTTGGATTTGGAGCACACCTGTGTGCTGCGGAATCTGCTCTTTCTCAGTCGGCTGCATCAGCAGTTGCGAGATGCCAGCGAGGCCAGTACCCTGGAGATACGCCAGCTACGCCTGCATCGTCTGTGCCTGCAGTTCGAGCGCCCACTGCCTCACAGACGGCAACAGCGTGGACAGCGCCTGATAAACGAGGCAACTGTGGGCGCTGCTCTAAAGCAATTGAATCTCACTCAGACGACAGGCGAGCCGACTAACGAGTCGTCGGGCCTGAGTTTGAATCACTTTGGGCAGCAGCTCTACGACCGTGTGAAGCTGTCAGGTGCGGCGATAATAGACAACTATCTGCTCATCTTGCGGGGCCTCCTGCAGGACATACTCGATGCGGCGTATGCTGATCTGGCTGACAATACGACACTTTTGGAGCGACTACTTACCCAACTGGACACCATGTTGGCCATTCCGGACTTCTTTGAGAAGCGACAAAGTGTTTACGCCTTTCTCGAACATCATCTCACGCCGGAGAGCGATAGAACTGTCACAGCGGAGCAGCAACTCACCGAGCAGTTGCTGGAGAAGCTCAAGGCCAAGGGACTGGATCTGTTTGTCATATTTCTATTCAGCAACTTTGAGTTTCTCGAACTGGTGCACGAGCATTGGCAACAGCTGTTGCCCCAGTCACCCAGTCTGCTCTACAATGAGACGCAGGTCTACGACATACAGCAACTATACGAGGCATTCAAACTGGACACAGAGAGCTCTGCCAAGTACGGGGCATACACCAAGGCCCTGCGACAGCTGTACGAGCGCACAGTGGAGCAAGGGCAGCAGCCACAGCAACCTCAGCAGCAGCAACACATTTTCGAAATGGTCAACAATGCGGCACAGAATGTGGGCAGTGTCAGTTTCAACATGATCAAGGCCAAGTGCCAGGAATTGCTCTAGAAGAAAGATAAAGAATAAACACATATAATAAATATGGAAATATGGTATATAGTATAACTGAATAGATTAAGATTGGAGTCAACTTTCAAGCTCAGTTCATTATGGCAAACCATTTGACCTGTCTCGCTTATCTACTCCCCCCTTCCGCCCCTTCTTGATTATTTCGACCATTGTTACGCTTGGTGGCGCCTCAAGCTCTTCTTTATGGAAAGTTCAAGCAGTTTTTTGCGATGTCAAATAAAATGTCGCACAGCTTAATTATATTTTCCTTGTTGTTGTACTTTGTAATATCCGTCACGGTGCCGGCTGCTGCATCGGATGTCGCTTTAATAGCGCTCCAGGCACTCCAAAATCCACTTGCTCTCCCTCTCCTGTCTCTCTCTTTCTCTATCTTACACTCTCTGTCTCTCCTATTCTCTCTCTCTCTCTCTACATTCCCTCTCTGTCTGTGTGCAGCCTTGCCGTGCTTTGCCGCATTATGCTGATGCTGATGTGGTTGTTTATCTGATGCTGCCAACGGGCTAGTGGCCACTGGATACCTGGTACCTGGTGCCGGCGGCCTCGAGCCCTGGGGCTCTGCCAGGCTGCCCAAACTAATGACTGTTGCTGCCGTTGTCGTTAGCCCAAGCCAGCTAATTAATTGCCGTCGTTGCAGGTGATTATAACTTAAATGAGTTGCAGCTGCGGCGTCCCGAGCAGAGCGCAGTAGCAGCGTCCCGACGGCGACTGCGACAGACAGTCATAGCTGAAGCTGAAACTGAAGCGTCAACACGAGACCATAATGATTGGAAACCATACCACAAATGTATACGCTTCCTCTCTCCTCCCTTCCTTCCGCTCCTCTCTACTTCCACGCAATTGACAGTTGCTGGTGCTGCATGTGTCCAACTGACATCCGCTTGTCCGATTCGACGGCAGGCGTAAAGCGATATGTTTGAATCGTCTCGTTTGCCTCGCCCTGGTGGCTGACTGGCGCAATGAGTTTGCATTTCAGTTGTGCAAACATGATAGGGGCAAGCGAAACTACTCGAATGAACATAAATGCAGCAAGCAGATAATTGCGTGGGCAATACGTATGTGTATGTGTACTAGGTGAATTAAAAAACTCACCTTAGAATGCGTTTATGCTAAGCAGACGAGGAGCCTTTATCAACTCTTCCTACTACTCTCTTCCTACTACTCTCATTCCCTCTTTGTTTGGTAGGTGCTACCTTGAGTTTATACCCGATAGCTGCATGTTAGCAGCTTGATATGATTTGATCACCTTCTCAACTAGTTAATTAATTAATTGAAATAGTTTTCCCTATGATTCCTCACTTAATAAAGACATTTACACACAAATTTGGGATCTGAAATTCAGTAAAAATCTATAACCTAATAAACATTAAAAGCGGTTTCATTTAATAAATAGAAATAGTTTTGGTTAAGTGTGTACAAAGTAAATAAGGGGCAAGCATGCATTGCATTGCACTGTAGCTCTCTTATTTGTTCTCTTTCTTTCTCTCTCTCTCTCTCTCTCTCTCTCTCTCTCTCCCTCTGTATATATATCTCCCTGTCTAAGCTGCTTCCCCGTGTTCTTTGTAGTCATTGTTTGCCGTGTCGCTGCCGGGGCAGCTCTACCTAGACCTGGGAACACATAGAAGATGAAACAACAATGCAGCCGATTGCAATTTCACACTAGGTTAGGCTCCACTGTGCGACGACGAGTTTTACACAAAGGCGTGTGAAACTTAATTATGATTTATTGTGCTCTGTGTCTGTGTGTGTTGAAGGGCAGGGCAGGCGCCTTGTCCTCCCTGCTAATGCATATTTTATTGACAGTTTTTATTTAGCGCTGTCAAAACTCTCTCTAACGAGCTAATCGCCTTGGCTTGCGTCTTTATGGCTCTTAATTTCTATAAAAATAACCAAAAGAGAGCGAGATAGATAGATTGAGTGAAATATCTGAACGTTCCCTACGGAGCCACGCAGCTATTTATAAACCTGTCGAAATGAAAAGGGGGAACTTGCTCTTCAACTTAATTATTAATGTCGCTTTCTGTTTCCCTTTCCCATTTGCAGTCATTCAGGAAGATCCCGAATTCACGGACGTCATCGATAATATAACAGTTCCTGCGGGACGTAATGTGAAATTGGCCTGCTCGGTGAAGAATCTCGGCTCGTATAAGGTAAGTCGAAGAAGAAGGGAAGAACCCTTTGTTGATATGTTACAAAAATCTAATTAACTGCAAGTCATGCAAGTCATGCTTGCTGTATTTGTGTGTATACGCACCTGTAAATACCCTAGAATGGCAAAGATAAACAAGTGAAATAAAGAAATGAAATAAATAAACAACTTATTGTTGACTGATGTGGAATGAGATACCCTGCAAATGAGAGACTAATTAATTTGCAACACGATATCATCAACACAAACACACAAGTAATATAGAGGAGAGGCTGCATATCAAATGAAGACAAACTCAACTCAAACTCCAACTCCAACTCGAAGTTGAAGTCGAAGTCAACTAAGGCTTTTTGACTTGTGATATGTGTTCAACTGACAGGCGGGTGCAGGCATAACCCAGCAGGAAACTAATATGCCTTCGCTGTCTCAACACACACGCAGCACACATATGCATGTCCATAGGGCATACACGAAGACAAGCAAAGAGCTAAGCGAGTCAAGGTCCAGGGAACAGCAACAGGCGCCCTCTGTTGGCTGCTGGCTGGACTAGGAGGAGAGGCCAACGCATTGAACTTGTTGACTCTGGCCGGGTTATGCTCCACACTTGAGTTCCCTATGAGTTGTATGAGTTCTTGGCGTCTCTCTCTCTCTTTGTGTGTGTACGTAACATTGTGCGCCCGTGTTTGCCCTTTGCTCAGCGCTTGACAGCACACGCAAACAGCAAAGGCAACAACAACAACAACAACAAATAAACAACTGCATAATAGGGCACACTGAGAGCAAGCTACCTTTCACTCTCTCTTTTGCTCTCTTTGTGAGCATAATCAAATTGTCGGAAATGCTAATCGGGATAGGTTTTAACAGAATTGTCTAATTAGAAATTGCAACAAACAAGTGTGTGCTGCATACTTTCAGGCGGCATCACGAATATGCAAAGTGCATGCAACTTTAATTTGTGTAATTACAGCTTAAGTCAGTCGACGTGTGACGACTAGTCTCGTATGTATTTAAAACAAAAGCAGTCTGGGGAGATGTACGATCATCACGTTAAGCAAATTAAGCATACGACGTGTGAGAATAGTAGTATGCATTTAAAACAAGAGCAGCCTGGGGAGTCAGAGATAACGATCATGATGTTAAGCAAATTAATCAGTTGTCGCCTACACAGACTGTGCTCAGTTTGAGAGCCATTGTCCACCGGACAGTGCAGGCTTCTCAATATTCATTGCATACTTTCTGGCTGTGCTCAACATGCATAGCTCTCGGACTGCTTTGCGTACGGTGCACAGTGGGCATTTTTAGCATATTATGGGCATTCGATAATGGAAAGAGTTTTTAAAAACATGTAGATAGTATTATATTTATGTAATATATTCAAATTTACATATATCTTATTCAATAAAGATAGTACATCTGTTTGAGCCCAGTTCTTCTAGCATCACTTTCTATTCATGACATGAACTCAATACAGAAAACTAAATTAAAAATAATTTTCTTTCTTTTTTGAATCATTAAATTTGGTCAAAATCCCCATAGTACTTTTTGTTCTGCTCTCTTTCTCTCTCTCTATGCGCTGCTTGCCGTGCGAATGGCTTGCCCGGCAATTTAAATTTGCATCCAATTGAATTTCCATAATGTGCGTTGAGCGGAACGTGCATAAATTCCGTTTGACACCAGACACGAGACGAACGATGTGCTTGCTCGCTTACTCCGTCTTTTATCTGCGGAGCGAGCGCATGTTATGAGCTCTCGTAATAATTTTTATGGCCCTCAAGATTGGCATGCAATGCCCTCTCTCTCTATCTCTCTGCACATCCCCAGCCCACTCCCTTAACTACCACACAACTATGTACTTAACAATGCTCCCGACGATCCACGAACACCCGCCCAGTGTCGCCGCAGGTATGCTCAAAAGTTAACCACGCTGCTGGCAACAACACCAGAAACAGCAGCAGCAGCAGCAGCAACAGCTACTGAAGCAGCAGCAGCAGCAACAGCGGAGCAGAGCCGCCGCGTAGCTGCAATAAAACGTGACTTTGCATGCAAAATAGTTGCGTAGCCGCGAGGCAGGCCAGGTTACATTGGAATTGATTTTTATTTTAATCCTCACACCGAGTACATGAACTTTGTTGCCAATTTTGAGACAAATACAGATAAAATAACAATTGTTATATAATTTAATGCACAATATGTATTCATGTATGTGAAATATATTCATGTGCACAGATGCAAACATCCGACATGATTCACAGAAGAAGAACCTCTAAATCAGAGAAACATCTTTGAATGATGATGAGTGTATATGAATGTCTGTTGTTTAAATGTGTGAATGTATGAACGAATGAATGAATATGTCGCATGTTTATTTATGACTTCTAGGAATGTCTAATGTCAAATAGGTCTAATTTATTCTTGGAATGAACATTCCATCTTCCATCCCCACACAACATTTACATACTTTAAAGTTTTTGCCTTCCTTATATTTACTACGACCTACTTTGCAGAGTATTCGCACTTCGTTCTGCCCTCGACTAGTTTCCTTTCTTAATTCTTTTTTAAGTGCTGCTGCTGCTATTCTTAGCGGGCAAATATTTGTGCTGCGTGTAAATTAACTCGCGTAGTTCAGCGACGCTCTTTTAACACGTTTACGCTTAAATTGTTAATATTTGAAGCAGGCCAGGCATTGCCAGGGTTGCCTAGTAGCGTTGACAGAGCTTCTGTAGGTACTGCAGCAGCAGCCTAAGCTGTTTTGTCGTCGTCTCCTTGTTTGTATTTCAATTTTCAACGCCTACACAAACAACAACAACAGCAAACAACAGACATAATAACAACACGACCAACATGTGCCACAAGCCTAGATTTGTGTGTACGTGCGTGTGTGTGTGTATGTGGTTGTGTGTGGTTGTGTTGTGTTGAGCTCGTTGTTGTTGTTTTTGCCTACGCTCTATGCCAGAGCAAACCATAAAAATTTTCAGGCATAATAAAGTCTGTTTATTTTTACTCGGGCTGAAAGTTTTTCCAGTTTTTTAGTTGTTGTTTAAATTTTTATGACTTCATTTACTCGTAGTGTGCCATAGTATAGTGTGCCGAGTCCAAGTAAAGACCAAAATGAAAGGAGGTGACAGAGAGCAAGAGGAACTGAAGGACAGAGAGAGAGAGAGGGGAGAGAGAGGGGAGAGAGAGGGGAGAGAGACAGAGAGATGAAGTAGAAGACAGACACGAAGTCAGAGCAGAGACTTGTGCCATTACGCCAATTGCAAATTGGCCATTTTCTGTCTAGTCTATCGGCTTGTGCCATCAGCATATGCCATGGCCTTGGTGCTCCCACAGTATGCTCGCTTTGGGGCTAAATATTGCGAGATGAAACACACTTAATTGGCAACAACTCGTTCTCATTTTAGAGCAGCATTCCATGTGAAACAAGTAAAGAAATCTTAAGGCGAGTTCACAGCGCAAAAACTATAGCATACTAACAAGCGCAAGCTGTGCTCGCTATTACGATGAAAAATTTGACGGCATAACTTTTATGTATATTGTCTGATCAGACTGAAAATAGCAGTTTACGTATAAATTATAGTATATATTATATTTATTTGTGTGGTTTGCCACGCCTGACACGTCTGATTCTGCTGAATCTAGAAAATCTACAATATTGTATTTATTTCTTCATCTCCATCTCCATTTCATGTACTCTCTCCATTCCCCAAACTTCAGAGTGCAAACTTTGAAGCTCAGCTCAATTAACTAACGAGCAATTTGTAACCAAAATCAGCGGCCATGTTTCGCCCCCCCAATTGGTCTAGGTCAACTTGGTTTGTGGGCCAGCCAGAAGGAAGCTCAAGTGTCAGCTTGGACGGCAACTTATGCCATTGCTTCTCATTACTCTCGCCTAATCCGAGGGCAGGGCACGGGACATCTGAGCTATAAATGGACTTAAATATGCGCAAAATTTTAATAGCAGATGGAAAGCCTATTATAAAGTTAGATCCACACACAGTTACACAACAGACACACACACGTGTGCTGGAAAGTCAACTTTGCCTTGACTTTCGCTGACATTTTGCAACCGAAAATTATTAAGCCAAATGTCACACACTGCAACCGCAACCCAGCAAGTGACTTGGGGGTGGTGGGCCAGGGAGAGGAAGAAGACGAGTGAGCCACGAGGGGGGTACCTGCTGGGTGTAGGGTGTCCATTTTGTTTGGCTTTTCAACTTTTGCGCTGGCATTACATGAGCCTAATTAATTTCATTCAAATGACCTCAAAAACTACCAAAATGTGAAATGCGCATGCAGCGAGTTTCGCAGCACATTTTGTGGCCGGGGCACTTTAAAATGTCCAACACTCTAGTATAGGTGTGTATGCTGGCAACAGGGTGTGTGTGTGTGTGTGTGTGGGGTACAGGGTACTGTTTGCATTGTGTGTGCATTTCTGGGTTTTGGCTTTTAAAGCTGTTGGCCAGCAAATGCAGTTTTATTGATTTTGCCTCCTACTTTAAGCTCCTCTTGACACCTCCTTTCTCCCCCTCCCCTTTCATGTCCTTACTCACTCTGGCTGTCTCTTTATCCCCCCCTGCCGGGTCCCTTCTGCCAGCACGTCCATTTGCCTGATAAACTTGGGTTCATTAATATTTGACATTGTTGTTGTTCTTGTTGTTTTTGCAAGGCTAAAGCGAGTTGGGATCAGAGAGAGATAGGGAGAGAGAGCGGCGACAATGTGGGAGGTGGGGTGGCGTGGCACATAGCAACTACTTAAGCAAACTACAGCATGCTTGATTCTTATTCTCAGCCGAAGATGCCAAAGAGTCGTCAGACCAGCAAGAACCAAAGTATATAAAAACGACATCGAAGGAACGTCGACGACAAAGTCTTGGGCAACTTGGGCTTGGGTTGGTCTAGTCTGGGCTGTGCTTGGTTGTCTCGACTGGCTTGTCGCACGTTTTCATTGCCGACATTGAAAAATTAACCAATATCTGTCTATGTTTGCCTGACACTATGCCAGCAATGCTGTAGCACGTTCCCCCTCTCTATTCTCCTTTCATAAGTTCCCTTGTCAACATGGAAATGCTTGCAAGGGGAGCGAAGATAGTGGGCTGATAATAGGTGCAAAGTCTATGCCATTTAAGCGCAGCCACGGTAGCTTATTCTATCAACTAGAGTGCAGCACAATGCAAGCTACCACGGCGTACCAGCATATCAATCAACGCAGCTAAAGGCTTCAGACATCATAAGGAAAATGATCATTTTACTTGGCAGGATTAAAAACTAACAAAAACAGTGGAAGATGGAAATGAGAGAGACGAAGAGTCAGTGAGCAAAAGTCAGAGAGGAAGGTTTAAAGAAAAAGGGATGGAGAGAGTGGGTAAGATAGCTACTTTTTCCATTAGGCCAATTGCTAATTGGCCATATTGCAACTTGTCTATCGACAGCAGTTGCCTTTGCTACAATCTCTTGAATAAGCAAGTGGAAAGTCCTATCAACTCTTTCACTTTTAGAAACAATCTTATTTTAAATATGAAGTAGCTAAAAAGTTACGTTTGTCGACATTAAATAAATAAATATACACTTTATACTTATGTATTATATATCTGTCTCATTATTATCTCATCAGCAGATCTAGAATATGCAGCAGCGGAGCACAAATATCATTTGCAATTGTCACAATTTCCTTCTGCCTCCCTTTGTTTCTCATTGTTTTTTCCTATGCACTCAATCATTGAAATGATAATTTATATTTGCCAACATTATACAGTTATTCGATCTAGTTCTTAGTCAATGCAATTATTCTTTATATTTGTCCCTGCTCTACTGTAAACAGACTCTCCTCCTTACTGCTGCCTCCCTCCGTCATCTCTCCGGGGCTTGTCACTTTTCCTTTTGTCTGCTCGAGTTGCCACTAGTAATTTACTCCTATTTTTGCATACCCATCTTGATCCACGCGCTGCTCTTTAGTCACTTCTTTTGTCAGTTATTCAGTTGCCTTTCACCCGAGTGCCCAAGTGTTTTAATGTGTGTGTGCTGAAATTTATCATTGAAATGGCATCGACAATGGGTGAGTGTGTTTTTTTTACATTAAGCACGTCTTAGCAATGTTCTGTGCGCTGTGCACGAATTTGCATAAATTGTTTGTTGTTCTGGGTAGAAACTACAACATGAGGGGGGGATGGAGAGGGGGATATTGGCAAGAGTGATGGTTCGGAAAGTACATTGAAGGCGCATACCAATGACGGCAACTTTGAGGCACGGGGGCTGCAACAGCTGCTGCCACATGTGACGCGAACTTTGGCAATTTGACCAGAGCAGCAGCAGCAGCAGCAGAACGGAGCATTCTTGACGTTCTTTGTCGTGTGTCGTTTGTCGTTTGTCGTGTGTCTCCTCTCGTTAATCCTTCATAAAAATTGATGATGATGGAGGCAAAGTTTGGCAATAAAACATGCTGACATTTTGTCAGCTGCTTATAGATGAACATTTAATAAGCCTTTGGGGAGGAGCAGCATGAGGAGCAGCCTGTCGATAAGCCACGCTGATTACATTAAGGATACACAAGCACACACATTATAATCTCATTTCTGATTTGCATTTGCCTTTCTCTTTTGCCTCTTGCAGGTGGCGTGGATGCACTTTGAGCAATCGGCCATTTTGACGGTGCACAATCATGTGATAACGCGCAATCCGCGGATTAGCGTGACGCACGATAAGCACGACAAGCATCGCACTTGGTTTCTGCATATCAACAACGTGCAGGAGGAGGACATGGGACGGTACATGTGTCAAATCAACACGGTGACGGCCAAAACCCAATATGGCTTTGTCAAAGTAGTGGGTAAGTGGCGTCGCGTGTCTCTCTCTCTATCTGTATGTGTGTGTGTGTGTCTGTGTTTGCACAGTTTGTCGGCACATCTGACATTGAAATATTTGTTCTGGCGTGCTCGCCTAGAATTACATAGGGAAGAGCTCACAGAGAGAACTTAGACACATGTCCCTTGCATATTTCATTTCATTTGCCAAACAAACTGTTGCCAGGTATTAGTTGGCTCGAAACGCCTATGTACAAGCCGTGCAGCCTGCAGACTGCAAAGTAAACAAGCATACAATTAAATTCCTCAAACACACACACATATACACACGAAGCACTTTATTAAAGCAAACAAACATCTAGGCGGACCAGATCAGGCTATGTCTCACTGCCTGCCCATAATAGTATGCTACAAAAAATTTCAATTGAAATGGAGTCACAGTAGACAGCCCCAAACTGACCAAAGCTCTGCCTAGGAGGTCCCAGCGGGTGGTCCTGAAGAGCTGTCATATAGAGTAGATGACATATAACGATTGGCCATTACCAGCTGGAGACTACAATGACTTTTAATCCCCTACGTGGACAGCAAGGAATGCAACATTTGATTCTGTTTTGCATACAACAAAATCAACTTGTGCCTCTTTATTGCGATTAACAACATTTGTATATTTGCGTCCATATATTCTAAATTTATTTGGACATCTCTTCTGGCATTCAATATCAAGGTTTACCTATCAAAAACCCAATTATAACCTGTCTACAATCAGCGTGAGACTGCAGCGCCTTGACCCCTCAGCAAGTGTTGAAATTGATGCAAAAGTCTGGTTTGATTCTACTTTGCTTCTTTGCTTGATCTTGCATATTTATGAAAATAATATTCCGCATTGTGCTGGCCATCTCTACCAGTATAGTCTCGTTTAAGGTTTTGTCCCTTCTTAGTTTAAGCTCTGGAAAAACCTATTAAAAACTTGCACATTTCACAGCCCATAAAGTGTCCGGGGAGGGACAACACACCAACAGCAGCAGCCCGGTGTGGTGGTCTGCACCTGTATAACATTTCCATAATATCCATAGATTCTCGGATAGCGAGCAGACACTTAAGCGTGCTCGCGTGTGTCTCTGTGTGTGTGTGTATGGGGGTCTAAACGTTGCATGTTTACGCAGCATGGCAATATGCCTGACACTACTGTGTTCTGCTCAGTGCTCCCTCTTTTTTTTTCTGTCTCGCTCCCTTGCCCACCCTCTCTCTCTCTTTCTCTTTCGTTTTGATAGCACTTTCAAAAAGCCGTTAAGCACGCTTCAGTGTTGTAAAATGTTCAAATAACACGCCTCACACGCACCGCACGCGTGTTCTGGCAATTTGACGTGGCGTGACCAAACCTCGCGCCACAACCCACAACCCACCAACGCGGCGCTCCGCAAAAATCTCTGCCATTTTTTGTTCTACAATTTTATTTTGTTACACACACACACTATACTGGCTGCCTACACTTATCTCTCTTTCCCGTGTGTGTGTGTGTCGTGGCAAAAGTCCTGAAAAGGCAAATTTGCCAGTAGAAAAAAATAGCAATATGACAACTTTGCTTTGCTGGTCAGCACAAAAAAAAAAGCCAAACAAAATAAAAACAAAGAAGAAAAAAAAGAAAATGTAAAAAAAAATTAAAATATGCCACAGGCATTTTTGGTTACCCTACATCACAAAAAGGCACATCAGCTTTCACAGGGCATTGGCAATTGCTCATGAATATAGGGAACTCTTTGGCAACGATTTAAAACGATTTCTCAGCTATTAACAACAATGTGGCTGCAACTGTATAATATATAAATAAATACTAGAGAAATTTACACATGGACTTGCTGTAGTCAACTCTTTGTCAGTTTTTATCCACTTGCTGCCACATTGCTACTATTTTTTTTGTCTCACAGTTTTTCTGACCAGCCTAAACGAAAATTCTGCAAAGTGCAGCATATGTGTCCTTTGCTTTTGGTCCTCTGTCCGTCTGTCCGTCGCGCATTTGCATGTGTGCACCAACGTCGCTGTCTGGTTTTGGCTCCAGCTATGGCAACCGGCTACGGCTACGACTATGACTATGACTGTGACTCCTGCTATGGTCCTGTCTCCTGCCATGACTCTGTCTCTGTCTCTGCGTTTTCACGTCCTAACTGTTGCATGGCGCAGATTTCAGCTGTGCAGCCTCCTCTGCTCCGCTCCTTCTCGCCTTCTCCGCTTGGCTGCTATTTGTTTGCGCACATATTTTTCAAGTTTTGCCACAAAAACTGATTTATGTGACTGCCGCAAAACGTCTGTTTCCTCTCCCACAGCACGCAGACTCTCGCTCCCACAGGGTACCCTGCCCTGCCCCCCGCCCCTGCCTCGACTGAGCTGCCTCTCTCTCTCATGCTGGTGTCCAGTGCGTTTTCCCAGTGCACCCTGCCATGTTTGTCCACCGGATGATGTTGATTTGTCAACTTGAAAAGCGGATCTCGTGCGAAATTCCTGCATTTCCTGGCGCATTGAAAACTTGGATACATTTTTACTAGATTTATAGGTTAACTTTGCGATAGCCGCGAGCCAGTAAGGCAACAACAGCCACAACCAATTCGCAAGCATCAGTGTGAGCTTAAATAAAAAACCAATGCCAACAAAAACCTGCACACACACACACAGCAAAAACCTGCTGCTGCCAACACACAGAGAGAGAGAAAACTAACCAAACAATTAACTATGCAAACTCACTGAAAACTGAATACTGAAAACTGCCAAATGGGCAAACAAAGCCGTCGCTCAACATTTTTTTTATCGCGCAATTGTTGCAACTGCCCTTGACTTCCCTTGCCCCTCTCTCTCTCTCATTCCACCCCCTCCCTGACCAACTGTCTTTCATTCTTGTTTTATTGGCTGTGAAAGAGACGAAAAAAAGCGAGGAAAATAAAAACAGTTTAACCACAAGCCATTTGCGGCATTTACGGTTTGTCCAGCTTTATTGTGAAAAGAAGGCTCAAATCTCGGTGTAAAGTGTGTCTGGACAGCCAGAAGGGGGAGACAGGGTGTACAAGACAGAGTGTACTCTATGCAATATCAGAATACGGGCTTATGTAAATGAGTTAGTTGCATTTGATATGAGCCAGCAAGAAGCTGATTGATTTTGTGGGATATTTCTGAATAAACATCAATAGTAGAGAGAACTATGTAAAGGTGCATTGATTGGGAACTTCTGGTAGCATCATAATTAATTTTGAACAACCGTAACAAATACACTAACACTACATATGCAGGCACGCCCGCTAAAACTAAAGAATACCAGCAAGGGCAGGCAGCGTTGCAGTCACTAGGGTGACTTGAATAACTTCTGTGTTTATTGTCCGATTCGATTAAATTTTGCAGGGGAGGTAGATACTAAATTAAGCTAAGTATATAATAAAGTCAGAGCTTTCTATTATTTATACGTCACTTACAAAACGAATTGCAAATTTGAATTATTGATTTGCGTGGGCGGTGGGTGTCGAAGTCTAAGATTGGAAATATTCTTGATTTGTGGAAAGCAACCAGGAATCTTCATAGCTAATTTAGTGTCTATAGCATTATTTATAGCTACGATCTTAAGCTTTAAAAAAGACAGACAGACTGACATGGATCAATTGACTTGACTACTGATTCTGATCAGTTAATATAAACTTATGCACGTCAACCACGCCTTCTTCTACCTGTTACATACATTTATTTAAAATTAGTTTTCCATTCTTTGACCATTTTCATTACTCAATGAGTTTTAAAAAAATTAGCCAAAGCACTCTCGATTTTTATGAGAAATTGCTGCATCAATATCAACAGTCGAGAGAAATATTTAACTGTCTATATATCGAGAGTATCCTGAACAATTCAATTTAATAGGAAACCAATCACATCCGTTCAATATTAAGCTAAGTATCCATAGAAACTCAATTAAATATATATGCACTTCATTTGATTTCACTCCCCACCCTACCCTCAGTTGTCTGCAGTTGACCTTTGCCCTCTCGCTTAAACATTCATACAGCTGTCGCACCAAAACTGCGTGCACTGCGTAATTTATTTAAACCAATTTCAAAATCAAACACGAGCACACGCAGTCACCCGGCTCTCCAACTCCTTTCTACACTTGACGAAAAAACAGTTGTTTCTATTTTAATAAAATCCCTCGACCATAAACACAAATTTGAAATTGTCAATTGAAACAAAGCGAAATCAAGTGAAATGCAGCTCGTTTACGTGCCAAATCCAATTAAATGAAACAAAATTAAATGATGCGCCATGCCTAAAAAAAACGTTAGCACTATCGAGGCGGGAGGGGATAGAGGGGTGTCCTGGTAGGGTCACTTTTTAGCTAGGTACTCAATTTAATAATATAAGTGGTCACAGCGGCGCTACAAACACAAAAAAATTTAAACAAGAATGATAATTACATTGTGCACAGCAAATGTAATGAAATTAAAACGTTGCATTTGCCGTCTAAATAAAGCACGCAAGGGGGTGGGGGGGACGTAGTAAATAAATAAATAAATTTTTCGGGCGTGCGCAGCAACACATTTGTGAAATGTGAAAATCTACACGAAATTATAAAATGGCGGGGACACTGCAGAAAACAAACATTAAACGCGCTTCAATTTATGAGCCTCGCACACTGAATGCATTTAAATGCGTATCCACACAGCTCGAGCTTCAGCATTGCATACTTTGCGGTGCTGTGGGGCATAGCATGCCCCGGGTGGTGCTAGGGTAGAAGCAGAGAGAGGGTTACAGGGGGTAATTCCCAGCTCAAAAGTCGACCAAATGACCGCACAAAATGCAAAACAACAATGCAACAACGACATGCAACAAGGCGAAGCAAACCAGCAAACAGCAACAAACAACAACAAATAGCAACAGCAAAACTGCAACAACAACAACAACAACATTGCAACAACATCAGGCAGCAGCGAGCTGAGCTGGGCAGATTGTTGACTCGCTTGGCGTATAATTTTTTAATTTCTGCTCACATAATGAGGCAATTTATTAAATTCAATTACAACGTTGACACTCGCCAGCAAACAGGGACCTGCATATATTTATGAGTGTGTGTGTGTGTGTAATGCTACATATGCTCATGTATTCATGCTCGTAAATTACTTTCCTCACACTCATATCCATTCCCGACTTATCAGCTAAGTTATTGCTTAAGAACATGCTCAACAACGAGCGAAACCTGCAGCATTTTCACAGAGCTTGCTAAGTCGAGGTAGTTGTCAGTTAGAAGCCGCAGAAAGCATAAGCTGAAGAAGTCGACACTATAAAGCTAAAGAGGTTCATACTTAATTCATGGCTCACGATGTCACGATGCCACGATGTCACTTATTTTGGCTGAATGAATTGAACTGAACAACTTGTTGATAAATTGCTTTGACTTTGGACTTGGAAACATATGTAAGCAAACTTAAGCTGAAGAATAAAACAGTTGAAAACTGAAAAAGTTCCTACTTAGTAAGTACTGAGAGAAGCCTTTGTTGACACTATTCAGATAATTCTAATCTTTTTAGCCCACAAAGCAGCCTTAGCTAAAACAGTTGATTCTTTATTCATGGACCACGAGTCCCAACCTATTCATTTTCATTTTTGAGATCGGCTTGACATAGTTAACTTCTAATGCTTCAACGTGAACTTGAAATATTCGTCTAAATAAGTTGATACTCACCCTTTGATACTTAGCCTTATCAATTATACAAGTTTCTAGCTAACGACACAATTAATCAACTACATAATAAGGCAAGTCTGAATTCTTCAATCTAATTTGTCGCACAATTAACTGAGCTGGCGGATATGAGGACTAATTGTCGCTCATTAAATGCTCGGATGCCTTTGGTGGTCGCGATTTGTTATCAGTGTGCGCGGAAAAACTTTGAAAGCGGACAAGGCAATTAAATAATTTGGCGCTATGTCTTGACTTCGTGGCCAAACCACTCACCTCTTCCCCCCGCCAGTTATGGTTTGTAGAATATATTGTGGTCGGCAGTAGTTGTGCATCCTGGCCTGCATGCGATGACAGGCTTCACTGTCTAACTTTGCTCATTGCGTTGACTTTGCTAATTAAATTTCCAACATGTATGTGAAAAGTTTAGTGTAGAAAACAATATATGTGCATATGTGTGAGGTGCGTGTGTGTGTATGCATGTGTGGAAACATGAAACCTACGTCACGTCTGTGTGGTAAACTTTGTGAGTTTTCCTCGTGTCGCCAGCTGCTAAATATCAATAAAGAAACTAATATGTCAAATGGGAGGCTGAGCATACCGAGCAGCTAGCGAGCATGAGACAACAGCTGCCCTATGTATGGAGAGAAAGGTCAAAGGGTAGCGAGGGCAGCGAAGAACGCGAGGATTCCGTTAGCTCTCGTGTCCGGCACGGCGATTAGCACATCAAGCGTTTATTAATAGCACAGCAAACGGTTCGAACAAAGTTTTTACCCTCTGTTTTCAGTCTTACCATCTACCATCTACCTCCTTCTCTTCCCCCTTAGTCTCGCTCTGCTGTGAGCCATAAAGGTCCTCGCATTATGAGCCAAGCGAAATGAAGGAGCCAAAGACAAAAGTTTACAGCGCATAGAAAAAGTTCAAGTAATTGCAACTTTTAATTACACTTTGGTTTTATGCCCCATGTCCCCCTCGAGGTACATTTTACCAAAAGGTAAAGATTTAACCCAACCCAGCTGCTCTTAAAGAACACTGCGGTAGAGTTAAGAAACTGACACAGCCTCGGAGCAAATTCATTACTCGAGTAGATCAAATTAAAGTTTTAAAATTGTAAGATTAATTAATGACTTCAACTAAAAACCTTAGCAGTTTCTAGATTCCAAAATTACACGGAGATTTTTTACTGAAATTATCATTATCGATTATTTGAAGGGTTATGGGACAATAGACAGACAGACAGACAGCAGATGGATAGATGGTTTGATACATATGTATATGAGGCGTCAATGTCGGACGACAACTAAACGCGTCGGGCACGTGATCCAGAGACCTTGTACGGTTTTCGAGGCAAACGACAAAAAATTGCATGCGATATCTTTTGATTACAAGCGTCGCCCGGAATATGAAATGAGACAAACTGCAGCCGGCTGTCAACGGCTACCACAGAGAGCTCTTGCTCGGGCCCCCGGTGTCCTAATGTCCAAATGTCCAGCTAGTCCCTTAGTCCGCCCTGTCCGTCTGTCTGGCTTTGGGTCTGGTCGGTCTCCTCCTGCTCTATCTATGCCCTCTAGCTTTGTGCGCTTTGATTTGCATAGATTTTTCATTATAGATTTTCAACTTGAAGGCCAAAAGCAGAAGAACGAAATAAAAAAGGGTTTGACAGAAAACGCTCAGCTGGCAATTGAAAGTCAAAGAGAAGAAGGAGTAGGAGATGAAGATGGAGATGGAGAAACAGTAGTGGAAGTGGTGCTGATGGTAATGGTGGAATCGGAAGGGCTGCTATTCCCCCCGAAGGCTGATGACAATTTGATGAAGGTTGCTGCATCGATTTTTAAATTAACAGAGTCGCCCCAGAAGTTAGCCCTGGCCAAAGACTTGTCGCAAAGCTAATTAGGCTTAAGCTAAAATATCTCCCTGGGACAAAGTTGAATCCGCGCGTCAAACTCAACAATGCGTGAAATGCTTTTTCACCACACTAAACGTGGACAACACAACTTTCTCATCGAGTTTGTCCCTATCGAAAGCCAAGGCTTAGCATGGACCAACTTGGTAACTTGGTAACCAAACAGATGATAGGGAATATTTCTTTGCACTTCCCACTCCATATCATATTATAAATGATTCTTTGATAGGGTGTATGGCTTTCGCAGTGCCAGCTTAGTCTGTGCTGTGGCTGTTTCCACTTTCGTGGCGCTCAAGACGTTGCCAAAATGCAAAAGTTTTTGCATTTAAATCAAGCTCTGCTGCTGCCACTGCTGGTGCTGCTACTTGCTTTGAGTTTATGTTTAGCCGGCATGAATAATAATACCCAACTCCCTTCATTCTCTCTCTCTCTCTCTCTCTCACTCTCTTACAGTGCCACCGAACATTGACGATGCGCTGACCTCCAGTGATGTCATTGTGCGCGAGGGCGACAATGTCACTCTGCGCTGCAAGGCGAAAGGCAGCCCCGAGCCGTCCATCAAATGGAAGCGGGATGATAACCATAAAATTGTCATCAACAAGACGCTCGAAGGTAAGTTCAGCTGCCACTGGATGCCGGACCATCGTCGAGACCATCTCACCAAATGCAACCATTCCTCATTGTTGCAGTGAACGACCTGGAGTCCGACTCTCTGGAACTGGAGCGCATCTCGCGCCTTCATATGGGTGCCTACCTCTGCATAGCTTCGAATGGTGTTCCACCCAGCGTGTCAAAGCGCATCAAAGTCAGCGTGGACTGTAAGTCATCCTTGGTCGTGGTGGCCCATAAATCTTTCCCTCTCTCTCTCTCTGTCTGTCTCTTTGCAATGGTACTAATAAGACTTTTGCAGTTTCACCAATGGTCTGGATACCACATCAACTGGTCGGCATCCCAATGGGCTTCAATATCACGTTGGAGTGCTTCATCGAAGCGAATCCCACTTCACTCAATTATTGGACGCGCGAGAACGAGCAGATGATCACCGAGTCGTCCAAGTACAAGTGAGTCAGATTAGAACTTAAGGAAGGAGCTCATTCAACAGATACCCAGTGCTTGGTCATGACTGAATGCTACTTATATTATTATTATTGATATATTATTTGTCAGTTTTTAATGGAATTCAGTGGAATATGAATTCCGACGTTGAAGACTGTTGTTAACATGAGGGGATTCCACTACAATCTCTTGAATCTTTGAACTTATGCATCGTTTCTTGGGAATTTTCTGTTTTCATTCGTTTTAAATTCAATAACAATTTTGTTCAGATTGTCCCATCAAATAGTAAGTAAGAAATACTATTACAGTCGTCATTGCTTGACTGTTATATACCTGTTACTTACTTCATTTATCATATATTAATTTATTTACAATTGATGTTATTCATAATTGATTGCACACATCATAATAAAAGCTCCAGCTTTTATATAACGAGTCTGGCCCGAGCTCTTATGGTCTCTGTATAGACTCCTATGAGTAGGATATGCCTTCTTCTTCCTATTGCACTCATTTTTAGTTGGCACAATGTATACTATATACCCTTCTGCGCTATGTGTAGTGGGTATAAATACATAAAAATTTATTTTATTTATTTATTAGTGCATACTATACATTTAACTAAACTAACATCCTGGTGGCTTAGTTAGCTCTAAGATATTGTTAAACTTCAATCAAATTCATTTAAAAAAAAAAAAAAAAAAATTATTATATTTATTAAGTGAAGAATCCATAAATCATAATATCGTATCTTAACATCACAGGGTGGGGAATATTCTTAAGAATTACCAAACACTATATTTTGATATAGTGAAGTAGGAACAATTGTCTTGGCAAGCCTTGCCGTTTGAAAAACCATGCCCTCCCCGGGATTCGAACCCGGAACCACTGTATAATAGTCAAACGCCTCAAATTCATTACTATCGATTAAAAAAGACTCCTATTAGTATTGCTTCCTAGAATTTCCTTGAATCAGTCAATGAATTTGTCTAGTAATTGACTAGTTTTGAACTTGCTTTTACCATACACTATCACACTTGCTATATTCGTATACTATCACTGATACTCATTGCTCGTTCGAAACTTTTACTGTAATCTGCAAGGGTATGACACTTTCGGCATGCCGAAAATAATCTTGCTGATTTTGTTTGTTTACGCTCTGAGATTAATTAAAATATATAGACGTATACGCATTGATTGACTCGCGTCTATCAGTGATTGCAAGCACCTAACAGTTCATTCGTAATCATGAGAGTGTTAACACCGACTTTTGCGACGCCAAAGCACGCGATGAGGCTGTTGATTTTGATGTGCTTCATGGCTAGTACCCTGGCACATAGTAGTGAAGATCCTAATGTGAATCGGTTAAATGAGATCCTTAGCTATACGAATGAATCTATCGCACCGTGTGATGATTATTATAAACACGCCTGTGGCAATTGGGCTACAAAGCATGATGACGACGAATTCGTAGAGATCACCGGGCTGATCGATGCAAAAGTAAATCGCGATTTGATAACATTAATGGAAGAGCTTGAGCAACGCACGCTCGATCCCAGCTCAGTGGAAGCCAAGGCCCTGAGTTACTATCGCACTTGTCGCAAGGCACCGATGAGGACCCGTTTGGGCAGGCATTATCTGAGACTGGTGCCGCCCAATGAGCACATCAAATGGCCGCAGTTTACAGGCAGATCTGGGAAATGGCCTAGCCACAAGTTCCACTGGCTGGAGACATTGGCAAGACTGCGTCTGTACGGTCTGAACACGGCTCTCGTTCAAGTCAAAGTCTGGCCTGATCCGTACAACACCAGCAATTATAACGTTCATATTGAGGGAGTTGTCCACGATGAGAGCAAAAAGCTCCTCGGCAGTACTTGGATAATCAATTTGCTGTTGCGAACACTAGGCGTACCCAGTTTAAAAGCACAACACTTGTCTCGCCAGGTCAAAATGCTGGAGGACGTTGTGGGAAATGACGATAACGAAGAGCAGGAGGACTTTACACTGCAAGAACTTGAACGTAAGACTGGCCGAGGTAGCAACTGGCGAAAATATCTGCAGATCGTTCTGGGTCGTACAGTTCCCAGTGACTTCGTGGTGCGTGTGACCAATATCGACTATCTCGTGACATTGGTGAATCTGCTGAATAACTGCAATCGTGAGGTCGTCGCTAGCTACATAATGATGCACTTCACGAAGAACTTGCAGCATTTAGATGTACGTGCCATCGGATGCATTAATGAAGTGCGAGGCAACATGGAACTTGCCACAGAGCTGATGTATGAGCAACGTTTCATCGGTTCACACAAGCTACGGCAGCATGTGAATGCAGTGCAAGATGTTTTCGAGCAACTACGTAAAAAGTTTCAGCAGAAGCTTCAAGAGAATCGTGTTCAAGTTCCTGAGGTACAACTCAATATGCTAAAGGTCAAGCTGCAACACTTGCGACTCAATTTCGGCAACATGCCCCAGCATGTGAATCGAACCCAGTTCGTTCAGCAGTACTATACTGAATTGCCCCTAGCCAATGATAAGGACTATGGCAGTAGTTTCCTGCAGCTTCACAAGTTTAATATGCGTAAATGGTTTAATCAGCTGGACGGACCACTGTCAGATGCAGCAAACTTCTTCTACATTTCGGACTTCGATACTGGAATTAGTTCCACGCCCTATTATATGATCCGTCAGAATGTCATCATTGTTCCGTATGGCATACTTCAGGCGCCGTTCGTGCAGCACGATGTGCATGACATCTTCAGAGTTACTATGCTGGGTTTCGTGCTCGGTCACGAGCTTATGCATGCCTTCGATCCCAATAGCCTGGCCCTGGACTTCAGGGGTAACTTCAACCAACTGCTCTCCCAGATTTATAAGGATAGTAGCTATGCTTCAGTAGCAACTTGTCTGATGCGCGACGAAACCGAATATGTTGATGAACGCGCAGCAGACTTTGGAGGAGTAAGCCTTGCCTACGATATGTTCTTTGATGCCAACTCCAAGTACAATCAGTCGCAACCCGCTTTCACCAACATTCTACTCAAGCAGCTCTTCTTCCTCAACGTTGCACAATTCTTCTGCGGAGGGAAAGGAACGTCATTTGTGGGGCACGATGACGATGAGATTCGTCTCAGGCAGCTGGCGATGAACTTCGATTCGTTTGCTCATTCCCACAACTGTCTGGAGGAACGTGATCAGATGCATCCAGCTGAAAAGTGTCGCATCTGGTAGTTAATAGAAAAAAGACCGAATAATAAAAGTAGGGCACACCCGATAGTAGATAGCATTCGTCAAATTTTATATTAATGTTGAAAATACACTTCAAATTCAAAAGAACAAACTCTTCTGTCGACTGTTGGATTTTCCCTTTCATACACATATGCACATATTTTATTATAACTAAGATCTCTGCCATCAAACGACGACTCTTCTTCACTTTTTGTAGGCCTGCAAACCTAACGCGATCCTGCCAACATATCTTCGACCTGCCAACTCTTTTTACCTAGTTGGCATTTATTTCTTTTTCCAGCCCTGACTGACTATTTGCCATTCCCACAAATACACATATACTTTTTGTACATACGCCACCTTCTCTGGTTCCTCAAAGTTCTTCAAAGAATTTCTTAATGAGAATATCATATTATTTATTGAATTCACCCATTTCCCTCCACACCTTCACCACACCTTGCACTTCTGCAAGGACTGCATTTTGGTGCGTCTCTCACAGCCGAACTCGCGAGAGAACTCCTCAAAGTTGGCCAGCGTCTGCAGAACCCTCAACTCATCGACAGCATGTTCCAGATGCTGCAAGTGCAAATTAAGCGTCTGCTGTTTGCCACAAAAGAACTGTGCGAAGCTGACGAAGAAACGCTGGCGTTGACTGAACTGCGGCAACAGTGGATCACGTGGTTCCTTGCGATCGATAAGCATGTCGGCACCGAAGAACGCCTCGTAGACAAGACGCAGTGCCTCGTAGTCTGCCAGTTTCTCGTTGAGTGATCTTGAACCTGTGGCCAACTGCTGTTGCATACAGTTGAGACCCTGGGCAAAGCGGGAATTGGCCAAAATTTCCTCGCCGGGACCCATGATGTTGCCCACGCTGTCGTACTCAATGCCCGAGCTATCGAAGCCATGCATCATCTCGTGGGCCAGCGCGAAGCCCAGCATTGCGTGCTGCTGTAGCGCACTCATGTTGCGATGCCAGACGGGCAACTGCAGTACTCCATAAGGTAGCAGCACTAGGTTGCGAGGCTTCACGTACAGTGGGGACGAGCTGCTCCCGTGCCAGTGCTCTGCCAGGTAGCTGACATTGTAGACATCTGTCTGGCAGTCGGGTGCGAGTAGGCGATGAGTCTGCTCGACTCGCAGGCGCAACAGCTGCAGCTGATTGCCGTAGAAACTATGCGTATTCAGTTCCAGCTGATCATAGTAGGACTCCACAAAGTCGGAGTCGTTTAGCTGCACGAACCCGAGTTGCACTCGCATTGCCTGCAGCTTGTCGCGCAGCACCTGGACAATGGGCTGTTGCAATTGCAGACGATTCTCGGTGAGCAGTTGATCGAACCGTTCCTTCAGCCGATTGAAGAGTTCCGTTACCTGTTGCTCCGAGTGGGGATCATAGAACCGCAGTCCGATAAGCAAACTAGCAGCCAGCGGCATAGCACGTCTCAGGCTGGCAATGCATTCCATGCGTGAGATCTCTGCCGGACCCTGTTGCTTGAGGTAGGCCAGGAATCGCAGCATGATGTAGTTGCAGACCGTGGCGGGTTTCTGACGCTGCAGCAGTTCATGCAGGGCGCGCATGTAGGGCACATTTTGTATGATGAGTGTGGAGAGTAAAGGCTCCTCTGCTGTGGCATGCAACTGCTGCACATAGGGCAGCCACTGCAGTTGTGGCATATACTCCGAGAGGTAGCCCAACTGCATCTCCTTGGCTCCCTCATCATCTTCCAGCTCCTGCAGGCGCTGCAGCTGCCGCTCAAATGCATCCACCTGCCGAGCCAGTTCGTTGGCCACTCGCTTCGTTTGTCCAATGTCCAGCAGTAGTTCAATCATGGCACCCTCACCCATGGGCAGTGTGTCCGCCAGGCTGGGCTTGTCCAGATACAGACTGTAGCTGCTTGCATCGTCCCAGCGCGGCAGCACCTGCTCCTTGAGCAGCACCCCATTCAAGCCGTACAGTCGCAGTCGCCCTATTGTGGCCAACCAGTTGAACTTCTCGGGCTGCCAATTGCGACTGAGCAGTGGCCAGTGGGTGCCATTGGCAGGCTGCAGCAGTTGCAGATATTTCTTGAGATTGTATGGCTTGAGGCGCTTGCAGGCGCGATAGTAGTTGCGCATCTTCTCAAGCAGCGCCTGCTGTGGCAGTGCCTCATCCACGCCACTCTCGTTGGCTGCCGCACGACGCAGCAATTGCTCCAGCTGGCGATTGAGGGCGTAGTCCAGCACAGCCAGTGTGTCACTTGGCTGCAGTTGCTCCTCGCGTTGCAGTTGCAGCTGTGGCTGTTGCTGTTGCACGTTTGGCTCCTCCTCCTGGTCGTGCTGCTGCTGCTGCTGCAACTGTGTCTCCTCTTGTTGCAGGTTTGGATGCGCGTGCTGCTGGAGCTGCCAATTGCCGCAGGCATATTGATAGAAATTCTCGCACGGACGCGCCTTGGTGTCCATGTAGCTCTGCAGCTGATTGGCCAAGAGCTCTTGCATGCTGGGCGCCGGCTGTGTCTGGCGGCAGCTGGTGGGCGTGGTGCGCCACGCTAGCGAGCACAGCAGCCAGGCGGACAGGCTGAGCTTCAGCATGACGACGATTGTGACGAGATTGTGCCGAGATTGCAACTATAACTGACGAGATGAATTGAGCCCCAGCTGGCTACTGGCGTCGATGGTGGCATGCAACCCGTCGCCTGTCAGTCTTCATCGTGCTGCCGCACAGTGGGACGAAGTGAGATGAACACTGGGATTAATAGAATGTTTAGCAGCTATGCCATGTTTATCGAGTCATTGCCCCACTGTGCACGCTGTACCGGGTCGCATTCTGATTAGCCTTAAGTGGACACCGACTCGCTTATCAGTTTCACCTTGGCCTTGATTTCTCTGATTGGCGCTCATTACTAATCGCCGCGTGCCCCCCCTCTGACCCACATGCAACCAAGCGCGGCATGCCGCACTACGCAATTGCTGTCATTGAACTTGCTCGAGTACGAGCATAATAAGTATATATAGACATAGAAGTACGATATATATAATATATATATAGTACGATATGCGTTTCTGACATGCTCTGTGGCCTATCTCTCGCTCTCTCCTTTGTCATTGCAGAACCGAAACAATTCCGGGCCATCCCTCGTACAAGGCTACGATGCGACTGACGATTACCAATGTGCAGGGCAGCGATTATGGCAACTACAAATGCGTCGCCAAAAATCCTCGTGGGGACATGGATGGCAACATAAAACTCTACAGTAAGTGTGTCCGCAATGTGTTATTTATACTTTGTGATATTGCCCAGCCATAAATAACTGAGTGTTGGCCTAAACGTGCACTCCCTGCTGCCAGTGTGTGTGTCCCTATTTGAACTGGGTGCAATTCAAAACTGCATACACCATTTGTGGCTTTAATTATGGCACCAAACATGCGTGTGCTTCTCTGTTTGTGTGTGTGTGTGTGCAAAGTTAATGAAAGTCTAGTCGCAAATAATGTGATCTATAAGCCTGCGGTTTCAGTATTGCATAAACCAACTCTGGGCTTGTTGAAAGTGTGCAACTAAGAGGGATAGAAAGAGTAGTAAACTGTACAATAGAGGAAACTAGTCGCCGCTCATTCAGTTGCTCTCTGATTTCAGTTCGACTTAAAGCGCCAAATCGATTCAACTCTAATATACATATATATATATAAAGAAAAAGAGGGCAATGCGGTTTTTGTATTACGATAACACTCCTTCTCATAAACCCATCTAAACATCTGCAATAAAGAAGAACTAGCAATTGCTTGAGCCTCATTTAGTTCCTCTAGACTTGAGTTATTTAAGTTGCCCTTTGCTTCATTTGAATATATTCAATACTCGATAGATTCAAATAGTTTAAATATATTTATTGCTCAATACTCGTATGTGAAGGCTGCTAAAGTTGAAAGTGGACAACAAAGAGAGTGTCAAAGAGTAAGGATCATCCCATATTTAGTTTCCATATTATTTCCGTTCCACACAATTTCCCCTAGTCTGAAGTTCCTTTACGAAATCTAAATCGTATCAGTTGCAATATTCGTTAGTTTCTAGTTTCACTAAATTTATAGTCTTTCCATCTATCAGCTGTTAAAATTGCAACAATTTCGATATATGGCTTAGATAAGCCCCAGTTTATTGCAGGCTGTGTGCCAAAACACGTTATGTGCCAGCGACAATTAAAGCATTCGGCAATAAAACGCCAATAATCTGTCAATTTGCTAAATCTCTCCCAGTTGGTGGGCTATTAAAGAATATATACTATATATCACTGTTGTATGTGGCGCTGCAGACGGAGGGGTAGCGCATAACTTCGATTCCGGTCGCAAAAGTTCATAAAACAATATAAAATATCCGTTCGTTACGTTCGATGCGCCACAATAAAAAGCAAAAAGAAACAAGTTAAAAATGAAAACATATGCTCACGACTTTTAAATACCCTGCAACGAAAAGAACACAATCTCTACGAATTTATTAACCAATTTGCTTTAAAAATTTCAATGAATCCTTTATTTATTGTTCTATTGAATTATAATATGTCTGTATTCATCGGTATTACCCATTCTTCACTGCACTTGCAGAGTATACAAAAAGAGAAGGCCAGAAATTGTCAATGTGAAAATGCGACAAGTTAATTTATTTTTGGGCGCGCAGGCGATAAAAATGCAGCCAACATTGTGGGAGCAACAGCAACACAAGGAAGAGAGAGGGGGTAGGGGCTACGGGGTATTGGAGTAACGATCTACCAATTAAAGGTAACAAAGAGCAGCCAACAGCAGCTGATAATAAGAGGGCGGCAATAATGGTTACACACTGACACACAATAACACACACACACACACACATAGCATACGCCAAAAGGCAGCATTACAATGGGTACAATGAACCTGTGACAATGTTATTAAGTGGTCAGGGCCATGTCCCAGTGGAAAGTGGGAATATCCTGCGGCAATGCGCCCGATAAGCAGTCTGGAGACTTGACTCGAGCCAGACCAAAGGCCAAGCCATATAAATTTACTCAACAAATTGCTGTCAATAATGATGATATGGTGGCAGCCGAGGGGGCAGCTGAAGAGTACGAAATTGAAAAGCAAAAGGAGAAGTTAGGGTAAAGGGATCCCAATTTACGAGGACTCAGATGCCTAAATAGGGGTATAACACGACTGGGCGATTGTGTGTCTATGTGTGTGTGAGTGGGTGTGACGTGTTTGCGTGTAAGTAAAGTTCGGTAAGGAATTGAATATTTAATAATGATCATTGAACTGGGAGATTCTTGACCTTGGCTATGCTGGTCAGGCTGATTTTAAAGTGTTTTCTCTTAAAGTTATCCATATTTAATCCTTATATAGTACGTCGTATTCTACCTAACTATCTACTTATCTTTCCTCTCTAACGTTCTCATACTTGCTATCGTTCTCTTGTCTTGTTTCTTTCTTCCCATTATACTCTACATTTATATTCATCCCTTGCAGTGTCTAGTCCTCCAACCACACAGCCTCCGCCTACAACAACAACACTGCGCACAACAACAACAACAATGGTCAATTTCCCATATGATTCCAACACACCCTTCAACCCACACGGTGGAGGGAAACCAACGAGCTCGGTGATTGTAGTCGATAAACGTGAGTACTCAAAAGCGAAACGACTTTGCAGATTGGCGAATCACAGCCAAAATGTTTACGATTTTCAACTTACAGTGGGCAATAAATACCCCTCGAATTTAAATGAGATCGGAAAATCAGAACAGAAGCTGATGGGCAATAATCAGGAGGGCTACGACTGGACCAAGGGAAAGGGCAGCGGCGCGCAGGGTATGCGATCTGTCTGCTGGCTGATAACGCTGCTGCTTACACTGCTGGCAACGCACTCGCATCATTAGAAGATCTCAAACCGAAAGTATTATTAAAGTGCGATTACCGAAAATTAAACAAAAAAAAAAACAAAACAAAACAAACAAAAACATATAGTATAGACACAAATCAGCAGACCGAAACCAGATGAGACCGAGTTGATCTTCAAGCTATTTATTTCCCTGGCGATGAGTAATCCCAATCGGTAATTTATGTGAAACGAAAACCGACAAGTGCATGCTCTTTAAATTGTATACTTTAGTTACTTTTGCTTATGATATTATTTATCAAGTTGCTACAAAAGTATTATTCCGGTTCGGTTTCATTAGGTATAAGTACTCAACACTGTTTTCGAGCCGGTTAGTTGCCAATTCAGGAAGAATAGGTTTGAAACCGAATTATTTAATATGCTTTAGGGTGATTCAGACGGAGACCCCAAAGACACACTTGCGAACACGTTGCCAAATCGTTAGGCGTTGTTACCTGCTATAGACAACGCTTTTGTAAATATTTAACTACATATACATACATAAACTAACTGTAAATTACTTACTCGTTATAAGGATTACTACAAATTGGGCTTTAATTTGTATGAAATCCCTCCCCACACTCCTCATGCTTAATATGCGTTTGAGGGCGAAAGTAATTTAATTTAAAAATAAATCCCATAAAATCAAATTTAATACTCATAGCCTAGTTAATTTAAACAATCAATTTATTGTTGATCGGCACATCATTTGAGTTATGCATGAAAGATATTTAAAGTATATTCCACGCTATGCTCACATATTCAAATGACAGCCTAGTAAAGAACCTAAGAACTTTAATGATCTAAATGAAGTAAACCTAAAAATAAAAGAGCAACACATATACCAAACGTAAATACACGTAATATATCATAGGCTTTAGTTTGTGTTTTTAACTGATAAGAGTGATAATGTAAATTGAAATAATTAATCCCCAAGTAACAACACATAAGCAGACGGCGCTATAGACATCATTATGAGATTGCTTCGTATGCAGAAAAAGAGAGAGATTAATAAAAAAAAAATATATATATATAAATAAACCTACTCTGATGTTCGTTTTAATATTCAGATATTTAAGAAAGTAATTGTGTGATCGGTAAGTATCTTAAAATGGTTGTTGATTTAGAAAAAATTTTGATTATTATTTATTTATTTATTTAATATAGGCTAAGAATAGTTGGCTTAAAATTAATATTATTATTAATAAGTATAAAAGGAAGAATGGCTTAAAATGATAACCCTTGCAGGTTCTATCTCCTTCGATCGCTTCAATATTAGTTATATATAGTGGTGTAGAATTGAGTAGTACGACATATTCAATATTAAGACTCACTGTTTTGCACTGATAAGTTAATATCAGCCGATTGATCGTAGGGTAGTTATATGTTATAGTGATCCGATTTGAATGAATATTATATCAATAAAAAAGGCATATGTTGTAAATTTGGTTGCAATTTCTAAATAAAATAACAAAAATCGGCTAATAGTTTTTTAATAGAAATACTGAATGGACGGACAGACAGACATGGCTAGATCGACTTCCCTATTCATGCTGATTCAGCATACATATACTTTATGAGGTCGGAGATATTAAGGTACGTTGCAAACTCCTGGCTAAAATTTATAAACCCTCTGCAAGGGTAAAAATATGAATTGAATTAATTCAGATTGTGATTAAAAATATTTAAAAGTATAGAATTGTAAATTAAAAATGATTACAATAAGTTTTTATATTTTAAGTTTAAATTGTAGACTTGGATAATACAAAACTAAATAACGGCATCCAACAGGCGCGTTATTTCATTCATACTTGTTATTTCCACATCTCCCCGGAATTGTTTCAACAGTTCATCGTTGTTGTATAAATCCAAAAAAGGCGAAGAAATTGTTAATTTATCCAATTGTTTGGCATAAACCTCAGCAAACCCGCCCATTATACTGTTAAGAGGCTGAGGAACACAGGACTCTACCATAAGTTCCTTCAGTTTGGGAAAGTATGGTAAATGCATTACTCCACACGGGTATAGCTCTAACTTCTCTAGTAATGGACAGCATTCTGACAAAGCTTGTAAGGAATCTTCTTTTATATTTCCTTTGTAAATGAACATACGAAGGTTTTTTAATGTGGCATAGATATACTCTATGTCGTCCTCCTGTGTTCTCGGTATTCTTATATCTAACTCCTCCAGTTGAGTGAAGTCCCTTAGGGTAGTTACTGAAAGTTCGAAGTAAATTCATTAGAAGTCATAATGATTGAATGCCACACTGGTAATACTTACATGCGTCGTTGGGAAAATTAACTAATGCCAATTTCCGCAATTTTGGTAGTTGTTGAAAAGATTGCATCAATCTGACAAGATCACTGTCTTCATCGTTCTCACGTTCATTACGTATTGTAATAGAATTTAAATTTTCAAATTCGCATACTTTGGAACTTAATTCAGATAGACTATATTGGAACCCAATTACAAACTTTATTTGTTGCAATGACTTGCAATGCTTAAGTGCAAAATTAAAAACCACCAACGATTTTTCCTGGCAATCAAGCGACCTTACAATGGGTCCACATAGGTAAAGTAGGGATTCCCATACAGTTTCGTTGAACTCACAAATGTTTAATTCGGTAAATAGCTTTCTATTGCATATATCTATATCTTTTCCCCGATGGGAATTGCAGGGATGTGCAAATCTCCTGTAATTTTTAGGTATTTTCCTTCTACTGTGAATCAAGACACGAAGTATATTTAATATTCTACAGATATACCCAATGTCGTGTTCCTTCGATGTGTCTATATATAACTCATCCTGTTGATCCAATTCCTTCATGGGAATTACTGAAAGTTCAAAGTAAATTGATTAGAAGTCATTATGATTGAATGTCTCTCTTGTAATACTTACATGCGCTCCTAGGAAAATCATCTAATTCTGATATCTCCAAGTTTTTTAGTTCTTGCCAGGATTGAACTGTTCTGGTAAAATTATTGTATTCGTCGTAATAAAGGAGGCAATCATTGCGTATAGTGATAAAATTCAAATTTGTAAACTCGTTTAAACAGCCTCTTAATTCATCAAGACTGGACACATGTTCGTAGCCAATCATAAAATTAATTTTTTGCAACGATTTGCAATGCTTAACTGCACATTTTAAAACCGGCAAAGCGTTTTTATGACAACAAAGTGTCTCTACAATGGGTCCACATAGAGAAAGTAGAGAATCCCAAATTGTTTCTGGGAACTCATTAAGGTCAAATTCACGAAATCGCCTCCTATAGCGAATTGTAAAACATTTTCCGAGATTGGGATGTGCAACTCCCAAGTTAATTTGATCTTCAAACTCGAGTTTTGAGAATATAATATTGAGTACGTCCAAATTAAGATCGATGATATTTATGCACGACGACATATTCAATAATTTTAATATTACTTTGTCACTTGATTGCGATTCTCACTAAATTATATGCAAATATATTGTTTAAATTGGAATTCACAACTATTTTCTAGTCACTTTTTATAGCAATTTTATCTTCCAGTTTTCTTTTGCCGTAGAGCCGTAAAAACATCGATAGTGTAACCAATCGATAATTTCCATCAACCATCGATTGCATCCATTTATAGCGCGAAAATTCTATATTTAAATAAATACTTTCAGATATGGTTGTTGCAATATACAACGTATATACGTTGTAAATAAACTTTATAAATAATTTTCAATTAAAAGAAATCAAATTACCCACTGAAAAATACAAATAAATCAAAATATTATGACAATTCGTCAAAGTCGGATGAAAATTATTAGAAACTCCCTCACGGATTTTAATAATTTTAAATAACTTTGTTTTAATTTGCCAAACTAACATGTGTTTTAAATTTGCCATTCAAAATAATGATGCTAAAACACGATATTTACGAAAACTAGCTATGGTTTTTGCATATTATCGATACTACTACAATTTACAGCTCTATGTGGACGCCGCATATTTCGTTGTTTTCAATTACTTCGTCTACATGAACAGCTGATTTCAATTCCACCACCAAAAAGAACGAAACGAAGAGGAAACAGACAAAGCATCGTAGATCAGTTGCTGTGGGGGGTGTTTTTGTGTGTTGTGTAGAGTTACCATATCAACTAACTTATCAGTCAATTTTCTGATTTTGTATGTGTTTACGGATTCACTAATTATTTGAGGATACGGCAACTCTGGAATTGTGTGTATGTACCTTTTTGTTCAGTATCAATAGGGCACTACAAATGCTTGAACCTTTGTCTGTGCGTTAGATCGTTGAGCTTGCTCCATTGGTTTTTTTAATTTGAGTGGTGTGGCCCATGCCTCCTAGAATCAGCGCACGCTCTGCACACTTCTAATTCAGGCCTGTATATTTATGTACAATTCACTTCAGAGCTCTTCCACTTTACAAAGGAAACCGATATGACACTAGTTACTCTTTAGTCAGATACCATAAATATATGTATATGGTTCTAGTTCTAACAACCATTAATTCGAGCGGAACTTCACGTCCCGTTACAAATCATATTTTGCTTTTATGTTTTTATTATGAAATCGAAAAGACAGCCCCACTTATATAAGATAGATCTACATATACGATATAATGTTGATGTACTAGCTAGTCTGTTAGTTATATCAACTACAAAATTACAGGAGATGGTAGAAAAATTTAATTTCACATAATTTTCGACTCGATGAAAGTAAAGTTTACATTTGTAACGAATTGAATATTACCATAAAATTTCCAAGCAATCAGTACAACAAAGTCACCAGTCGGAAGAATAGGTAATTTGTCTAGAGTTGGATAGAAATCCCGTAGGAATTGTTGACCCTGCGAGAGTTGAATAACCAACATTAATTTGCTGTAAGAATTCAAGATTGTTATCCAATATACTACCTTATATGGGCAGGAATGGTTAATGCTGGAGAAGTCCTTGATAAGATCCCAAAATGCTTTGGTAAACTTATTGTTTCTATACCGCATAAACTTACAGCCATCCACTGTGATGTCTAGTAGCCAAGGCTTGTAGATAATTGCTTTTTTCATGACTTGTAGACGCAAAGTAACAGAATTCGTGGGATGCAAAAAGTTAGAGCTACATTAAGATGCCTCTGATTTGAATGTGTCGTACTCAACTGACACTTGTCAATCAACACCCACGATTTATTGCGCGATTCACATACAACGTTTGTCATTCGAAAGATTCCTCCATTCTAAAAATATGTATGCTTTAAATATTAAATTCAATACGATATAAGTAAGTGAATTTGCCCAAACATACGATGATTTTGACTGTGATAAGAAGCGCCAGCAACCACAACAACAATAGCTTTATTCCTCTCATGGCGTTGTTCATCTAGAGTTCAATTGTTGAGAATGATTTCCACATATGTTAAAAGTCAGTTAAGTTAGCCGTTGTCATCGGTTAATAAAGTGATCCAAATTGTGAAATAAGTGGACATAATTAAAATAAAATCAGTATGCCTGACTGCACTTGAGTTTATTTTAATGGATAGTCTGAATAATATACACATTTTATTTAAATTAAGTATTTTATGTATTTCATATAATGTTTTTTAGTTTGTAAGCAACCAGTCAATGTTATTTTTCAATTAGCTTTCGTATAGACAGGGACATCTGGGACGTACCATCATTTTCATTACTTTATAGGAATACGAATCACCGAGCCATTTATCCCAAAACATGGTCTTAGATTTTAGTTCATTATCATGTTCCCCATTGAAATATTGCCCAAAGAGATTGCTGGATAGGTATGAAAATCAGTAAACTTCCTGCGATTAATTGAATTCGGACGAACTTACCTTTCAAGCTTCTTTCCATACCACCAGGCCCCCAAATGACGAACTGCGGAATTACCGTCTTCTTCTTCGTTATCACGATCGAATGTGCTGAAATTGTTTCCCACATGCTCTCTCAAACTGTCACCGGCATTTCCACTGTATAAGCCCAACTTGGTAAGCGCGTATTTTTCGTCTTCAGAACCAATCAATAAGTACTCATAGCGCGCGTACCGGAAGTTACCTTCAAAGTCCTCAAGGTAGAAATAAAGTTCCTGATTTTGACTTGTGGTTATTGCGTGTAGTTTTTCTAATCCAATAAAAAATTCGTCAGTCAAATTGCCGAAACCTTCCTTATAGGTCGCCCAGTCCTGGAGAAAGTTCACCGTTCCACTCTTTCGTAATGCAACCGTTGTCCAGCCGGGACCGGCTATATCTGCAGTGCACAATACCTCAAAGGGATCTAGACCTGTAACGTTTATTGTAAAAATGCCCTGTTCACCTCTTTTAAGCGGACAGAACGAGGGTATCTCAATCGCAGGCGTATCTGTATTGGCATCTATGAAGTCTTTAATAATATCCACAATCCTTAATTTCTTCTGATTTTCCACAGTATCGTTATAGTTTGAAATAAAACTGTCGATTTCTGTATAGAAATTATTCAATTCCACTATTAAATTCTCCTTGAAACTAATGGAAGAAAATGTAATTATAGATATTGTTTAGATTTGAGCTATAATACTGCATATATACTTGAATGTTTCATCATTGTTTTCAGCTTCTATTTTTTTCAAAAACTCTTGAGTTAGTCCACTGCGGGAGGTTGACTGTTGTGGAGAACATAGTGATTGTACATGTACATTCTTGAATCTGCGATTTATATTTATACCGATTTTTGTTGTAGATTATCCGTAAAGTGATTTAGTAAGCACAAAATGGCAACAATAAGCCAGGCGGACGCCATTTCCAAATGAGTTTAAGATCTTGTGCGAGCACGTAATGAATCCAGTCCAGTTTTTGTCGGTAGTATGCTACAGATCTGAATTGTACTACCATAATTATATACGATTTTTATTTTTAACAGTGTAATCAAATTTGATATGCCATATTGGCTGTGCTAATCGCTTAGTCTCGGCTCTGGAAGCGGTTTAGCATTTACATAAGTACGAATGCAGCGTCAAATAGTTCATTAAAGTGTGGGAGGTTGTTTGTTAACATTATATTTTGAGTAATAGAGGTTCCTCTTCATCCTTTTACTGTCTGTTGAAGCTTCAGAAACAAAGTTAAAGACGCGATGAATCATAGGACGATAGAAAGCAAAGTTTGTAAGTAATTTTAATAATGTAATGTTTTCATTAATTCTAATAATACCTTCCGGACGTGTTCCACATACCCAAGAGGTATGGTTCAGTTTAAGGGTCGCTGTAGTGCTAGTTCTATTGAACAAAACATCCCAAAAGATGCTCTATATATATTTTACACTATAAACCCAAATCTTCATGCCTAAAAGTCTGCCTGAATTTTTCTTAACTTTTCGTAAAGTTTATTGATTAAAATATTAATGTATGTATATTTGTAACATTTTATGTTAGTAGCCCTAGAAGAACTTAAATTAGAAATTAGTTAAGTGGATTATGTGCTACGATGTATACGTAATTTAGACCGCCACGGCGCGTCGATTCATCAGATTATCGATTATCTTGTCGATGTGCTCGCTGCAGCTACCCAGACAGACGTCGGCATATTCAATTAGGAACTGCATGAAATCCTCCAGTTCGGCCATGGAGCAGGCGCTGAATCCATTACTGCGTGCGATATTATCAATGGCTTTGAGGCGCTGGGTATACTCGGGGTTGCTACGGCACTTCTTCAGGGTGGACTCATTCAGCCTGAGGGGCATCTCGTAGTTACGCATGCGCTGCTCTACGTTCTTCAATCGTGTCTGCTGCTGTTGCAAGGTGTGCACCATTTGGGGAACGGTCATGTATGTTTTGGCATGCGAAGTGGAGCAGCGTTCCTTGGGCAGTGTCTTGTTGAAGAGCTCATCCAGTGGCACTGCCTCGTAATCCTGGCTAAATAGATCTGGCGAAAAGGAGAGACTTCCACTGTTGTTGCTGAAGCAGTCCGACTCGAATTCAGTTTGATCCAAATCGCTAGTCTTGATCGCTTGATTGGAGTTGTCCTGGCGCAGTGTCTGGGTTGGATGATTAGGCCAGGCGTATTTGCTGCGACCCTCCAGACCATTGCTACTGCCAGTCTGTAGTCCAACCAACATGCTGTAGCTGCTCTCCATGGAGAACTTGGGTGTGTTGAGCCAGAACTCTGGTACGCTGCTGAACTCAAAGTGATCCACGCCAAAGCGTAACTCTCGATCCGGCTCCTGTTCCAATTCAGCTGCGATGAAGCGGAACAGACGTTCGACCTTTTCACCGCTGATATGCTTGCCACTGAAGGGCACTGCAAGATCTCCACTAGCGAACCAATAATGTGAGAAGCTCTTGACGCTGGACGAATGCTCGGGAAGATCCTTGGGAGATGCAGCCGGAGCGCTAGCCGTGGTGGCCCGTGTAAACTTATGTCCATCGATGCCAAAGGTAAACTCCTTTGTCTCCCAGCTCTTCTGGGTAAAGATCTCGTACAGCAGACGCAATCGATCAGACGAATTGTGTAGTATATCCAACGAGACAGTGAATTCGCCAGCGCCTATCCAAAACTTGGAAGTCTTGGGGGACTCGTCACTTAGCTGGGACGAGCTCATCTCCACAGTTGGTGCATTGGCAAAGAACTCCCGCTCGCTGCACGTTGGTGTTGTTGCTGTCGGCGAGTCTAGATCCAAGTCGAGAGGATGATCCTCACGTATAACCTGCATGGCTATCGAGCTGCGACGTGACTTGTCCACTGGCCCAATGGGGCTGAAGAGCTGCTGCTTGGCACTGGCAGTAGCTCCCTTGACGGGCGTTGAGAAGTTGGAAGGTTTGCCTCCATCCAAAGAGGTGCGACGCATGGGACTGGCATCATTGGAGCCCGTCTCGAAGCCCTGATCAATGAAACTCTCACGCAGCTGTTGCTGCTGCTCCTTCTCCTGCTCCTGTTGTCCCTTCTCTTGTTCCTCCTGCTCGAGGGATTGACGTGGTGTTTGTGACAGTGACTGATCGCTGTCTCCATTGGGCGATGGTGAAGACATCACGGTCAGAGTGTAAGCGGACTTGATCTTTCTAGGTGAGTTCACCTGCCGCATCAATGACTTGTCCAGCTCAATGTAACTCTGCTCTGGCTGTGCTTGTGGCTGTGGCTGTGGCACACTGACTGTGACCTTTTTCTTACCCTGCTGTGCCTGTTGCGGCTTTCGATAGTCAGAGTCGGAATCTGTGCTGATCACAGTATTTGCTGTGGCTTCCACTATTGAGTTCTCCTTCTTCCAGGTCAATGTGCGACGCATCTTCTTCTTGCGTGGCGGACGCACTGGTTTAATGAAATCAAATTCTTGTGCTGTGGCGGCTGCTGTTGCCGGAGTTTCTGGCTGGGATTCATCGCTAGTTATCTGCAATGCAATAATACCTTCCATTAGCACAAATATCAAACGAGGAATAGTATAAACGTGATAAATTTAAACTGACACAAAAGGTGCCTAGATTGGAAACAGATTGAACTCACCTTGGGAAGAGTAGATAACCCCGACTCGCTTTCCTCCGCGCCAGATTGACGGCAACTCGAGGAGCTGCTCGATGTGATGCTGTTCGATTGATTCTTAGCCAGACTCGGACGTGGTGCGGGCACTGGGGGTGCTTGTCGTTTGATTTTACGGGGTGTGGGCGTGGCTGGTGCAGTGCCAGAGTGAATTTCAGATGTAGCTGGAACTGATGATGGAGCTGCAGTATCCACCTCCTTCTCCTCCACATAGGTTGATTCCTTGGATTTGCTTTCTAGCTCTAATTTGGCAATTGCTTCCTCAAGCAGACGTTCCACTGCTGACTTCTGACTCAGATCTCCAATGGAACTGGCCGTGGTATGGCTGATGAACAGCTCTTCGCAGCAGCTGGTGGCAATCTCGATGGTCTGATCACGGTCCGAAGCGCTAGTGATGTCGAAGAGCACTCCGTTCTTCGCACTGAGCCAATTGTAAAAAAGATTCTCCAGTGGTTCGTTTTGAAAAAACTGATAGCTATCGTAGCGTTCCTGGCGTGTGCGCCGTATCTTCTTGGGCGGTGCATATGCCTCGATGGGCAAAGCACCCCGTATGGCAGCCAGGTTGCGCTTCTGCGAGCTCTGCAACTGCGACGGCGACTGCGTCAGGGGGATGACATGTCGCTCTGGGCTGGCCTTGAGTACCACGGTCAAGGTGCTCACATGCAGTTTGCCCGGAGTTGAAGGGGTTTCAGCTTGAGTTGCACCTAGAGTGGCTGGTGTTGCTGCCACTGGTGTTGCTACTACTGCTGCTGTTGCTGAGCGCATATGTGGCACAGGTGTTGCTTGCAACGAACACTTGGCCTCCAGCTCCTGTGCCAAGAGCTTGACACTCGCCTGCTGCTCGGCCACCACTTCACCACGCGCCATCTGCCTCTTGGCCTGAGCTCGCAGATCGGCTGCATGTTCATTGAACTTGGGATGTTTGGCGGCAAAGTCGCTCACAAACTTATCGAAGAGCAACACCTTATCCTTGACACTCAGCTCACGGAACACATCCTCTGCTACAAGGCAGGGTCCGGGTGATGACTTCCGTTCCGGCGACTTCCTTTCTGGCGACAGTGATTGCGAGAGTTCGTTGTGCAGCGTTGAGTAGTTCGATGTCTCAGCACGTCGCATTACCTGATTGAACTTCGAGTTGAAGAGCTGCGCCATCTCCTTAACCTTCATTGGAAATCGTGCACCTCGCGCTGCCTGTGGTGTGGCCAGTTGTGATTCCTGTTTGTCCTGCTGCTGCGGCTGCTCATACTTCTGCTTCAACTCGTTAATTTTCTGCTTGCCACTGTCCAGCTTTGGTTGTCTGGGCGATGTCGCAGTGGATGTGGATGATTGCTGGCTAGACAACTTGGCAATGGCACTGGCCACTTTGCCAGTGCAGTTTGTGGTCACGCCCTTGCTTGGTGTTGTGGGCACCTCCTCGTCGAAATACTTCATTAGATTTTCAATACTGGACAGATCCAAATCGGTTATTTGTTGACGTGACGGCAATGCTGATGGCACATATGAGTTCTGAAACTCCAGTGCGGTAAGGAAGCGATCGTCATCCAAGGAGGACACCTCGAAGAGCTCTTCGCGTGTCATCGTTGCACGCAATAACCCACGTCCATCGTCCGAACAGTGGGCGTTGCTGAGATGTCGCGATCGTCGTTCCTCAATTTCGGCATTCAACTGAATAAGTTCACTTAGATCTTCACTATTCATGGCTGCCGTATCCACAATCAGCTCGTGCTGCTTGTGAAGGTTATTGGGTGTTGAATTACTCAGCACCATCTTGATATAAATCTTCTTTATTTACAATTATTTCTTCGGTTCTTTTACGTTCTTCACGTTAGGGGTTTTAGTTTGTTACTGTGCTGATCTACACGCGCACAGGCGCTTTTATGCTAAGCAGGTAGTCACGCAATCAACCGCGAATCCTCTGCGATCCTCCTATCCAGTTCAGGTAGTTCAGGGCAGCTGCTCAATCGGCCTTTCCGTGACAGTTAACGCGCATTTAATTTTCTTCTAGGAATCATTGAAGTGTTGTGAACGAAAACGAAACAGGTCATAAAATCACATCAAGTAATTCGCGAGCACTGCACTTACCTAAATAAAAGTTCGGTGTGCAATAAAACCCAAGCACAAAGGTTATTTGCAAATTTTACATACAATTCTGGAATTTCAATATGATCGAGTAATTTCTTTTCCAGGACATAGAGATATAAAGTGATAGACTATTCGTATTCAGTTCTTGGAAGAGAGGAGAGTAAGCTGAAAATGAAGAGAATATATAAGTTTTATTAGTTATATTCGCATGTTCTGTTTTGTTCGAGAAAGGCGTTTTCTGAAAATAATGGAAGGATCTTCATACTTGCATATACGTGTTATACTAAGGGGGTATTTTCATAAATACATATTTTTATTCATTTATTTATGTTATACTATTCATGCATGACAGAGACTCTAGAACTTAAGAATAATAATTGATCAAAAATTTTTTTAAGAATGTTAACCAGACTTTAAAGTACAATTGAATTTAAAATACGTTTGCTGTACACATTATAATCATGTTAGTGTCATCATGTTAATTATTTGTACTCGGGCAATAATGATACAAATTTTAACCAAACTAGGCAGCCCTAGGTCTTATAGTTCCCGAAATCTAGGTGTTCATACGAACAAGAAAGAAGAAAAGACGAATATAGCTGTATCGTCTAGACTTTGTGCAGTACGATACGCTTCCTTCTGCCTGTTACAAACATTTTCGTTTAGCAGTTTAATTAACTTCCACTTTATTCGAGACTTGCAGGTACTAACATAGTTTCATATTTGGCAAGTCTGCTGCCTCAAGTCTCGTGTAATGTGTGTTGCACATACGAGTAGCAAGCAAAGCAAGGTAAGGCCACAATGTGTTGAGTGGAAAGACAGTTAAAAGATGTGGTAGTCATAATGGACTTACACCTTAAGAGCTGGGACAGACACCCCCAAGCACTGGCGAACACCTATAAGTATGCACTAAAGAGAGAAGGAGAGAAGGAGGGGAGACCGACAATGTGGCAATGTGAGAATACGAGCCCTAACAAGACCCTCGAGAGCTGTGCACCACAATAAAAATCACACACATACGAAATTTTCGCTTGTCGCCTGCTGATGCTCTTGGGATGAGCGTTGATTTCATTGGATTTGAGGCAGCGCAGCAAAGCGAATATCTCCGGAGTGAACTGACAAAACTTTGTTGGCATCGCAGCCATTTTACGCTGCCTTATGTAAATCAGTGACAGCTTCAGCAAAGAGGAAAGGAGGGAGAGGGGGATAAAGTTGGAATCAGGTGCTAAGCTGTAATTGATGCTGCACAATGGGAACAAGGTGGCGTCATCAGCATTCACATATGGCGTGACTATGTGTCTCAACAGTCGCCAAAAAATCGACCATTTCAATTTGCTAATAGCCACGTGGCAAATTTCCACGCATGGAAAATTGTCTAGACAACAAATTTGCCAAACAAAAATCGAATGGATAAAAGGTTTTTCACATTTCTCTCGCCACCCCCTCACTCCTCATCGCTCATAACGCCATAATGCTTTATCCTTTAGTGTTTGGAATCCTTTGTCTGTCCCGCCGTCGGTCTCTCCAACTTTTGTCTGTCTGTCTATGTGCGGGTCTGTCTGTTTGTTTGCGACGCTTTCAATAACTTTAATATCATTTCTATGGCGCACAGACGCCGGAAATTGAATTACTTGGAGAGTAAGTCGCGAATAAAAAGACTACTGAGAAAAAATAAAGGGGAACCTGCTCGAGGGTGTCTGGCTGGGCTGTGCAAGGGGCGACTTTAAGTTAAGTTGCCAGAGTTAACCGCAAATATTTAGGGGGAACTGGGAACTGGGGGAGGGGTATGGGGGGGAGCAAGCGTGCGTAACAGAGCATTTAACAAGGCAAATAGTACAAAGCTATCCCCCTCCCAAACCATTTTCCGGCGACTACTTCTGCATTTTCCGAGCGTGCTTCAATTTCCAACAGGGAATATGAATACAAATGCAAAACTGAGCAAGTAACTATAGTCTTGCGTGCGATAGTATCGGCAACAATCGTGCATCTCTATAGGCTTTGCACTGGACCTGGCCCAAGCGTAATTGAATTATGGAAATCGTGCTTCGCACAGGGCCAGACAAGAACCAAAAGGCGCCAAGAACATGAGCATGAACACGCTGTGCTGGGCTGTGCTCTGCTGTGCACCATTCCGGTGGAGAAGATACCGTAGGATACCAAGGGATACAGGGGATACAGGGCAGAGATAAAGGGCAAGTTGGGCAACTGTTTGCGCCACTATCATTGAACCGTTAACGGCATTTTCAACATGCTTGCACTTTCTGTATACTGTCAAAATAGGAAAATGCAGCACAGGGAAAAATGCGAAAAGCGCAGGCCGACACAGAGGCCTGACCCAGGCAGGCCAGGAATAGTAGCTCGGCTCCGCTCCTCTCATGTTAATAATTAAATAAATTAATATGAAATTTTCCTTTATGACGAGAGCCACATTCGCGCTTTGCCCCCGCTCGATGGCTCGGAAAAGGGAGTGAAAAGTGAAATTTTTAATATAAATTATTTGCGTTAAGCTTTCACTTTGATACACACGCATTGCACGCAGTTCTTATGCATGCCATCTCTATCTCTGCCCCCTCTCTCTCCCTCTCTCGCTGTCTCTCTCTTTTTGTGTGCCCCCTGCTTATCAAAATATTTTTAAAGTAGTTTCGAAATATTTTCCATAATATTTTTGCTGGCTCTCGTGGCTGTGGATGACACAAGGAAATGTTATGCGAATTTAAAGCTTGCAGTGCTTAAAAAATATAAATAATTAATTCATGCGCTGTCAATTTTATGAAGCTTTTCCATATATTTAAATACGTGCCTATGTGTGTGTGTGTGTGTGTGTGAGCAGGACAAATTGCAATTTAATTAAAAAGCAATCATTTAGAAGCAAATGAAGCATATGCCTTAATGATTATTTTAGGTTTTAAATAGGCAGCTCATCATGTCGAGCGATTTTCCTTAATATTATATGAATATATATTTAAATTAACGTCAAAAGCAAAAGAAAACTATACGCAAAATTATTTATGCGTAATTGATTGTAATAAACCCAGAGAGCAACAAGCGACAGAGACAATCAGAGGAGGCGCAATAAAAATTGAAATCAAATTAACGGACTAATTGTGCCGATAAGAAGCGATTCGCCTCTCTCTCTCTCTCTCCATCTCTCTTTCTAGCTCTCTCTCATTTCTCTGTGGCCAGGCCCCTCTCTGTGACTGACAAAGAAACCAAGAGCCGAGTAAATGTGGCCATCAGTAGCAGCACCAACAGCAGCAGCGACAGTGGGCGCATATCGCACTGTGGTTGCGTTCTATGACCCCACAGTGCGAACCTCTCGTGCTTAAGGTTAGTCATTAATTGCAGCGCCAAATTGCGTCATCCGTTAATTCAACCGCTTATCAGGCCACAACCAAGCCTGTGTGCCGACGACAATCGATGACAGCCGACGGCAACGACAGCGACAGCGCCGACGACGATGACAATTGAGAACTAAAACATGAATCGAAATCACTTTTAGCATGGGTGTGTAAACCAAGCCTTGTGCACTGAGAGAAACAATGTAGGAATTTTTAACTCCGATCAGCGCACGGCAAAAGTGTTTTGAACATCGATAATTAGCGATAACAATCATGAAATATTGGAATATCTTGATCATCTGCAATCGATATTGATTGATAGCTTCCGATAATATACATATAATATGTATATCAATAAAGTATAGCACCAGTTGTAGGCGATCATTAAACGATAGAGGTCTTTCAATGAGAAAATATATCGATGGCTATCGATAGACACATAATACTATAGACATCAAGGAAATATTGAGCTAATATGTTGCGATCAGTGATCGCTAAAACTGTTTCAATAAGGATAGCTGCCAACAACACTTTTTTACTAACATATCAAGGAAATATTGAGCTATTAGTTGGCTGTGAATACCGATCGTTAATGCTGATCAAATATCGATAGCTATAAATAACTATCGATAAACACATGTTGATAAAAAACATAAATCTATTGAGAAATTAATTAGTTGCGATTAATAGAGCTGTTTGAATATCGATGCCTATCGATAACTACCGATAAAACATATCGATTATTTATGTCAAACATTTCTTACGTAGTTTTGAACATTGTATACATTTCCACAAAAGATAATGTCTATTAATATTGCATATATTGTTATCGATTATCATCGAGGTGGCTATTTCAATGTCGATATCCACTGATAACTATCGATACTAACATAATGATATGACACAGACATAAAACTATGGACATGACTGACTACACAAATGTCATTCAAATATTATAATCAACAATTCTCGAGTATCGTCAACAGTCGATAAATTATGCAAGTTAGTCGCATACGTAAGTTAAGCATGGTATCAAAAACAATATTTTATCATTATCGTTTAGTAATAGCCTTCAGTGCGTGATATGTGCCTACAACTTTTAGGCATTAATAACCTCATGTTGGACAAGCACTTTAAAGTCTCATCACTTTTCTTGTAGTGTAGTTCATAGATAACGTGACGACGCTCACGAACTAAAAGAAAAGACGTATTTAAAACAAAACTGATAAGCCAAGCAAAAAAAAAAAAACTGTAAAAAGAGCGCTGCAAGAATTTAACACACTCTCACACACACGCATACACACACACACACACATGAAGTGTCACAGTATGTGTGTACGGGTGTACTGAGGCCGCATGAATTAAATACAAATTCGAATAAAAATTGGAAACGCGTGAAACGAGTTTTTAGTTGATTTTGAGCGAGCGACAAACGCGCAACGCAGCGAGAAAAGATTCCCGAATCAAGAACAGAACCATAACCTGTCTAACCCTCTAGGACATACTCGTTACAATACATAACCCATATATCTTTGCTGACATGTGTGCGTCCAAGACAAATCAGATACAACAACAAGAAATACTATCGCGAGTAGCCGAGATTAACTAACAGGAAGAAAATCGGCGGAAAAAAAGCGGAAAAAAAGAAAACCGGAGAATAAAAAAGTGCTCAGATTTTGTTTCTATTGTGCAAGAGATCATTGTGAACATGCCACGCCTCTGGGCGTTCTGTCTGCTGTCCTTGGCAAGTGCCAAGGCATTGCCCACCAGTCAACTGAATCAGAGTTGCCGCCTGGGAGAGTCGCCGTGCAGTGAGGCGATAAATTTGCGGCACATTGAGCAAATGGAGCGATATATAAGACCTGAGGTGGATGCTTGCCAGGACTTTCATGGCTATGCATGTGGCAATTGGAGGCAAGTGCATGGACAGGATGTCTCCGCCATGTCGTTGAGTGGCCAACGCATTGATCAACGCTATGTGGATTTGTTTGAGCGTCTGCAGCGCGATCCACAGGCTGAGGAACATCATCTGCCCATGTATGACAAGCTGCTGCGCTACTATCAAAGCTGTCGTGGGTTGGGCAACAATAAGCCGCACCTGTATCGCTATTTGCAGTTGCTGCCACACAGCACACGCAACTCGCATTGGCTGCAGATGTTGGCCGTGTTGGGGCGTTATGGTTACCACGATCATTTCCTGCAGATCGAGGTGAGCCAACACAATGGCACACAGCACATGGTGGTTATACAGCCACATAACTATAATCTCAACCTGAATCTGACTATGGCCATATACCGCGAACTACGACGACATGCCCACGAGTCCAATTGGACCACGAGGTTGACGCAGTTGCGGCATCAGTTCGCAGGACTGGAGCAGACGTTGCAGAGACTGTCGCGTCCGGCGCCGCAGCAGGAGGATGTGGAGACATCGCGCACCTATACTCTGCAGGAGTTGCAGCAACAACTGCCTGAGCTCAACTGGACACATACACTGGAGTTGCAACTGGGCGTGGCATATGAGGAGGAGCATCAACTGCTGGTGGACGATGTGCCCGCGCTGAGGAAGCTCATTTCGTTCCTGAATCGCAGTGATGCGCGTCTGTTGCGGCTCTACAGCTGGGCGCGCTTCTTGCAACACTTGCAACAGTTGCCACACAATCCATTACACAGTGGCAGTGGCATCGACAGTTCGCCCGTGGGCTGCGTGCAACACATGCGCAAGACACTGTACCTGGCCATGAACTATGCCTATGAGCAGAGCTACTATGCCACGCAACGTGCCACCAGATGAACGCATCATTTATGGCGTCTTTGAGGAGTTGAAGACACAGTTTGGCATGAGATTGCAGCGCAATGAGTTTGGACTGGACGGGGGAACTGTTGCATGCACTGCAGCAGAAGGTGCATGGCCTGCGGCTGAATGTGGGCAACATGCCACGTGGGGCAACGCGAGAGTTCTTTGTGCATTGCTCGCTGCATTGGCATGTGGCAGATGACTTCTATGCGAATCATTTGCACAGTCTCCTACACTACTACCGCCATCTGGCGGAGCTGGAGAGAACTGAGAATGCCACCATGCGGCAACTGTTCTATAGTTTCAATCATCATGCCCCAGAGCTGTTGGACAACATTGATGCCACACCGTATTTCTATTGCCTGGGCAGCATCATCATTATGCCGTATGCATATGTGCAGTTGCCCTTCTACCACGCCCACTTCTGGCCAGCCCTGCTCTATGGAGACTTGGCCAACACGTTGGGGCATGAGATGTTGCACGCTTTCGATACGTATTTCGTGGACTATGATGCACAGGGCGTGATGCGTGACTATAGCGATCAGTTGCAACGCAATGCGGCGCATGTGGCAAGTGTGCGTTGCATGAACGATAGCGAAGTGATCATGTTGAATGAACGTGCTGCAGATATCAGTGGCACGCGACTGGCACTGGACACCTACTTGCCACCAGGGGAGCAGCGACGCCACAATGGACGCTTGTACTTCCTGCAGTTTGCTCAGTTCTTCTGCGGCGAGGAGGCTGATCGATACCATGACAAGGGCAGCAAGAGATTGAATTATACGTTGGCGCAGATGCCCGAGTTTGCGGAGCTCTTTCATTGTGCTCCCGGCACGCCCATGAATCCTCTAGAGCGCTGTGGATTTTGGTAGCTTTAACTTGTTAGGCCATAAAGTATTGTAAATAAAAAACCTATGCTAAGTAAAGCTTCATCTCTTTCTCTGTCTCTCTCTCTGTATCTCTCTCTCTTTATCACCCCTATTCTGCTCCTTCTGCTTCTCTCTCCCCATTTCAGTTTCAGGCCTTATCTTGCTAGCCTCTGTCTGTCTGTCTCGCTATCTCTACGTGCCGCACATCAATATGCGGCACGCATATGCCCACAAAAATCTTTCATGGCATTCTCACGGGGTGGGGGCGTGGCAATGGCAAAGGTAACTTACAGCAAAGACAAGTTAATTTTCAATTACGTGCACAACGTGCGAACCGAAGTCAGAGAGCAAAACAGACGAGTCTGCCTAAAACAGGAGGCCAAAGTCAAAGCAAAGCTGTGCAGTGCAAAACAGAAGCCTAAACAGGCAGCCACATGAACTGCTGTATGGGCTACACTTAAAGACTGAACTGCCATATTACAAGTATACATCTGTATAGTATAAGTATATATCTGTATATTATATAACCTATTCTCTTTATATAGTCTCTTCATACTACTAAACACAACAAGAGTTGCCACCTCCACAGTTTTCAAGCCAAGTTTATATCAAAGATACGCCACTATATTGCAAAGATACTCCACTATACTATACCAATGCAATACATACTATACCTATGCAATATATACTATATATAATGCTATACATTCTGTTCATCCATAGTGTGCAGATCTGACTCTACTAGCAAGTGCCAAAGTAGAGATTTCCTTCCAGTATGATTGGCTTACATGCAAGATGCTCCTACTACAGAATAGATAACATATAGTATACCCCACTATACTTTATTATATAATACTATCTAATAGTTCATAGTCTCTTCAAGCAGACTAGACTTCAACAGGCAGTCAATACTAATCTAGTTTGACTTCAGTCCGTGCTAACCTCAAGCCTTCTCTAGAGAGCTTTCTAGCTTAGCTGCGACAGCAATATGACATGTTTATATAAAAGATACTCCTGCAAAAAAAGAGATACTTCTATACGCCAACGAAAATAGTGTGTCAATTGTCTCTCGAATTCTTACAGCGCATTCGGAAAAGCGTAAAAATTGGCAATGGGAAATATGAAATGCAGAGGCAGCATAAGAAATGTTTCACGTTGCCATCGTCATGCATTGAAATCAGGCAGAGATAGCAGAGCAGAGGCAACACCAGCACAGCAGCAGCAGCAGCAGCTATAGACATGCACACAAGCACGCACAGCCGCACTTACACACACACACAGTCGCACAGAAGGAGATAGAGTCCCATATGCTCGGCGTGCGTGTCTTGTTTGCCGGCACGCTTTTTATTTATTTGCTAATTAACGCGCTTCCTCTGCGCAGCAAGAGAGAGAGAAAGAGGGAAAAAGAGAGAGAGATGGAGAGAGGGGCAGAGACAGATAGAGAGTGCGAGAGACAGTGAACGGCAGCGCACACAGAGCAAGAGAACTAAAGAGAGAGCGAGCGACGACGCTATTCAGTTTCACTTGGCAACTTGTTGAAGGTCGCTTTGGCACATTACTCATACGCCGCATGGACCCGCCAAGTCACCTGCCCTAGCAACACCAACACTACTGCATTTGGTGGCCACATTAATAGACCATTAACAAGGCGCCAGCAACAGAAGCTGCACACGTGATCTGCATGAACACAGATACAGCAGCAGCAGAAACCACAAGCCACAACCCGCAACTCAAACTCAAGCCCAAAGCGTAAAACCGCAATGAGGTTAACCATAACAGCAACCGACACCCCTTACACCCTTTAGACCCACTGCCCCCTTTTCCTCCCCTGCTGTCTGTTGCCTTGTCTGCCCACCTCAAGTGTTAATTAAGGAGCAGGCGACAATAAGCCGAGCAGGCAATGCTCTGCAGCAGACATGGAATCACTAAGCTATAAAGAAAGGGTATTTGCTAGTTCACCTGACTGCGTTTACAAGCCTAAAAATAATTGAAAGTGTTATTTGCATTGCAAATGCAGCAAGAAATGTAAATGATATGATGAAATTGTTACCAATGATTTCAGTATGGAAAGGTGTACGAAAACTACAATGAATGCTCTGGTTGAAAGAACTTGAACATAATGATATAACAAGTTATATTATAATTGTTATAAAAGATCTTATTTTAATATATGTTACACATATTTTATATATATTTTTACTCCATCATTTATATCTACATACTATCTATATGAATGATGAAATTGTTGTCAACGATTTCACTAGGTAGGCGTTGAAGACCTAATGAATACTCTAATTAAAACATAAATATGTTATCTAATAATTGTAACTCAAGATCTTCTTTGTATATATATTTATAGATATATTTCATATGAAATTCCATCGTTATTATAAATTTATACTACACTTATGAGTGATGAAATTGTTATGAAAGATTTCACCAATCAAAGAAACTTAGTAAACTTGATAAATATGACTTAGACTTATTTTTTAAATAAATATCCAACATCATTATATCTGTAGATTATCTATATGTATGTATTTTGTTATTTGTATAACTTAAATAACTTATTTTAAATTTAAATCGTTGTAGAAAATAAATAATTCGTAAAGATTGCAAATTTAATAATTATTATAAATACATTCTGTCTATATTTAACTGCTCTCTGTTAATCTATTATACTAGTATAAGTACATTCTATACATATTTAATTGCTCTCTGTTAATCTATTCTTTTTATATTGTATTCAATTCATTTTATATTCAATTCAATACTCTATACATTCCATTATTAATATCAGCTTAAATCCAAGCAGATTAGCGCATTACAAACTCGTTTATATAATGAGAATACCCTGCTCAACTCAGAATTTATGCGACTCATTCTCTTTCTCAGTTTCTGCCTCTGGTCTCTGTCTGTGTGACTGTCTGTCCGTCTCTGGGTCTCCTCTGTCGTCTGTCTTGATTTTATGTTAAGTCGGCAGTTTGCAGCGTCGCCGGGGTGAGTAGCTCAGTTTGCTGGGCTTGCGGTTTCCTCGCGCGACCACACAACTTGATATTCCATGTGCGATTTCTACGCTCCCTCGCGGCTTCCCTCGTCTCCTCACCTCTCCTCGTCGACAGAGTTGCTGTCTGTGTTGGCTGTATGTGTGTGTCTGTGTGTGTATGCCCGCTTATCAGTGGGCAATTTCATTCATTCATGTAAGTCAAATTAGTTTCACTGCCGCGCTGTGAATCGTTTAATAATTAAGTTTAATTTTAAACTGTTCAACGGGCATTTCACGTGTTCGAGTGACGCAATATGCCCAGCAAATTACGTGTAGTGGGCAGAACCACACTGCACCCCCCTCCCCTCCCCCAGTGCACCACTTAGTTAGCAAACCACACTGGAAATGAGCACAACCAATGGGCGTCGGGCACGCGGCCTGCTTTTATGACCGCTTCGATCCGGAATCTCTCACCTTTCACCTCGTCACGTGCGATGCCGGATTCACAACAGTTGCACACGTGTCCGATTCATTTGATAAGTGGTCGTTATGTTCCATCAATGACCGATGAAAATGGGGAACTAAGGCATCTTCAAGAAGACGTTTTATTAAGTTGTTAACAGGCATTATTAGCTGACTTAAAAAGCAACACAAAGTTAGTAGATGAATTGAAATTAAATGCATAAGAAGAAGGAAATATTGTCAGTTTATTCACTTCTCTCTCTTTATTTGTCTCTCTCTCTCTCTGTACCTCTCTCTCTCTCTCTCTAAACTTTCAGAATACCTATCCACATTAAACATACATTAAATCATTTTTTATCTTCCTGCAAATTGACGACGAACATGAGCTATGAAATCGGATGATCAATTGCAGTAAGTTGCATAAGAAGAGAAGATTTTGTCGGTTTATTATTCTGTTTCTTTATTTCTCCCTCTCTCTTTTAACAATTTCCTCAAAACTTTTGTTATCTACCTTAAAATCCAGTGTAAACGTTGGGCAAAGAAGCTCAATTGGAATTAACTGCATGCTACAAAATACTGTTAGTTTATTTACCACCTTTCTCTCTCTTTCTCTTTGCTAATCTCTCCCTTATTCCCCCCTTATTCCACCACCGTTTCTGCCTCAACTTTCACAATTTCCTGCTCTGGTTTCATCTAATAACACTTTCATTTAAATCTTTTCTATTTTCATTTCCCTAAACACAACACACAAATTACTTCACAATTTGTCAAAATTTCTACGCTTCAGCTTCCAGTTCGTTGGAACCAGCAGCGATAACATAATCCCCATAATCTGTTGCGGCCCCCATATGAAAAGTCAGAGCGATCCCCCGACTCTCTCTCTGTGGCGCGACTCTTTCCCCTTTCCCTATCATCATCCCCAACGCACCTCTCTCTCTCCCTCCTCCCACACAGACGTTTATCGCAATGTTTGTCAAAATAAAATGCGCAAAAAGCCAGACAGCAGCAACAGCAACAACAGCAGCAACAACAATAACAGCAGCAACAACAGCAACAGCAACAAATATAAACAGTGGAGGAGAATAGAATCTGCGGCTAAATTCGCACGTTCAAGTGTCACTGACAGCAGCGCACAACGCTCTGTGCCGCGTCCCACTGTCTGTCTGTCCGAGTGTCCAGTTTTGCACTTTGCCTCAGCCACGCCCCCTTCCCCCTCTTCTACTCCTACCCAGAACTTTGCTGACCACAACAACAACAACTTGCATGTTTATTAAACGTTATTTTTGGCGACTGTTTCCCAAACTGCCGCAAGGCGAGGTAGGTTAAATACACTCGACTGCTATATACCCTGTAGGCAGCTCAATGAATGATGAATGCATAATAAATGAGTGAAGATATTTACACAACTGAAATATATGGAATTGATACAAAGAAGCGTAGATACCTTGCATATTTTTTATATTTCTTTGTATTTTGTTTCCTTAAAGCGTATGCAGAGGCAAAGGTAATACGCTCAATGAAAGATCATTAGAACTACTAAGATATCTTGAACTTATGAATATATAGAAGTGATATAGTAATATATAGAAGCGCTAGAGAAGCGTACCTTGCACACTTGATAAACTTTCCATATGTTGTTCTTCTCAGTAAGCTCAATGAAAGATCATATAAAGCATGGTACTTAAACTACTAAGATCTCTGGATCCTTTGAATATATTGCTATGATATTAAAGCATACTATGTATAACATATTACACTTTCTTTGTTTCATTTCTGTACAGGGTAATCGAAAGGCCAAAGACAGGGAATAATGTTTGTGGTTTGCCATAGTGTTTGTAAATGTTTTGGCGTTTGCTGCGATTGCGAAATTGTTCTTGCTGTTTTTGTCGTTGTTGCTGATTTGTTTACCATGTGTCTGAGTGTTTGTCGGTCGGTTATTGTTTGCGGCTTCATTGTTGTGCCTTTAAGAGTGTAAATACAAACATAGAGAAAGAGAGAGAAAGGTAGAGTATATAAGGGCACTCAAGGCAGCCTCTCCTCATGCATCACGTGCAGAAATTCACAGGCCACTCAAAGTAAAAAATATATTTTATTTTGTGCACAAGAAATATGCGCAAATTCCAATTGAAATCTGTCAACAAATTTTGCATTTTGACCGTAGAATTTTTGATACAGTTTCTATAAAGAAGAAGTCATGCCGATAAGCAGATTGAATTGACGTGCAAGCAGCTTGACTGATCAGGCGAAGGGTGTGGGGGCTGTGAGAGAGCAAAAAGCAATCTCTGCTCTCTGTGGGTTTATAATAACAACAATAAATAATGCTTAAGCGCTGATTAGGCTCAATTGATTGTTTAACTTAAGTGGTAAACAGTCGAAAATACACGTATATTGAACTCTACAAGCAAACATAGGTTACAGCACTGGGCACGTGACTAGGGAATACCCTGATCCAAATATCCACTGGATCTGTAGATTACACTGTGGTTTATCTAGTGTGATGTTTCTTCCCAAAGTTCTAACTTGTACTATGATTATATGACAATATATTGAACTCTACATGTGAAGAATGAAATGTTATAAGGCGCGACTAAGGCATACCCAATAATAAGCCCTCCCATATCCACTTGATCTATCTTATTATCTAGCTTAAGTTCCAGTATCTATTGCACATAATGACAAATGCCCAGTAATAAACTCGAACTATATCAAACACCCACTAAATCTTTACCATCATTCATCCAAAGTTCCATCTTTTACGTCACACGACGAACATATTGTCAAAAATCTGACAAATCATTGCATTAAATAGCGCAGAAAATTTGCAATTTATTATCTAAACCTTTGAATTACCGTTCAATCTATAACTTATTCGGGGCTTCAATTGGGCTCATAAATATAAATCATGGTTTTGAAATATATATGATTTGTACAGCACTGGGAAGAGGCTGCTAAGGGGGGCACACACAAATCACCAAGTCAAAATATTATAAAGCAAACACAGAAACGCAAAATCTCTAAAAGCAATAATAAAAGCCGCCACAGCAAACATACACAAATACGAGAGAGAGAGAGAGAAAGCACAGATACACGCACACACATATAGAGATATAAACACACTCACACACACACTTTATATGTGGACAAAGCCCGGCAAATATTGAAGCACTCAAAAATATGCAATCATTTATTGAATTTCCCAGCTCTCAAGCGATGTCTATCGTTGCCAAAAGGTAAAAGGGAATGAATATAGCATATTAACCGTTGGAAAAGAGGTGCTTGCTCGACTGACAGTTATGCTGTAAGTGAGGAGTAATTCAAAAGATATAAAAGTAACTTAAAGATACAAATTTATCACAATATTAACACATTGAAGACCGAGGCTGTAGATACAATGTATACTAATTAACTAAATAATTAAATAAATAATTAAATATACAAAAATGTATCATATGGTTACAAAACTATCTTACAGATTCAAAGAGTGTCTTGTTTGATAGTGAGAAATAACAGAAAAGTATCCTATGGAAGTAAGAATATCTTATAGATACAAAAGTATATTAATGAAACAATTTTATCACAAATATCTTACATGATACAAAAGCTTCTCACGCATCTCATTGCTAGTCAGCGTCAGTTGAAACTCGCCTACAGGGTATGTCAAAGTACATACCTCTCTCAAGCAGCGCTCTGCAGGGTATTTAATGATGATGATGTTGTTGGCGACATAAACATCTCTGCCCGCTGGGCTGGTCAGTTCATTAATAATGTTGCCAAATGCGGAATACATGTGCGAGTCTCCCCTCCTCTATCTCTATCTCTCCCCCCTCCCTCTCCCAACCACTCTGTCTATGTTGCTCTGCCGCTCTGTTGACATAATTGCAGCATATGAACAAACAGAGGCCACACGCAATATGCGTAACGAGCTTTTGAAGCTCCCGCTGGAAACGTGCTTGAGAGCTCGAAAATTGTCCAATGCCTGTTGCCTGTTGCCTGTCTTTAATTGCATTTTGCGCCCCAAAGTAGGTAACACTTTTTGTGCCCACTTACCACAGAGCACCCCCTTGCTCCCACCCCACACTGAACACACCACAAAAAATTATATGCCGCGATACAATTTTAATTAGTTTTGGCAGTGCCTCCTCTACATGCGCTCCCATTCAGCTTCATCCATCCATCCACCCGTCCATCCATCCATCCATTCATTCATTCATTCATCCATCCTTGACTGCCTGCAGCCCCCGCTAAAGCTGACAGCGGAACGCCAAGTCACGCAGACAAGATGCTGCTGCTGCTGATGCTGTTGATGCTGTTGATGATGATGCGCTGCCGCCTGATGTTGATGGAGGATGTGGCTCAGAGATGACGTCAGCGGAGTCGAGTTTAAAGTCAGGTTAAGGCGACGCGGCGGTGGCATTAAAGCATAAAATATGAGTCTCTCTCTGTGTCTGTGTGTGTGTCTGTGTGTGCACGGATAAAACATATCCGCGATGGACCCACGCTCATGTTGGCAAATATGTTACATGCGACGGCAACGCGACGTCGCAACGTCAGCGCCGCCAGCGGCCTCAGCGTTGATTATTGTCAAACAGCTGAAGCAGCGGGAGCAGGATGAAGAAAGAAAGAGCAGAAAAAGAAAAGCAAAGCAAAGCAGAGCAGAGCAGAGCTGAGCAGAGACAGAGGCACTGAGCATGGAACATCGTTGCAGCAATCCTTGCAGTCCGCTGGCCTTGCAACAACAATGATCGCTGAGTGGAAGTCAACATAAAGTAAAGCAAACAGAAAGCGAGCTTATATGCACGTTAGATTTGACAGTGATAAGCCCTGAAATACCCTGGAGACAAGTCAGCAAAGAGGGGATGACAAGCATTGCAGTTGAAATGGAATTTCATTTTCAGACAGTCATGGAAAATATATGTACAACTCTTATCAAAATAATTGGAGTTTGCGAGAGTTTTTATGTGTATTTCTTATTTTTATAAATACTTTATGAGTCTTTCTTCTTTCTGTTCTTTTATTTATTTCAATTTATCTTTGATTGAGTGTTGATTAAGACAGATTATAAGTTGGCAATAAATTGTAATACACATCATTAGAATAATAACTAGCATTATAATGCTCTAAACCATAGGAATTATACCTGATTTCTGTCAAAAGTAGGCTTGGCATACATAATTTGAAATATTCTTAAGCTACTTAGAGTATTAAGCTATCTTTATGCCACATTTTTAAGCTTTAGCTCTTTTAAATCTGAAATGTTGATGGAACAAAATTAGCTTAGTTTTTTGCTATTACTACCAGTAATTTTTGCTATTTCCACACCTTCTGCAACTATAAAAAAATATATTTCTGATTAAATTTAAAATACTCAACAGTTGTTCGGCATTCAACAGAATTCTTACTCAACGTTATCCCAAGCTTATAAATGCAGGTGAAACTAACTTGAATATACTTAAGATATAGACAAAGACTAGACTAGAGATAGTCTGTATTGTGAAACTGCGGTGGTCAGCATGTTACCATAAAGTTCTTAAAAGGGTAAGCGTATTAAACGAAGACTCAGACGGGCAGTCAGAATGGTCAGGACACATTTGCACTATGCTGCGACTCGTAAAGACTTCAAACGACGTGAAGAAGCTGCTGCACGACAAGTCACAACACACACACATAGACACACAGACATAGAAAGGAAGTGTCACCTACACACATACATATATAGAGATACACATATAAGTACGTAGACGTATGTGATTTTATGTGACTGTCAGTTAAACAGGCATTCGCATCGGCAACTGCTGGCGCTGGGTCTCTTCTTCTATCTAGAGCATTTTATCGCCAAAGCTCTCACTGCGGCTTTTATTTGTCAAACAAAGTATTTTTTATTGGCTTTTTTAGCAGCTCAACTGCCTGACATGGGGACTTCTGACTGAGAGGCAGGGGAAAGGGGGAAGAGGGTTGCGAGTAGATCCCGGCGCGTGTTTGTCGTCGGCTAAATACTCGACACTTGGTATGTGATTGAAATAATGCCAGGCGATAATCCGTGTCTTATTAAACGGCTCTGCGGAGCACGTCAGCAAGTGCGGATTTGGGTCTGGCAGGTGCAGGCCCATCTACCCATCTATCCATACATATGTTTCCCCATCACATATGTTACATCTGTATGTGTGTTCGCAGTTGACCCAAAACCAAATGAAAGCCTCCTCCCTGCTGTGACATTCTGACAGCCGTTCGAGCCACGAGCCTCCCTCTGTCTGATGTTTATTAATTGAACAGGATATTTGTGATATCGAAGGATAAACCAGCTGACAGGATAAGGCCCCCACAACACACACACACACACACACACACACAAGCAACGACTTGTGAATGCGCTTTATTAAATTCATATATAAATTGCTATAAAAAGCTATAAATATATAATAATCTGATAACAAGCAATACAAGCTGACAGAAATCAATCAAAATCTCAACACAATCTTCGCCTTATCACCAGATTCGTTGTAGCCCCATCTCACCTGTAGACATATCTAAGCCTTGATTAAAAATCTGTTGCAACACACACACCCTTGTCAATATAGTAGCACAGCCTGTCTTGATGCGCCGCCTAAGCTCGCCACAGCTCGGCAAATATTGATAAGGGTCAGCGCGTAAGCCTATTACAACTATCGAGACCAGCTATCGGCAAAGCTTTTCTGACTGCGCGCAGCAGTTAATAAGCCAAACAGGCTATCTGCTAAATCCCATCACAGTTGCCAGTTGCTGATAATCTACTCAGAACTAATCAAGCGCACATGACTTTGGCATACCCTGCACAATGTCCCTGCAATAAGCACAACAAGGCTTTAAGCTATGTGAAGGATACCTGTTGTTTGGACAAAGTAGGGTTGGCATACAGAATTTTAAATACTTTTCAGGTGCTTAGGGCCCTCAGGTTATTTTCTTCTCAAATTTTCTGATTTATCCTCTTCGAATAGTTGAGATCTGGACGAATCAAAACAAGGCAAATTCCTTGATATTGCTGCTTATGTTATTTGCTTTAATATAACTTCTTCTCCAATTTATAACGAACCTAACACACACTCTTTTTTTACAAATATGGCAACCATTAACCACTGTGGTTAATCCTGTAAGCAATATCTATTTTCTATAAAAAGTAGGCGTGGCATACACAAATTGACAACCATTTCAACTGCGTCGGGTACTTAGGCATCTACCTGCCAAATTTCCTGGCATTTTCTCCCCCTATTAGCAGAGATCCAGCCGAAACAAACCTTATCTTAACTCTTAGCAAGTACTTCCAATGTAATTTGTTTTACCAGCACCTTCTCCAACTTAGTACACACCTAATACACTCTTTTTCAAATCTTTATTTAAGGCTGAGTATAAAAACCGTAAAAAAGCGTCGTGTAAAAACCGCACAACCTCAGCGGAGGCGTCATTAACGCGTTGTCTCATCTAAAATGCATAATGAAAATTTCCGTACTCAAAGCGAATTTCTCCTGCTGCGTTATGGTCCAAAATTAGTGACACAGAGCTGGGAGTAGAAGAAGAAGCAGCAACAACCATTGCGCTGGTGTTTGATATTAAAATGCGTTGTCAATATAAAAGGCGCATTCGATTTGATCGTCGGGGCGAAACTTTACTCTGCTCTGCGAAATCCAATCAAAGAGTCGAACGAGAACGAGAACGAGAGGGCGTAACTGGCGTAACGCCCGAAAATTAGGTAAATTACCGCATGTGTCGGTTACCGGCTGCGGGTACACTGTCTACACACATACTCCCACACCTCCACACCCACACATACGCAGAGATATACACACACCCGCACAGATATACACCGCACCCACAGGCATCCTGGTCACACTCTCGATTTGGTGGCCGCGTTTTGTGTGTGTGTGCCAAAAACAATGCCGGCAAAAACCGCGACAGGCCGCAAATTTAGACGGCGCCGACAACCGCCGCCAAGCCGAGAGTGTGTGTACGGGCAGAGTCTGGGCTAGGAGGGAGATGAAGGGGCAGGGCAGATAGAAAGTAAGTAATGTGGAGCCCATTTTTGGGGCACTGTGCAAACATCGCGGAGCGGGGCATTAAAATTTCGATTATCTAACGCAAAAATGGCTGCGCGCTTTTAATGACTGATTTGTGTATTGTTTGCCCTGCTGCCGGATCAAGCGAGGGCGAGTCTTAAATTTGTCCACATTTTCAAGGCAAGTAGCATGGGAAGCGAAGGTTGTAACCTGCTAAGAGATACCCTGTGTTGAGTGAACAAGTTGGGGGAAACAAAGGAATGAGGTATATGAAGCAGTGTAGTTAGTTAGATGAACAGTGCTATTGAATAAGGATATAGAAATGTAATGAGGAAGAGAAAGAAAGAGCCAAAGATATAATATATCGAAAGAGAGAGATGGACGGATTGAGATAAAAATATAGATAGAGAAAAGACAGACTTAAATACTGAGTTAGAAACACAGAGAATTGCATAGAGAAAGAAAGAGATGTAGGCACAAACACAAAGACAGAAACGAAGTTCCACATGTGTGTCTCTGTCTCATTTCAGTCTCCCCTCTTGATGTGTCTCTGTCTCATTTCAGTCTTTATATACCCCGCTTCGCATCTCGTACAGGGCATAAATAGCAGAAAAATGTCGTCGAAAAGTTTACTTTTCATTTCGCACCGTGTTTGTTTGGTGTGGCTGTATGTGTGTCTGTGTCTTTATATGTATGAGGGAGTGAGTGTGTGTTTCATATGCCAACGGCTATAAACTTAATTTGCTGATTACAAAGTAACCTCATCGTCATAATTTATATGCCAAGGTGATAAGGGGCAAATGGAGCGCATTGCTTGACCTGGTAGCAGCTAGCGGAAGTACTCTGTAAATTGCACTGCTGGGCATGAACAACTTTCGGAATGTAGAACTCTGTTAACAATTTAAAGGAAAGGGAAGAAATATATTATTGCTTTGTGCCAAGCAGAAGGAGACATATTTGATATCACAATGTAAGGAATCAAATCAAATCTGTCTGTGTCGACTTTCTGTTTGTATAAGCACTTACAACTTCGAGACTATATGAGCTAGGGCAATCAAACTTGATAAATATTCTTCTAATTACAGCAAAGAAAGTTAAAAGTTTTGACCACGCCTACATCGACATAATAAGTCATCATTTAAAAGCTAGTACATTATTGTTGAGTGTGTAAAAGAATAATTCCCATTAGAATGGCTTCAGAATTGACTTGTGGGTAGCCAGCCCAATAAACTGTTCCTTTATTACTAGTTCAAACTATCCATAGGGTATCCAAAAGAGGTATACCAAGCCAGCCCATTGCACTTTGAGGACAAAGGACAACAGAGACATCTAATTACCCTAAAACGGGTCGCAAGTTTTTCTCTTCTGTTTAGTTATTGTGAAGTCATGCCAGCATTTTCATGCACACACGAGCTCGAGCATGAGCATGAAAAAAGTATAAGAAAAACATGGGAAAATTGTTGGGAAAATGTTGGGAAAACATACGGCACACATGAGTGGACGCTATGCATTTTAAAGTACGAAATTAGCGAGGCGCACCAATATCATAAGCGACGCCACGAGTATGCGTGTGTGTCTGCGTCTGTGTGTGTGTGTGTCTGAGTGATGTAAATGCAATTTAACGACTATGCCACTATCTGCGCATATACATGTGTGTGTGTGTACTCCAACACCCGCCTTATTACAGTTTTCAATTAAAAGAAGCACAGCAATTTTGAAAAAGCGCACGCGCCATTTGTTTTCCATTGCGCTACAGCAGACGGGCCTGTGGACTAGCTTAACACATTTGTTACAAACCATTAGAAATGTAGTTAGTCTGTCTGGTTAAAGGATACACTGCCTTCGGTGTGTGGGCTGCTGTTCAAAGTCAGAACTTTCTCGGTTTTTTGTCGTTTATTTATTTACGCTAGATCCCTGGCGACCGCTGGCTTCACCTGAACCACCAAGCCGCCCATAACCCCAGCTGGCGCAGCTTTTTTATTTCAGATAAAAACGTAGCCAGTAGCCACCAAAACAAACAACAACAGCAACAGCGCCAGCAGTAGCACCAACAACTGCGGCGACAACAACAACAGCAACAAAAAAAGAAAAGGCAACTAAACTGTTAAAAAATTCAAGCACAAATATTTGTTTCTTGCTTTGTTTGTTTGCTTGTTTGTAAAACTAATGAAATTTTTGCAATATTAGCCAACCGGCTGCTGACCCCAAAAGACAACAGCAACAACAATTGGGAAAACCAAAAGAAAACTTGACCCAGCAGCAGCGAGTGAGAAAAATCAAAAAAATTAAAAGAAAATATCAGAGAAGGCGGCAACAAAAAAAAAAATTAACGCCACCTTTTGATGCCCTGTAACATTTGATAGGCAACAAGCATTAATTGCACGACTGAGGTATACTCTGTACTTCCATTTATGGTATTTAAGAGCATTTTACAACACTAAAACAGTGCGTAATAGACTGAAATTGAAGTATATGTAAGCCACATTACATTCTAATTCTATTAAAATACTTTAGCATACCCTATAGTGTCTATCTTTCTCTATATGTCTGTCCTTGTCTATATGTTTGTGTAGAAAAAGACCAGCAGATACTTCTCAAATTTACAATATCTTAGAGCATTTTACAACACTAAACTAGTGCTGAATAGACTGAAATGAGATGGAGTTCCAGATATATTCCATTCTAACTTCATTAAAATACTTGAGCATACCCTATAGTTTCTATACCGACATCTATGTATGTCTCCTTGTCAGTATGTCTGTGTAGAAAAAAGCAGCTGGCAAAGAGCAGAAGACAAAGCCAGCGGGCGCAGTCAAAGCGCGCCAGTCAGAGATTATTATGTCAAGTCACGTTTATGAGCGTAATTTCGACAAGGCAAGCGGCCACAGAGCCAGCAGCTGCTCTGCGGTATATATGCTATAGTATGCTCTGGCTATACGGATGGTAAAGGACATAAGGAATAGGGTATACACTATATGTATGCTCTCAGTGTATCGTGTGTGTGTGTATGTGTGTGGCATACCCCCAAGTCCCACGTAATCGTCCGGATGCCGCTTGTTAGGGCGACATTGCTGCAGTTAAGTCGCCGCCCGCGGCCAGTCAATAAACTGTTAAAAAAACAAGTAGTATACGGAGTATTCTTGGCCTCTACTCACTCTGTACCCCGTACACGCTAGCAGTGGCTTTGCTCAAACCCAAAAACTTGAAGAAACGTCAGAGCTTTAGAAACTTAGAGCATTGCGAAAACTGCAGCTGATCTGTTGCTGCAAGAGCTGTTGGCATCTTAATTTGAAATGTTAGTCAAGTGTTTTACTTTACTTTCGTTTTAATTTAATTTTAAGCGCAACAACAAGTGAACTAGAGTATTTCTAATAGCTTAATATACCAGTCTACAGCACTGTCGAAGAACTGTTCATAGTATCAAATTTATAAACAGGTTTGGCCAAATTCAATGATTCGTTAATATAACACAAATCATAAATAAGATACTATAGGTATTTTTGTCTGCCTTGCAAACTTTATGAAGACTGCTGAAAATTAAGTCATGATTAATAGATCCACGTGAACTTTACATTCATAAGCCACTGGGCTGCCTACTGAGGCATAAAAATTTATAATTTTCGAGTCGCCAACTGTTTAAATTTAATCACATATGCTTCTCCTGGTTAGGACACTGTAATATTTATTTATTTGATTATAAATTATACTTTTGTACCTCAGCCGGGACTCTACTTGAAAGCTTATGTATAATTTATATTTCTAATCGTATATGCAGGGATGCAATGAGTAACTTTTATATGACAAAATTGCCAATACACTTATGATACACTGCCAACACCTTGTTGCAGTTCACTTGCGTGTGCCAAGTGACAAAACTCCAAACAGAATCAGCGGTTAAAAGTGAAACAAAGCTGAGGAAATACGGAGCGCCAGCTGCTGCAGCGGGCAACTCCTGCAATTATCAATTCTATATCCGTCAATTTACACAGTGTGAACTGTTTTTTAGGAACTTCGAAAAACGGCTTGACGGCGGATACAGCGTGAAATTCCAGAAACAAGATATTTGCAAGTGTACCTCCTGCAAAATGTAAACTGCTTGTAGCGTACGGTAGTGAAACTAAGCAGACTGAAGTACTAAATTGCCTGCATCAAATTTGTGTTCTACGTTTTGCTATAAATAAGTGAGCATGTCTAAAACATAGTAATGTTCATTCATATACTATGTTGTAGTTGTTCCTTGCCACGACGTTCCATGAACTGCTTGCGAGGTTTTCTAAACTGCTTGCAATTTTCCTTGAACTGCTTGTGATGTCTTATGACTCATCATGATACTATGTCGCCATTTTTCGTGAACTGCGTGTCGCCTGTTTTCCCTGCATAGCTTGTCGCCATTCCTTAAACTACTTGACGCCATTGTCCTTGAACTGCTTGTAATACAACTGCTTGCAAAACTTTGGCAAAGCTCCCAAGCAATCTTCAAAAGCCCCCACAAAGCTCAGGAGTCAAATAAAAAGTGCAAATCAAAGACTGAAAAACACTTTTCAACACTGAAGCGCCCTCTAGCAGCAGTTTATTGAACTATTTGATTATGTCGCTCCAGACGGAAGCTGGGCACATCAACCAGAGCAAAGTAAGCCAACTCAAGCAGGCTGATGATAGAGCATCCCAGGCAGAGTTGCCAAATCGCGCCAAAAGAGACTGTAAGAAGAAGGGTTTTCAAACATAAAAAGAACAACTTAAAGCTTCCCTTGTCACTCACCAATCAAGTCAAGCCAGCTGTAAATCAAGCTTGTCTTGTAGACCAACACAGAGTTGCGTTTGTAGAACACGTTGAGCAGCACTGAACGATTGGCGGTGCGAGCAGGTGTCTTGGATTTCAGTTGCCAGGGACGCAACACATGCTTGCGTACATCATTGACCCAAGTGAGAGAGTTACAGTTATGCAGGCAATCGCAGATGAATCCCGACTCGGGTTGCGTGACATACGAATATTCCCCTGGCTGTTCAAAGTTCTGCAACAGATTATTATGATCAGCCAGACAGGGCAGATCCTTGAGCTGACAGGCAACATGATCCGAGGGGGGATAGAACAGATCCATTGTGCAGTTACAGTAGCGTAGCAGATACAACTGCTGGCACTCGGCCAGGCAGTTCTCCAACATATACTTCTGTCCCTTCAACGAGTGATAATGGTCACCATCCTTCTCGTAGTCCCGTCGACACTGACGCTGCACACTGGGCACCGAGAACGTATTCTCGTCGTAATAGTGATATACCGCACGGACTCCAATGTTGGTGTCCATGTCGGGCCACAGTTCTATTGGAAAATCGAACCATACATTCGGTTCCAGAATGTTGACCTGTTCCCATGGGGAATAAACAGTGTTAGTAGATAAGTTATCCAGCATAGAGTTGCTAATTTCACTTGTATTTCTAGAACTTCTTGTTCAATCTTTAGTTCGTACATTAAAATCTCTTTCATTCAGTTGAACGTTCTCATTCGTTCATTCGTGTCTCGTTAGTACGTTTTCGTTCGCTCAGTTCAATCTCGTTCGTACGTTTTCGTTCGTATGTCTCGTTCTTTTATTGAAATTTAATTTATACGTTCGAACGAATGAACGAGATGAGAACGAACGAATTGAAGATTGAAATATTTGAATCAGATACTTAGTTCGTTTCTTCAGTTCGCGGATAAGTTCAAGGGAACTTATTCTTAACTGGATAACTCTAATCTAAAAACCCTTCCCAATCTCACGCACCACAAATCCCTTAGGATGCCGATTGCCAGGCGCATGCAGAGCATCGTTCAGTTGCAGACGCACGATCAGCCCCGTGTCACGTCCCATTTCCTGATTCGCACGTTTCTCTACCTCATTGAAAGCCAAACAAATGCCGTAGGGTAGTCGACGATGTCGAAAGAGATCACAGCAGTTGCGTGCCTTCGTCTGCCATCTACACTCGGCCAACAGTTCATCACAGCGCCAGGTCATTTCACTCACAATCTGCGTAAAGTTCAGATGGTTCAGTGTCTCTAGTGGCTGCCCGTGGAGAGTGTTGAAAACATCAAAGCGCCCAAAGGCAACTGAATCATAGGCAGTCAGCACTCGCTCCAGCAAAGGCTCTTGTGCCTCGCTAATGTTATAGCGCTTCTTTATCTCCGGCAAACGCGACCAGTTCAGGGGATTCTTATTGCAGACCACAATCACTGGGAAGGCAAGGTTCATGATGGGCCACTGCGAGTCCGCGACTGTAGTATGAAAATGCTTGCGCTGGTGTCGCTCAGCCAGCAAATACGTCACATACATCAGCACAGTAAGTGCAGAGAGCAGCGCCAGAGTCCACAGTAGACTATGGACAGGATGAGATTGCACAGGAGTATTCCATATACGGTATTTATGTAAACTAGAATACGTTCATCCAAGCCAAACTCACCGCATGCGTCGTCGCATGGTAGGCCAAAAGAGCTGATAGAATCCGTGTATGTGTGAGCCGACAGTATAACGCCTGAGCAACTGCATCCAGGCAATTTCTTCATCAGCCCTGTGCTGCTCATTCTGCCAGGCTCGCAGACGTAGCCGTTTCACTTTTCTCACTGCGCCAATATGCATTTTCTGAATAGCTACACATCAGCACAGTGGGGCTATGTATACCTTTCCCGGTTGTATGTTCCTTATGGTATACTTTAGATATTCATAAGGTAGCCTTGGAAAGCCAAGGCGCGTGGCCAGATATAGTAAATCAAAGTTTTCTTTTGTTAAAAAAAAAAACTTGCTTATCTTCCAGGGTATAATGAATTGGACATGAAGTTGGAAACCTTCTTAAACAGAACTGAACGAACTAATCATGCATATAATATGTCTGCTCTACATTTGTATATGTATTTTTGGGTAGAAGTAGTTGTTACATATAAAAATGTAACAATTAGTTATGATCAAGCAACATATCGTATATCCTTCATCAAGTAAATTAATAAAAATCTTAATGCAAACATATTTTTAGAGTACACAATAACTACAATATCACAATCCAAACGATTTTGGAAAATTTGGTTGTGAACGGACAGTTAACAAATAAGTTATCTGAGTAATAACATCAGTAGAAATACCTTTTTCTACCGCCTACAAGTATGCAATAAAAAATGTAAATGTCATGCAGCTGCCAGCATGCCATATAAAATGTAGCTGTATCAAGTGAAATTCTCTCTCTGAAAGTGTATAAAGTTATTCGTATAAATAGAATCGCATCCTGTTCAAATCTATGTGTGCAAATCATTTGCAATTGATTGCATTCAATTGAATTTGTTTGTGTCCCAATTAGTTTGACAGAAATGAACGCAAATCAAGTCAAGTCTCTGGGGTCGAAAGCGCAATCGCATCGATTAGCTTTAACTTGACCTTTGGGCCAACCCCCCGCAACGGGTTTAATAGGCGTTAAACACGTTAGCGCCCACATGTCGCCGGCTCTATAAAAGTATCGCACTGCAGACATGTCTGAATCAGTTGTTGGCCAGCCATGATACTGGCCTATTATCGGCCAACACGTCCGGCACTGAAAACGACGACGCGTCAATTGGAGCCTCGCTATGCACTGCTTTCCCAGCTGAGCCAAGCCTCATGGCAGCTGGCATTGCGCTTCGGAAAACGTACAACGATTCATGGCCTGGACAGGGTGTTGGCAGCACGCGCCAGTCGCTGGGAGCGATTCGTCTGGCTGGGCACATTCATATGTGCCTTTCTAGGTGCTGTCTATGTTTGCCTGATACTCTCGCAGCGCTACAACGATGGCAAATTCCAGACAGTTGTGGACAGTACTCGATTTCCGGTCTATCGTATTTCATTTCCGGTGATCACCATTTGTAATCGCAATCGCCTTAACTGGCAGCGGCTACAGCAGGCAAAGAGTCGCTTCATGGCCAATGTCACTGATGCTTTGCATTTGCGTCTCTTCGAACGCATTGTGAGCACCTACGATGACATTTCCTTTGGGCACTTTGAGCCATTCGAGAGATTGCGTAATGAGCCCACAGAACTGCTTAATCACATCAATTTCAGTCTGGTGGTGGACTACATGACCTGGACCTGTGATGAGTTGCTAACAGATTGTAAATGGCGTCACTTCCCTTACAATTGCTGTGAGATCTTCTCCAAGCGACGCAGCAAGAATGGACTATGCTGGGCCTTCAATACCCTGGAAACAGCTGAGGGCAAACGCATGCAACTGCTCGATCCCATGTGGCCTTGGCGCACTGGTTCTGCTGGTCCCATGAGTGGCTTGTTTGTGCGTGTTCTGCTGCAACCGGACAAACATTGGCCAGAACGACACAATGAGAAGGATATTGAGGTCATGATCACAGAGCCAAATGTCTGGCACACTCCTCCCTATGTGGTGCCTGCTAACACACAAACCACCATAGAAATTGAGCCAACAATTTACTTCTATGACAACGATACACGATCTGTGACCTCCGATCAACGTCATTGTGTTTTCGATGTGGGTGAACATGCTCTGTCAACTCCTCTTTATATACTAAACCTTCTTCCCCCCTCTGCTGTAGGACGAGCACAACAGTCGCGACTTCAAGTCATTGATGGGCTACATTTACATGATTGAGAATTGCCAATCTGAGTGCCATCAGGAGTACTTGGTGCGCTACTGTAATTGCACATTGGACCTGCTTTTTCCGCCGGGTAAGCACGTTCCGTACAACCGCAGAGTAGAGCAGACTCCTCACTTCACTCTCCCTTCCACTTACAGGCCAGTATCGCTCGTGTCGTGCACAGGATCTACGCTGCCTGGCTGAGAACAATGGTGCGTAAGCGACATCGTCCACTTGTGACACACTGTGGCTTCTTTGACGTGTCTCCCTCCCTCCTCCAGATAGACTCCTCTATTCGCATCAACCTGGAGAGGAACGTTTTGTCCGCAACAATCATGAGGGCATGGTCTGCAAATGTTTTCGCAATTGTTACTCCCTCAATTTCATCAGCGATGTGCGTCCTTCGTTTCTGCCAATGGAAATAGTTGGCATCTCCTCCTTTGTGGATCTGGATGTGCATTTTCGCTTTGATACATTGATGGTTTATCGCACCAGTTTAGTCTTTGGCTGGGTCGATCTAATGGGTAAGTAGTGGCAGTAATAAAGAGATAATACAGACTCTTACTGTCTCCCTTTCTTCATCCTCTGTGAAGTAAGTTTTGGTGGCATTGCCGGCCTCTTCTTGGGCTGCTCCCTCATTAGCGGCATGGAGCTGGCCTACTTTCTGTGCATTGAGGTGCCAGTATGTGGCATGAAGGGACTTAGTCAGCATTTACGTGGACGACGACGACTAGAGACGACGCCCACACTGAATCTGCGTCAGAATGTGCCCAGTCAACTGGAGCATTACATAATGCAGCTGAAGGCTGAGCAAGCTGCGGCACCAACAGCACAGCAGGCAACGGGGCAGTTCCAAAGGTGGCAACGCCAAACATTCGCCCATAAACATGTTATTAGCAAATGAATAATGCGAACAAATAAAATATATATTTGCGGCAAATTGGTGCGACGCTGCGGTCGGACGAGGCTGGCAGGCAGCTCTGCCCAAGTGGCAGCCACAGCTGGGGCAAGCCGACAAACAAATTGTGCTCATTTTTCAGAGTGAACTCTCCCCTCTCTATGTCTGCCTGCCCGCACGTTGACAGCTTCATTGCCAGACATTGTTAATCAAAATTGAGGTTAAGTCTTGCTCCCAAGTGGGTGCCCCGACTAACTTTTGCAGTTTATTGAGACATTTGCTTGACTTTCTAAGAGCCCAGAGGGGGAGGGAGCCCTAGAACTCTTGACGTCATGAACCCCAAAACCCCTTTGCAATTAAGCATAGTTTGTTTGTTTGTCTGTCTTTGTTGTTGCTGCCCTTGTGCGTCTCTGTCTTTGTTGAGCTAGGTCGTGGCACTGTGGAGTGGCTTAAGGCCCTGGGGGCTTGAGTGGTTTGTCGACGAAGCGTATGCGTGATTTTATTTAGCACAGCGGTAGTCTAACTTTAAATTTACAATGCGTGAATAATTGAGATGAACTGAGGCACAACAGACCAGCATTTATCATTTCAATGTCGCGATTTGAATGGAATATTGGCAGAAGGAATGGTGTAGCTGAGGGAGCGAGAGAGAGTAAGAGTGAGAGGGAGTTTGTTCAATGCAAATCCATTTCTAATCATCGTAATTTTCATAAAAAATCATCGATCATATAAAATGATATGTTTAATGCATTAATTCAGACTTTTAACACTGCTTAGCACAGTGACTTTCTTCATACGCCTCGTTGCACATGCAGCCTGCGTTTAAATTGTTAAATCAAGTCAGAGGCATAAATAAAATGTACAATTCTATAGCATAATATACATAATCTTATTTATATTCCGCATCTGTAATTCATTTGCCAAATTAGCTGCACACGAACTGGAACGAACAATCAGAAACAGAAAGAAATGTTGCCAATAAAATGTGATAACATTTGATTTGTGCCGCACAAAGTTTACTCAGCAGCAACAAAGGAAGACGCCCACAGCCCCACCCCAAAAGCCAACCTGCTGTCGTGCACACTGCTGTCATCCAGCGATAGATATAGCTATAGCTATAGAGCCATATCCATGCAGTCAGGCAGTTAGTGAGGCAGTGAGGCAGTCAGGTGCCCGAGCAAGTTGTTAAAATATTTGCGCTGTCAGTCGTTATTTGGCGTAGTTACGCTCAACTTGTCAAATTGTGTTGCCTGCAGCCGTGGGGCATGCAACATGACACACACACACACAGGTAGATAGAGAGAGAGCGAGAATGTGAGACTTGCTCAACTTTACCAAAGACAGCCTAATAAATGTCAGCGCGAAGACTTTCAACTTGTCGCGTCCCTATCAAAGTGGCAACAGCCTGCCATAAGCTGACAAAATACATACGTACGGTAGTGCCCCACGCTACGTTGACCTAACGACTTGCGACAGCTTGACAAAAATTAAGATAATTAAAATACCCTGGAAAATATACGCACATGTGACAACAACAGCAGGAAGAGAGTTGGTAATTTATGCCCAGTCAGAGAATTCGCAATCGTTTTGCGACTAATTGATTTATGACTGTTCTATGGAAATAACATACATATACATATATGAATGTATGAGTGTATGTATGTGTGAGATTGCACATATGTGTGGTACATATACTATATGAAGCCCATGCCCTGGACTTGGGCCAGCCCTAATTGCAAGCTTACTTAATTAAATATGCAAATAAGCTCAGTTTGTATGCATGTGGTAGTGTGTGTGTTGGTGTGTGTGTGTGTTTGTCCCATCTGAACGTTAATCGAGCGCGACAGATTTCCTTGCATGCCATTTAAACTTTGGCAATTGCCGCACAACACGCAAATTTTCAACGCCAAAACAAGCAATTTTCCATTGTGCATGTGCAATCACAGAGTGAGAAAAGGGGAGAGAGTTGGAGAAGGAGAAGAAGCTGCGAAAACGGTTTAAACTTTTCAAATGGAATACAAAATTTTGAGTTTTTGGCTTTAGAATAGTTGAAGTTTGCAAGCCTAGAAAACGTAATGGAAAGTCTTCTAAGGTTTTCAAAGAAGTATATAGCAAAGGCCTGCATGCGGTGGTTGTTGAGCGCCACATGCATTGTGTAATGAACAAGGTACTACCGCATGCAGGTCTCTGTTAGATACACACACATATTAAAGTAGGGCACTTCTTTGAAAATTCACTTCAAAATTTGAAGTTAAGGCCTAAAAAGCAAATTTGAAATTGTTGCTTTAATTGAAACTTTATTTTCCTTACAAGATTATCATTATAGCCATATGAATTATAATTTTACTTGATGTGTATCTGAAGCTACAACCTGCGCGACTATAACACTGAAGTTGTAGTTACTTAATTCCTTTATATGCTTCAATGAAGTGAAGTAAGTTTAAAATGATTCGTGATGATTCATTTAGCGCTGCTTCAGACGTGCCAAATAGTTGAATACCCCACCGACGCAAATCTCTGATGAATACATACATACATATGTCTTAAGTATTTACCCATGTTCTATTAAAATACTTTTCAGCTACTTGAACTTAAAATGTAATACAGCTGCTGTTATTACCTTACGCCCATAACACTTAAGCGACGTCCTTGCAACCTTGTACCATTAGCTGGACAACGAAAGGCTGCTTTGTTGTTGCTTAATCTGAGTTGACGAAAAGTAAAAGCAGGTGGCAGCCAAGTTAATTACCAGCAGACAAAATGGGGATACGGCAACAAGGCGGCGGCGACTTCAGTTCCGGCTGACTCATGTACCTTCCGACTCGGGTCGAAACCGAAGCAAGTCGGGTCATCTGCAGCAAAGTTTTAATTAAAATTGTCCTCAAAAAATGAAGCAGAATGATAAGCTAAGGTATGTGCTTTTTTGTCAGCGCGTATTTACCCCCGGGGGGGGCTATTGACCATGGCCCAAAATCAATAGCTTAAAGGCTAACAAGACGCAATTGGCCCGAGACTAACAAACCAAAAGACACGAGTCAAACAACAGAGGGCAACGACGTCGTTCATAAGTCCGTCTTCCGATTGCAATGCCCCCTTACCTGGCCCAATTATTGTGCTTCAATGGAGCTGAAAATACACGGCACAGAACCACAGGATTTAATAAGCCACACGACACCAGATCCTCGATGCCTTGCAGCGTATCTATGGCAACTTGGCACAGCATGGACATGCGACATGGGACGGAGAAGACATGAGAAGACAGGTCGTGTGTCATGTCACGAATATGCTGAATAATTATGCAAGCAGCAGGGCAAACAACTACAGATATATGTTATAGATACAACTGTAATACCCTAGAAAGTCAAAGTATGAGAAACTAACTTCAATAAGCAGCTCCAAGTGCACTTGCCAGCCAAACTACCCCACTTGTTGTCATGGCATATGATTTATGATATGTAAGTTGGACAGAAACAACTTTACTTATGCCTCAGTACTGTCAACCATCCATCAAAAGGTCTCCAGCTGCTTAGGGGACGAACGAACAGAGGAACGAACTTCAGAAGTGAACGTAGACTAAAGAAGGTATGAATAAAGTCGCAAGTTTTCTGATTCTATTAAAATATATTATTATTAAGAGAGAACACAAAGAGCACACGGGGCCAGGTGGGTTGAGGCAGTGACAATATTCGATTGTTGGATTATTATTGCATACTTTGCGGCATATTTGGGGGCATGCATAAGAAGCTACTTTGGCTGGCAGTAACTTATCGGCTTTCTTCTTTTGGCTGCTGAAGGATTTGCTTGATGAACTTGCACTTTGATGTCGCACACACAAAAGAAAATTGCAGTCGAATCTAAAGCAGACAACGGCAGCAGCAGCAGCATTTGCCTTTGAAATATCGCGCTAGCAATGCTGACATCAGATGAAATATCAAGGACATCTGTTACAGCAACGAAAAGAAGATGCTGCGTGTACGAGTGTGTGTGTGCGTGTGACACTTTGTGTGTGTGTATGTGTGCTCCCAGTGGACGCAAGATTAACTCTTATTTCATGCAGACACACTCAGAAGGCAAGAAAGTGGAAGCAACGTAGATATGGCCAGTTGAGTGGGGGAGAGAGGGAGAAAAGGGGGAAGAGAAGAGATAGGGGGAAAGAGAGAAAGGGGGCTAGGAAATTGCACAATAAGCCAAAGAGCGGAAAGTTGCCGTTGTAATGCCCGGAATTCAACAATAAAATGCAAATGTCACTTTGAATGTATCCTAGGGGGCAAATATATAAATACAGGGTGGCCCATCAGGTTGATCTGTTCACTAAGAAAGTGGAAGTAATGAAAAGAGCATTAGTATAGTATATAAGACCTTTAATAATAGCTGAGAGTTCAATACTCAACAGACGGACAGACTGACAGATACACGAACATGGTTTAATCGATTTATCAATTGATCAAACATGTAAAACAATCTTAACATATGTTATGAAACAACTCTACTTTGATTTACTTTGCTATTACTACTATTTTAATTGCACTTTGCCTACATTTATGTGCCTTTCAATGAAGCACCCTGTTTATGCCTGGCAATTTCCTGCAACAGGAATTTTTCTCAAGTTTTTAGCCGGACACCGATTAAAGGCTTTCTCTTTTTTGCAGCACTTCAAATAGTAAAATGATAAAACGGTTAGAATTCAAATACGATTTGCGTTTCGCCCTTTTGCATAAATCACACGCAACTCGCACGTTAGCAAAATACAAAAAGAAAACAGAAAAGAAAATGAATAACACGAAAAATAAGTAAAGTTTTTCCAACTGTGCCAACTTGCCCTTGACATTTTGCGCTAAACGATGATGATGCAGCTGAAATTATAGTCAAGTCAGTTGGAGCAGACAGTTGCCGACAAAGTCATGAAAGGGAGTGACTGAATTGGGATAGGGGGGATAGGAGGCTATAGAGAGGGGAGGAGGGTGAACAGAAGAACTTGTGCAAGTCGAATGCAACAGCTATTAGTGCATTGCTGCAGCCGTGTGGATTTTGTGGCATTTGCCGAGTTATGCCCCCTCATCTGACTGTCTCTGACTATCTCCCACACCTGTCTACACACGGACACACACACATACACACCTTGCACTGTCTCAAATGTCAGCTGACTGTCGCTCTGTGTGTCTGTGTGCGCTTAGTCTAGACATTGTCTGGCTGACTGGCATTATCAACACATTTATATGAAATTTAATCTAATAAAATTGTCAAATATGCACGCACTCTCCCACCAACAATAACGGTGTCTTCTCTCTCTCTCTCTCTCTCTGTTTCTCTTTTTGCGGTTACTTTTTATTGACCTTAAGCTCAAGAGTGTGCGCTGCAAAGTATGCTAAGCTTTTTGAATAATTCAAGAAAATGTGGCTCCGTCAACCGCGCAGACATTAATACATAATAAAATTTATGATTTTTTATAGCTGTCGCTGAGATTTTTCGCCTACACCCTGGTAGGTTACGCCCCCACATTGTACGCCTCCCCGGCATGCCCACGCCTGTCAGCTTAACGCGTGCGTTGACAGTTTCTTCGTGGCTTTTGCTCACAGTTTTTGTGTTTACTTTTTACCACCTTAAAAGCAAAAACCGTAACCAAAAAACCAGAACCAAAAACCCAAAAGCAAAAGCAACGTTGCACGCTTTCAACTTTCAATGTGCTTTGCATTTCTAAATAGTTGACGGCGTCCACGCAAAACCGGAAAAAAATAAACCCAAAAAAAGGAGAGTAAAACAGGTGAAGAAAGCAATGAGGTTGAGTAAACTCGACTGCTGTATACCCTGCAAGAAATAACAGCACTTGTGTTCAAGACAACATTAAATCTTACTACGCCTTCCATATTACTGTCAATGCTAAAACAGACACGTCTAGTTTCTGTATATTTCTTTGTATTGCATTAAAATTTAGAGAACATACTCCTTTTGCAATTCTCCACGTACGTATATGCCAAACCATTCCCAAATGCGTACCAACATATAATCTCATATTGAATAAAAAACGTTTATATCCTTAACAATTTGCTGTCTTGTATTGAAACTTAGTTAATATATTCTTTAAGTAATTCTCTACATGTTTGCCAAATCCTTCCCAAATACCACTACCCAAACAAAGCATACCCTGCCTTAACTATTTTCAATGGGTATGCAGGACATAAAAAACAATCTAAAATGAAATAAAGCAATGGCGCTGGCAGTGTTGGTTTTTGGTCTAGTCCGTGCTGCGGTCTGGGGCACGTGGCACACAGCGCCTGTCAGCTTCGTCAGGCAGTCACAGAGACTGTCGCCGGAAAGTTAATTTCGCGTTGTATTTATTATTTATGTGCATTACCTGTGAGCGCGCACTCTTAAAAGATTTTCACTTAGCTAAAGCTGATTTATGGTCGTGATTATGCGACAAAGATTAGCACCCAGTAGTAAGAAACGTATGTGCTATTCAATTATGTATATACCCTACAAAAGGAAAATGCTTCTCTAATTAGATTTGACTGCCAATTAGAAACTCTATTCGATTTGTCCTCGTTGTGCTCATTGTGCACTGATTCAACTGGCTTAATACACAATTACGGTAAATTTAATTAATGGGACAGACAGACAGACATTCAATTTGCCTATGTGCGGCTTAAAATATTTTGTGCAATGCCTTTGCCTAATTGGATTTCCACCTAAAATGGGTTAATGATGCCTATCAGGCAGACAAGCAGATGGAGAAGGAACGAAGCGAAGAGGAGACTCCATTCGATTGTCTGCCGCTTAAAATCGTATTAATTAACATTTATTTGGCTGCTGAGCGAAGCGCTTTGCAATCACAGAGAAACACGCACACACAGCTCACACAGAAACACATACAGACACACTCTTATATACACACACACACTAGCACAAAGGCATCTTATTGAGAGACGTTTGCCAGCGTAATCATTTGGCAAATTTGGGAGCATCTTCTCTCTGTAGTTCACAGCGAAGTCGCAGTCGCAGTTGGAATATGCTTAAATTTGCTTTTAATTAGTGCTCAAGACAAAGAAGGAGGGAAGAGGGAATGGCAGATGCAGGCTGTAACTCACAGGCAGTTGCCACAGCATGTGCGCTATGCCACAAGTGAGAACAATGCGTCAAAGTGTTATATGCAAATAGGCAGAAGGCAGCAGGGGAAGTCGAGGGCATTGAGGGGCTCGAGAGGGACTCGAAGCCGTGGTAACTATATCTTAAGACCAGCCCTATAAGCTACCCCACTATCCCCCCCTTTTCAACCTTTCAGCACCAGCGCAACATGAGTCGCGCTTGGCGGACATGTTTGATTGCGAGTGCATGTTGTGCATGCAGCATGGCAAGTGACCGTCCACAACCGCCATCAGGAGGGGGTGAAGGGTGTGCAGAAGTGCACGCTAGTTGAGCCCAGATACCCTGGCAAAGCCTGTCAGTGCATGTGCTGCATATTAAATGCGCATATTTCGCAAATGAGCTGTGGAAGAGGGAGAGCGAAGCCAGTAAGGGCAGCTGTAAACGCTCTAAAGGGACCAAAAAACACTCTCAACATGGGGCACAAATGTTGGGGATTTGCTTAATGTTTGCTCGCGTGGCACTTGCGTTGTTAAGCGATATATGATTGAGGAATTCGCGTGGACTTCAACTATGAATAATGATGAAATGTTCGCCAGATAACACAGTTCAAATAACAAGGCGTTCGCTGGGGTTCCACAGCAGTTCTACGATTTGCTGTCACGCATATAGTACACATAGTCTAGTAGTACTATTCACATAAAGTCCACAAGATTGCAATTCATGAATTTTCTATTTAAAGTGTCGACATATTCTACATTCCACAACCAGAATAATTTGTACATTCCTACAATTTACGTAGAGTCCACACGCAGTTCACAGTTCAAATGAAAGGTACATAAATATTTTCCACATAATATCGTCAACAATATATACAATATAAGTTACACATCCATTTATTCCACACGCAGCTCACAGCTCAAATACAATGTATACAGGTTTGACAATTGTAGTTATACTACAAAGTATACATGCATAGAATCCACACGGAGTCCACAGATCAAATACAATGCATAGATGTGCCAAATACTATCCACATATAGAACACAGTTCAAATGTTTCCAATTCGTCCTTCACATTAACTCTATTTAGAAAAACCAAACATGCAAATCAATTTATAGACACACAGGTTCCACTTGCATTCCACAGAGGCACACAACGCCTCATGGCATATGTATGCTTTTCTCGTTAGGCGACTATAATCGGCAGCATTTGTTTTCAATATTTTTACCATTTGCACACAAAATAAATCCCCCAGAGAATCCTCCGCATCATGATGCAATTTCATAACGCGTTCTCAGTCTTTTCTGTATTGTCCCTCTCCACTCTTCACTCTTTTTTCTCTCTCTCTTGCTACGTCTGCATAGTACCAGACCGATTCCATTTAATGTCGTTCATTTACAATCGCATTCAAAGACAAGTTAAGAGTGTTTAAAAACTGTAATTAAACTGCAGTTTTACACTGACGACAGACAGACAAGAGAGAGACAGACGAGAGACCCCGTTGACATTAACAGGCAAAAGACTCTCCTAACTCGACTTTAGACACGACAAAGTCACGACCACAGGATGTGCTCCAGCCAGATCTAATTGTGGAACGTAACCAGGAAAACTTACTTAAAACTCAGTTTGTTGTTTAATTTAAGAGGGTTAAATTGGAAAAGAATTGACAAGAGGGAATTGTGAATTAAAAATCTTCTTGAACTTTGTGTAAAGAAAAAAAACACTGAGCGAAAAATGTTCAGCTCCCTGCGCAACATGAATGAGCATGAGGCATGCTGCTAAAGAAAACAAGGCACACTGCACTGTGCAGATGAGTATGCACAACTAACAGATACCCTGGCATTGCAAATAAACTTCTATGAACTTGAATCAGTAGAGAAATGTTCCATAACTTGCAATGCTTCAACTTACACCCGTTTACGGAGTATAAGCACAGTACAAAATGCAGAATGCACAACTAACAGATACCCTTCTTTGCAACCTTCATACTTTTTGTAGTGTCTTCTCTCTTGCAAGATATCCCACATTTGCTGACAGGCTCATGCAACAGATGCTCTGTAGTGCAAACTTGATACCTGAAACAAAGACATATTTTCAATCATTATACCCATGCCACACTTACATACAGGGTATATGCGACGAAGCACGCTTGTAGTATTTTCATTAAAATCAAAAGTATAATTAAATTCTTGCTGCACGCCCGAACTGACCAAACCAAGCCAAGCAAACGTCAGCAACAGCTCCGGTCCCAGTTCCCAGTTCCCAGTCCCAGTCCTGGTCCCAGTCCCCAGTCTCCTGTCCTTGCCCCAGCTGCCTCTCTTGGTTCGCGGCACACATGCTGGGAATTTGTTTGTTATGACAGCCGAGAAAAACTGAAAATGGGATACTTCCCCTTCCTACCTACCTCCCTCCCTCCTTCCCACACCGCGTGCACATGTCGTGAATCCCAGGAGGAATGGACTGAACTGGACTGAACTCTCTGTGACCATTGGAGCAGTACGTGGCGCATGTTTTTCAAATTACTGCTAAAAGTCATTAGGTTTAGTGCGCGTTATGTTGTTGTCTTTTCTTACTTTTAATGAGGTGCACTGATATTAATGCACATGACGAAGCGGAAACAGGAAATAAGAGAACTTACACTGCGAATTGTGGCCAAGTTTTGAGCAAAATAAAATCAATACTTCAAGAGATCATAAAGCGAGGCGGCAACGCCACTCAGTCAGTCAACAACACTTGCACAGATTTATGAGTTAAGTCAACAGCAGCAGCAGCAGCTCACAACGAGACGGGAAAGAAGGGGAAAGGAGCAGGGGGAAGAAGCCGGGCAACTAGAGCAGGCGCATAGCGTTTTGTTCAGTCAATAACATTGTTTAAACTTCACTAACGGCATTTTTTATCTGCACACACTTATGTTGCACACACACACACATACACTCCAATAATGCACAATCACTGGCATGCACAGAGCATGCACAAGCATGCATGCATTTTTATATGTATATGAACAAATTCCCACTGTGTGTGCTTGATAATTTTGCGTGGTGGTAACTGAAGTTGCTATAACTAGTAAGAAATTAAGGGAGTTACTATAAAAACGAACTCACCTGATAAAACTTCCTTGTGAGAGTAATTTAAAACTATACATAAAACAAATATAAAACTAATTTGGTCACATTAAAATTAAAATCTGTAAATAGAAAGAAAAGAAATGCATTCAATTAATATTGAAATAAAGGAAGAAATTAATGGGACTAATAAATAATAAATAACTGAATATGGAAAGCTTTGCATACTTGAAAAATATAGAAATCTTTATGTTTAAAGGTATAAAAGAAAATATAAATATATAAACTATATATAAATATAAAAACTAATTAAATAAATTACTTAATGTGAAAAGCTCGTAATATTTAAAATATAAAGTAATCTTTATTATATATTATTTGCTTTTATCATTATTCATAATTGCATTAATATTATCATTATTTCCTTCATTATTTTTAAGTTAATATTATTGTTATTTAATTTTATATAAGTTTAATCTTTTTTGTTGCTATGTGTATTTTATATTGAAAATAATCTATTTAACCTATCTAAAACAATATGTTTTACCTATATTAAATAATATGTTTTTATTAGTTTTTGTAACTTGCTCTGCCCACCATCGCTAATGCTACAGCCAATAATAATTGCATACACTTACACTCACACATATGTACATATCTATACTTACACTCACACAGACACACACAATCATGCAATTGTAAGCTCACATATTGCATTGTTTTAGTTGTGCTTCAAATGCTAAAAAACAGACACACTTTATATTGTATGCCAAATGTGGCAAAGCTGCCAAGCCAACTCCCTTCGTCTTTTTCCTAACCCTACCCCCTTGCACATAACCCTACCCCTTATCATCTACCCCCTGCCTTTGCTTGTTGCACTTTAACTGCCGTTCAGCAGCAAGAGCAACACATGCCACACATGTCCTGCAGCCAATTGCTGTGTGTCCATTGTGCCAACTGTATCAGGCTTATCTCTTGGCTTGACCCTTGCCCCCACCACAACCTCAACTCTCTGTAGCCCAAACCCACAACTCTTCTATCGTATAAGTAAAAGATTTATTTACTCTTGTCCGGCATCAGAGGAAGAACTATTGGAAGCCAGCTGCACAAAATATTTTGGGATCTGTCTCTCAAGTGAAATTTGAATATACACCAAGAAAATATTTATTGCCACAATAGCCGCAAATACACATACTGCAGATACTACTTCATATATCACTTGGCCATTTCATTTCGATCCACTTGCGGTTCTGTATTTAGTTTTTCTTATTCCTGTGAGTAAGCGAGGGCAATTATGGGATTGTTAAATCTGTGCAGGGGCTGATAAATCAGGTTTATTACTCAGGCCGCCATATTTACAGCTGAGCTGAGCATTTCATTTGACTTATTGTTGACATGCTTTTAAATAAATTGAATTTACTGACAGATCCCAGGAAGTAACAACAACAACAACAACACAGGCAAGACAAGAAGACCTTACAACATTGCGAACTCGCTGGCGACCCTGAGAACTCTTGGCTCACACTTCGCAAACATTTGTCGACGATTTACGAGTGTGGCCTGCCCGACTTCTCCTGCTCCTCCTTCCCTGCTTGCCTGCAGAATTTCGCCTGCTGCCTCACCTGTCCTTATAATGCCAACAAACTGCAAATTGCTACAAAATCACTTAACTGTAAATTTTTATAGCATCTTTTTTTGCTACAAAGAAAAACAAAGCCCGTGCACGACAGTGGCAATTGTGACGTGCGTTGAGAAACGTTTTCAACAACAGCTGAAAGAGGTTTAAACGTGAAATTGCATAGATTTTGTTGGTTAGAATTGTAGTTAATTTTTTGAATGAGATTTTATAGATTTCTGATAGTCGCAATGAGATATCAAATTTAAGAAATATTCTCGTACTTATTTTATTAAAGCCTTTATCCAAATTTCCTATTTTAAGCACTTCTTATAGCTGAGATTTAGCAGTTTTTTTGACCTTTACAAAAAAGGTTAACAAAATTAATGTTTCTTCTAAAAAATATATAGAAAATTCCGTTTTAGAGTGAATTTATACATGTAGTTATCGTTAAATAGAATTCGTGCGCATTTTTAGTAAGCATTTATATAGATATTGTAGGATAAATCATCGACAGATTACATTTTTCATATAAATATTCATTTTCTAGAAACAATATAGCAAATTTACCATCTCTAGCTATCCTAATAGCTGACACCTGACTGTTTTGCTGTTTTTACAATATGAAAAAAATGACAAACTTAAATTTTCATCTAAAAATTCTGTAGAAAATCATCTTTGGAATGCCCTCACGCACTTCACTTGTTTCTCTTGCTCACTCTGTTATATTTTACCCCTCTCTCTCCTTTCTTCAGTCTCTCTAGCTCTCTCTCCACTCTCTTCTTGTGGCAGCAAGCGGAAACAATTGTCAGGGCTATCGTAGCCGGGGCTGTTAAGGGGTCCATTGCGTTTTATGATATTGTGAGCATTGCAAAAGCGTTTTGACTGTTTCGTTTCAGCATTTCCGCTTGGCCTTTTTGTGGCTTTACGGCTATTTTGCATTAAATTGCAAATGCAAAGCCTGAAAAGTAGGCGTGGCAAAAAGGGAGAGGAGGGGTCAGCTTGTGTGTTGAGCATAAGAGCGTGTGGTTGTCATCTCCATTGTGCATTGTTACGCTGGCATTTTAATTGAAGTTTTTACACACACACAAGGTGAGTTGAGAGTGTGTGTGTGGGTGTGTATGCGAGAGAGAGTGTGTGTGTGTGAAGCAATATGTGCGTGCGTGTGGCACATTAAAGTGTCAAATGGCCATTGCTGGCTTGTTTGTTTTTGCCCTTTCTTCTTGCTACTCTCTACTCTTTTTGTTGTTGTTGGCGTGCTATGCATATCAAATGAACGAGACGAGCACAAGCTCATCTACGTGCAGGGGAAGGAAGTGAGAGAGTCTGGGAGAGGGGATTGCTGTGGCACGAGTACATCATTACAACTGGAATATGACACCTGAGATTTAACCAAACGAAACGAGCATCACCAAATGGAACAGCAGATGGACGTAACGCAAAGTAATGTGGCCTGATTAAGCAAACAAAGCCAGAGAATGCAGAGGGGCTGCAAGAGGTGAAAGGTAATACCTACATGTTCTGACCAAGCCATGCTAACAAGTTAAAGTTAACTTCCCTGATATGCAATTAGAGCCTGAAGTAATGAAAAGATGTCATTCCCTGAATCATTGTCGAATTTAAGACAGAAAGAGGCAGGCAGAAGGAGAATAAAAACCAAAGATCGATGGAGAAAGAAAGGAAAAAAGGGAAGGAGAAAGAAAGAAATAAAGAAAAGATAAAGCGGGGAAAAGAAAGAATGAGGGGTAGAGTGGAAGAACAAGAGAAGATATACCAGCTAAAATGCCAGTTTCCCAAGTTCTTTCTTAATCAAATTAAATAACCTGTCCCTTTAAAGTTCTAATACCAGCCAGGATAGATATAGAGGGAGAACGAGAAAGACTTTCCAACAGACATACAAGAAGATTTCCTGCATTTCCGATAATTAAATTTAATCTCTTCAATGCATGAAGTCTCCTTACTTCTTTTATAATCAAATTTAATGTGTGTTCCGTTTTCAATTCTTACTTCTCAAAGAGGTTCCCACTTCAATCTGTTAAATTCATAAAGTTTCCTTACCTCTTTCATAATCAAATATAAATTGTGTTCCCTCTTCAAACTGTTAACACCATTTATATTAAACACTCCCTACTGTCAACTCCTTTTTCAATCATGTTGAACTATCCTCAAGACGTTTTCCACACTCCATGGCGGCAACTCTAAACGCAGCCATAAGCCATCAAGCTTTAAGCCCAAAGCTTAGTACGCTTTCATGCGCCTCGATTGCCCACTTCATAAATAAACAATTAGGTGGCGCCGACAACAGTTGTCTGGCTTCACAGGATGTGAGTGAGTTAGGCGTGCAACACACTAGCTGACCCTTTACCTTCTATGCCCCCCTACCTCCTTTGCACTCTACACTTCTGCAAGCCTTCTAAGCTATGTCCCACCTCATCTTCCCCTCACTAAGACCCCTTGCTAATCGCTTGCAAGTTGTTCCCTTTTTGAGTAGAGGTCGAGTTGGGTTTTTATCCCTTAACCAGGCTCACCTGCTGCTGCTGCTGCTTCATTGGCCGCCTACATAATAAGCGTTTAATAACCACATAAAGCTGTCTGTCTGCCAGTCTGTCTATCTGTCTGTGTGTCTGTCTTTCTGTCTGTTGGGGCTTAGTTCCGTGTGCCCCATTCTGTCCAGGTTTACATATCGAATTTGCCAATGTACAAAACAGTTTCCGCTTCCGGCCATTTTGTGTGTTTGTGCTTCCACAAAACGTTTTCCCAACTTTTGTTTGGACCAGAAAACTTACGCATTATTGTTGCCAACTTGGCCTTAACCCTTGCATGTTTCCCTACCCCCTCCTTCCCTCTGCCCACACTCATTGTCTCGCTCTCTCTTCTTCACTCCCTCTCTCCCTTCGTCTCTCTCTGTTTTTGTCATGTTTTCCAGTGCCCCGCGGGCACGTTTGTCTGCAAAGTTTGGCTTGCAAATATCATTGCCTACCTTGCGGCAGCTTAATCAAATATGCATGCAACGCTATGTGGCGTTTCTTTCTGCTTACTACTGCCACACAGCTGCCACACTAATAAGTGTCATAGGGTTGCCATCGTCGTCGTCGTCGTCTGTCTGTCTCGCCTAGGGGGCAACTCCTCAGCAACTACTTCAAATGTCAGTTAATAAATTGCAAAACGTTTTTCTGCGAATCGACAACCAACCCAGGCAACAACAACAACAGCAACAACTGCACTCAATGTCACCAACACACGCACACAGCACAGCACACCTACGACAAGCAGAGACAATGAAGTTGCCGCTGTTGACATGAAGCGTGACGAGCACAAGAACCCATGGCGAGGACCACCAGCAGCAGCAGCAGCAGAACGACCTGCAACTTGATCCCCTACCTAGAACAGACATTTACAAATAAACAGCGCTAAATTATAGCTGCCTTGTGGGCGAATACCGCGACACCACACACCATACCTCAACAGGTCCCTTACACCCTGCTTCCCCTCCCATTCTCATTGCCCCCTTCACCTGCAGCAGGTGCTCTCATGTAAATAATATGGCAGGCCACACAGCACAGGCTGCAGGCACCTGCAGACGACGCGACGTCCTCGTTGCCATCGTCGTCTAACTTTTAACTACAGCCCCAACAACAACAGCAAGCAGAACAACCTGATCAACAACAACAACAGCAACTGACACTCGCATACCAATTACAGCAGCAACAATTCCCCATGCGAGTTCAACTTTAAGCCATCGAAACTTGTATGATCTAATAATTTATCACGTTGCATTTTCATGTTTCATTTGATTAAAAACGAGTTTAGGGGAAATTAAGTTGGTAATATATCAGTTTAGTTATGTTTACAGTAAATTTGTAATCGATAAATATATCTATTTTTATAAACTGTTATATATAATATATTACAATATGTATTTATATCTATTTATGTATCAATGGATATCTAACTATGTATATCCATAAATAAATTTCCATCTATATCTATATATTACTCTTCAGATATAAGATACTATATCTATCAATTATTTCATAAATTATTTAAAGTAAATAATAAATATTTGAGTTACATGATCTATACAGTAAACAGTATATAGATTTACTTTATTGGGTAAAATTCCAGTTGACAAAATGCACAAGGTAGTGAAAAAGGCCTGTCAGAGCATGACTGAACATTGAGAAAGTTGCAGAGCACGTTGCAACAACGCACAAAGTTCAAGTTGACGCTGAATTGCACTTTGGCAAGAAATGGAAAAGGGGGGAGGCAAAAAGTTAGTCAGACTGCGCCGCCATCCTTGCCCAACTGCAATGCCATCGCTATTAGGCCGACAGTGTTGCAATTTTTATTGATGATGGAACTGCCAAGTTGACAAGCTGTTAACGGCTAAAGGCAATACATGTATAGAAAGAAGCACGTGAACTTACGGTAATTACAATACAAATGCACTGCACCGATTACGTAGCCTTTTGCGCAATCTTTGGCAGAAAGTTTTTCAATTAAATTTCTGCTGCAACAATCAAAGCCGAAGCGAGAAGTTGAAGTTGAAGCCGAAGCTGAGGCAACAAGCCCTGTAGATGCGTTGACAATTAATTGCATTGCATTCATTTCACTCACCCACCTCCCTTTACGCCCCTTATGAGGGGGTGTGCCAGGTAACTGAAACGTGTTAAAACTTGTGTTTTGCCAAGTTTTGCTCAGGCCTGTCACGTTGCCATGAAAAAAAGAAGGAAACTTTTCGCACAAAAGTTGTTTCTCTTTATGCTTAGCTGCGAAATTATCTCTTTGTATTTGGTTTCTGCTCTTTCGGATGCGCCAGGTCAGTTCCATTCTACCCTCCCCCCTCTATTCCCTCTAGTGTCTTGGCATAGAGTGCTATAAATTTAAACTTTACCGACCGAGGCGTAGTTACCCTTTCTACCCTTGAACCGTTGTGGCCAAGCAGAATACAATACTCCGTTGGGTTTTTAGTGCGAAACAATGAAGTTCCTTCCATTTGAAGATTGTACTTGAAGTTCCTTCGTCTGTGGTATATGCTAAAGTTATGTTAATGGACTTTCAAATGGGATTTCAGCAGCAGCAGCAGCTGAAGACATGTATATGTTTGTGTGTTTGGAGAAAAGCTGTAGGAGCAGTGCTGTAAAAACTAAACAGAAATACTAACAACTCGTTTTATGGCATAATAAAATATATTTTATATTTACATTCATTTTATTTAGTCTTGTGATTTTCACAGGAAATACATATCTTGTCGTCCTGCTTTAGCATCTGAGCAAGACTTATGTTTGAATGCAAGCATACACTTGGTGTCTTACTCTTACATTCACATTGTCAATCGCAGCGATCTTCTCTGCAGCACACTAACAGCCGAGTCTGTTAAGCAGGCGCAGCTTGCAAGTGCTTGAATGTGCAGCATGAATCCTCTCTTACAGTCACGAAAATTTACAGCAGTATGCTAACAGAAACAATACTTGTGCAGCATCAGCTGTATGAGGAATGGGAATGGCTCTCTCTTCTCTCTCATCACTGTTACGCACTAACATAAAATAATATAAACAGCATACTTAGCCAGCTGAGCAAGCACAGCTTAACTAAAATTAACATCAGCTTTAACAGTACGAATCATCTCTCTCTGTTACAGCAACAACATAAATGCTACTAAAGCTTTATAGGCAGTGTGAACGACTCTCTTCCCTCTCTCTGACATTCCCTACAATAACAATAATGCATAAGCAGCTGTCTTAGCCATGTGAATCTCTCTCTCCTATCTGTGACACTGAGCATATAACAGAGTTTATCCATGTTAGTTGCATTTAACATTAACAGTGGTGTCCAGAGTAGTCGCAGCTTAATGCAAATTAGCAGCAGCTTGTAAACGACAACAACAATAATGCAGCTAACATGAATCCTCTCTCTCTCCTTTCTGAAAATTAAACAGCAACAACAACACTTCAGCAGCATACTGTCTGCTCTCTCTGACATTAAGCACTGTTAACAGTCTTCAATGTCAGCAGGTTTACAACACTTCAAGTGTGTTATTCGCACTCTATTTAGGATTTATTTATTTGTAGTAATAAAGCCTAATTAATTGCACTGTTATGTTGTCTATTTAATTTCAATCACTTTTCATTGCAGGCGGAAATTGAAAACAGACAAGTTGCACACGAAATTCTCTCTGCTGTCTCACATTTGTTTTGTTGGTCACTCGACGCGGACTCCAAGAGAATGTCTGCTGCTGTTACTGCGCTGCTGCTGCAGACGTTCAGTGTCACGATGTGGCATCTCTGTCGTGTCTGGCTTGAAATCCCTGATTTAATGGCGTGGAAAATTAGAAAACGTTTGCAATCTGCAGACTGCGTTGGCTGCTGTCAAACTGGCAGACTGGCCTCGATTTTGCTAGGGTCACACAGCGCGGCTGGCATTGACAATTGTTGAACGTCCGCCAAATTGCCAGCTCAACAAGAGAGAGGAGGGCAGGGGATTAAGTCTGATACCTCGGCTCAGGTGCTGGCGAGAATTGCAGGTAATGACTTCATAAATTAAAGCCAAAACATACTTAGAAACGGAAGGAAGGTGGGAAAGAGAGTACTGTGGGTGTGTGGGAGTATGCTGTAGGTGTGTTTGTGTTTGTGCTTTGTGTGTGTGTGTGCTATCTGTATATGTGTGTGTCTTCCTTCCTAACTTTATTCAAATGAAACACAGGCGCCTTTTTGTGGCTGCGCTTCTTCCTTCCGTGTGCATTTTTAATGAAGTTTTCGCCTTGTTGTTGTTGTTTTACTGGCGGTTTTTTGTTTCACGACTTTAGCCACGCCTACTACGCCCTGGGTACGCCCACATCTTTAGCGGTCTAGCTTGCCAAGAGGCTCAGCTGCTCAACAGTCTCTCTCCCACGGCACACACTAATAAATGTGTCTGCCGGCGCAAGTCTACAAAGTGCTTTTAATTAGTTGTGTTAGCTTTTCACGGAAAAGAGTTTTCAGCGGAAAAAGACATAGAGAAAAGCCTTCCTTCCTCCCCTCCTCCTTTCTTCCCCCCTCTGAGGCTTTGCTTAACAAGTTGAGTGTTAATTTTTATGGCAAGTTTTTGTCTTCTTTAGTCTCTAGCTGCTTGTAATGTATGTTTAACTGAACATAACCTCACTTTGTTCAGCTCTCAAACGGTTATGTTAAACCCATAATTATAGCTATTGCATGTTCTATTCATAATATATGCAAAATGGCGAAAAGTTTATCTATTAATCAGCATCAATTTCAAGCCCCGAAGCGCCTTTAATTTATCAAAACTTTGCATATGCTACATCATTGTGAGTTATGCGTGTTTGCCTGCAGTTCCCTTTTTTTGGCAATTTGCCAGCTGACTGCACAGCAGTAGGTACTGTATATTGTGGGGAGTGTGTTCTGGGAAACAGCTTAGCCACAATTTTGTCAAGGTGAAAATTAGTCATGAGGAAAGAAATAACATGAGGCAAATTGAACACAAATTGAATTGATTTATACAGCAGAAAAGGCGAAATATGGCCGAAATATAGTTGAAATATGGGCGAAATATAAGAGAAAGATTTCAGGGATATCATAGAGTTCACATTTAAGCGATCTTAGGCGAAATCTTGACTAAATAAAAGCGAAAGGATAGCCAAATGTAATTGACATTCAAACAAAATTCTGAAGTTGCTCTAGATGTCGCAGACAGACGATTCTGGTTAGTGGGATTAGTTTATAGGACATATAAAACAAGCGATATATAGTCGAAATAAGTATAGACAAAAAATGAGTGAAGCTCAGGAGAAATATAGAAAAAATATTAGCAAAATTTAGGGAATATAAAGGCGATTTAAAAGAGCTTACGTTCAAGAGATTGTTGTAGATTACTTTGGCTTTAACAATTTCATATGGAGTTGACAAATCTCTCAACGATTTTGGCAGAGATTTTCGTAGCTAAAACAAATGTAACTTACTTAAAAAGACCATTTGAAAGGAGAAATACATTAGATATATAGGTGAAATCAATGAGATTTTACAGTTGTCGCACTTATTCATCTTTGGGGATTCCTTTCGCTTCAGTAATTTAATGAAAATTCATTGGCATTGATTTGGGAAACGCAAAACTTTCTTCAAAGTCGACCCCTTAATGTCTTGCTAGTCAAACCCCTTTGCTCAACTGCCCCTCAGCCCTTTGACTGTGGATGCTTTGTGCGTGGCAAACCGCATGTGTAAAATGTGTCATAAGCATTTGTGGAGTGTGTGCGCTGCGATGCATGCCAAAAATGGCTCAAAAACTCACACACACAGAGAGAGAGCAGGTGCCAAATGGCAGGTGGCAGAGATGGGACAGTTGGGATGAATGTGGCACAAGAGGGGAATGAGGCAGAGAAGGCGGTTCTGTTGCCTGGCAACTGTCAAGCAAAAGTCAAAACCATAAGTCAAACCACACACAACAAACACGACTCAAGGTGGTTGCAGCTTTAGTTGCCACTGTGTGTGCGTGTGTCTCTCTCCATATGTGTGTGTATGTCTCTGTGTGTGTGTGTGCGTACCTCATGTTGGTGTTTGCGGCTTGCAAGCCACACAAGGCAAAAGATTGTGGCAGCTTTAAGCCGCCTTCAAGGCGTGTCAAACCCTCAAATTTTTTGCTGTTAGTTACATTCAAGCCCTGTAACTGTTGTCTAGGCCTCGTTTAATGTATGCAAAACAAGAGCAGCAAATGACATGGCCTAATGCTAATGGTCTGCCTTTGATCTGCCCCCATAGTGGCAAGCGAAGGAGGGCAGGGCTGCACCCTGGCTAGCTGCAGCCTGGCTAGACTTTAATCTATCTTTGAGGGGGGCCTGTCGTTTATTTCGTCGCTTTCTTTGACATTTACTCTGCGTTTTTTTCTATCCTGCACTTCTATTAACAGTTTTTTTTCTAGAGGGGGAATGGGTGGAGTGAGTGGTGGAGCTGGGGCAATCAAAATCAGGGCTTACATTACACACGCACGCGTCGCTGAACGGAAACGGAAACTGGCAAAGCAACAGACGGAAGTGTTCGCTTGCCTCTGTCGCCGCGTTGAATCTACGACTCTGTGTGTGTTTGTAGTTGTTGTTGTTCGCAATTCAATTTAAATGCCACTCCCAGTCCGCATTTCCAACCCCACTTCCGACTCCCCCTTGCCATCCCCTCTCTGTCCATCCTCTTTCTTCGCCCATAAATTTAAAGCCAGTTCACTCTCTAAACAGTTTGCATGAGCTTGTTTAATTACGCTGCCACGCCCCTATACAGCCACGCCCCTTGCATTTTTCACATACACACACACCAACACCCCAAACACAGCTAATTAGTCAGTGAAGTGGGGAGGTTTGGGGGAGGGGGTAGTGGCATGTCAGCGCGTGTTGGAAATCAACAAGCGCAGATAGCGTCAAATTTATAACACGAATTTGAAGCTTCACAACTAGAGCAGGTCAGGGAACCTTTGACAGAGGGGGGGGGGGAGGTATAAAGCTCATATCTAATTTTGCAATCAGTTAACCCTGCTTTTCCACTACACACCTCTCTCCCTCCCCCCTGCACTCACTGCCCCTGTACAATAGCAAACGTGTTCATCGAATTAATGTTTCTCGGAAACCGAGCGAAATGTGAAGCTTTTTAATGAAGTGCACACCCCCCGCTCGCTCTATCCCTGCACTTCCCTTTCTCCTCCTTTGTATAGTTCCCTTTGCTGCAAGCCCGCCCTCTTTTAACACTCTGAACACCCCCTTTTTGTAGTCAGGCCGAAAGCAAACAATGCGCTGATTTATGACACCTTGAAATGCAAAAGGCAAATCGCATGTTAATTACATTTTGCCCCCTCCTCCTCCTCCTTCTTCCATGGTTCTCTAGAGAGCACACGCAACACACATGCAACAGTATGTTGCATCTACCATGCCAGCTACGATCGGGTTGCACATTAATATTGGCTTGTCAAAACAGTTGGCCAGCAGAAGAAACTAGAAGCCAATATGAGGCAACAAAGGCAACTCTGGCTTCACTCCTGCCCCATTGCCTCACCTCACCACTGCCCCAGCTCCCCTTGCCTTTACCTTACCTTATGCTTCCCGTCTTGCCCTCGCCCCTTATTGCCTTATGCCTTGCCCAATTCCAACCTCAACTTGCCTTGCTCTGCCCTCCGCTGTTTTGCCTCTACCTCGACCCGTCTGGCCTTGCCTAGCCTTCCTGCTTGCCCTGCCCCAGCTTGCCCCTTTCTTCTTACCCTCACCCCGCCTTGCACCTCTCACATTGCGCACTTTGCACTTGCCACAGAAACCACATGCAATATACCTTGCAGTTGCCTTGCAGCAGCAGAGGCGCAGCAGGGGAGCAGGGGAGGGAGCCAGACGCGGCACCACTGGGCAATCAACTGGTGTTTCAGTTTCCATTAAGCCGCACTCACACACACACACACACATGCACCTGGCAGCGTCTCGAGTTTTTAGCGCTAACCAAAACCAGCAACAGAGACCTTCCTTTTACTCCTGCCTCCTGCCCCAAAAAGGCAGCAAGAAAATCCCAAAACAAATGCCAAAATTGCCCAGAGAGAGTAAACAGAGAGAGAGAAAGGAACTTCGCTCACTGGAAAGGTACAGGGAAAGCAGGAAATATAAACGGCCAACCCCTCATAGACACTCGTGACGTCACTTGGGCAATTTTGAAGGGGAAATTGAAGCCAGTGCCAGTGCATGCAGCCTCGACTTAATTGCTGCCTGACATTTATTGCCGCGTGTATTGCCTGCAGTTAGGACAGGAGAGTATAGACTGGAGAGGGGAGTGAAAAGAGGGTAGAGGGTAATCGGGAGTGTGTTCAAACAGCAAACAGCAGACAATGTCCGCGCATATATCACGGCAATCTAAAACGGTGCTGTGGCTCGACTGGCTGGCAAATTGATGCCCGTCGAATCTGTCGCGATAACTGCTGCGTGTCATGGCCAGAGAAACTGCGAATTGAGAGAGAGAGATTGAGATGGAAATGCAGACGAGACAAGTGTTGCTCGGCCACGTAAAGCAAGTCAAGCAGACGAACGTGCAACGGCAGCATATAACACAATTAGGGGGTAAGCTAAATAAGACAGCAAACTAGCAGAGTTGGGGGACAGGAGGCTGGGATTAGTCGCAGGTTAAGATTGCAAGCCTGGACAAGGAGAATTCAAGTTAATTCAATGAGAATTTCTACAAAAATTAGTATGTTTTCTTACGGTCTTTAAACAGAAACAACTCGTAATCATATTATCCAGGAATATAAATATAGAACTTGATAGAGGATGTGCTTATTTGAAGCTTCACCTACTTGCTTCTTTAAGGTATTTTGCATTGCATACTTGCAGGCTGCGCATTCTATACAACCACTAATCTTATTACTTAAATAACTTCCATGTTTACTGTTGTATGGCAGACAAATAAATTATAAATACAGATTGTGACAAGTATTGAAGACACTGAAAAAGAACGGGCTTGGTTTAGAATAACGCTTGCAATTAGATTTTTATAGATATTCAAGGGCGGAAAGGGGTGTGGCCAAATTCTAAAATTCTTCTTTTCTTTCACTTTATTCTTTATGGCATTACAAAAGATTATGATCGCAAAATCTGATAGCACTAGCTATTTTAGTCTTTGAGATGTAGCTGTTTATGCAGACAAAACACGATTTGCCCCCATGCGGATGGCTATATCATTTCAGCTTTGACCATAGATGGAGGAAAAGAAGAAGGTCTGCTTCATACATTTTTGTTTTTCATAAAGTCATAAAACTCCACAATTCCATGGATAGAGTAGGTAAGAAAACTTTGATAAATCAGCAAATTATAATAACTTTCTTTAATTTCATACTGCAAATCATTTATAATATATCAAGATAAGGTAATATCCGCAATAATCAACTGTAGAAGCCACGTTTTGACAGCTTGAAACCTCTGTGTAAAGTACTTTCAGCAACATCACATGCAAATGGTCAGGCATGAAATGAATAGAGATATTATATCACAAGCAATCCGACAGCTATATGAGAGTATAATCACAGTAATTACGGCCACGCTACATACAGTTCGAATGTCACATTTGCATTACAAATACCCTGTAGGGAGAGGGTATTATGCACATTAAATATATACACAAATACAATATATAGTATGTTTATATGTTGTACAAATCGGCATAAAGTTAGCGCAGCTCGAGTTAAGCTCCATGGGCAAAGAGTCATGGCAACAACAAAATGCGTTTGGACGGGATTAAAGTCGAAACACGCAACCAGGCCAAAACATATGCCAATAAGAAGGAGCAGGAAAGCAGTGCGAGGGAAAGTGAAGCACAAATTGCAAAGTAGGAAAGAGAGGGGGAGAGGGGGAACACGAACGAATGGGCGCAATGGGGATTGGGATCAGCGACAGTAGCACACGCAAATGGGAATGAACGAAAATAAACTGATAAGCGACAGCCTGAAAAAACAATGCCAGCTGAGAAGGGTGGGGGGAGGTAGATGCAGCAAGGAGGGGCCAAGAGCCAGAGCGGGGGGCGGAGGTAAGAAAATATGTTGCATGCGACGACAGCGACAAACAAATAAACAACGTGACGCAACCAACAAACAAACAAACAAACGGATAGACGAATAAACTCACGCTCTTTTGTTTAAGAGAGAGAGAGAGAGAATGGGGTGGGGGGACGGAATCAACTGACAAATGAATGCGAGACGACAGCAGTATGAGTTGCCAGTCTGTGTGTGTGAGAGAGAGGGAGGGAGACAGCGCGACTTTCGGGCAATGGAAATCAATTATTCATGCGCTCGGCCACGCAGCTGAAAAGTATGCACGGCATGCGACAACGCAGCCACCGTCCGAAAGTATGCAACAGTTTTTGCAGCTGCCGACAGACAACAGCGAAGCACCCACTCTCCACCTCCCTCTTCTATCTATTTCCCACTTTCTGTCTCCCTTTCTTCCCCGCTCCCTCATACTCTCTTTAGCTCTGTCTTTCACTGTTTGGGCATTTGTTTGTGTTTGATTTGCGCCAACTGTGATTAAAGGGCAACTCGCCTGAGCCGGCACAGGTAGCGCGTTAGGGATGTAGAGAGGCGTGGCCAGTAAGCTGCCGCCCACGTGCAACGTTGTGCAAATGAAGTTTAATACAAAAGCAGCCAAATCAGACGAAAAGCAACGCCCAAAATGAAAGGGAAAAGTGAACAATAAAAATCTGTTGCAGTTACTTAAAGGTTTTTATGATTATATACAAATATTGTACCGCCACTGTTTATTATATTATTATATCATAACCACATCTCTCTTACTACACTTTTTACACTTCACTAGCTTCCCTTGCTTACTATCTAGTCGTGCATACCTCACAAGCAGAGCCCGATTGAACAGTCAACTAAGTAGGGACTCTCCAGTGGAGGGTACTAATTAAATTTGGCCACCGGCGACGGTTACATTGATGCACACACGCAGATAGACAGAGAAACAGAGAGAGAGAGATCCCGTGAGGACTGCTCGGCTTAGACAGGCAGCTTTCTTTGCCCAGTCGGGGAGCAGTAAGAGGGAAGGGGGAGAAGAGGAAACGACATGCTTTCAGGCGTAAAGTGTTTGATTATGGTCATTTATTCAGTTCTGTCTGTAGACCAATTCGCTCTTGTTGTTTGTGTCTACTCTACGTAGGTGTGCAAGTGGAACGTGTAGTCTTTCCCCCTCCTCCTCCCTTCTCTTTCACCACCGCCTTCCCTTTGCTTGTGTGGGGTTGCCATGGATTTTGGTTTTTGGGCTCTCGCATCATGTTTATGTCTGAGCGTACGATTAAAATCGCATACATCAGCGCAGCTCAAAGGGGGCACGATGTGGTCTGTCTAAAGGGGGCGTGGGCGGAGCGGGGCGGGACAGGCAGGCGTGGCCAGACAGTCGCGGCCTCGGTCACTAATTTGTGTGCAATCGCGCGTTTAAACGGTGTTGTTTATTAATGCATTTCGTTTACCATGTAATGCAAAATGCACAATGCAAAATGCACAATGTGCTTTTTGTTTTTGTTTGTGTTTTACTTTTGTCTTTCCTCTTCTCTTTCTGCCTTTTTCTGCCAAAGTCAAACGCAGCGAGCTGAATGAAAATCTCTCGCAAAGTGAAACGAAAACAACGACAAAAGGGAAAACTAAAACGCGACTTAATTAAGCCGTCATGAACTGCAAAAACACGTGACATGCACAGAGAGAGAGAGTACTGAATGTGTGTATCATGGTGTGTGTGTGGGAGTGTAGATGTGTGTAGTGATATGTGTGTGTAGATGATATGCGTGTGTATGATATGTGTGTGCCTGCTCCTTGGCCACTCAAAGGCAACGGCTCCTCCAACACACACGGCAAACATGGCGCATGGCGCAATGCTGCACTGACCTTTCAACTCTCCCCTAGTGCCGGACTTCCCCTCGCTGCCCTGGGGCTAAAAAAGCAACTGGTGATGCGTATCGCAAAGCGCAGTGTAAAAAAATGCAATAATCGAGCTCGTTTTTGGTATGCCTGTGTGTGTGAATGTGTTTTCTCTCTTTTCGCTTTTTCCAAAAGCACCACAAATGCGTTTAATATGACGCCCCTTGCCAAGGCGGAAGGGACTGCAGCTGAGGGGGGAGGGGCCACATAAACAACTATCGGATATGTTTTCTTTCTCGTGTCCATGTCAAAGTTAACGGACAGTTTTAAATGTAGACCCCCACGTGACCCCGCTCGAACCACACACCCCTCTGCCATCACTCACCGACAACCATCAGTTCAAGCAGTTTCAAGCAGTTCAATGCTTTCTTAACAGCGCTCTGTTAGCGAAAAAACAAGCAGTTTTTCATTTGGAATAACGGAATTTTTTTTCGTTTTTCAATTTGAAATTGCGCCAAAACTAGAAAAGCCAGCGACATGCGGTTTTTTTAATTGTTATTTTTGTTCCTTTTCTTGCGGTACCACAAGATTCCAAATTCATTTACTGTACAGCTTGTCCTAGAGAAGGCCGTAAAGTTTTAGCTATTTTTTTCTGTTTCTCGTGCATTTTTAAAACGAAGACCGTTGGAAATACGCCCGTGTGGCGCCCAGAGGGGGCGTGGCGGGGGTGAAAATTGAATTTTAACAGTGCCCTGTAAAGAATTCTTTATTTGAGCAATAACTATAGCATGCTATTAGGCGATTGCAGAATATCAAAAATCCACACCTATACTTAACATTTCCCCTCTTCTAAGGACTATTTAAGTCCCATTGAGCTGGGCCACACACCCTCGTTTCTATTTATAAATTCCCCCTTATTTAAGGACCATTTAAGTCCCATTGCCCTGAGGCACACCCTCATTTCAATTAGTAAATTCCCCCTTATCTAAGGAAATTTTTAAATCCCAGTGAGCTTAGACACACCCCATTTCTAGTTGCAAATTCTCCATTATCTAAGGAGTATTAAAGTCCCATTAAGCTGAGACACACAATTTGTAAATTCCCCTTATGTACGGACTAATTCCCAATCAATTCAGTACTATTTAAGTCCCAATCAACTAAGGATTATTAAATTCCCAATCAACTAAGGACTATTTAATTATTACAAATTCCATATTTCAATTCTCAATTTTCCCTTTCAAAGGACTATTTATATCCCTCTATATTTAGGCATAAGTCCCTAATACCGGACTGTACCCACTTTATGTTCAAATGAACATTATAACCTGTGCAACAACCAATCACTCCGAAGTAGAAAATACCAAATCTTTAGTTATCACCAGTTGGTTCCTTATACAGGATACAATTAAACCAGCCAATTAGCAGAGAAATGTACCAAATATCCCCTTGTAATTTAGGCAGTCGCATCATTGATTAACAAATTAACGCAAGGTAGTTTATCTACCAGGTTAAATTAACCGAAGCATTGCATTTCAATGGCCCACATATTGAGTTATATTTTTGTAATGCTACAGGAAATCATGAATCAATAAATAATGTGGCCTTAAGATTCCGCAGTCTGCAAGTAACGTTTTTATTTTTACATCACAGCAGTAAGCAAAGAAATGCACCACAATTGCTCACAGCAAAGTACGTAACCCAACAGAAAAGTACTGCACTAAGCAGCTGCCACAGGGTGTTTCGGATTTACAATGGTTTTAAGCTTGACTAAGCCATGGCATTTTTAAGTTTTCCACTAGGGAAATTTCGCTATACGTTTTTTTTTTCAAAAGATAAAAAGCAAACAAATTTAGAATTAATTTATGAAAAATAAAATATTTATGTTATTTTAAACATTCCCTAACATCATTAAGCTAGTTTCAGATTTGCCTTACTACCTCATCATCATGGTCTGATTACAAAGTTTTCAAGTACAAATATTGTAAAATGGCCATAATGGCAACCCTCAACTTGCCCCACTTTGCCCCACTTTGCCCCACTTTAATAAACGCTCAAGTTGTTTGCCCAAAAGACACCCAATGAAGCACTATCAGTGCACATACTGTTGTTTTATCACCTAATGTGACATTGGTTATTGCGTGTGATAAGAATCCCAGAAAAAGATATCGTTCGCACACTAAAATAGTATAATATTATTTGTGCTTCAACACGCGCTACACAAACGTCTATCTCAATCAGCAATACTCTCAGCGCAAAAGTCGCGTCATCGCAATACACTATGGAAGCAAATAAGCAATCCCCCCCACTCACTATGAAAACTAATGAGGTACCCCCGGTCCATATGCGTATCGCATATTTAGACGTATGTACACACACACACACCTACACATGTTTACACTTGCCGTGGAATACATAGCACGTATCTGCTAATCTAACAACCGATAAGTTGTGAATATATTCTAAGACAATAATATATTATATATGAATTGACCCCCGAACAGAGGGAATACTCAAATGAATGATATAGAAAAGGGAAATTTCGTAATACATTGATTAAAAACATATTCTGGGCTCTCTGCATACACACCCAACTTTTACGGCCCTCTAGGGATGAGTTCGTAGAAAGTTACAAAGAGATAATGACTAAAAAGCAAAGATTTTAAAACTAGTTGATGACGCTATTAAATGCACAGTGGTATAAGGTGCGCAAATAAAGTCCAAGTCCATGTAACTAAGTTTACTAAATTATATATAACAAAATTTGCGATGCCATTTTTTATATCTCCCTCAAAAACATCACCACAATCAACAGATATTTTTTATAAATTATTTTAATTAAATATATTCGTTAATAATTCCAAAATTAAGGATCTGACCCTTTAACATTTTTGTATAAATTAATTTAGAAACAAATTTAATTTGATATAAATAAATACAAATATATTGTGTTTTCTTTTTATTTTTAGATAGTTTTATACATATGTATATTATATTTTGTTTATATATATAAGAATACGTATGTATGTATATGTTAAAATATTCTGTATACTATTAACTCTGTCCCACTGTACCCGCTTTGTTTATTCATGTTGCGAGAGCCGAAAACGCGACACAGCGCGACAAAATATCGTGAGGTTCCCCGTTGAAAACAAATAGCGATATAATGCCGGGTCTCTCGCATTAATCAAGTCAGTCACACGCGCATTTTGAAAGCGATCATTTCGTGGCAGCCACAGCAACATTTTGGAAATATGGTGAAAATAAAGAACGACCAAAACATAACGGTGCCCGAGTACCTTAACGAGGCTTTCTTCACCGAGACCTTGGAGGAGGGTCTGCGCGAAACCAAAGTCACTCTGCACGAGATCAACTTCGCGTGGGGTAGCAACCCGGGTGATAACTATTGCTCGGCAATCTATCAAGTGCAGTTAGACTTTGCACGTTGGATTGACGGAAAAGAGTCGGAGAAGCGGGAGCAACACTCTCTTATAGTGAAGACAATTCCTATTACAAAAGATACGAAGTTCCTCGAGGATAACAGTGTATTCATCAAGGAGAAACAGACATACACAGATGTGTTGCCCCGCTTGAATATACTCAGCAATGGCAGCACTTTCGGACCCAAGTGAGAGAGTGAAAGAGAAACAGAAAGTGTATATTATATAATCGACATCTGTTTATAGGTATTACTACTCCGTCAAGGACCCAGTGCAGACCATTGTCTTCAACGATCTTAAGGTGGAAGGCTTCCGCACAGCATCCCGCGAGGCGGGCCTTGACTGGGCGCACGCTTCGTTGATTCTGAAGAATCTGGGAAAACTTCATGCCACTTCGATGGTGCTGGCCAAGAAGGTTAGTCCATTTCACACCCTGACTAAGCTGACTTCTGACTAAACTGATATCTCATCTATCCATTTAGGATCCAGAGATCGTCAAGCAATACCACAGCGGCATGCTGAGCGAGGCTACTCTCCTGAAGACCGACACCTTCGAGAACATGTTCGGTGCCTTCCTGAAGGGTCTCATTGGTGCCACCACCAAGTGGGCTGGCTATGAGAAGATTTCCGCACACCTTCAGCGTTTATCCGATAACTTCCGCAAGATTTTGTTGGATGCTTCCAAGCCTAAGCCAAATGATCGCTACGTGGTGCTCAATCATGGTGACCTGTGGACCACCAACTTCATGTACGCCTACGATGATGCCGCGAAGCCGGAGGTACCAACACGAGCCATCTTCATCGACTTTCAACTGCCGTTCTACGGCAGTCCCGCCTGCGACTTGAACTTCTTCCTGAACACCAGCGTCAAGCTGGAGCTGCTGCAGCAACGTCGCGAGGACCTTATCAAGGTGTACTATGAGTCCTTCAAAGAAGCCCTCGAGTATGCACGCTACGGAGGCATTCCCAGCTACGATGATTTGCTCTTCGAGCTGCGTAATCGTGAGATTTACGGCATATTTGGATTGTTTGCCTTCCTGCCCATGATCACAATGCCCAAGGAACTGGCACATGACAACAGCATCGAGAACATGAACGATGAGGCCTTCAAAGCGAAGAAAATGGAGGCCATTTTCTCGCAAAAGTTCCTCAATGATTATCACAAATGGGGACTGAAGAGGGCAGAAGAATTGGGCGTCTTCAATGATTACTAAGTCGGACTATAGCCGAGCTAAGGGTTGAACAAGTGTCGAGGCGCACACACAGGCACCAGACCAGATCGAAACCAAGTCCGGCTGACTGTCGACTGTTGCTATGATTGTTATGTCATATTTGTACTACTACATATGCATTGTATACGATTAAGCTCTTTGTAGGGTCGAGTTCAATTAAAGTGATCTAAAGGTTGTTTTCTTTAATTAATCAGTTTCAATTGGGAAACCCTATTTTTAGTACATTTAGTACATTTAGTATTTTTAGTAACTACAGTGAGATAATAGATATATTGTATATAGCGACAGTTACTTTCATCTAAGCTGAAAACTAATAACACATTTAACTGTAGTTAGGCAGTAATGTAACTTTCGTCCAATTTCGAAACATCGTTACAAACAATTTCAAACAGCAAAGTCCGCACAAAATCTTTTGTCACACAATTGAATTAAACAGACGTTCGCAGACATACATATAAGCTAAGACTAGCAACGTCGGGGTCAGCAATTGGTAGCAGCAGACTCGATCATTAACGCTGATCATGAATTAAATAGTTGGTGGGTTCAGAGCCCTATGGGTGATGATAAGGATTGTAGTGCACGTTTATAAGCAAAGCATATACACATAAAGTAAAGCATATTCCAATAAAAATAAATAGCATTTCATGTATGATTCCGTTCAACATTTACTTATAGTAGCGCCATTAACTATGAACTGGCTCTGTTTATTTCTATCTCGAAAGTCGGGCAATCGTTTGGCACGACATAAAACCGAAATGTTCGTTGTAGATAACAAAGCATGACTAGTGTCCAGTCTTTCCGATTAATCAAATCAGTCGTACGAGCAGTTCGCAAGCGGTCGCATTGTTGGAAAAAATATGGTGAAAATAAATAACGAGCAAAAAAATAAAGATACCTGAGTACCTCAACGAGGCGTTCTTCACTGAAACATTGGAGGAGGGTCTGCGAGAAACGAAAGTCACTCTGCATGAAATCCACTTCACATGGGGAAGCAATCCAGGTGATAACTATTGCTCGGCTGTCTATCAAGTGCTTGTTGACTTTGCACGTTGGATTGACGGAAAAGAGTCGGAGAAGCGGGAGCAACACTCGCTCATTGTGAAGACAATTCCCATTACAGAAGATACGAAGTTCCTCGAGGATAACAGTGTGTTCATCAAGGAGAAACAGACCTAGATGTGTTGCCTCGTTTGGACATACTCAGCAATGGAAGCACTTTCGGACCCAAGTGAAAGAGTGAGAAGAGAAAGTGAATATTATATAATCGTCATGTGTTTATAGGTATTACTACTCCGTCAAGGGCCCAGTGCAGACCATTGTCTTTAACGATCTTAAGGTGGAAGGCTTCAGCACAGCATCCCGCAAGGCGGGCCTTGACTGGGCGCACGCTTCGTTGATTCTGAAGAATCTGGGAAAACTTCATGCCACTTAGATGGTGCTGGCCAAGAAGGTAAATCCATTTTGTACACTACTTTTCTCTAGTTCTAAACTGATGTCTCATCATCCATCTAGGACCCAGAGATCGTCAAGCAATACCACAGCGGCATGCTGAGCGAGGCGGCCCTCCTGAAGACCGATTCCTAGGGAAACATATTTCGTGGCTTTCTGAAAGGTCTCATCGAAACATCAAGCAAGTGGGCTGGCTACGAGAAGATTTCCGCACACCTTCAGCGTTTATGGGACAACATTCGCATGATTTTGGTCGATGCTTCCAAGCCCAGACCTAGTGATCGCTACGTGGTGCTCAATCATGGTGATCTGTGGACCACCAACTTCATGTACGCCTACGATGATGCCGCGAAGCCGGAGGTACCAACACGAGCCATCTTCATCGACTTTCAACTGCCGTTCTACGGCAGTCCCGCCTGCGACCTGAACTTCTTCCTTAACACCAGCGTCAAGCTGGAGGTTCTGCAGCAGCGGCGCAAGGACCTTATCAAGTTGTACTACGAGTCCTTCAAGGAAGCCCTGGAATATGCACGCTTTGAAGACATTCCCAGCTACGATGATTTGCTCTTCGAGTTGCGTAGTCGAGAGGTTTATGGCCTATTTGGACTGTTCCAGTTCCTACCGATGATCACGATGCCCAAAGAGCTGGCCCAAGACAACAGCCTTGAGAACATGAACGATGCTGTATTCCAAGCTAAAAAAATTAAGACAATTTTCTCGCAAAAGTTCCTCAATGATTATCACAAATGGGGTCTGAAGTGGGCCGAAGAATTGGGAGTTTTCAAGGATTACTAAGCGTACGCCAGGACTGCGTGTAATGTAGATATTAAATTGTGTACATCGTACATGATTAAGCTCTTTGTGCAGTCGAGTTCAATTAAAGTGATGTAAGGATAGTTTTCTTCAATGAAACCCATCGGTATTTTATTTAGGAAAAACTATTTTTAGCATAATGTGGGATAAAGACTCATTCAAATGAGTGACCTATTTTCCATTACATACTTTCATCTTCCTTTACTAATCCGTAAATTAGATCAATTATTTTTGAAATAAAAATTGCACATCAAAAGCATCGCTCGATTATCCAGTTTCCAACCGATGAATGCATTTCGATTAAGCCAATCAAGAGATGCAGCTGAGCGCCATGCGGCGATGCACCCAAAGACAAACTCGTCCATTGGGGTTAATTGGAAGAAGCCAACTGGCCAACTGGCGATGGAATTGATTTTCTCTCTCTCCATATAAAGCGCACAGTTCGCCAGTCGATCAGATTTATTGTCAACTGAAATGTCGGACCCAACGGCAACGCTACCGCTCTACCTGACGCCGCAATTCTTCAGACGTTGCCTGGAGCACGGTCTGCAGCGGCAGGATCTAAAGGTGCTAGACGTGCAACTGAGTGATCTGACGCGTGGCGGGGAGAACTATTGCAGTAACATCTATCGGGCACAGATAAAATATCAGTCCGCAGATCGTCAGCTGATCGAGTGTTCGTTGATCGTGAAGTGCATGCCAGCAGAGAAGCAGGCCATCCTGGCTAGACTGCATATCTACAACAAGGAGACACTCTTCTACACGCAGATCAAGCCCAAGCTGGAGGCGCTTATGTGGCGGGCTAGTCCTAGCGAGGATCCCTGGACTTTGGGTGCCAGGTGAGAGGAAGAAGATCGTTCCATGCTTCATTGACCCACTTTCCCCCTCAACACAGACACTTCTACTCCACAACGCAGCCAGAACAAACGATTATCTTTGAGGATCTGTGCTGTGAGGGATACCAGCTCAAGTGTCGTCAACTGGGCCTGGATCTGCCTCATGCACTGCTCGTAATGCGCAAGCTGGCACAGTACCATGCCCTGACAATGATCATGGCAGAACACGAAACTGAAACTATTGTAGATCGTTATCCCTTTGGCTTGCTGCACATGGACGCCATTAAATCACAGCCTTTTAAGTTGCTTTTCGGCACGCAGCTACTCAAGCTTGCTGCGTTGATCAGCGAGTGTGAAGGATTTGGTACGATCACCAGAAAGCTTTATCGCTATCATGAGCACTTTACAGATAGGGTGCTCAAGTCAGTGTATCCACTACGTGGTGCACTTAACGTGCTCAACCATGGCGATCTATGGGTGAACAATATATTCTTCAAGTACAATCAGCAGAACGAAGTGGAGCAGGCGAAGATCGTGAGTAAAGTTTAAACTGAGGATCGCTTATATATATGCGAGTGATGCATGCAACCTTCTTCCAGATCGACTTTCAGCTGTGCTTCTATGGCAGCCTGGGCTTCGATATCAACTACTTTCTGAACACCAGCCTGGAACTGGAGGTGATGAGGACCCAACGGGAACGTTTAATCGACGCATATTACGATGCTCTGGTCGATTGCTTGAAGCAGTTGCCCTGGGACAAGCCTCTGCCCACGCATGAAGATGTCTTGGCAGAGATTCATGCTCGCGAAGCCTACGGCTTTTTTGTGGCCTTTGGCTTCTTTCCCCTAATGAGCATGATTGGTGTGGACTCTGAGGACAACTCACTGAAGAACTTTCACAATGAGGACTTCGCTCGACAGAAAGTTCAGCTTATGTTCGAAGGAAACGCACGCACTCTGGAGAGTCTCAAGTGTACCTTGAAGCGCCTGGATGACTTGCACATCTTTGATTAAATTAAATTACAATCACGAGCCTCCATCGTATAATAATCTGTTGCTCTTGTCTGCTGAGAAAATGTAATACAAAATTTGTATTGTTCTTTAAATCACATGACTAGATCGACAGTCATATATCATCATAATTGTCGAATATAAAGTGAACTAGGCAAGAGTTTATTTGTTGTTTTATTTTGAGGTAGAGATATTTACCATAAAGAGTGTAAAACATTTTATAAAGCTGAAGATGTGTAGAGTACACTACTAAAAAACTACAAGACTTGAAGTAGTTAACAGCTATGATGCCAGTTAGAATAGCCATCTTAACAGCTGTTAACTAACAGAGCGAACTACCGTACCCTATTTATCTATAATTACTTAATAAATACATATCAATTACTAAATAAATGCACAGCCAAACCGGATAACTCCAAGCGATTTAAGTAAAATTTATAAAAACAAATGTAAAGCGAAATTAAGATAATAACTGTAGAAAAATTTTAAATATAGTAAATTATTATCTTGCCCTACTGACGGTTGAATACCCTCATAAAGAAGATAAGATTATAAGAAGATAATATTATAATTAGTTAGTTTCGGTCTTAAGAATATTTAGTTAAAAATATATTTAATTACATGTAGTCATATATATTTAATTACAGTAGTCATACAGAGAAGGGTACTTTTAGCCCTTTACTATAGATAGAGTATCATGTATAATACCCCCATTAAATTGTCGACCAGAGTAATCAAATAGACAAACAGAGTGAAAGAGAGAGAATGAGACAGAATGAGTGAAACACCTAAAGAATGAGAGAGGGAAAATGAACACGAAAGCAGTTACGTGATGCTGGCATCTGTCAAGGAGGTGCCATATGGATATGAATTGTTAGATCACACGGTTGACATAATCTGAAAAGTAGGTGGGCCTTGATAAGATTATTTCCGAGTTTCTCAGACTGCCCATCAAACTGAACAGGTCGATGCTATACGTTGCTATATAGGGAATTTTAATGGGATGCAAGCCGATTAGAATAAAGCAACTGGTCATTCTATCTCTCGCGTGTCGCGTGCACGAACGTTTGTTGATGCATATTAAACGAAATTATATACACCTTTAAAATATAAGTATGTGTATAACATATATTATATTATTAGGCCCGATTAATTGTGTACAATGTTAGCTTTGTGTGCCACACATATAAAGTGCCGCGATCGACGAACGCTTCTCAAAGCAACCTAAACAATCTTAACATGTGCAGCATTGTCTACGATCAGGAGCTGCAGGAGTCGCCTCCAAAGCATCTGGATGTGGCGCTCTTTGAAGAGGTGCTGGAGACTGCACTGCGCACTGCTCGGGTGCAGTTAGAGGGTATACACTGTAGCATGGGTAGTAGCACCGGGGAGAACTACTGCAGTCAGATCTATCGTGTGCGTCTCAAGTACAGACTGCAAACAGGAAAGAACTCAGTCAAGGATTCACAGCAATTGGCAGTCATTGTGAAGAGCATTCCACGCATCGAGTCTGTGGAGTTTATCGAGGATCTCCAGGTTTATCTCAAGGAGAAGATCACCTATTACGAGGTACTGCCGCGTCTCGAGCTGCTCATGCAATGCAAACGACGATTTGGACCTAAGTAAGTGTCTTATGAAGTGTAGAATACGGATTATAAATATTCTTTGTGATTTTCAGACTCTATCAATGCATTAAGATACCCCAGAATTCGCTTGTATTTGAGGATCTTGGCCAACATGGCTATGTGATGGCCTCACGTGAGAAGGGACTTGACGAGGAACATTGTCGTATGGTCATGGAGAGACTGGCAGAGTTCCATGCCAGTTCCATGGTACTGGCAATGCTGGATACTGAAATCTTTGATGCTTTCGGCGACGGCATGTTGTCTCCTCAGGGTCTGGCCAAGGACGATGGGCTGCTTATGCGTTTCTTTAGTGGCAACGGAGAACAGCTACACAAATTGATCAGCTCTTGGCCTGGTTATGAGCGGATTGCGGCTAAAATAGGTAAGTATATGGAACACCAACGGACGCATTTGGTGCGCGCTCAAGCACCGCTGGAGAAGGAGATCAAGGTGCTAAATCACGGAGATCTGTGGGTAAACAATATACTCTTCAAGTACGATGAGACATCACAGAAGCAGCTGCAGGATGCGATCTTCATAGACTTTCAGCTGAGTGTCTGGGGCAGTCCCGGCATCGATCTCAACTACTTCTTCTACACCAGCCTCAATCTGGATGTGCTAAAGCACAAGCGACCCCAGCTACTGAAAGTCTATCACAATCGCCTGACGGATACCCTGCTCAATTTAGACATGGGCGTGCCTGTACCTAGCTACGATCAGCTGCTGGCCGAGGTACATCGTCGTGAGGGTTATGGCTTCTTTGCCAACTATGGCATTATGCCCACCGTCAGCCAGGACAAGGCGCAGACCGCGGACAACAATCTGGAGAACTTTAAAGACGCAGATTTCGCACCAAAAGAAGGTCGAACAAATGTTCGCCTCGCCTCGCCTGGCCAACACTCTGCGCTTCACTTTACCGCACTTTGAACGCGCCGGAGTCTTTGATTGAAGGCGGGAGAAAACCAAATGTAACCCAAGGCGGGTACTTACCTGGTAAAGTGTCTGCATGCTAGCTTAGAATTATTGCACTAGTTTAGTTTAATAAAAGTACATATAAAACACAGTTTATAATAATTTGCAATAAAAATCTTAAGGGAATTTCGCGCACTTTTCACAGTCCCTTCTTTCTTTCGTTTCGCAGCTTTTGCATTTACCGCTGCAAGCCACGCAGCGCTGCCAGACTTAATTCAATGTTGCCAGCCTTATGCAAGAAATGCCATGAAAGCGAAATTTTTGTAATATTCAAAACGAAGTTGCCAGATTTCATTCAGAGCCGCGAACTCTTAAATCAGTTTAAAAGTTAAAATGAAAACATTTTAATTTATATTGTTTTACGTTTATTTTTTTCGTTGTTTTAAATAAAATTACAATTTTATGGTTTTCGTTAAAATTGCACAGTTTGTCTCATTTGCTTATTGAAATCACCACAAATTAAACATATATAGAAGAGGTCAATTGAAATGCAGCGTAAAACATTCCAATTGATTACAATGTAAATATATGCAAGCATGCATATGTATATAAAGATTCTACTTATATTACTTACAAACATCAATATCAGAATTCTCATCAACAATCAAAGGGCATCATCATTAATCAGTTAAACACTAGAATAAGGCATTATCCTTACTTAAACGCTGTTTGTTGAACCGCAGCTGAAGTTCCCAAACCGATTTGTATAAGTAATTTATTTAGCTTAATTAACTAGAACGACATTACGACTTTACGCTTATGTAAATGTGGGTTATGTGGCTTTTACTTTTCATTTCGTGTGTGTGCGTTTTTCTTCTATTTGTTCCGCGCAAGAGAAGGGAGAGATGGAGAGAGAGAGGGAGATTAGCTCCAGACATCGGCAGAGTAGCGTTTCTGTGCTTCCATTTTCTTCAGATACTGCACGGCATCCGCCTCGCTCATGTTGCCCTTAGTGGACAGGATTTTCGTTAGAATATTTCTAACATCCACAGCCATGTTCTTGGCATCACTGAGAGGAGGAACAGGGTAGAGGGTGAATATTAGAATGGGGAATCATCAAATAAGAAAGGCTATAACTTACCCGCAGATATAGAAGTGACCCTTCTTCTCTCCAATCACATCCCAAATAAGATCAGCATCCTTCTCGAGCAAGTGCTGCACGTAAATCTTCTTGTCCTGATCACGCGAGAAAGCCGTCTTCAGGGTAAGCGTTCCCTTCTTGGCCCACTCTTCCAGCTCGACCTCATAGATATAGTCCTCGCTGCGCTTGCGGCAGCCGAAGTAGAGCACTGACTCGCCGACCGTCTTGCCCTCATCGCGCAGGAACTGACGCTCCTGAAGGAAACCACGGAACGGCGCCAGACCTGTGCCAGGACCGACCATAATGATGGGCGTCTCTGGCTTTGTGGGCAATCGGAATTGTGACTTGCGTATGAACACAGGCACCTTGACCTCTTCACCGCCCGTGGGCTGCTTCTGCTTCAAGAAGGTGGTGGCAACACCCTTGTTAACACGACCAGTGGGTGTCTTGTACTCCACAAGCACTGCGGTCACATGCACATCTGTAGGATGCAGTTTAGCCGACGATGAAATGGAATAGTAACGTGGCTGCAGACGCGGCAACAACTCGCACACATGATCCAGCGGTGGCTTGCACGACTTAATGTCCTCAAGAATGTGCACAACATTACGGCAAGCATCCTGTATCCAGCTCTGATACTTCTCTTTGCCCTCCGGTGTGAGGGAAGCCATGCTACGCAGCAACTGCTTATCCGCATCGTCCGTGCAGTACTCAGCCAACTCCTTGAGGATGTGGGTACGTGGAATAGCCGTGATCTCCAAGTAATGCGTCAGAGCAGTGCGATAGGTGGTTGGGCAGGGGAACGGATGCTTCTTGCTGCTGTCCGTATCGGTGTTGATCAACGAGAATACCGTATCCAGTTCCGCATTGCAAAGCTGACCCAGTTTCTCTACTAGTGTCTTGTCGTTAATGGGATACATGGCCACATGGTCACCTGCATCGTAGCGCATCTTGGAGCCATCAATGCTCAGCTCGATGTGCATGCACGAGCGACCGCCTCCCTTGTGCAGTTCCCGATTGACACGAATGGGAGCCAGGAAGGGATTCTTGGCATCGAAGGGTGGACGCTGATTCTGCATAGAATGCAGGCGCGCAATTTCACCAGTGTAAATGCGATCAGGCTGCACTTCGGGTTGCTCTAGCAAACGGTACTGACGAATCAACACCTCCTCGCCACTTCCCTCAATGCCGAAGTGATCGCACACAGCTGGCCAGAAGCGATCCTTCCACGTAATGAAGTCATCTTCAATGCTGTGAATCGAATTAGTTATTAATTGTTTGTTATTTTATAAACTAATCTGTTCCTCACTTTGCATCATCATCACCCAGTCCCAGCTCGAAGACGCGATTCGCGCCCAGTTCCTCCAGACGCTTGTCCACATAGATTGCCACTTTGTTGTAGTGCTCATAGGTTTTGTTGCCCAGACCGAAGACCTGAAGTAGAAAATGGAAAACAATTAGGAATTTTACTCAGCAATGTGTGGGCCACATCAATCTAACTATTACCACATGCTGGGCTTGTCTGTCTACGCTTTTTATTGGTTTATTACATAAATTATTTAACAGCCAGATGAAAGTGCGCCTCGTCCACTGATTGCGACGCGTGCCAAGGTTAACGGCGCCGCAAGCGCCACCGACAGCGATGCCGGCAAACGTGTTCAACATTGCGGCTTTTTATTTTTCTACTTCCCGCATGCGAAATCGCTTCACATGGCAAAGGTTTTCATTCAGCACTTTGAATTATTTTAATTATCAATAATTCACGTTGCAAAAACAACAACAAAACCCAAACGCAGTAAACACATATTGCGCAACAGTTGTGTGTGCGCGCGGCGTGTGCACACACGTTTTACTAACAGCTGACGGCGCTCTTACGTGACAGTGTGACCAGATAGACAGCTCACAGCTGGAATCATTAACAGCATGCCAATCATTAACAGCATGCTAATGTTAAGTAATTGTGGCTTAACAGCATTGTGTCGTCACAGACTATTTTGAGGGTGGAAGCGTGTACAATGGCATTGAACAGCGTTTTGAATTCACAAATAATATAAAACATATCCAACTAACAAAAAATATAACAAAAAAACGCGCAGAGAATTGTAATTAGAACATTACATTATTACAATTTAATTATCGTTTTAATAGGATGTTTTTAAAAAGTAATAATCATAATACCTATACAAACCTATGTATGTAACACCTGTATTTCTGACTACGCATCGAGGTTCTTGATTATAATATGAATATAGTAATGGCTATTAAAACGATTTTAATACTATTTCAGAAATAAACAAAGAAATAAACCCACAATACCCCTGACTAGATTTTAAACGCATGTGCCATATCAAATTACCCATATCATATATTACAAACGTCCTCCAAAATTCCAACGCGTGATTGTTTTCACTTCCTGATTGTGTATTAAATCAACAACAAATCTCTCGAACTCACTATTAGTATTCCAAAGTGTGACAAACCGTTATCACCACTCACTAGATTTATCTATTACACAAATTATTATCTGAAACTTTTATTGTTTATAAGCGACTGGCGGCAGGCTCATTACGAGAGTCAGACTACAACACAATAGATAAGAAGTCTTATCTAGGGGTTAGTGCTTGATAGCAGCGAAAACACCCGCCGCATTTGGAGGCCATGCCGTTTCGCATAATCAAATGCTCTTATCGGTAGAGGTAGTGGAATAATATAACATTAGAACTTAGCACTCACCGCATAGTTGAGGCCCGACAGATCGACATCTCCGTTGGTAATCCACTCGTAGAATTCCATGGCGTTGTCAGTGGGATCTCCCTCACCGTAGGTGGCCAAACAGAAGACAGCTAATGAGTTCTCGATATCCTTGAGCTGCAGCAATTCCTCCATATCGCATTCCTCAGGATCGGCCACCATACCCTTTAGCCTGTATCGAATACCTTCCTTGGCAAGACGCCCAGCAAACTCCTCGCCGGTGCCGGTCTGTGAGCCATAGAAGACAACCAGACTACGACCAGAGGCTTTCAGTTTCTTGATGAACGAATTATCCGTCGCCGTTGTGGTGCTCACTGTGGTGGGTCTGGTGAAGAATGGGAAAATTATAGAATATGGTCATATTGATTGAGTATTGGTTCATTATTTGTACTTACTGTATGGAATAACTGCGGATAGGTTCTTCCTCCTTCTTACGGCTACGCAAGAAATAAAAGGCAGCTCCACCGATCAGCACTGCCAGAAGTGCCACATCGAGCAACCCCAGAAAGGGTTCATCTCCTGCTTCCACAGCTGCTGCTGCTGCTCCATCGACTATTGGCTGCTCACTGGCCATGATTTACAGTCTGACTGACGAAAAGTAGAAGGAGAAACGTTCAGTTAGAGTTAGTTTTGAATTCATATCACTTCTGATACACTGACATAGCATTTAATAGTTCTATTCTATTTCTATTTCTCTTTCTTTTCATTTTTTTGCACACACACGAGCAAACAGAAGAAGGGAGAAATAGGAAGAAGAGGAGGAGTAGACGAATGGGGCACTTTCAATTTGAATATCGCACTTTGAGCACGCACTTAATGTATGCCACGTAAGCTAGCCCCGAGGATAGAAATAGAACACCCTAGCCCCTAGTACAGTCTATGGGGTCTACTTTGCTTTGCATGCGATCGACCGGAGGGGCGCCTAACGGCAACCAGGCACTTCCGCACTTGTTCTAACGGTAAACTCGAATCGAACGATGTAGGAAGATCTCTCAATCGAGAGCGACTCGACTCGTGTATTGACATTGACACTGTAAATACGTTTTTAATTGCTTAAGCCTTGTCTACAGAGCGAAATACTCACTTTATATATCACTTGAGGCAATTAAATTTTATTTTTGTTTAATTCAAATTTGTTATTACAAAGTATGAATAATACAACGCAAGTATTTAATTGCCATCGGTTAACGGTTGACGAGACAATGACACAAAACGCGTAGCTCACCTTCGTGTGTACGCGTTAACAGTGCGCTGTTAACTAACAGCTGAGCACCCACCGCCCAACAGTTTTATGGCAAAGCGCATCGTGGCCTTATCAGGGCCGTCGCGACGCTAACTACTGCACGTTGGGAATAGGTATATTATCAGAAAGATGATAAGAAATAGATTTCGTTTGGAATGATGAAAATGACGAAACATTTTGGTAATGCACACCGTGCGAAAATAGCACGATAGTTAGTAAATTTGGCTTCCAAGACTCACGATTTGTTTGCACTGTTTGTTGTTTTAAGTCTTTTATCTATAACTTATGTGAGTCAGAAGTGTGTATCTCCTGCGTTATAGTAACAAACAAGTCTATATATATATCTTTTGTATGTGTGAAAAGAAATAAATTATAATCTCCAAGCGATCAATGTTGGAAATATCTATTTTTCGTGAGTTGAGTAAGGTCTATATCAGTCTATTCACCTCAAGTATAATAAACCCTTCATTTTTCCTACTTTTAAAAGCCAGCCCAATTAAAACTCGGCACACGTTGCAGATGAAATGATGATCTCTGCCCCAGGCATATTTATAAATTTCTTGTAAAAAAAGTTCAAAAAACCCGCGAAAAGGGGTAATCATATATGAAAACAATTTGACGCTGCACCTTGAATTCCCGAGCAGGTTCTCTAATGTCTAATGTACGTTTTTTGATTACATGCGTTTCGATGTCTACTTTTGTCATATGTGTTCGTGCAATATTTAGTTCTTGTTGCTGTGGTCAACAAATGGCAAAAAAATAAATATTAAACATGCGACAGAGCTCTAAAATCGTCAACAATTCGCTATACGCGTCGTATGCAAATCTATTGTCGTCTTTCAACATTTGATTTGGCATAGTAAGGGTGATCTATGGTCACTAACGACTAAGGTGCAAATACTAATGCAAAGACAGACAATGAAGTAGAAGAAGAGAATAAGCGACCGTCATTGTCGCTTGAAACCTCTGATACTTTTTAGGTCACAATTGGTAAGGTATGTGTGACGACATCGCGAAAAGTCACATAATATAAGACCAATACCAGATGAAAGGGAAGAGTTATTTAGAGTACTTTAATCTCAAGCTCAAAGCTACTTAAAGAACACTATCTATACGTTTTAATCAAATAGCAAATTAACTTTGTTAATTTCACAGAAATACATGGAAAGAAGATCATAAAACGAATAAGATAAGGTTGCTACGGAGAATCGAAGATAAAACAAAAATAGTTTAAAATGAAAGGTAGGAACTGGGAAAAGTATTTTATAAATAATTGTAGAACACACTTAACAGATAAACTTGAAGTTAATAGTATAAATTTACAGGCACTCACCCTAAATAAGCGAAAACTTTATTAACCCATCAAATACTTAAAATTTATATTTCAGCCAAAAGTTGATTGACTTAAATTTCTTAACGATTTACTACAATCTAAACAAAACAAGGTTTCCATTTGGAGACATTCTTTAGCCCCCTCAAAAAAAACCCTTGCTTATCATGACGCCTCTCTGCAATATGCAAATTGCACGCTCAGTAGGCGAATCTCAGGGCATACAACAGTTACTTATAGACTACTCAGATGCTCTCAAAACGCTATAAACAATGTAAGTGTATGGGTAACCTGCATGTATATGATACTACGTGTGCGGGGCTGGCTGTGTCTGATTATACACAATAGTAAGCATGAATTAGCGTTATTCAATGTTTGAGTTTTGTTATCGCTGCGAGAAGTTGTTGCCATATTTAAAACAATTTAGTCTCTATGCAGCGTTAGGAACCGCCTAAACTTACTCATTTTGCTATAATTATCAGCACACAGCCCTGTTAATACGCCAGTCCATATACCAACTTTCCAACAAATTCATAGATACAATCATATAACCCTGAAACTTTTGGTTTTATGAATTTGGTTCAATGTCAGTCGAATGCGAAAATTTAAGACTTTAAATTGGCTTAATAATTTAAATGAATATTAACATATATTTTGAATTGGTAAAAGAGTGGATTTTATATTAATTATTATATTAAATTTAATTTACGGATAGAAATTGTGGAATATTTTAAGTTGGATAAGGTTATTAGATAAACCTTGAGTATGGTTAGTTCGGATAGTAATCAGGTTAGACTAGAAAAGAGTAGTTCTAATGACGATAACAAGTGACAATCAAATATCGATAAATAGTAAGAGATTACTTAAAAGTTGAAACGCCAAGTTCAAATGAAATGGTGCCAATTTTGACAGTTACCCAAACTCAGCTGTATTTGTCGATAACAAAAACAAAAACAGCTGACAAGCCAAAACGAGTTTGTTTAATTGCAATATTAAAGAGATTGCAACACTTAACAAAACCAAAAATTGCAATTCGGCAATATATATATTTTGTTCAGTGTTTCTGGGCGTGCCTCTAATATTTCACGCTAATTAACAGGGGATTTATTAATTTAAAATTGCAAGTGAAGAGGGAATGGGGGAAGGGAACAAGAGATCAAAAAGAGTGAGAGCGAAACTGAAAATGTAACCTCAAATTGAATGAGCATGCAACCTGTTTAATGGTCACACACATACACACACTCAACCTAATAACACACACGCAAGTGCACACACGCGCACTCACACACACACACACTCGTACGCATAAAGCAGTGAGAGAAACAACAACAACAGCAACAGGTAATGAACTTTACACTCCGTCCATAACGAGCAGCTGTCCCGCTCGCACACACGTAGCCCAAAACCAGCAAGTGTGCGTATGTATTGATTTCTTATTGTTGGTGTAACCTTGACCATCAAACGCCGAACACACGAGCTCTTCGATCGGCTCAAGATAATGTTTTTCTTCTGTGTGTATCTATGTAACATATGCAGTACGAATGGTTGTATGTATTTACTTACTCAATGTAAGAATGATCCTCGTCTGCGCCCACTGCGAATGATTTGTATATTATCTTTTTAGGTTCGGAATTTCCTCTTTTTTTCGTCGTACACGTTGCGCGAGCGCTTAATTTGTTTTATTTAGTTAAAGTGGGAAGCCACGACGACGGGACAGCGACGACTGCAGCGGTAGCGCAGCAACGGCAACAACTACAACGACGACGGCGACGACGCAGCGAGACTATACATGCAGAGGAATGTGTGTGTGTAGTTGCGTATATGTGTTTGTGCGTATTCACAGTTTAATATGCGCCTTCGTCTTCGTCCAGCTGATGTTGTTCGCACAATAAACTAATGTTGTTGCGTAGTTGGGGTTAAATTGATGTATTATGTCTCTTGTCTGTCTGTCAATTGATAAATAATTTGTGCTTGTTTCACCGCAATTAATGGAGAAAATCACGTCCGATCAACAGCTTAAACAAAGTGATACTGTTCGGGTGTTGTTATTGTTACTCAAATGGTTCGGTTGCGATTCATCGCAATGTTTCGTTAAGTGAGTAAATCGACACGAAAGCAACTCTGTTAGGCGCGGTATGCAGCTGCAAATAAAACGAACCAATCTATGTTTACGTGAACAAATCACATAGCAGAAAATCCTGCTATCAATTGGAAATAACATCTATTAAATTCTATTAAATATTTTAATAAATAAAGTTTAATTTCTTTACATTTTTCTTTTGTTATTTTATGCTATCGTAAGATATTTGCTTGGGTTTACCATCTCTAGCCCCACCAGTCATTGTACTCATTCGTTTATTCGATACCACTAGCCAAACTACTCTTTCGTTTTTAGTTTTTGTTAACACTTTTATTTATTATTTGCAACGACTTTTAATTAGTTTTAATTCGATACTTCCATTGCAAAACGTGTATACAACTGTGTTCTATTCAATGTGCCTTACAAGTTGTGTGCGTACAGCTTAAAAAATCAAACAAAGCAAGAAAAACCAATTGTGTAATTTACATGCAAATGTCTTTGGTACCTGCCAGCCAACAGCAACAACAGCTCATCCAGCCCCAGCAGCAGCGTGTACCATACGGCGGAGGAGAGTGTACAATACGGCACGGAAATGCCTTTAAAGTTCTTCAAGAAATGTCGACAATATAATGTGACTTCCAAAAGTTTATTTGTTATATCTGTGCATCATTTGCTAGGTGAGTGTCAGTGTGTGTGCCCCGATGTGTGTACGTGTGTGTGTGATGCGTGCGTGAGTCTATGTGGGGGCGTATCACAGGCTGAACAAGAAGAAGAATATCAATAACAACGGCGCCCCCTACCTAACAAATGTACAAGTTTCAATTGCACGAGTCTATGAGTCGCCAACAACAACTACAACTATTGCAGCAACAACACTTTACACTTGTTGATGTATTTAGTCATTGCGGGCTATTTAATTGGAAACACATAATTGTATGTTGTTTTTATATGGCCAATAACCGACGACAACGATAAGGCATTGAGTTTATCTTTGGCTTTGGCGTTTATTACTAGTTTTTTGTGGCATTCTTGGAATTCGTATAGCACGACACATTGCGAATGAAGCAACAGCAACAAACAAACAGTACGAGACAAACACAAAAACGGCGTACACTTTAGCTTTGTTTTACTGTTGGTACAAAATTCGGATTGGCCGAAAAACAATGAAAACAAGGACAATGACATACAGTTTATTCATATTGTGCACTTGTTGCGCCTCTGTTAGCGTAAAGTCAACAAAGAACTGTTAACAGCAACAGTTGCTCCTGCTAAATGAGAAGCATCAGTGTTGCCAGAATTCTTATACAACGATAGGCCAAAGAGATAAAAAAGCTAAATTGTATAGTGTTACAATAAAGAAAAGCAGAATGTTAAAAATTGTTTGGATTAAAAGAAGCTAGGTATAGCAACATTTTCGTTTTTTTTCTGCTATTGATATTCTGGAAAAGCAATATTTGGCGGGAAAAGCTGAGTTAGCAACACTGAACACAAGCAGGATTAGAGTTAACATTAAACGTTAGCAACAACTCTTAACTGGCATCCTTTTAACATACGTATGTTAAAAGCTTTTTACGAAAGTCCCCTTAACAGAGCCACATTCTGTTAGCTTTACAGTGGTTAAAAACAACAAATCGCGATTTCCGCTCAATAAAAAACAAAAAAGGCAACGAAAACACGAAATATAAATAGAAGAAAAACGATTAGACAACAAAAATAAATAGCTGTGTGTGCATTAGCATATTTGCGCGTGCTCAGTGTTGCCATGCCAAGTTGTTGTTGTTGTAGCGCCGTCTCTATGAAGTTATCTGTGCGTGTGTTTTATTATCTCTTGGAATTTATCTAACCCCGACACAGACACCTCCAGCACTGTCGACTGCACCATCAGCTCGGAGAGCAAGGGTCAGGAATGTCTTGACAATGTCTGTCAGCGTCTGCTGATCCAACAACCGGAGTTCTTTGGACTACGCTATCTGGTTAAGGACAAGGAAGACGAGTACAAATGGATCGATCTGGAGCGTTCGCTGAGTCGACAGCTAGAGAAATATGCAGCGGCAGCCAAGATGTATCTACGGGTGCGACACTATGTGACCACAGGAGTGCGGCATCTGACAGACGAGGCAACACGCTTCTATTACTTCCTACAGCTAAAGAGCGACATCTACGAAGGGAAGATTGCCTGCGATATTAGAACTGCCATATTGCTGGCACTCTACTGCCGCCAGGCTGAGTACGATAGCTATCAGGGCGATAAACAGTCAAAGGATTATCTTAAAAAATCCCTTATATTGCCACGCAATATGCAAGGATTGGCCAACGACGACAGCATGTTGGATGGCTTGATCATGGAGGTGTTGCAGCAGCACGCAGGCATGGCACATCTCAGTCAGAGTCAGGCCGAGGAGATGTATATACAGTGTTGCCAGCAGCTGGACGGGTATGGAGAGGAGCGCTTCGCGGCGAAGGATACACTGGGCAATGATCTGCTGCTGGGATTGGCCATCAATGGTATGGTGGTCAATGCAGACAATGGTCGACAGTATTTCCCCTGGAAGGACTTCCACACAGTCACAATTGATAAGCGAACCATCAAGATTGAGCAGAACAAACTCGATGGCGATGGCAGCATTGTCGGTAGCTTCATCTTCAGTGAGGCAGACATTGCCAGGTATTTCTGGAAGTTGTGCATCACACAGCATAAGTTCTTCAAGCGCTACATCGATCAGGACACGCCCTCGAGTCTGGGCAGCAGTGTTGCTGGGGCGGACATGGAGAGCAACAACGGAGTCTCCTTGGCTGCAGACAGTGTGGGGTATGTGGAATATGATTATGTGGCAGCTGCAGAGCAACAGTTGCAACAGCAGCAACAACAGCAGCAACATCAACAGCAGCAGCAGCAACAGCAGCAGCAGCAACAGTTGCATCAACAACAACAACAGCAGCAACAGTTACATCAGCAACAACAGCAGCACCAACAGTTGCTCTCGTCGAATATTTCACTTGCAAGCCACAGTCAGTTGTTGGGCCAGAGCAGCAGCTGCCTGGATCTGAGCAACAACAATCTGCACAGTAGCAACAGCATGTTGCACCACAGCAACAGCAACAACAACGGGGGTGGCAGCAACACAGACTCGCATGAAAGGGAGCGTCTGAAGGCCATGCTACCCACCTATCGTCCTGCTCCTGACTATGAAACCGCCGTCCAACTCAAGTATCGCGCACCCTCAGCGGAGCTACATAATGTTGCTCTGGCCTTGGCCACGCCCGGCAATGCTGCCGCCTACTATGCAGGCTCACAGCCAGATGTGCATAATCCCGCTGTCTATGGGGAAAGTCTGTTCTTGGGGCATCATCTGACGGCAGCGCATCGTTATCCGGATGTGGCACAGCCTGCAGCAGCACTCCATGCTCACCATCATCATCTCAATCTCTATCAGACACAGCAGCAACAGCAACAGTTGCAGCAACAGCCGGCGGCATATTTGGAGCTGTCACAGCGCATGCACATGATGCGGCACAAAGCACCACCGCCTTATCCGGTGAATCGTTTGAGCTCCTCCTCAACACCAGATCTGGCTGTGGCCACTCCCCGTCCACTGCAGGGTTATCGCAACTACGTTTCCGGTTCCTCACCAGATCTGGTCTCCAATCGTACTCTACTCAATGGTGGGCAGTTTGTTGCCTTGGCTGCTGCAGGTGGCGGAGGGGCAGTTGCAGCTGCTGCAGTACATGGCAACATGCCCACCTCATCGGGCGCCACAATGTTGCATCAGTATCCGTATATTGGGCACATGGGACACTCGCAGCCCTATCTGCCACCCCATGGCACCTTCGAGAACCTCAACATGATTGAGGAACAGCCATCGATTATGTCCCAGCTGCGTCAGTCGGCAATGAGTCAAGCTGTGCAGAGGTGAGTAGAGATTGGATTCCCCTTATTTTTTACCAGGCATTCATATCTGCTTCCCTTTCAGTTCTCCGACTTTGCCACCCAGTGGTTATCGCAGCTCTGCGCCTCCACCGGCAAGCAGTCCACAGCCAGCTGGAGCACCCTCCGTAGGAGCAGCCACACCAACGCCTTTGCAACGCAATGCAATGAACGGTTCCATTGAGCCCATCTACGAGAATGTGCCGCTGCCATTGCCACAGCGTGCCAGTGGTGGCAGTAGCGGTGCGGATGCCATGCGACAACGTGCTTCATCCATACAATCAGCACCACCAGGTGTACCTCCTGCTCCTGTGCCTGCTGCACGTCACAACAACAACAACAACGTAGTCACGCTCACTGTCAATGCGCAGCCGGATGATGAAATTACGCGTAACATAAAGAAATACGGCGCCGATCGTGCTGCCAGTACCGAGCTGCAGTTCCTTGAACCGCAGGCACCACAGCGTACAGCACGTGCCGCAAGTGCAGCGCCAGCAATTGGTGCCACGCCCCCACCACGTCAACATCGCTCGACAGCAAGTCTGAATAAGTCAACGGTGGATGTGATTTCCCCTGCAGGAGACTCGCTGCATCAGCAATTTAGTGCCATGAATCTATCCGGGAATACCTCAGCGTCAACCTCGTCCATGTTCAATTCGACGCTGGACACAACCGGTTCCTCTTCGGCCAGCAAGGAGGTGAAACGTCGTCGTCGTTGGAATATCTTATCGCGCAGCAAAACTCCCGATAAACAAAAGTCTGCTACACTGGGCAGGGAGAAGGCGAGCACATCCGTTTCATCTTCAGCAGCGCAGCATGCCAAGCTAGCGGCCAAAATGAAGCTCGCCCAGGATGATTTGAATCTGCCACATCGTTGGTCGACAGGCGTAGCCAAACCACAGCCCATTTCGGGACAGTATTCCAAGGATAAATTGGTAAGTGTTGTCTATAAATTGCATATACTCCTTATCTAATCCTCCCCTTCCTCTTGCAGTGCCAGATATTAAACGATAAGCTGCAGGATGCGCAGTTGTTCATGGAGTTCGAGCGCATACCCAAGAGACGAGAGCATGCACAATACGATTGCGCGTTGCTTGAGGAGAATGAGGCCAAGAATCATGATCCCAACTTTCTGCCATACGATGACAATCGCGTGCGTCTGACGCCAGCGATGGACAATCGACATGGCTATGTGAATGCATCGTATATATCGGTGGGTTACCAGAGGTTCATCACAAAGTTGTTGGTTATTTAAGTTATGTTTATTTTGTTCCTCCTCAGGCCACCGTGGGCACCAAGCAGCGTTTTTATATTGTCGCCCAATCACCTCAGGAGTCGCAAACGATGCGCATCTTCTGGCAATGTGTTTGGGAGGCAGATGTTTATCTGGTGGTGCAACTGACGGAGGACATGAGCTATATACCGCTCAACAGTCAGCAGCGCTTGGAGTTTGGACAGGTTGGCGACCCCTTAAGTATTTATGTTAGCTGTAGCTAATTAGTCCGTTGCCATTGCAGTTCCAGGTATATCAGGAATTCTCACAAACAACAGATCGCTGCACCACCAGCAAACTGCGCCTGTTTCATGCGCAATCGCGTCGCTATCGCTCCGTGTGGCATCTGCAGTATGCCGATTGGGCTGAGCAGAACTGCCCACGAGATGTGAATCACTTCCTGGACTTTCTGGAGGAGCTTAACTCTGTGAGATTGGCCTCAACGCATGAGGTTCCCCCAGGACACAATACCAATCCACCAGTGCTTATACACTGTCTGGAGGGAGGAGGACGTTCGGGTGTCACATTAACAGCTGACCTGCTGCTCTACACACTGGATCACAATGAAGTAAGCTAACATACAATGTGATTACTCATTGAATTGAGACGATAACTAACACATTTCAATCTATTTGCAGGACTTAGACATACCGCGCGTCATTGGGCAGCTACGGCATCAGCGGGACAGCATTATACCATCGCTAGCGCAATATAAATTCATTTACAATCTGCTCATAACATATCTGAAACGTACGAGGTTGATCTAAACCTGTTGCTCAACACTGGCTGAATTTAGTATTTTGATGTTTAAGCTTAAACCGAACAACAAAACTTTCATGTATCCCATCCACGTAACTCTACTCAAAGACTTGGATTCAATTCTATATAGATAACACAATAGTTCTTCCGTCTCTAACACTTGGGCAGCTCCCCATACCATACCATATATATATGTATGTATATGTATAGATAAATAACCAATACCACCATATGATCATTCTGTGTATTCACTTTGTGATCGAACCCAAATTGTTTATACTTAAGTTTCGAATTTGTTACCAAATTTAGGCGCGCCACCCGATACAATACTAATACATTGTGTTAATTATAGTGCTTAGGTTTAAAGCCAAATTATTTATACATTTTTTTAATGAGAGCGAATTTGATATGCGCATTACGCAAAACACAAAGCAATAAAAATTATACAATTTCAAATAATACTTGAAGTTTCCTTTCGATGAAAATACGTTTCAGGGTTTTGTTTTTAAATACTGCATGTATTTGATGCTTTCCAAAGTAATTTGTAATACATACACATATTATATATATTCATATGACATTTAAAATATATATAATACACATACATATAAAAGCTTAAATGATTGAGTTACATAATTCAATTAAAGTGGAAAATGCTTGATAAATATTTTAGTCAATCAAGGGGTAAATTACTTTCTTTACTTTTTGGGATTCTTCTTTGGCTCTTTTCCAAAGTTGGATACGGTATACATCTTATTGATAGTGTGATTGGGGTTAGGATATAGCACATGATATGTCTTTTAGTGGAGATGGGAGAAGGATTACTGTAGTCACTAAATAGTTGTAATTTATAAAGGAAAGAAAGTAAACAAGGTATTTTCATTAATCTCAATCGCCTCCATTAATAAAATGCTATATCTTAAAGATCTATTGAGCTTAGATCCATCCAACTTCAGGAAAGAGCATACAAATATATTTGAGATATTTTTACTTTAATCAAAAGTTCAATACAAGCGAAAAGCACAAACATTTTTTTGTTTCATTTACATTGAATTTAATTTGAAGCAAAAGTTTCTTAGCTTAAACATAAAGGAGTACAATTATACATTAAACATTTAGCATTTAGTTGTTAAACCTTGTTTTTCTTTTTTTTTTCTTCTCGTTTTTAGGCAAAACATAATTTGATGTACCATACAAATTAGGCTAATTGGGATCTGCACTTTCCTCAGGTTTGTATATAAGCATTGTATATATGTATATATAGAGATTTGTTTGTATATAGTCGTATATATTCATGTATATATATATAATGTATATCTATGTATATAACAGGCATGGATTGCATATATATATATAAATATATACACACTCAAAAATATTGGAGTCTTTTACGTGTGAGGAAAATATGTTTACAAAACAATTATTATTTCAAGTCTCAGGTTTAGGTTGTTTTGTTTTCTTTTTTATATCGTGTTTTTTATGGTTGGTTTCGAGTTGTTGTTGCTTGTACTTTCTTCATTCTTCTGGCTGTCTCTACATTTGTCTTTCATTTGTGTGTCGCGTAAATACGTTAATTATATAATAATAACTACAACACTTGGAAAATATTCGAAAAATCTCTCTCTGCTTACGAACTAAATATTTGGAATTGGAGCGAAGGCTTTCATTATATTCTGCGCATATATAAATAGGTTTATGTATATAGATGTATATAAAACTAATTATACATAGCTAATGTTTTAAATAAATGGAATTACAAGAGTCGTCGGGGGTTTCTTGTCTTCTTCATCATCTTCTTTTTCTTGGGCAAAAGATTTAAATTGTCTTTTTATATAATTTATTAAATGCCGACTAAAAGTCTTCAAAAGATTTTTTGATTGCAACGTTTTGTTTGAGTTACTTTGTTTTTCTTTTTGATTGGGTCTGCGAGTTGGTCTGCCTGCAGACGTTTCTTTTATGTGGTGAAGGCAACAACTTTGTGGTTCAATCTTTCTTTTTTTTTTTTTGGTTTTTGTGTTTTCTGTTTTTTGTGTGGAAAATGTTTACAAAGAATTGCGCTAAATTATAATTATTCGTAAGCCACTTAAAACAATAAAGTAGAGCGAGAACTAAACTAAACTTTACGAGCTTAATCTAAGAATACGTGAGACAATGTGGAGGCGCTTGCGAACGTGGACGCTGAAGCTGATAAGTGATAAATGGTATATGAACATCAATGTATATATGTATGTAGGTGTGTATGTGTACGTGTGTGTATGTCTTTTTTGAATGGGCTGGTCACAATTTTGTATAAATTGCCTGCTTGGGTGACATGGAAACCACAACCATTAACAAATTTTGGCATCTATATATGCTGCAAGAGGGAAAGAGATATCATAGTTAGCATTTATAGATTCTGTTTATGTTTAATGGTTACTCACAACTAATTAAATTAACATTTAGTAGTTAAAACAGCACAGTTTGATTTATTGATTCATGGGTGGCATGGGACATATGGTACACTTGGTGCTATCCATAAAATTTGGCGGGCCACCTGTGAAGATAGAAATGGCAGAAGAAGAAGGTATAGTTGATGTGGTAATTCAAATGGATAACTTAAGAATATGATTAATTTATATTATCTATAATGTGATACAACATGAATATTTATAAATATGATGATGAATAAATATATTGAAATTTACATAAATTAAATTGGAATTTAATTTAGTTGTTGTTGAAACATGTACAAATATTCAGCTTAATTTTGAGATAAAGCATTAGGTATATTTTTCTAAAATATCTATTTATATACTTCACTTAATAGTCTAAGTACTTATACTAAAACATTACTTTTTAGTCTCTGAACAGTAGCTAAAGCAGGACATATCTTATCTCTCTATATAATGGCAAATACTTTACTTAATAATCGAACTTAAAGTCACAATAAATCAGTCACTGTCCCTCGCCCCCTTCATGCTGCTCCTGCATTTTGTTTGGATTGTCTGCTGCAGCTGCCGCTCTTTGTCTTTCATTGTTTGCTCTGGTCTGGGTAACTTACCGTGCATATTGTGATTGAGGTGTCTGCCTGTGTTGGCATTGCCATGATGATGATGACTGTACAGGCTGGAGGTGTAGACAGGCGGCGGTGGTGGTGGCATTGCCAATTGTTGTTGTATTTGTTGCAGCTGTTGATGGCTGCGCATATGCAAGTAAGAAGGCACAGGCGGCGTCGGTGCAGATGCTGTTGCTGCTGCTACTGCTGCTGGTTGTGGTGTGTTGCTGTTGTTGTTGTTGTAGTGTTGGTGGTATTGGTGGTGGTGTGGGTGTGCTGGGTGGTGTGCTAGTGCTCTGGCAGGGACTATTCAAGTTCCGTGTGACGGCATTGTTCGATATTTGCTGCAAGAGTCGGCAATCGGCCGCAGTGTAAACCGGCGGCGATGGTTCATTGTGTTGCTGCTGGTGTTGTTGTTGATAGGTCAAGTGGAGGTGGTGCTGCTGCTGCTGCTGATGGGCGTACGAGCCATGCCCACTGTCACACGACGAAACTGAACCTGTTGAGTTTTTGTTTTTTTTTTTTGGTTTTGTGAAGAGTAAAAGTAGCGTAGGTGTTTGTCAGTATAGTTTGCGTGTGTACAGGTATTTGTGAGTGTAGGTGTGTGTGTGTGTGTGAAAAGACCATCCACCAAAGCCGAAGCAGCGTTTAACCAACCACCAAATATGCAAGCATATATCAAGAGGGGGCTGGGTAGAGGGGGAGGGGAGTAAGCACAACTAACATTGGTCAACTAAAGTTAAGCTACAACAATTACGCACTAAGTTATTATTTAATTATCAACTAATTTTATTTAGTAGCAGCGCTAAGCATTTCGTTTAGTTTCAGAGGGGTAAGGGGGAAGTTACTGCATAGAGTAGCACTTACCGGAAGTCACGGATTTGCGCAGCGGTAGATCACGAAAGGTCGTCACGCTGCTGCTCTCCAGAGAGAGATCCACAGAAGGCAGCGGGGGTGGTGGTGCAGGTGTGTCCGAATGGGAGCGTTCGTGTATCGCACGAGTGGGCATTATGTTGCCTGAAAGGAAGGGGGAAGATAAGAAGAGAAAGTGTTAATCACGTTTGAGGGAAGATAGATGGCATGGCGAATCCCAGCTACGATAAAAAAAAGAGAAGGTATTAGTAGAGCTCGGGGAAATGGATAACACACTAATCCCATACATGTTCCCCTTTATACTTCTACTCACCTCCAGAAGCCAATCGTCGATGCGCACAAGGACTCGGACTGGGGGTACATTGTGCATTGTGTGGCACGCCTGCTGGGGTTGCAGTGACAACGCCACCGCCTGTTGCCGGCGTGCTAAAACCATGTGCGGCATGCAGGTGATGTAGTGGTGGAATGACGCCAGGTATTGCCGAATTGTGGCGCGGCACAAAGGGTTGATGTGGTCGTATCTTGGAGGACTCCGACAAGGATAGCATCTTTTTTACAGCCTGTGGCGAAGCAGTGCCAAATTTGGGACCATTGTTATGCAACTGTTGCTGCTGCTGCCTTCGCTGATGATCGCTGGTTGAACTGGTCGAGCTGGTGGTGGACAAGGTGGGTGAGCTGGGATGACGCTTGCGCAGCGACAACGACGAATTCGGTGCCGAACTGGAACTGGTGTGCGAATAGATGCTCAGTTGATCTCCACCAGCATTGATGCTGCCAGTACCACCAGAGATTGAACCTACTCCACCACCGCCACCTCCACCGCTGCTGCTCGCACTACGATGCGAGGTATTGCCATGCGAAATGCTGCCCGAGTAGGTGGAACCATGTGGTGGTTCACACTCCAGCGATAACTTGTGCAACAGATCCTCGTCACTGAGTATTTTCAAACTATTCAAGTAGGCCTTGACACGGCGCACCATTTGTGCCTCCTCAAACATCTTCTTGGGATTCGGCGCTGCTGTTGACTTCTTGCGTCGCTTGATAGTAGCCTGGCCAGCATTGGCAGCAATGACAGTGCCGGCAGCAGCATTGCTCTGTGAGGCGGACATTTGATTGAGCGAAAAGAGCGCATTCGATGGGGTTTGCCCCTTAAGCTCCAATATGGCCAACAGATCATAGGGTGAGCTGCACATGTGCGTCAATAGACGCACCTCCTTCGACAACATTCGCAACTTCTCAAAGTTAATCAAACCATCGACACGTGTGTCGTTTCCCAGATGTATAAAAGTCAAATCCTTCTTGACAATCGGATAGAAAGGTATGATTGGATGCTGGGCAAGTAACTCCGCCGACACCAGTTGCCTGTACTTGGACATATTACGTGAGGGATCCATCAGATCCTGTAGATCATCAAAGAGACGCTGATATTTCGAGGGCAACTTCTCCCAGGTGAGTCGCAGCCTAGACACTGCACCATGTCCCAGTCCAGAGATGATGGCAAACATGGAATTGAAATTGCGACATTCCTTGCAGTGTCGCGCAATCTTGATGAATCTCTTGACAATCTTCATGCGCTTCACAATGTTATGTTCCGCACAGATCTCACTCACGACCCAGAACATTTCACGATTCACCAGCTCTGAGAATTTACTCAACATAGGCACACCGTACTTGGATTGTAGCTCAAAGAGTTCATCAATATATTCTGTAGATTCAATTTGCCGGAAGTTGGCAAAGTCCTGCAGGGTCAGTTGGATTGCCAGCTCGTAGGCATTCAAATGTAGGAAATTCACATCAGATTCACGCACCAATTCCAGGGCAAGTTCATCCGGCACTAGTGGTTCCGTGCTGTCGTTCAGCTTGAGATAATAACGTGCAGCAAAGCTGATGCGCTCGGCAAGATTCTGCAATTGATCGGGCAGACGACGCTGCTTTACCATGCCTCCCTCTCCCACACTCACTTCACACAACGAGAAGTTCGAACTGGGATCATGTATACCGAACTCCTGCAGTGTCAACATTACCACCTCGTGTGCCGTAGTTTCCTTATAGATGAGCACATATTTACAGGTCTGATCCGATTTGTAAACCTTGAGCACATGCTCGGGATAGTCTGGTGGCAACATGGAGCTTGTTGTTGTGAGTGTGCTAGCTGCCGAGGGACGATGCAGATGTGCTTGCAAGTAATTCACCTGCAGTTGCCCGCCTGCACCACCTCCACTTGGTTCATCATAGTTGAGACTGCTTAGATCCGGATTGGATTGTGATTGATAGAGTCTTGTGGCTGCATTACAATTGCCGTTGGTCGATGTGCAGCTACTGCTGCTGGCAGAGCTGCCCGCAGCGGAGAGCTTCAACTTGCCTGCATGCGGCTCATTGAGCAACGTGTCGGAGCTGTCTGTTAAACCGCCCACCACCTGCTGCAAAGGTTGAGGTTGCTGCTTATTGAGTAGATTCATTTTGGCCAATGCCTTCTGCAGGCGACGCTTGGGTGCTAGCGTCATGAAGCCTCCTTGTTTATTTTGATCATCTGGACCACCTTTCTTGGCCGAGTTTGAGTTGACACTCTGCAGCAGCTGATGCATCAAATTGGAGGCCAAATTACCACCACCACCGCTTACTGGTGGCGTTTGTGGTGGCGCACAGTCGGGCTGATCCAGCAACATATCCACCGAACTGAGACGCACCATATGCGCTCGTGTGGTAAGCTCCTCGGTGGTGCTATCGCTGCGTCCATGTAGCTTGGCAATATCATTGGCACAAATGCGACGCGGACTGCGTAAACTCTTGAAACTGCCACTGGCTGAGCTGCTACTGATGCCACCTGCTCCATTAGCGTTGCCACTACCACTGCCATGCTCCAAGGCCTGCATAATCTCCTTGAAACCCAACAGATTACTCTTCACTTGTATGCTCAGATGTGTGGTGCCTGTGAGCAACTCCATCGCACGTTTACTGGTCACATGATCAAGCGATTGTCCATTGACTTCGTGTATTTGATCACCTCGCTTGAGGCCGACATCCTGCGCCTTTGATCCTGGCTCCACATGTGAGATGTAGATGCCTACAGAGGCACTTCCTGTTGCTGCAGCCACACCACGTAGCTCATAGCCACCAATGATTTGAAAATTAAGCGGTTCATCGCGTGAGGAACGTGTCAGAATGCAGCTACGCATGCGTGCCTTGGCGGCACACGCAATATGCAACAGTCGCAGTTGACTGAGCAACTTCTTGCGCTCCAGCCCAGCCTCGAATATCTCCAGAAACTCCATCATCTCATGATCTGCCTCAAAGTCTGTGAAATGATTGTTCACCCAGAGCAGAACCACACGTGTAACTCGATCACGCAGCTCCTGCGTCTTGTGCGTGTCCAATTGCTCCAAATCGAACCAGTGCAATAGCTTGGCGGTCACTTCTTGTGGATTCTTGATGAATATACGATGTGTGAGCAGGAAATCTTCAACATAGGTGGGATCTGTCATTGAGTTCTCCTCCACAAGTTGCTGTAGCAGTCGCTCTGGTGTTCCACGTATGACAACATGACCGCGCTTTACATTAAGATTATGTGCTGCAGTTCCAGAGCCTGCACCATGTGCACTTGCAGTTGCACTCTCCGCTCCACTGCCGCCAATGGAACGTAGTTCAGTGACCATGACAATTCTGCCCTGTTCATCCTCATGACGTCGCGTATTCTCCTCTCCTTGATGCTGTATGCGATAGTAATCGGTTTGTGTGATGCATACGAACTGACAATCATCGCATTTGGTACGCATTACGCCACGATGATATAGCTTATCCATGGTGGGCAATATGCCAAAGGAGTCTCCCATCTGCAGTTCCTCCCTGGTGCCATTTGCATGTTCAATCTCCACGGCGCCATTGATCAACACTGACCATGAGTCCAACTCCTCGCCATCTGACATGACGACTGTGCCAGCTTTGTCCACTACAGCAAATACCATGACAGAACAAAGTGCTCTCCTCACTGCCAGCGTAATGTTTGTAAACGCCTTCAGTCCCTGCGTGAACTCAAGCAAGATTTCCACATCATCCTCGCTACGCTCCGAGGGATCCTTCTCCAGACAATCACGCACGGCATCACGTACATTGAGACTCTGCAGGGGGAGAATGTTTTTGAATTAAGAAATGACTTTGCAATTGGAGAGAGACATTGAAATCAAAATAAAAAGTAAAATAAAAAATTAACTTGATATGACCAACTCACATCCATGCTCTCGGCAAGATCCTCCTCATCGGAATCAACTACAGACTCAACGAGGCCGGAGAGATCAATCTCCTCGGCCTCCAGCGATGATCCATAGACAGACGCCATTGTATCGCTGCCGCTGTACGCTGAACTTGTGTCACTTGAGTGCGAGCCTCGGTTGCATTTTTGATGCAATTCCGGTCGATTGATTGCGTTTGTGGTGCCGCTGCCCACCACTGTAGAGCCGCTGACTGTGGTACTGGGTGGATACTACAAAGAGAGAATCTTTATTGGCATAACAATGGGGATTAATTTTCAAGTTGGGCACTTACATGATGTCTAATATGATGATATGGATCCATTAAAGCGCTGCAATTGCTGCTGCCTCTGCTCCTACAGCAGCTACGGCATGCCAATTAATCCTAAGATATGTACGTGCTGAACTTTAAACCTTGTGTGTAAGCTGAAAACAATTATTTAAAATATATATTTATAATTGAAATATTTTAATATGCATCCCAAAGCTTGACCACAATTCAAAGTATGTTAAATAAAATAAGAAATCCCTCATATCGTGTATTATAAAGTGATTATCAAATGATTTAATTTCAATTTGTGGTTAAGCTAATAATCAAAATGTATTGTTTACTTTTAATATTCAGAGTTTCTATATATACATATGTATATTAAACGTTATGAATAATTTATATTTATAGATTATATTAAGCTCCGTATATCAATGAGTGGATATCATTCATATTTAGTCTTATAAACTCTAAAAAGTCTTAAAAATGTAACAAAATAGCCTATAATCAGAGTTTCTAAATCTTGTACTCTATGTACATACTATATAATGTTCACATTTTTATAATATTTGTATGAAGTATTAATATATGCAGTTATATCAATAATAATTATATCACTCATATTGTGTCTCATAAACAGGTTCTCCAACTGAGTTAATTTAAATAAACATATGTACATAAATATCATATACGAATTCGCGTCGAGTCTTGCGTTAGGAACAGATGGCAATTACATTTAAGCGGCAGTTGAAACTTTTAACAAAAGAAAACACCTTTCATAAATTATGAAACAAAACCAGCAAAGAATTCACCTAATTAAGTTGTTAAAAAAATGAAATATCTTTAATCTCTCGACTCAAAAAAACAAAATTACTGTGAGATTTTATTGGTCAATTTTGTGTTTTGTTTATTTGTTTGGTTTTTTCCTCTTTCTCTGCTGTTTCGCACTCGCTGGGCGCACAATTTACATTACATACATACATACAGACACACTGTCGCGCATACACATACATACTAACACACTTTCATTTTCAGCAGGCGCAACGGTCGCGCGACCGCAACAATGCTGCCAATAAATTAAGTCAACTGCGGCAGCGACGACAACAAAACACAAAAAAGTAAAAAAAAAACGCACAAGAGAAATAAAATTCTCATGCAATTGAGTCTGCGCTGCCAACGACAACGACGGCAACAGCGACGCCGACGCCGACTTCGACAGAGCTCTCTGACAACGCAGTCTGCTGTTGGAGCGTGTGTGGGTATACATGTGCATGTGTATGCATGTGTGTGTGCCTGTTTCGATTGTTGTTTGTGCGCGTGTGTGTAGGGGGAGCGAAAAATAATATAATAAAAAACACGAAAATTGTAGGCGACGACTTCCGTTCGCTGATGGATAAGCCCCCCATTACAAAAACAACAAGAGCAGCAAGTTATTGCAAAATCAAAGTGTAATAAATAAACACTGTTCACACTCACACACACATGCACCACACGTATACACAGGCGAATATACACTAAATATGGGCGTGTTTGTACAGTTCAATGATTTGATGTAGGCTGCTGCTTTCGATATCTGCGTGTGTGTATGCATATGTCTATTGTTGCACTTGCTAATTATACGCACTTTTTTATAGCCACCGTTGTCCACACACAAGTAATTTTCCCTATCTTTAATGGTAGCGCTCTTCTTCTTTTTCGTTGCGCGTACGCTTTGCATAAAGAAATTTCAGCCACCTCGCTCCCTGCGCAGCATTGTTGGAATTTCACTTACACACATACACACAACACATCCACATACACAGCACTCATACAGGCACACGCGCATAGTTTTTCAAGCAGCAAAAGCTGCAACGTTGTTTCTTAAAAAAAAACAATTTCACTATTTATTTTATATGCAGCATACCTGCTAGAACTTTTCGTTTACTGTATTGCACTATATTTAACAAAATTATACGCTTGTAAATGCCATTTTAATTTAGAAAAAATGCACAATGGGTCTCGCCGCGCCAGTGTTGCCCAAACCGATAGATACTACTGTCTGGCGATAAGCAATGCAGCGTATATGGTGGCAAAACGATAATTTAGTACAGTTTGTTATCGTTGTATATTGTCGGCTAGATTGGCACCTCTCTTGGCTCGCATTTTTGCGGTCCATGTGCTCAATGTGCGTCAGTAGCGACGAGAATTTTGCGTTATCCCAAAAGTATGCAACGGATTTATTATATGTTTAACAGACAGGACACGAACCCATATTTTGTGTCCTGCTGTTGCCTTATCCACCAAGCAGTGAACTGCTTAGTGGCCAACAAATCATAGAGGAGTCACGTCAATTGACGGCATTACCGACAGTCCTCTGTTTTAAGTTTTTTCTAGCTAGTTTTGACTTAAATAAAATAGCCTATAACTCTTGAAAAATAGTTTTAACTCCCGCTAACAGCTATTCAAAAATTTATGCCGCTTTTGCCAAATTCACGATAAGTCTAATGGGAAAATAGCTGAATTTGCAGCACTGTTGCGTTTGTAAAAAAGGCTACATTTGAGGGGGGTTTGAGTTGTCTATACTGCCCCCCTTTCCCACTGTCTGTTTTTATTAGCGAAAAGGTAAAATCCACCTCATCTGCCCAAAGCAAAAAGAAAAGTGTCCACAATATACAAACAAATTTTTATTGAAAGAAGTGACTCCCCAGGGAGCCAGTCTTTATAGGGTATATGGGGAGGGAAAAGGGCTCAGGATGTGTACCAATTTCAATAAGCCGCTTCGTCTTAATGCAAAGCATGCGACTTAAATGCATGTTTGCGCCATTATTGATGACCTGAGACAGTCCAGCAGACCCCCCAAGCCCAGTCTGACGACCCCTCAACCCCTCGAAACCCGTCTAGATCTAGTAGGCCACATAAAAAACGCAACATGTTTCGTTTGCGGCTTGTTCCAGGGGTGGGGCACAGGGCACAAGGGTGTGAAACTAGCGCATCGAATAGGCGAAGGGTGCCGGCCACGTGGCAGCCAAAGCAAACATACACAACCACATACACAACCAGATGGAGTAAGGGGGAGGGGGCAGAGAAAATAGAAACATAAAAAAAGCAAATCCTTAAGGTGCAGTGGGCTATTTTTTCTGTTCAATACCCGCAAGAAGAAGGCGTTCACCACGGGGTCACACTAAGCACAGCCTGTTTGCCTGGCGTGGTGGAGTGTGCTGCGGGGTGTGGTGTGTTTCGTTGTAGTTGATGACTTCATGTCCCCAAGGTGTGCAGCCAGTGCAGCGACGGCTTTAGCGTCGTCTGCATTTTTATGGCTTGCACTGTGCCTACCAGCTTTATGGTTTTAAAAAAATATTAAATTTGAATTTTATTTCTGTTGTAGTAGAACAACATATTTATCTTTCTTTTACAACTTGATTTTAAAATACATATACTGCTGAATAATGTGTCGACTTCATGTAATCGGAACGAAATCGATAGCCTGACTGAACATTAATGAAAAACAAATGTTGTCATAGAGCTGTTAAGTTAACGAGCCAGCTAAATTAACATAGTTTAGCTTCAGTTATTTTATTCTCAGTATTTAATCGATTTTGGTAACTGTTAGTGCGAGTAGCAAACAATAAAACGTAAATCGTAAGTAACCGTACATAATTTTAAAAGCAGCTAACACCCACGCTCAAAGTGGACTGTAAATGCTCTGTTATGTACCCTCATGGTTTACAGGATCACTGTAAGGATCATACACACTGCAAGGAGCAAATACACAAACGAAATACACATTACTGCATACATAAATAAGCTTTCACTCATACATACACAACAAGACAATCCTCTGCACATTTAAAATGCACTTGCACGAATGCGAATTTAGAACGTTATCTTTGGTTCACTGCTTATCTAACATACATACACACATTCACATACATAAAATGTATCTACTTGAAATGCCTTACGCACTTTGGCAATTTGCACTGGGCTTCCCCTTTACATTGACAAGCCTGCTCTCACACACACTCATACACACGCATGTCGCTTCGCTCTGGTGATTCTCCCCTTTTGATGCTCCTCCAGGCAATTTGACTTCTTGTTGTTTTTGTTTTTCCGAGCAAACCGAAAATCTCTGAGCGCATTTGTTGCTGGCGGCTGCTGCTGCTGATGTTTGTTCTTTTTGCGTGCGCTTTGTTTTCCTATTCGTTTGCTTACAATAAAATCAAAGATTGCGTCTGGGATTTTGTTTTCGCAGACCTTAAAAGAAAACCAAGCGCAAATAAGCGCACAGCCCTGGCCATGCCCTAGTTACCATCATCTCCAGTCCATCTGCAACCCCGAGAGACTGCTGCCCGGCTGCCTTGGGTTGCGCCCGAGGTCTTAGTCCAAATAATAATAACTTATTGATTCCGATTGCAAGACGGCGTGAGTGTAACTTTAAATTAAAGCACCATCAACTATTTATGAGTCCTGCTGGGTATTTTCTGTGTTCTGTGGCTTTTTTGCCGCACGCGTTTTTTCCAATTAGCAACAGCAAGATTCGCCAAATCCCAATTCGAAGTGGAGAGCGTTGCCGGACCGCAAATATAATTACATTGGCCTTGGCTTGGTGGGTATTGTGCGCGAGAATGAGACGAAAGAAGTGCACACAGCAATTTAAGCTCAGCTTTGTGTGAGTGTTTGCTAGTGATGGCAGTTGCTGTTGATTAGAGATGGCACTCGGTTGTAGCTGTATCAAGGCTTAAATATTTAATGAGAACTTCAATTGAATACAGAATATTTCAAATTAAATATAAAATTAATTTATTAAATACGGCAAAAGTGAAATCAATATTACGTGCACTCTCCAACACACACATCAATTCAAGCTGAGCGGCAGCTATAAAAGGGCTATAATATATATATTTAAAGCGAATTTGAAATAATACAGAATATTCAATAAGCAATTTAATATAAAATTTGGTAAATGTGCAAAATATGAACTCACGCAAGTACGCAGCTCTCCCATCACTAGTATCTATCGCACAGTACACAGTGACTGCTAAATCTGTCCGAGTCGCAGCTGTATCGTGCGACTTAACAATGCGACAATGATGAGCCACTCCGAGTTACGAGATCTTGTGGTCGAGTCGTGGCCAAGCCCGGGTCCCTGCTGGCTGTGTCGGGGCCAGCAATTTGAATTAATAAGTTTATTATTTGCCAGTGCGGCCTTCGGATTTGTAGCGGATTTGTGTTTTATGTTATTTAATTTGCAGCATCTTCTCCATTTAGGGTCGCACGGACTCAGCTGCTGCATTGCACGCGGCGGCTCAAAGTCTCATTTAGTCGCTGCGCCTGGGCTTTACTTGTTAGGAAACCCCCTTGCCAGGACAACCCCCCCAGAAGAGAAATTGTGCTACGAAACTGTTGCTCAAAAACTTTTTATTTTATTTTTGGTTTATTTTTGCAATTACGTGTACTTAGGATTTTCATTCTGTGTGTGTTTTCCTGTTGCTTTAGCTGCAACATATTTGTTTTTTTTTTTTCATTTTATTCTCATCAAATATTATTTATTCAACATGATTGTGCTCAACGTTTTTTTTGTTCATCTTCTTTGTATTTTTCCTAAATATTTTGTCATATTCTTTAGTTATGCCTCGAAAATTAATTAATGAATATAATTAGCCATAATTTGATTCGTTGCAATTGAAATTTCTTTCAGTTTCTCATCTTCTTTTCTTTTTTGTCAACTTTCCCAAAAATGTTTGTCGATAATAATTCGTATTTTAATTATAATTTTAATTGCATTTAATACTATGATGCAAAATCAGCATTGCGATTGAATAAACTACGAAACGAGTTTCAAATTGAATCAATTGAACCCAACTGGGTTTCTTCAAAATGTACATTTAAGTTTAAGTATTCACGATTTATATGTAAGACATAGTTATCGAGAGGCGAAACCTTATCATCAAGCTTAGCGCAAAATGAACCTAATTTAGTGTCTAGAAAATGGGAAACTAAAAACAGCGATAAAGGCACAGGAAAAAGTTCTTTAAACGATAGTTTAACGATATATTTTAAAGCCCGAATGTGTGTGAACTAAATGAATGATTTGATATGCGTCTAATTGACCTGGTTGTATTTCGAAGTGGAAGCTGTGTGTGAGTTCTTTTAAGCCCTAGAATATTACTACACCCTCTAGCGGGCACTTCTAGAAGCATTCTTTCGCACAGTTAGAGTGGTTCTAATTTTGTCAATTTGTTGTTAATTTCTCATATTATTGTCAAAATTATACGCAGGTTTTTTTTTCATTTTCTTTTCGGATACCGCTTCCTCTTCTACTACTACGCATCAAAATTCAATTTTGAATAGTAAATAGAGAGATGTGTGTAGAGATAGAGAGACAGTTCCGAGAGGGGGTTTGCATAGAGTACTAAGTATACTATATATATATATAGATATCTGTATATATATGCATGTGTATATATATATAGAGTTCTCTATAGGTATATGTACATTTAAAGCAAAAATTATCAGACAGAGAGAGCATTCAGGTGGAGGAGCGATAGGTACACACATATGTCAATGGTTACGCTTAGATTCTATCTGATAGAATACTACAGATACTTAGCACATATACAGATACAGATGGAGAATTCCATAGTCGACTATTTACAATGTTAATTTTTCTTTAGCTTGATTATGTCTTATGGATCTGTTTCTTAGGCTATTGACTCGAGAGGGGAACTTAGGTCTAGACAATAACAGTATAGGTGTCTGATCAAAACTCTCTTATGCAGCTAAGTGTATCTTTTGTGCACTGTACCCCAAGCAAATTCTTATCGGAATGAACTTGAATTGTTTTTAGATATTTGAATACATCATAATTTGCATTTGTTTGGGGGCTTTTCATAAAATATTTAAATCGTTTAATATTTTAAATGCATTTTTTGCATAAATGCATAAAATTCGCATTGTGTAATTCATTAGCATTAAGTTTGCCATATTATATACGATATATACCATATGTATGGGGAGAGTGTGCTAAAATCGCTTTAGGTTTCTCAGAATCCGAATTATATATTATTTATATGCAATATTCCTTCGGTTCGTTTAATACATCAGCGTCTGTGTGCTGGGTTTGAAGCCGAGATTCTTGCGCTGTAGAAATAGATGTATTTCCCGGAAGTTGGGGCGACTCGACTCGTTGCGCTGCCAACACTCGCACATCAGATCGTATATCTCCCGTGGACAGTTCACGGGCATCGGCAGCAGTTCCTGTGAATGGACAGAAAGGCAAATGTGTGTGTGTGTGTATGTGAATCAAGAGTGACTCTGGGACAGCTCTGAGGGGGCTACTCACATGCATTTTGTCGTCCTGGTAAATGTGTCCAACGTTCTCAATGACATTCGCATCCGACATATGCTCATAGGGCTGCTCACGCGCGAATGTCAGTATCTCCCACAGGGCGACGGCAAAGGACCAAACGTCCGACTTGGTGCTGAATTTGGCCTGCAATTAGGCATGTGTGTGTGTTATTTGCCATGTACATGATCCTTTAAGGCAACTTTTGGGCCTTTTTAATATACATAATCACAGCCCTTCCCACTGTGATTCTCTTACAACTCTTTCCCTTCTCTTTGCCATATCTGTTGCTTGCCTTCCTCTTGTACGCCGTGCCATTTCACGTGCCTTTTGCTACTGTTGCGCCCAAAGGCAATGACAAAACTCTAAAAGCAGCTTGTACAATGTTGTCTAAAACAACCACACACATGTAGAGAACATATACACGTACTCACACAACATTCACACACACTCACATAGGGATAAATAACAACAACAAGTGAAGCTTCTATGCGGCCCTGCCTGCCTGCATACATGTGCTTTTGTTTGTCTGTCTGTCTGTTTGTATTTCTCTCTCTATCTCGCTGTCGCTCTCTCTTGCTCTCTCTCTCTCTCTCTCATTGACTAACTCTCTGTCTTTCTGTTTGTGTATGTCTCTATGTCTTTCTGTCTCTCTGTATCTCGCTCTGTCCCTTTGTACTTCTGTCTGTCTATCTGTTTGTCTGTCTGTCTGTCTGTCTACCTCTCTGTCTGCCCGCTGTTGTCTGCACCATGTCCCGCCATTCGTTTCGTTTCGTTTTTCATGTAGTTAATTAATTTATTTAGTGCGGTTTTTCGCTCGGGGATTTACAAAATATTTTTGCCCGTTTCGCCGCTATTTTCCGTTTTTGTTTTTAATTCCTTTTTCAGTGTCTGTGTGTGTGTGCGAGCGTTCTCTGTCTTTATTTCGAACCCCTTCCCCCCTTCCTATCTTCCTTAACCCTTTTGCACTGTGTTTTGGTAATAAAAATCGTACTCTATGCCATTTCCAGCGCAAATTAAAGTGCTCGGTTGGCATTTTTGATGGGAGTTGAGCTCGCTAACGTTGCATATCGCCGGGGTGTGGGGGTTAATGCACTTGCAACCATGTGTAAGCTAATTGGATGGTTGCAGCACCACCAAAATACAGAACAAAAAAAAAGCAAACTGAAATCAGAATATCATATGCGAAATTCCCCCGAAAATGCATATGATATGCGGGCATTGTGTCGCCCGCATTTCTGTTCGCAATGCAAAAGTTTCTCTTGCAACGCTAGAAAGTATGCAACATATGTTTAATCTATGCTTTATGGGGTACGGGATTTTGTTTTATTACGGATCAGAGCTTCCGCTATATCTATGATATAGTTATTTCTCTAACACTATTTCAACTGCGACTTCAACTTTTCAACCTGCCACAAGGTTGAAGGACCTCGGGGTGAACCTCTCTCTCTCCCATCTTATCGCGCTAAGCATATTTTCCCTATGAGTTATTACGATTTTTCTTGTTTGTTCGCTGGCAGCTTGGCCTAATGGACTTATCGCAAAGGTGGGCACTGTAAGGACAAGGACGAGAAAGTTGAAGAGCGGAAAAGGTAACTGACATAAATCGCCCGGCTTAAAGAGGCAGCAGAAAAAGCAAATTAAAAATAATTAACACAATTACAACTCATTTTGCTGTCAAGCTGCCTGAAGGATCGACTAGCAAGCAAGACAGATAGAAAAGGAAGGTGGAGCGAAGAGGGTGTAGAGCAGAGGGGGTGTCAGTGCACAGTGCTCATTAATTTATAATTATAAACTTGTGCCTGGACGCACAATACAAGGCAGAGTAAAGAGAAGAGCGAAAACAAGAGCGAAAAACTTCAACTAGCTGCAGTTGAGTGGGGCAGTAAGGAGGAACTAGTAGAGGGGAGGCAAGGGGTGTAGGGGGTACGTATGACTTACCAGAAGCACACTCTCCCAGGCCATCCAGCGTATGGGCATCGGCTGCGTCTGGCGGCCCGTGGTGCCCTCCAGCTGGCAATAGTCCGAGGCGTAGGCCGAACGGTTTATCACAGTGCCGATGGAGCAGACCTTGACGCTCAGCTCGGGGCCAATGATGCAACTCCTGCAAAGAGAAAGAGAAGGAAACAGAAGAGTGAGAGAGAGGGGTGAGCTTAAGTCGAGGTTTTGCATCAGAAATCTGTTGAGAATTCAATTAAAAATACCACAAATTAAATAAACAAACACTTCCGCAGGCCAAAAAGCCAACGGCAAAAGGAGAGTAACGTATGTACATACGGACAGCATCAACAGGGGAGGGGGAGAAGGGCTAGAGGATGTAGAAGGGTGAAGCGTCAGCGTCAGCTTTAGTCAGGATGTGCTTCTTGCTGACACGAGTTGATTGCTTCGCTGTCGTTACCCATTTTGCTGCCATCCTATGCTTCCCCCAGTGGACGCTGGCAAACAAACCCCTTTTCCTCTGCCCGCTGCAGCCGCTTCTCCCTCTCCCTCATGACTTCAGGGGTTGCATGTGCCGTTCGTTGAGCCCCTTCTGCGAGGCATTTGCAAATCGATCAAGTGCTTTGCAACAGTTCAGGCTAATGTCGGATGTGTGTGTGGTTTTGTTGTCGCCGGAGAAGTGTACCTAAGTGAGCTCCATATGAGGCCCCATATAGTTCATACATATACGTATCATCAGTCTTTTAACTTCATTATATTTTGAAATATGCTACAAATCATTCAGCACTTTACTTAAATATACATTGAATTGAGATTTGATAAATATTGTTTCTTTTTAGAGCAAATTGAAGTAGGAACTATGATGGATTAGGAAGAAATAAAAGAAACCTTTATTGAAATAAAATTTGATAATTTTAGAGAAGATTGAGGTAAGAAAGAGGAAGATATGGTACAATGCATTTTAAAGGTAAAGAAGAGTAGATAAGATTGAAGTGGAACAGGAAGATATAACATAGTATTTGTTACAATAAGGAAAGGTAAGAGAGGAATCATGCTACCTTATTTAAATAGACAATATTCGTAAGTTGAAGGGAAGAGTAAAGTAGAATATTATTATAATGCAAGGAAGATAGAGTTACAACTTTCTCAGGTATACACAACTAGTCTTTTTTTTTCCAGACAAAAGTCTAGTCATGATGATAGAAAAAGATACTTCATTAGGGTATTCTGAATTCGTTATTTCTTTTGATACTAACTCTGTTGTCCACTGCCCTTGGGGCAACGCCGGTGCCAAACAGACTTGGCGTTGCGCTTGGTAACTGCCAAGTGGTCAGTTCGCAGAACACACAGGGTGTCCCGAGGGCAGGCAAGTGAGGCCGGGGATACTACGCTAGCAAAAGTTGAAGCTTATATTTTTGTATTATTGTTTCAGTCGTAGTCCCCTTTTCCCCACTCCTGAACAGGAAGCAACGAGATGACAACAGCAACAAAAACTCAGGGATCAACAAACGTTGAAGCATGACGTTGAAAATGACAATATAAGCGGAAGGGAACAGGATGCGTTGGAGGAGGAGGAGGAGGTTGTAGAGCAGTAGGTACAGAAGTAGGTTGAAGGGGGAACAGCAACTGGTTTGGGTAGATTTTGCCTCGTGCTGAGTGCCGACAGCCGAGTGCTGAGTACATTGTGCACTCTTGGGGGAGGACCGTAAATGAAACCATGAAATGGTAAACACAATCAACATTTGATATCGGGCAAAACGGAGTGTGCCAAAGTTAAGTAAATACGGCGCCAGTTTGAGGTTATGACTGATGACGTACCTTGCCGAGAAATGCGAAAAATATGCGAATGACTGTAAAAAAGAAGCGGGGAACAAGCGACAAGTTGAACAAGTTGACAATGATAGAGAAGAGGAAAAAATAAATGCAATTTGAGTTGAGAGTTGGAGAGAAACTGTGGATGAAATCATTTTTAATGAATGAAATGATATGGTACTCAAGTGGAAAAGAGCAGAAGAGAGTGAAAGATACTACAAAGTACAAAACTTTGTGCAGTATGCAAGGCATAATTATTGTGTACAGCTGAAAAAGTCAGCAAACAGTTCACATTGAAGCCTTTTATATTAGAAAAACAATATCACTTTGGAAATTTCAGTAAATATATAAAATTGAAAGGTTAAAACTAGTAAAAAATTAAATACTTGTAAATACACTATAACTTATTCAATATGATATCTATCACACATTTAGGACATCTTCTAGTATTTTTCATATATATACCATATGTAACAACAATTAAACTAATATTTTTTAAATAATTGTAATTATTTCATTTATTTTCACCAACTTTCCCTCCACGAAACCTGCTTTATGTCAACTTAAAACTCTTGTTCTCTCTGTTATCGATAGAATAATGTCTATCGCACAATTAGAACAACTTCATTGTATTAATAACAATAATATTTTTTTTATAATATTTTGCAAATAACTGTAATTGTTTTATTTCATTTCATCAACTTTTCCTTCACAAATCCTTTTACACATCAACTAAAATCTCTTGTCTTTTTGTTATCGATATTTGATAGTCTGACGTCTATCGCACATCTGGCACATCTTCTGGTAAATTCATTAACGGAAATACAATCAAGTATGTAAAGACCCCGGACAAGCGACCATGCAAAGCTCAGGCAAACGTGACGGGGGCTAAACAAATGCCCGAAGGCCAGAAAGGAAGAGAGAGAGGATGAGGAGGGAAGGGATGGGAAGGGAAGGGAAGTTTCATATGAGCACGGACATTACACGTAAGCGGACAGGTCTGACGTGCATAATTTCCTGTTGTTCACCCGCCGCTTTATAACATTGAAAAAGGATATGAAGTGCTGTCATATTACAAATAAAACGTCTGCCTCAGTGCGCTGCGGCAGCGCGGTTCGTCATGTAATGCGTTTAGCCCAAATCTCAAACCCCAGCACAGCCCACAGGGCGCATAGGGCACAGCGCACAGGGAGGCCCGCCACATGGTGAGTGGCATTACAGACATCCCTCGCTGTTGGCGGACAGTTTCTGATTTCGTGCGTAATAGATTTCGAATTCGAAGACGATGAAGCCAACAACAATTGAATTTAAGTTGAGTGAAAGGTTTAATTTTCAACTGACATGCGATGTGTGGGGCAGAGTTCATATTTGTGTGCGTGTATCTGAAGCAGTAGCTGTAAATATGTATGTATCTGTATCTCTATCTGTATCTGTAAGTGTGTGTGTGTGTCTGTGTGTCATGTATGACGCAGTTGCAACACACAACGGATCGAGTGTCGCTTGCGTTGAGTGAGTAGTTAAGTAGGCTTGTCTAGGCAGCTTGCGGATCGGCTAGGATTACCATTTCTATGCTCTTGACATCCAATGACAGCGACACTGACACGTGTCGAGGTTTTGCAGAGGGTTGAAACAGTAACTGCCACCCTCCCCCTCCTGCACACCCGCCCACTCACTCACTTACATACACATTCTCCTTATGAAGTATGTCTGTTCGCTGTCTGTCTTCGAGCTGGCCAATTGACATGATTGTTATCACACAACTTTAAAGCAATTTGCTTGTGCCTTAACCAAATTCAAATACGAACATTAAATTGTGTGCAAATGAAAAGCGAAAAGCCGCACTATTAACCCAATTAATTCGTGCGCGATGTGGCCATAAATTTGGTTAAGACAATATTCCGAAAAAATACAACATTCATGGCATGTGCTTGTGGACTGTGGACTGGATTGGCGGCAATTAAAATGCGCCATAAAAATTTGTAAGCTGAACAACAAATTAAAGCCAAATAGCCGAAGGTCTGCCAAATGGAACTGAGCAACACAATTTTCTCAGTTACAACACAACGAATTAACTATACTCTGCTTAAAATCAAAGAAATTCCACAAATTTTTATTCTATTTAAAATTTATCAGTCTATGTAATAGGTAACAGACTGTCAGGCTGGTTTGCATTTATAGCGCCATGTTAAGTATCATAACAGTGACTTATAAACTTAGCAAAGTTTGAATTTAAAGCACTATGTTAAGTACATATCAATTACAGTGAAATCCTAAGCCAAAGTTAATCCTTGCAGAGTTTGTATTTACAGTGCCATATTGAGTATATACTTATATAACAGATGCATTCTAACAATACAGAATGTTCATTAAACGCGTAATAACACATATATCTAAGTGACAATATGTTAAACATCACAGAGTTTGCATTTACACGCTCGCCTTGTTAATTATCGATAACAAAGGACAATGCGCTGTTAAGGTAAGCTCAAGGTTAACATGGAATGGAATTAAATTGATTTTTACGTACGTTGCCAAGTTTAACAATAAATTGCATGCTGCCCATTGCAGTTGGTTTTAGTTTGAGTATATTTGTACAATAAAAGCGTACCAGACAATGGACAATGGAGTCGCTAGTTTGGGTCCTTGCTTTGCGCAACTTTCACTAACAAGCTGCGTGCCAGAAACAGCAGCAGCACAGCAGCAACATCACCCTGCAGCAACAATGGACACAGCAATAGCAGCAGCAGCAACAAACTACAGCAGAGAAATAACAACAATAACAATATCAACAGAAACAGCAAAACCAAACATTGTTCCAGTTTTCGTTGCTGTAATTCTTGTTGTTGTTTTAGCTTTTTTTCGCTAGCAATTACAAGCATATTAGGTTAACACAAATGCACAACAAAATGTCCTTGGATTTGCGACAAAAAACAGAGATAAAGCCAGAGAGAGAGAGAGCGTGAGAATGAGAGGGAAAATGGGAAAGAGAAACGAGTACAAAACGCAATAACAATAAATTGCATGCGACTTGCGGCGCACTTTTAAAATGTGTCAGAAAAACATATAGTTATGGGTTTTTAGTTGCCCAGAGACCCCACGCTAACATCACCAGCTCCATCTCAGCCCAGCCCAGCCCAGCCCAGGCCAGCTCAGCCTTGAGCCTTGTGTCGGACGACGCGACGCGAGCTAAATAAATAAAATGGCGCTGGCAACAACAAGGACAAATAAACGACTCTGGGATTTGTTCACAAGCGTGGGAAGAGTGACGCCGCCGTCTTCGCACTTGGATATAAATTAGAAGCATGTGCCGAGTGGCCAGTCGAACATACATTCATTCCATATAGGGCGGGCGGCTCTGACTTAAAGCGAGTTAATTAAAGGCCCAGACAAAATGATGGTCATTAAAAACACGCCATGGACATTAAGTGCATCACGAAGCGAAGTGCTTTGGTCAGTTGTCAGTCAGCAGTTCAATAAACTAAGAAAACAAACAATTAAACTCGGTGTCAGAGTAAGAACTAAGAGAGAGCTGACTGTGCTGAGCATGAGGTCAAAGGGTGACGTTTACAACCCCCTATTGAAGTCAAATGGCCCCAAGGCGAACCTAGACGTGGCACTATCTAAAATCGATTGAATGAAGTAGGGCTACTGGGAAAATCAAAAGAACTTTGCAGTTGTTTTCAAAGCGATAAAGCTAATTAGCAAATATGATATAATATGGTCACCTTAATTTAGTAGGAACCAAGGCAATATAGATTATTAGAAGGATAATAACCCTATCTTAAATATTCTTTATGTTTCTTTCATTCTTGACAAGACAGATATTATATAAAATGGTCACCCTAATAAGCAATCGATAGTGTGGCCAAATTGCAAAGTGTGGCCACTAATTGAAATACTGTTAAGCAAGCAACAGTGCTGCCAATCAAATAGAGTGGAGTACTCATATATATAAACTGCTAAAATCTAGCATTATTTCCAAAAGCTTTTGCTTACATACCTACATAAGTATATATATATGCATTTTTTTAAATACATTTTTATAGTTCTTCCCATGTTATTTATATATTTCAAATAACTGCAGTAAACTAGTTTCGTCCACAAGGACCTTCTTCAGTTGAAACTCAAATCAAAGTTGTGGCTCTGCAGGACACAAAAATATCAATCAAGAATGGCAGCAATCATAAATGCAAAATGAGGCCTTGTCCTCTTGGCAACCTTTGCCAATGGATATGCCCGGGCACAACTCTTCAGCGTAATCATTAGCATACATTACGTACGGGCTTGACCCTCAGACCCTCAAGTGCTGTCCAAATGGGCCATTATGTGCTTGTAGCTGGTTGCTCCATTGGCTTCCTAACTCATTTTTTCTCCTCTTCTTCCTATTTTTTCCTCGTTTATGTGTGTCGCTGGGTCCCCGACAACCAATAACTCTACGTAAGGTGTGTGTGTGTGTGTGTGCGTGTATGTGCAGAGGAAATGATAATAGTTGTTGGCACACACACACAGAGCGGGTTCTGGACCCTCTCGACTGATGCTGTCCGAGTGATAAAAAAGCTCAGTTCAGCTCATATGCTGCGTATTGTAGTTGTTTCGCTGGCGTCCTTCATTCATGGATTCATTCATTCAAGCGTTTCAATTGAGTGGAAAGCCAAGGCACTGCTCTTTACGTACGGTATGTACCCTCTCGCCAAGTGCCCCAGAGCCGAATCCTGTCCGGGTTCGGGGTCCTTCATAAGCTTATAAGCTCGTTTCCTTCTCATAGTTTCGCTTTGGTTTGGTTTCGCTTTTTCTCTTCTCTCTTTTTTTTCAATTTAACATCCGTTTTTGTGGCTACAGCATTTCTATTATGTTGATGATGTCCTTTGACAATATGTCCTAGCAGAGGCGCTTGTGTTAGTGATGGGGGTGAGTGGTGTGTGTGCGGTGTGAGTAGGGGCGGGCGACCAGTAATGGTAATGTTTCGAGTTTGGCGTTTGTCGCTCGTGTATTGGCATTGATATCGAGGATGATTGTTGTTCAGAATGGAGCAGGGGGAGAGAGAGGGTGCTTTGGTTTTGTTGTCTTTTGTTTTTCGAACTGATTGTAGCTGCTTTTGTGGCTTGTGTTCACTGTAGTTGAACAACAGAAAGGAATTCGTTGGACTGCGAATTGGCAGCAAACTGTGTCACAACATTATTTTAAAAAAACACTACTTTAAATTGTCTTTTAGGGCTCTATAAACCATTTGAAGGCACACTGTGAGTTGTGATCCCCATAAGTTGGCATCAACAAATAAGAATATTGTAGTGAGGGTAAAAAAATGATATTTATCCTCTAAATAATATGAATAGGAATGGTACTTTGTAAGCTGTTCAAAGGGTAACCTATAAAGGTACCATTTTATTCCTACTTTTACTATATTGAACAATATAAAAGAATACAAAGTGAATTGACTTTATAAGTAAAATCCATATTGTCTTGGTTATTTTTATAATATACTTTTGTAATTATAGCTTATTAAGGTGACCATTTTAATGTCTTTTGTCTCGGTATTTCACAAAATATACTTGAAATGTATTTTCTTAGATACCTGTTATTCAAATGCAGAAGAAACTTTCTCGCACATCTCAAACGGTACACAACAAGCGTATTATGTACCGCGGATAACCCTGAACCGCAGCAATTGATGCGCCGTTTATACGGAAATTGGCTCCCTTTTAACCTATTTGCCTGCAGTTGACATATGGCCATTAATTAAAACATCAACACCAGCCCCTCCTTGAACACACACCGGGGCAGCAACAATAACAACAGCAGCAACAACAACAACAACAGCGACTTGTACAAGACAAGTACAAACAGCACGGCAAAACATCGCCTGGAGAATTGTGCAACATTTTCACATGTCAACGCATGCAAAAATTGTGCAGCAAGGGTAGGAGGGGGATGGCTGAAGAGGGGTAGGGGGTAAACTGACTGCGTTGGCAGCGTGTGAAATGTGATCAGGTGGAAGCAAATGGCTGCCAATGCCAATAAAGGTCAAATAGGATTGCAGGGAATTCGTTGCAAGAGCAGCAGGAGCTCTGCATCTGACGTTGTCATGGCGCCTGGTGGCCAGACGGATAATTGAGGCAGGGGAAGGAAGGGCAGACTGTCCGGTGTGGTGTGTGGGGGCACCGGAAATAATGTGCAGCCAGGCGGAAGTAGTTGCTACATCGAAGCGTATTGATTGACTTTGAATGCAGCTCGTCGTGGAGCCGTAAATGGAAGCAAAGTTGCCAGCAAAATTCAAAAGTTTTCGATTTGACTTGCAAGAGCAGAGCAGTGCAGAGCAGAGCAGAAGTGCAACTGTGAGTAAGTGGAAAATTGCAAAATTACCATTAACAGTTCAACGTTATGAATGGCATACAGATTGCTGGATTATGATCACCTCAGTTCATTTTTAGTTCAGAACTCAGTTAGAAACTAAACTGATTCTATGTGAGGGAAGTGAACTTGACTTACAATATTTTAATTTCTCGTTGAAAACTTACTTTAAAGACCATAAGGGTCTGTTTTTACCAAGTTGAGGAGGTGCTGTTACTTAACAGCAGCTTAATTTACATTTGCTGTTGACTAATTAAGTAGTCTCTGTTACTTAACACACCTTTTGCCTTTGCATCGATTCACGCTGTTAATTTATTTAAAGTTTTTGTTTTATGCAGTGTTATTATAATTTGACTAAATGTAATCAAGATATAAAAATTATTCAAAAATACATACATTAACATACATTAAGCTCGCCATATTAAGTAACAGCAAATGCTTAAGCCTTTCTTTAACATTACTTTTATGTAAATCTGCTAAAGAGCAGTAGCTGTAGGCGCTGTTAATCGATTTTAACTTGCAGTTCTATGCTATGTTATTAAAATTTGATCAGTTTTAAATATATGTATAATGCTTAAACTGAATTAAATTGCAAGAAATAAACTATTTCCAGCTTATACTAATTTCTCATTTCAATCATACCTCATTTAACCGTAACTACCTTAATCTGGAATTATGCCAGACCTTATATCACATCGTATATATCTTGCTGTAGGCGCGTCTGCAAATCAGAGCACGCCACGCCTCCTGCCGCATGACTGTAACGCCTCTTTGTTGCTTCATTAGTGTGCCCAGAGAATCGTTTTGAGTTATGTGCCGCACAGTTCTTAACTGCAGTCAGGGCAGGAAAAACTCCGAGGAAAACTCCTCGCTTTAATTTGCATTTATGCAAATCGTCGCTGCATTTGAGGGCTTTCACTTTAACTACTTTCACTCAGGTAACGAAGAGGGGCGGGGCAGAGGAAGCTAAAGAGTGCCGACTGCTTCTAAGTTCTGGCATAAAACTAACTATATAAACTAACTACCGTTACTTGGGGGCACATCCCCTTCCCAACTACCCCCCTTCTTGCACTTGGCAACATTTTACGCTTAATTTATGCACATTTTTCTAGTATTTTCTTTTCTGGTTTCCCGCTGCTACAGCTCCAGCAGGAAAATTTATTGCACTTTCTAGTTGGCAGCGCAACAATTTTCATTTTTGGGATTTAGTGACTTTCACTTTTACCAACAACAACAATAACAAACAGCAACAGTTTTCGCATGTTCTTTGGCAATTTTTTTCGCCCTGTTTTCGGGTTGATTTTTAATTAAAAATTTTCGCTAGGGTTGAGTCAACATTTGTTGTTGTTTTTGTTTCCCGCCGTTATAATGTTGATTTTATGCAAATGACAATTGATTGAAACTGGCTGTGCAAAGGGAGTGTGAGTAAGGGTCTTTGTGTGTGTGTGTGTGTTGATTGAAGGCATATTAAAATAAATGAAGGCCGTACCGGCAAAATAATGGATATAATATGCCATAAACAATTACCATTTCATAAATTATTGCTTGTAAATATATGCAAAAAAACAAGCACACACACGTTTGCACATGCACAGACTTGCACAAAGATATTCCGGCGATATATTCGATATTGTTGTAATCGTTTGCATGTGCTTTGCGTATTTATCGTTATGTGTTTGTAAACAATTATCTCGCTTACAGAATGTACATATAGTGAGAGGGCAAGAGAGGGGAAATGAAATAATGGTGGGGAGAGGGAAAGGAGTCGTGGGAGAGGCAGGCACTGACAGGGTGGTAACTGTTGTAAAAACAGGCAAAAATGCAAGATAAGCGCATAAAAACACAGTGCCATAGATGGCAAATGAATAATTAAGGGGGATGCAGGGGACACGTCTAGTTATTTCTATTCATATTTCGTAGTGCAATAACTATTTAAATATGTAATTACTTTTTACAATTAATTCGATAATTGCCTCCGTGTCCCCCTTCCCCCTTTCTTTGCACCGTTAATCTTCGTTATTGTTTGATTAAATCAATTAAATTTTCCAATACGTGTATGCAAAAGACAGCCACGCACATGTGTGAACATGTACATGTAAGCATATGCACACACATTCACGCACATACCTAGACGTAATTATGCTTGGCCATAATTACATTGGCCATTTAAACGTAAATCCACGGAAATGACGACTGCACTCTGTACCCTCTTCATAACCTCACTTGGTACCCCGTTTTGTACCCATCTCTGCATCTTGCTACATACCATTATCTATGTCCCCTTCGGTACCAACTCGCTGTACCCCTGTAGTGTTCTCTGTTTTCTCCTCTGTATTCTTCTCTGTAGTCTCTCTCTATAGTATCCTCTGTACCCTTCTCTGTACTTTTCTGTGTTCCTTTATCTGTACTCTCCTGTAAACCCATTTCTGTACCCTCATAAGTACCCTATTCTTTTCTCTTTTCGCTTCAGTCCTCCTTCTCTCTCTCTCCTCTCTATCTCTACTCTCCTCTCTACTCCCTCTCTAATCTCTACTCTACTCTTGTCTCTACTCTTGTCTCTACTCTTGTCTCTACTCTTTTCTCTCTCTATTCCCCTCTCTACTCTTCTGTGTAGTTTCCTGTATATTTTGCTCTCTACCCTCCTCTCAGCCTATACTCTACTCTTATCTCCTCCTCTCAATTCCTTTTCAGTACCCCTAGTCTAGTCTCCTCTGTCTGCATTCTCCCTACCTGCTCTCCTTCTCCTCTCTACACCTCCTCTCTACACTCTCCCTCTATACTCACCCCTGTTGCCCTCTTCACGTCCTTAAGTACCCTCACTCTCCACCTTCCTACCTTCCACGTCAAACAACATTTGGCCAATGTTCGCTTTTTGTGAATTGCAATCGAACCAATTAAATTTGCAAGCTTGTCCCCCTCATTGTTTTAGCTGTATTGTTGTTGCTGTTGCTCTGTTGTTGTTGCTGTTGTGGTGTCGCCTAGCAGCCTTTGAATTGAATTTCCCTGTCATTGATTTGCAATTATTACTAAGAGCGGCAGCTCCAGGCAGGCAGGCAGGCCGGCACAACCCAACCAACCAAGCGTACCCCAAACTGTTCCCTGGCTAATCTATACAAATCCAACGCACAGCTGACCACGGCAGCCCGCAGCTGTGGTCTACCCCATCTCACTACCCCCCTACCCCTTCTGGGGCTTAACTAACCCCCCTTTGCTGCCGCAGTTGCTGCTTAGTTGGGAGGTTTAACTTGTCGCGCGACATGAAACGATTAAGGCTGAAATGCTTTTAGCCATTGCCATGCTGGCTTCTGGCTTTGCCTCTGAGGTGTTTGCCTGGGCTCTGGTCATTATGCAGGGGCACGGCAGGGGTAGGCAGGGGGTAGGGAAGCGGTCCCCCCTTTGTGTCAGCGGCAACGTGCTGCATTTTGTATACTGTGTCTGTATGTGTGTATCGTGTGATTGATCACAATTTTCGAAAGTAATTAGAGGAGCATGTGGCCAGCAGGGACCACCAAATGAGGGCGAGAGAGAGAAGGAGAAAGGGAGAGAGAGAGAGAGAGGGAGAGTGAGAGAGAAAGGGGGGACAGCGCATTAGACGTAATTACTCTGTAAATAATTCGAACCGCGTTCAATAACCAAAAGTGCCTGGACAAAGGCTTTAATGGCTAATGGAGACATTGTGGGAAGAAGGGAGGTGCAAGTGGTACGGGGAAACTGAATCAAATTATTGCTCGGAAATAGCTGAAATAGTTTTCCCGTAATTGCTACAATTGAAATTAATATGCTTGGCTATAAAAAAGATCATGACGAGGAGGCAACCAAATTGCTGGTTAACTTATTGGTTTTGTTACTTTCATTTAGGTTGATATCAAAGTGTGATACTAAATATATAACAATAATGCATTAACAGTTATCGATTATATAAGGAAATCAAGATGACAGTGATCAGTATAGGTTCATATAATATTGCAGCTATTTATGGCAGATACCTTTAGGTTCTGTTTCAACAAAGTCTAAATATTTCCCCATATTCTGTTTTTTTGTTCGTATGAACAGCTTTAACTCAGGGAGTAAATGAGTTATGGCTATGAAATTTGATGATAACATGTATTACTTTAGCACGCAGCTAAAGCAGTATTTAGATATTTGCCACGCCCACTTCCGCCTTCTTAAATTGAACAAAACTGAATTACAAGTGTTATTTGAAAGCAAGAGTTTTCGTTTTTGGTGTGCATATAAATTAGTTATGTAAGTTTGTTAGTGATAGATTTATAAACAAAAAAGTTGTTTAAGTAAGTATTTTAGTGGAAGGGTATTTCACAGTCAAGATAAGGATTGTGACTAATAATTTCTTACTTGTTCTACCTCTTGTCTACCGTGCGTACCTTGCGATTAATTTGATTTCCTAGCCTCCTCCCCTTTCTCCACAGTACTTGTCACAACACAATCGATGAAAACCATTAATTGAATGCTTGGAATACAAATATTACTCGTATATAGCTCGAATGTTTAGGTATATTCCTCAAGATATTATTGAACATAAATCAAGTCTTAGCACGGTGATTAAAGCGAATCGTATGTGAGTACACTCATTATGAGCACGAGACGAACGCGCACTCACATTAAAATTCAGCATTGAATTTAATTAACCCTGCGAGTGCCCCCTGTGCACCCTCCCCCTCCACTACCACACACACACGCACAGCAAACCTCATAGTGTAATCAGTTTTCTTTGCTGCGTGGCAACCCCCGGAGGCAGGATGGGCGGATGGGCCTGTCGCTGCCATTACAAACCACATCAAAATACGACGAAGATCGTCGCCTTGCGCTGCTGCGGCTGGGTGCCAATAATGACAACAAGCATATGCACAGAAGGGGAAGAGGAAGGAGAAGTGGGAAGGGGAAGGGGAGCAGAAGGAGAACAATAAGCAGTCCAAAGTTAACGACAACTAAATCCAATTACAAGGACACCCAGCAGCCCAGTAGCCCAGCCGATAACCCTGAACAGAACTCGGCACACGTGTGCGTAGCGAATCAGTCTAGATATGTGTGTGTGTTTGTGTGTGTGTGGGGGTGTGGTGGGTGTTGGTGGCATGCTAAAGGGGGCAGTTGTGCCTTTTGGTTTTTGGTTTTCGTTGCTGTTCTGGTTGCATTGCATCCCGCAGCGTTGCATAAAGATTTACTTTTCATTTATGGCGCCAGACAAAGGAACAACCCTTACAACTGCACACTGCACAAAGGAGTTCACTCTTTATTTCTGTGTGTACGTGTGTGTTGGTGTGTGTGCCTGGCTGTGCCTGTGTGTGTGAGTGTGTGTGAGTTGCTGCTGTTCCGCTACCGCCACCGAAAAATTGTAATTAAACTTAATCCGCTCAATTTGAAACGCATGCCAAGCTAAAAGTGCCCTGCGCCACGCTGTATTGCATACAAAATACCCTGTAATTAAGGGATGGGGGTATATAGGGCAGGCAAGACTACATTTGCAGAAAGAAGGTCAAAACTAGACAAAAAGCTTAGATAATTTTGAAAATTTTAATAGATTATGATGTATTGAATACAAAATACCCTGTAATTAAAACTTAAAGGCACAAAGGGATGAAAAGCAAGCAAAAATACGTATAAATGGCAAAAATAGACTAATAAGTCAAATCCTGCCAAAACTACTCAAATATTGATAATTTTAACAAATTAAATTTAATTTAATGTATTGACTACGAAATACCCTAGAATTAGGGAGTAAGTGTTTACTAGGTAGGTAAAGAAAGCAGAAAACAGGCCAAAGCCAAAATTTACAGGGCATACATCAGACATATACCCTGTTATTCTTATCATATTTCTTTCAAAAACTCCCCTTAAGTACAAAAACTAGCAAAAAATATTAAAATCCTGGCCTAATTAATATTATAAGCTTTGATTTAAATTTACAGGGTATACAACAGACACATACCATATGATTCATATCTTACTGCTTGCATAAGCTGCACTAAAGTGCAAAAACTAGCCTTGATTTAAATTTACAGGGTATACACCAAGCACATCTTATGCTTCTCTCCTGGTTTTGCTTAATTTTTAATTAAAAGTGTCAGAAAAAGGATTGGAGAATCCTTGCAATTCTCCCCCTTGCCCCACCTGCACCCCGTGCGATGCGTTCATGTGTTAAAAAATGTGCATAAATTATTGAATTAGTCCGTTTGCAGCAAATTTTCCCCGATTTCCCTTTCTTGCTGAGCCAATTTTCACGCTGTGCGTTATTAATATGAAATTTCGAAAGCATAAATTAAGGCGGCAGCGTTGCCACACTTGCTTATAATTTATGCATGACAAAGACTTGGCCTCAGTTCAGTTGAACTCGGCTCAGTTTGGGGTTTGGTTCAGTTATCGTTCGTTTTGGTTTTCCATTTATTTATTTATAACACTCGCTACTGTGTACTGCCAAAGGGCTGCGGCAATTAGTTGTCGCTGCCGGCTCCTTGGGGATGTTTTAATTATCCTATTGTTCGTATTGTTTTTTTTTCCATTCCATTCTCGATTTATGTGCACGATTTAATAATGCAAATTAATTCAAACGGCAGTTTTTTGTGTGCCCGCTCTTTCTATCCCTCTTTCTCTCTGTTATTATTGGCTTAGGTTTATGGCTCTCTGATTTGATTTATATTCTCTTCCATCATATCTCAAAGGGGGGTCTTTAAATCAAATCACCCTATCAATATGACTTGCTTTGTCATAATCGAATCTGGCCCGAGTTCTTCTCTTCGTCTCTGTAAATAATTGACTTTGCAATTGAATTTATGATTACTTTTCTCACAAATGATGTTATGATTATTATTTTAAAATTATTATAAATTGTCATATAAGCAAATTGTGGTCATTTTGTTGCCAGTCGGCCTTCCAGTTTCCTTCACTTCTCTCTGCCTGCATTCGTATCTCGCAGTCTCTTCTGTCTTTCAGTCTTTCAATTGCCTCTGCCTCATACACATCTCCCCAGGCAACAGCTACAACTACACAACAACAGCAGTAAGTCTACAGCTCAGTTGGAGTCGCTTTGAGTGCAATTTGTGCAAGGGTGAGTGGAGATAGAGGGGAGGTTGGCAGTGCTCCCTTTCCTTCTCTCTTGCCTCGCCCTGGCACAAGTGTTTCGTAGTTTGGCTGTGATTTCATTAAAATTTTACTGTCATAGTAAAAGTTTTATTATGAGCGAGTTGAGTTGTTGTTGTTCTTCGTATTGTTGTTCTTCTTCTTATTGTTGTTGTTGTTGCTTTGCTGCAAACGTGAGCCCGAAACAATTGCAGGCGCATGCCGAAAACAATGCAAACAGATAGCAAGCAACACAAGGAGACTGAGTAACTGCAAAGGGAGCGGGAAAGGAGGAGGGAGCAGGGGGAAACTGGGAGGCACTGCAAGGCAGTCAAGCTCGCTTAGTTTATACAGTAATTATGATTCTGTCTGTTGTTGTTGCTGCTGTCCAGACTACACGTATTACGCGCAGGCAGGCAGGCAGACGCAACAAGCGACAGCGACAGCGGCAGCTGTGGCATTTTGTGTACATTAAAAAAGTGCTGCATACGCTGAGGCGTCTTTAAAGTACTCTTACGAAAAAGATAAGTGGGTTTAGTGAGGAAGTATGGATGACATGGAATGAAATGTATGTCTAGATATACTTTAGAGTTTTATACCACATCAAAGTTTCTACCATATATCAGAATGTATAAATATGGGAATACACTTTACAAAAGACTATAGGTATTACCATATATAATGTAATAGAAAATAGTGTAGAGTATGATGAGGATGAGAAGTTTCTTAATTATCAAAACAATGAAATACTAAATAATAAACTTTAAATTGTACCTTAATAATAATACCAAAAGTAAGATTACGAAAACATTTCTATTAGCAAAATTGCGATGTACAGTAACTTTATTCCACGACTTTCTTAATAATTAAATACGCCATACTGTAGTATATTCCACACTTATCTAAAATACTGTATAATCATGTAGTAAGTGTAAAGCTTAGTCATTAAAAGGCAGCGCACAGAGTCTTTTTTGTTTGCGTTCTTCTTTTTTGCTATTTTACTCTACTCAGTCCAACACCTTCAGCTTACTTTAGCTGCCTCCGCTACCCTTTCATTGCTTTACATCTCTCTCTCTCTCCCTCTCCTTCCCTTTCAGTACTTACACTCTCTCTCTCTCTCTTCTTCTCACTTCTTCTGTCTCGTTCTTTCTCTCTCCTCTGCCATGCAAAAGGGAGTTCGCACAATTTATGCTGCCTGCTTTTAGGCTAATGTGCTCATTTTATGCAAGCGTCTCCCTCGAAGAGCTGCAAAAGAGATTTTTATGCGCCCGCCAGCAACTCTTCATAGTTTGTTGTTGTCCGTATCCTCTTGTTGTTGCTGTTGTGGCGTGCTGGCAAATGCAACAGCTTGTGTTGTGTTTATAATTGAAATAATTGCAGAAAGCAGACATAATTATATTCTTATTCTTATTGCTGTTGTTGTTCCATTCTCCTTTCTCTTTTCTGCCTGCTGCTATTGTTGTTGCAGCTATTGTTGCCTGCATTCTCTGCGCTGCTCTTGTTTGTTTTTATTTCGCCCATCATCATCATTGTCGTCGACGTCGTCGTAGTCGTCTGGCGTTGCAGCTGGGCCAGAGATTGTGTGCAGCAGCCTTGGGGCTGTAGGTTTATATAGCATAGTTTTTATGCCATCAACTCGAGGCAGTTGAGTTCAAAAAGAGTGTGAGACAGGGTGGTAGACAGAGTGTGGGGTGTGTTGGGTATGGGAAAGGGTTTGTAACAAGTGCTGGGGAAAGTGGAAATTGGCTGGGAGAAAGATGGAATTGCTTAAGATAAGAAGTGTGAATGGAGTCGTACAGGTTTTGAATAAGAATTATGCTTTATCTTATTCGTGTTGACTTCAGGATCAGAGAAAGGCTCTGACAATGAGTAAGGACAGAGACAGCGAGGAAGAAGAGAGAGAGAGAGAGAGTTACAGACTTTCAAAACGTTTTATAACTACCACAAGTTAATATGAATAGACCAGATCAGATAATGATGACAAAATATCATAATGAAGAAGATTTATTAAGACCTATAGATTCTATGGCACTCAAGTGGGAACTTAACGTTATTGCTCTTCCTTTCAATAGATAGCTCATTCAAATTATTATCATATTCAATTCGAAATTCGCATCTCAGTTAGAGCATTTCAGCATCTATCAACTGTGCGTTTTCAATGGTAAATCGCGACCATTTTTTTGTTGCCTACTTGGTAGCGTTGCCTTTTTTAATTGCACAACAAGCACATCAAAAGCTCGGCTCATTTCCAAGCAATTACTTTAAGGCAGCTCCATAGCCTGCCCCATCACGCTGCAGACCTAATCGCTAAGCCGCCTTTGAGGGCATTAGCCGCAGCGAACAATTTCGACGAAGACCACGAGATGAATGAGGAGGAGAGAAATAAAGAGGGGAAGGAGGCGATGCCCGCTTAATAGCGCAACCCTTTTGCAGCTAAGCAAATATGTTTTGTCTCTTTGGCGCCTCAAACGATGCATGCCACATGCTGTGGCGCAGGTGAGAGAGGGGAGGGAGGGAGCGATTTCAGCATTTTGGGGCCTGGACAACTTGCCAAGCGAGCAGATAAACTTCAAAAAGCTTCTTGAAAATCGGCTTAAAACTTCTTCTGTGAGCGGGGGCGGGACACTTCGACCAACTGAAACTCTATGACAACATTGACAAAGGCGCCCTGGTAACCGCTTGTGGCAGCGAAGTAGGAGGCGGAGGGGGTTAAGCACAAATTAAGCATTGCCATGGAGGCGCCAGCGCGCTCTGCAGAGATGATGATTGATTGAGCTTTTAGTTAAATTGCGCTCGGGATGGGATAGGACAGGACAGGCCTGGCCAAAGCTCAGAGAAGCAATAGCAGAGGCGACTTAGTGGAAAGTCTCCTAGTTTAGCCCCCACTTCCCACTCCTGCACTCTATTCGTGGTTGGCAAAGCAACAGCTTGAGGCTTATTATTATTTGCACTCACTGGGAAGGAAATTGGGTTCACTTGGGGAACCCTTGCCGAGCATATTATGTGGACATTAGCATGATAAACCCGATTAGCGCAGCAATATGCCGCCATATAAGTAGTAAGTGTATCTCTTCAATCTTTGCTACACTGTCTGCCAGTTGTATTCACTAGAGTCAGACATAATCAAAAGCAGCTTTCGACAATTGAAAACTGTCATTTGTAATAAGGGTATATCTAACATGAGCCGAGTAATGTCTGTCTATTTGTCTGTTTGTCTGTCCGGATGTCTGTATGATCGCACAGATGGCTCTCAGCTATTATACATGCTAGAGACTTGATATAAAGATTTGTATATATTATACGACAGATGAACTACATTTCAAATTAATGATGCCAGGCTTGCTTCTTCCCACAAATAAATAGTTAAATGTTTTATAATATGATTTATAATTATTAAAAATATTACGGGGTCGTAAAAATTAATAAGGGATCACTACCTGGAAGGATCTACCTACGGTACAGTGCAGTGCCGTCCTACATAATTCACATCAACTAGGGTCTAAATAGACTGTGAGTACATGTTTTAGTTGCAAATATACTCTTGAAGTGTAAAGATCAATATTGCTATACAACAGTGAAGTGGTGAAACTAGGGAGATGACAACGCGTGTGCGAGAGTTAAAAGAAGTGGACTTCGAAAGGGTCAAGAGCTTTATGCTGCAGCACTTTTACGGGCATGATCCTCTTTTTTCAGTCACTAGATGAAGAAATCAAATATACAGGCACACCCGAAAGATGGGCAGAGCGTTTACAAATCATTCGTGAAGGTTTTTTTTTTTGCTGCTATTGACCAGGATGATAACATTTTGGGCATATCATTGAACTCAGCAGTGCTGCCTGAAGATTTTGAAAAAAAATGGCAGAAAGTCAAAGAAAAGAAACCCACTGATGCACTCTCTCACAGAATGTACTTTTTCTATAAAGCTGAGTGGGATTCTCAGATCTTCCAGCGTTTTGGAGTGTCGCGAGCACTTGACTATCACCTTCTTTGTGTGAAACCTGCAATACGTCATCAGGGCTTGGGTACTCAGCTAACCAGGGCTGTAATGAAAATGGGTCGCTCCAACGGATTCCCACTAATGATCGGAACTAGTGTTAATCATTACTATACTAAAACTTTGGTCGGACAAGGCTGGAAGGTTTTGCACACCGCTAAGTATGAAGACTACAAAGATGAGCACGGAAATACGCCGATTAGACCACCAGAACCTCACACAGAGATAAACGTCATAGCTATAAGGTTCTTAAAAAAGATTGTATCAAAAATTGTAAAATAAATGTTCTATACATCGGTTAGTGTCAGAGAGTATATCACAGTAGAACCCACTTGACTGTAGCTTTGGTGCTTGTTTATTGAGTTTTTGTTTGTTTGAGGATAACTTTATTTACGTCACATCCGATGCCAATGATTTCTAGACAAATCTATTAGTGCATTGCTCTCCCCCAACAACAACAACAGCAACAACTACAACAGCAGCAACATCATCAACATTGGCATTTAATTCCCGCGCGCAACAACTTCATAATCCAGCAAATTTTTCAGCACTTAAATTCGGACATGACCTGAAACTTTTCTGTGCTGTCTCCCTCTTTCTCTCCCCTTCCCTCCCTCACTCTCTACTCCGGGGGCAGCTAATCCCTAAACTGTCGCAAAACTTCTGTAGCATAAAAAAAAAAGAAAGAAAAGAAAAGGAGCCAAAAAAAGAAAGGCAAAAAAGGCCAACAAAAGTTTTGCAACAGATAAAAGTGCAAAGTTTGCCAGCAAGCAAGAGAGAGATAGAGCGAGAGAGAGAGAGAAAGAGAGAGATAGCGCGAAAGGCAGGCGCAAATTACAAACATTTTCAATTATCAGGCCAAACAAGGACGTTGACGTATTGTCTGGGCTCTCATTATGCCATTACCATCATATAATTACAGCCTGATTATTGTTTATTAAGTTAAAATGGCGTCGGGCGTCGGGCCTTGATAAATGGCCACGGCCTTTTGTTGCCAACTGTACCTGTCACTCAAAGATGCCCCACGGACCACGGCTCACCTGGGCATCATCTTTCAAAAGGATGCGCTTCTGCTGTTTCTGTGGTCCTACTTAAGCCCGGCTCTTTCATTATCGTTAGTTTTTTATTCGCTTTTGTTTTTGTTTTCCTCTCTCTTCGTCACTCTTTGGGGTATCTCATATTTTTCAAGTGTCACTGTCAACGTGTGCTATGAAAGATGCCTTTGTCTCTCGCTTTGGCGAAGATTTTATGCCGCTCCCTGGAGACTTTAAATTAATTAATCACATTAAATGCTTTGCGCCCGGTCCCGAGTTGGTCCCGACTCTTCCCGAAATTGTGTAAAAGCAAACTATTAAGATCAAAGATAAGGCGCAAAAATAATGATGCTAAATGTTGGCACAATTATGCCTCGCTGCCCCCCTCTGCTAATGGTCCAGGGAGAGTGGGTTGGCCTGAGGTGAAGTTTTGCTGCCTAGGGGTATACGTAGGTAGAGAGTTCTGCGGCTCGTGTCTTGTGCCACAGACCTCAGGGACAGTCTGCCAAGACGGCATTTCAATTAATTAAATATACTTGTCTAATGTCGGCGCATGTATGTTAATCATTATATATATATAATTTGCCAAGCGAGGTGAGAATGAGAGATTGCTGAAGAAAGCGACTGAAGAAGGTGATTTATAAAGATGTGAGTTGAGCGCGTTTGCAGCTGAGTGGAACAGTGAAAGAGAGTTGTTCATTATCAGCAAGGAAAACTTAGAATCAGATTAATCAAGACAGCTAAGAATGAAACCCAACTTTCTTCGATCTGTATTGTTACAGACAAACTTAAACTTTCTATCTCTGCTTCTTTCAAGAAAAAGACCCTGATGTGAATTACTTACATATGAAAAGGGCACCCTACTCTTTATTATTAATGTATTTTAAAATCATTCATTACTTGTCTACATATTTTACTCGATTTTGATAAAGAATAATGGAGACAGCAGTCCAGTAATTTGTATCTAAATACAGCATATTCCAAAGAAGTTTTCTATATCTAACTAAACCTTCAGAGTATGCTGGGAGTCTAACTCAAATAAACCTTCTTCAATCTGTATTGTATCCCAAAATAAATATATTTCTTGACTACATCATTCATTTCTTTTTGGAAGTATTTCTTTCCTTCTGCTGGCTTTGCTTATAAAAATAATTTGATATGCAATTTTTTCTCATTTCTCACTAAAGATACAATTCACTTAAATCAGATACAAGTAGGAAACGACTTCAGTATTCCTGAAACTATTATAATGTAGTATTATAAACCGAAACGTACGATTACATATCTTACACTACACTACTTACACTAACTATATCATTATTACATTCACAACATCACAGAATAAATGACATAATCTAATTAGTAATATCTTTTATTGATTGCAATGGAGCGTACATTTCTACGGGCAGATTTGCAGTAACTTCTTGTGCCACCCTCGAGGCGCATTATTACGCTTTTTATTTAAATAAATACGGCCCATGTACGGCCTAAATAAATTAGTCTATTCGTGCAGAATGTTCTTTTTGAAAAGGAAAAACATAAAGAAGCACAGCGAGAAGATGCAGAGAAGGGGAATGAGCAGATGAAATAAATACAAAACTTTGCTTTCAGGCATTGAGATGGAATTCGAAATGGCAAAGGAAAATGCATTCGAGTGTTAATAAAGTCGAACACACGCACACACACACAGACAGACATACACACAAAGAACTGTTCGGGCTCTGTAGCTGTAGCTCCATCTGTATCTGTATCTGTATCCTTTCGGCTTGTTTGTTTTCCGAGTTTGTGTTGAGTTATCATTGTTGTGCTGCGTTTCTGGCTTGGCTTTTATCTGAAGCCATTGGCCATTACCTTTAGTCTTGTCTTCAATTAGCGATAATAAAACAAATGATACGAATGAGTTTTTCACATTTAACTTTTTGACAGCTTGATGCGGGTACGTTGTTTCAGCCAATTGCTAATTGACAGCGGGATTGGCCCCGGGACAGGCCAGCCTCGCAGAGTGGAGTCTGTCTGGACGGACCAGGAGCAAGCCAGGTCAGAACAAGGCTGGGCCAGGCCAAGTTGAGGCAAGGCCAGAGTCGACAGTCAGGCAGGGAGGCAGACAGACAGCCAGAGCGAACTGTCTGTCGACCAGATCGAGGGTTGACTGTCTTTGGCTTTTGGTTTGTGTGTTATTTAATGGCTTCGCTTGTTTTTAAAAACCGCAATCCCAAAACTGTCAAATTGGCAGAAAAAGCATCAAACGACAGAGAGGGGGCGAGGCAGAGAGAGAAAAAATATACACATTTTCAAGCCAAGTTAATTGTAAGCATGGCAGAAATTGTTGTCAAGGCAAACAAAAGGTCGAGTACAGTGGGGTGAAAGCGCAAGAGAATTGAAATATTTGCATGTTAAGCAAGAAATTAAAAGTTGATTTAAGTTTCATGAAATTAAACTAGAAAACCATTTGAAATAGAAAATTAAATTTGATATCTATGTTTTATTTTAGTTTAGTAATAAAGCAAATATAAAGTATTGATTGCAACACACAGTAACATATGAGATAAATAAATACTTGACGTATTTGAAATATTCAGATTAACTTAGAAAACATTTTTTAGGCCATGGATTTTAAAAAAATTCATGGTCTATTGTGTTTGTCGGAACGGAAATGTGCGTAACAGGCAGAAGGAGGCATCTCCGACCCCATAAACATATATATTCTGAATCAGTATCAGTAGCCGAGTCGATTGAGCCATGTCTGTCTGTCCGTCTGTCCGTCTGTCCGTCTGTCCGTCTGTCTGTATGAACACCTGGATCTCAGAAACTATAAGAGCTAGAGTCATCAAATTTTGTGACAACATACATATATATTGCAGTGTCTCAAAGTTTTTTTAAAATTTGGACACGCCCCTTCCCGCCTCTGTAAATCAGAAATAACTACTTAAAACCTACAATATTAACTCAACAACCAAGTTATATATCATACATGACAAATACCTTGCCACGGGCGTTATGTGAAAATTTCATTAAAATCGGACTATAAATAAGTGAGATATGATACGAATTAAACTCACTTTGAACATACATGTATATAATAATTAGGCAGACCTAATTTACGCAAGCATACCAAGTTCAATCTGCGTCAGCACGCTTTTATTAAACTTATTGGGGGGGGGGGGGCGGGTTCCGTGGGGGGTGGATTTGTTTATTAATATTTCTTATTTTGTTTTTTTTTTTTTTTATTCTAATAAACTAAAAGAAAAGTTACAGTCAAAAAAAATTAAAATCAAGAAGAAACAACTGTAATGAAATTTACGGTATACTATGATAACCATGGCCTAATTATTCTTTGTATTTTTCTTACTGAAGGTGCAATTCAGTATGAAAACCAAAGGTAATAAAACCTGTTTTATATTATAAAAATATACTTCCTTAGAGTACTCTAATCCATATCATGCTATAATCAATTTTCCCACCGTTTACTTACTTCTCTACCACTGTGCAGTACTTCAAAACTGAAAATGAAAACTAAACACAATTAAAACTAACGAACCTGGCAAAATTTACACAAAATAAATTTCGTTTTAAATGTTATGAGGCTCATATTGAGCGAGGGAGGATGGACGCAGGCAGAGTACAGTACGTTAAAGCACAGGGGGGTAGAGGGGAGAGGTCATTTGCTGGGCTAAGCTGAGCTGGCGCCGTCAGCTGCTGCTGCTGCATTTTCCTGTTGGTTCTAGTTGATTTAATTAAATGCATATGAATGCAAATGCCTGGCAATACGTAGAGCCGGCTCTGAGAGCCATCAGCATATGTGGTTTACACACTCCAACATAAATGTTTTGATATATGCACACGCACACACGCGCACGCACACACACACTGAAATACACACACACACATAGTTAGTTGTAACTAAAACAAAAACGGAAATGCTGAGCTTATGCTGCTGACAGCGCCCTCTGGTGTTATTTTATTGCAAAATACATCAAGAGCGACACACAGGGACAGACGTGGGGGGGGGTGGATGAGGATGGTAGTAGCTGGCAGCGGCATGGCACATTTTCATAATGTGCGTAGGTTGCCAACGTGGGCAATACTCAGTAAGCTTTCGTTTGTGCTTCGAGTAGGCGAATCCATTCATGCCCTCGTTTAGCTCACTCACTACCTTACTCACTCACACATACACTACCTTACTCACTCACACTATCCCTCCCCCTCCCTTACCTCGTACGCTATTCAGTCAGAGCGCTGCGGGCCACATTTAATCAAAAATTGCAGGCCAAACGCAGTGCTGGCCCCGAGCTGAGCTTAAAAGTTAACTATCCTCACATTGTGCAGGGCTAAAAATTATATTTTCATAAAATACAGCAACAAGTAAAGGGGGGGAAGGCGAGAAGGGACAACTATAGGGATACTGTGCCAGTTAAGCTGTAAATACCGCCAGCACTTGAGCACTGAAATCGAAGCACTGATTGAATTAAGTGCACTCAACAATAACAAAATGTTTATCCATCCGTTTCTAAACTGAACTCAACTTGCAGCTGACACAATTAGATAGTATTACCGAGCTAGGCAAGTGTAAACTGCAATCTCAATTTGATTGCAGACGAGAAGGAGATGCCGCACTAAGGGGCCACCCTGGCATAACTAATTGAATACATAATTTACAATTAAGTACGTAAGCTACTTTAATATTTATGTCTATAAATGGCAGCAGACAGCAGCAGAGACACAGAGAGAGAGAGACAAGGATAGTGCACAAGAGAGAGGGAGAGAGATGGCCAGCGAGACTGCTGCGTCCATTATCGACCATCACTTGTGCCAACTGCAATAAATGTCAATTATTCATGAATTTTCAATAACTTTAGCCAAGCCAAAATAGAAAAGTTTGCTGCTCGTCGTCGTCTGAGCTTGGCAAAGTTTTTAATAATATGTAAATATGGGAAGTCCCAGAGGAAGAGTGAAAAGAGAGAGAGAGAGAGAGAGAAGCGGGAGAGTGAGAGCGGAACAGGCGTTAACTAAGAAGCACATAAAATGCGATGGCAAACAATATGAAAAGCGAATTCACTTGAGTGACAAAGTACATAGTGAAAATGAGTGAAGAAGGGAGAGAGCAAGAGAGAGAGACCGGAAGAGGGAGGGCAGACCAGACGACAAACAGGAACGTGGAACGTTGAACGTGCTGCTCTCGGCATAGTTATAATGTTGAATAATTAACAGTTATTAATAATGACAAAAGCAGCTGCCACCGAAGGCAGCTCACAAATCTATAGCATACTTTTTCGGGCACTGCCTGACAGAGAGAGAGAGAGAGAGAGAGGGGGAGATGGGGAGCTGTTGGGGGTGCCTTACTCGCTGTGCTCGCAACATTTGTGCTCGGCTTTTTGATTTAAAATTCACCGCCAATAATAATAAAAATAAATCATTCCAGCAACGTTGAACGTTACGTATACGCAATACGCACACAGTCAACTTTGTTTGGCTTTTGAAGCGTGCGGCAGAAAACTTTTGCGACTTTCGCTTAATAATTTGTTATAATTTATGAGCGTCAAGCAACGTCGACATCGGAATCCTCTCTCTCTCTGTGTCGTTGTCCGACTCTCGGCTTTATTATTAGATTTTCTTGGCCCCAAACTCGTGTCCACAGACAATTTCAACTTTATGCCAAAACGTTTTTGAATGCTTAATTAGTTTCTGGCAAAACAACGTGACTAGCGAGAGGAGGAAGACGGGAGGGGGGCTTGCTTTCTAACGATTTAATTTGTTTGCCAGTTTTCGTTTTGGGCGACAAATTAAGGCGCACATATATCATCCAATTGGCCATTATAAGATTGAGCGCGTTTGGTTCCAGTGCATTAATAGTTGAGCAAAGTTCATTCAAGTGTTGAACGGTTATGCGAGAATAGTGAAATTTATTGTTAACCAACACTGTTTAACAACTTCAAGTAATTTGTCAGCCAAGGAGGATTGTTATACATTTGCGAATGAATGAAAAAGCAATAATACGTTTTGCTTATATTATTTAATGAATTAAGCACGAAAACCAACACTGTTTATCAATTAGAATAGCTGCTTTATCTAGTTAACCAACACTATTTAGAAACTACAGCAAGCTTGTTTCGACTGTTTAGTAACTTGCAAGCTAGCTTGCTTGTTTTCACTGCATTAATAGCTAAGCAAAATTTTATTTAAGTGTTTAACAAAAATGTTACCAGCAAGTTAAGTTTATTAAAGTTTTAAAATGACATGTTTACAATTTAGCTTAACCTACATTATCAATTATTTGCTCATATTATTTACCTACTCTATCTCATTAACCAACACTGAGTACGTTATCAACCCTGCTGATTTTGTAATACATTTGCGATTGCTGCTGCGTCAGGCATAACAAAGCGTCAATGGGCCACAAGTTACCATCCTTCAAGCAGATCCCCAACTGCCTGTACCACTCCCCCTCTACTCCATTCCCATTCCTTCGGCCACCTCACACCTCTCCCTCTTCCCCTACCACCTTTCACCTTTTGTAAGCTGGCAACAACTGCGCCCACATTAAACTCAATAAAATAAATGTGCAGCCATAAATTACGTAAAGTGCGTCAGTTACACATACATTGAGCAACCCCCAGCCACAGTCTACTTTCCCCTACTCCACCTCCCTCCCCGTTCTCTTGGCATATCTTAGCAAGCAGCTGCTGCTGCTATGCAGACTATGCAAAATCGACAAGTGCCACACAATTTTTTATGCAAAATAATCCTTTTGCCCAATGGGGTTGCCCCCATTGATGAATTATAGCAAATTAATTTTACACTAAAAAGTGACAAAGCTAGGCGCAATGACACGCCCACTCTCTCTCAGCCGCCCACTGGCTGGCACTGTTATCAAAGCATTTGCATGGCTGGCAAGGGCGACGACGCCAGCCTAGGCAAACAGTTTAACCATATCAAACTCAAATTCGCATAAATTTCAGACAACCTCGTCTCGGAGTCTTGGAGAAATGTATGAAAATCGATTCCCGGGCAGGAAGTGCCACAGAGACTGCTCCACATTTGCCATCCCCCCGTTGTCGTTGCTGTGGTGCAGATGAGTTGTGGCCAAAACGGGGGAAAAAGAAGAGCGAAGAACTCAAACCAAAGTCAAATCGATTATTATTTTATCGCCTGCAGGGTGAACGGGAGACAGAGGGAGGGAGGTTTGCGCGTGCGAGACACGTTTCACTGAGGGTTGTAAAAATAAATTTAAATGTACCAGCAAAACGTATCAAAAATTGAATATTTTGCAAAGTTATTCGTGCACTCTCTCCCTCCCTCTCTCTCTCTTGCTGTGCCTGCCAAATTGATACGTGACTGTTGAATGTTTTGAGCTAGTGCAAATCTGCGCAAAGTTTTAACGGGCAGCGGAAGTGGCGACCTCTGCCGGCAAATGCAGGAAGGAAACTTCAGACGGCACAGAAATATTATGCCAAGCGAAAGTTGATACTATATTCTTTACTTATGAGTCACGCACTCGCTAACATCACGATCCGATGAGACTGTATATTGTATAAAAGAGAGCGCAGTGATAAGCACAGTTAGAATGTAATCGAAGGCAAAGGCACGATCGCATGTGATATTGAATAGGATCACATTATGCAGAGGTCTCAGTTTCTGATGCACAATCAACGAAGCGTGCTGGGAGGATGAGAAGAAGCAGCTGAGAAAGATGATCATCAATTGATATTTAGTCTCCAACTCACCTCATTGTAGAGCGCACCCATAGCATGATCAACGGGATATACTTTGCGTACATAGAGCACATTGATGATCACTATCTGTTGCTGCAACAGCAGCTCCTCACTGTGCAACCGATCATTGCATATGGCCAGAATAAGCACGTTCAGAAGGGGCACAAGTGCTGGACCCAAACAACCATCTGATATTATGTAGATCTTGTTATCGATCTCATCCTGTGCGTAGATCACACACTCCAGCAGCAGCTCCACGTTGAAGACGCTTATGAAGATGCCCAGATAGAGAGCAGTTGGTAACCAAGCAAGCTGCTGTTGCACACTGTGATGCAATCGCTTGACACGTGAGTGCATTCCGAACAGCCACAACAGACAACGATGATAGGAACGTAGTATGCCACGCTTCGATTGATGATATTCGATAAATTGCTGAAGAAAGTAACCGAAGTTGCGATACCAATTGAGCAGCAGGAGTTGATAGAGGAAGTAAGCACTGTTGCAGTACTCCAGCAGTAACCAGTAGAAGAAGTTGATCCACACAAAGTAAGGTTTATACCACAAGGAGTCGAGTATGAGATAAACCAGAAAGAGCTTGCACAAGTACAGTCCCAACAGGCCCGTCTCACAGCGATATATCATGCCCAACTTGGCCTCTATAGAACGTGTAATGTATATCACCTCATTGACAAACTGTCTAATCACTCGACGATCCTCCTTGGAGTGCAAAGAAGATCAAGATGCGACGCAGCACACACACTATGATCATCTCATTGAGCAAACTAATGAGGAAGTTCTGTCCCGCAGCATCCTCCACCTTCATAATTTTTATCCAGATAACACAAATGAGCACGAAATAGTGCCAGGCCTGTCGCAAGAAGAAGAACCACTTAATGGTCACGGATATCTTGTAGACTATCGGATGATACTGCATCGTTTGCAGTTCCTTTGCACTCGTATTGTAGCGCAACTTGAGGAAATGGCAAATTCGTGCAATCCCATAGAGTAACCAGCCACAGTAGCGAAATCCATGACGATAGACTGCCTGGGCGGGTGCTTGGCGTAGCAATCGGATGTCCTGTGTGCTCCACATGATTGCGATAGAATGATAGAGAACCAAGGAGTGTCTGTCTGATAGAGAACCAAGGAGTGTCTGTCTGGCACTATCTGTCTGTCTGTCCCAGTTCGTCTATGCCAGTCTGTGTGTGTTTTGGCTGAGCTTAATCGAGTTTTTCTTATTTATGTGTGGCCCATTAACGGGCAAATTAATCGAAATGACCTACGCAATTGCCACGCGCAATGAGCAAGAGGAGGAGAAGGAATGTGGAAGAGATGTACGAGATGTCGATGAGGGTAATAATGTGTATGGGAAAAGTATGAGCTAATGATGGATAGGTGAGTAGAGTGAGAGAGCTTCAATGAATTTATAGATTGCAGTAACATATGTTAAAAGGAAAGAGAGAGAGAGAGAGAGTACTAAGGGAGTAAAGCAAGTGGGAGAAACTCAGAGAGGGAGAGATAAAGAGAGAAAGGATGGAGGGAAAGACAGTATCATACAGGGAAAAGAGGAAGACAAGCTAGCCCAAGGAAGCTGTAGTTCTTATACATCTCTCTAGAAGTCTTTTAAAAAAGAGAAGCAGACAAAGACAATCTTTTGCTATTATTCTTCTTCAAAGAAATAATTTCTACCTTTAACATTTTCAGCTTCACTTTATTTCTTCAACTAGAATTTCCTTTTTCGCCCGACTTTACTGCTTCCCTCGACTTCCCCTTCTCTACCCCTTTATAAATCTACACACTCTCACTTTATCTCTGCACCAAACTCCTTGCCTCATCTAATTGTAAAATATAGTATATTGCATTTCAACAATGCAAAAATGCCTCAAATTACTCACACAGTTTGCCTTCAAAGTGCCCCAGCAAAAACATTTGAATGAAAAGTCGCAGAGCAAGTGAACCGCAAAAAGTGAAAGAGACAGACAGACAGACAGTGAGAGCGAGAGGAAGGATGTAGGGGGAGGAGTAGACAAAACACACAAATATGGCAGAAAGTTCAATGCACCAAAACGAGAGGCAGAACAACATAGAATGAGAAGGAGGCCGAGCATCGTAGCCGTGTCAAATACTTGGCAGTGCCATTTCCCCACATTGCGAGTGCCGGGAAATGCAATTCTGACGTTGTTGTCGCTGAGCCGTTGCCTAGACAGCAACAACAACATACATACAGAGAGAGAGGGAGAGAGTGAGAGAGAGAGAGACAACCAGCCCAATACAACTGCGCCTAAGCCTCATTACGCACTTGGAAAGGGGGAACATAAATCGTAAATATATAAAAATATCTATATACATGGACTGTGCTATCTCATCTGCTGTCTGTGAATGAATGAATCTACTCATTTCTATACCGGCGCATTCATATTCATGTTCATGTGAATGAGAAATGCCTCTCGCAATGCGCGCCGCGTCGGTTTCAATGAAATGAAAAACCTTAATGAATCCACCAACCGCACACTTCATAGCAAACGTGCAAACGGTCTTATTTGTATACCCTGTAATGTGAAAGCAGCCATAGAGGGTAGTTGTGATAAGCAGGGGGTGAGCTATATAAAAGAGCAGAGTAAAGAGCAAAGTATTTTATAGAATTAGGAATATGATACGAAAAGAAAACTTAAAACCAATTTTAAAAAATATAAAAATGTTATTTTTTCAATATACAACAATGAAAAGTTTATTATATAAATCTATTAAATGAAGTTTTAAAGTATATTAAAACTATATACAAAAATATGAATGAACATAATAAAAATAAAATATTAAACATTCTTTAAGTTGAGAAATAAATAAATAAACTATTTTAAGATATTTAAAGTAGTTCGCAACATGTTACAGAAATGTCTCGGACATGTCACAGATATGTTTCTGTAATGTTACAGACCTGTTACAGACAATTTACAGACATGTAACAAATATGTTACAGACAACTCACAGAATTTTCACAGACCTGTTACTGGCGTGCTACAGAATTTGATGTTACATGTTACAGACATGTTAAAGACATGCTACAGACATGTAAGATATATGTTAAAGTCCTGTTACAGACATGCAATCTACGTAATAGCAAGAAATTACCAAGTAAATTATTAAAACATACTTATAAAAAGCGGTTTCTTATCCTTAAAAAATATATAAAGAAATTACAGGATACAATTCAAGCACATATTACCCTAAAACTGTTAGTTTTTCTTGTTATTTATATATCAATTAAGGCGCTTTCGTCTGCTCAGGCTCGGGGTCTACTAAAGTGCACGGAAAGTTTTTTGGGAAGTTGCATTTTCGAAAAATTTGCCACGCTGACAGATGTTCTATGCGAGGCGACGCTCTGCACGAGAGATTGCAGTCAGTGAGGGTGGCCTCCCTCTAAGCGCATTGCGGAGTCGAGCAACCCCCCACGAATGGAGCTGGCAGGCTTAAGCTTCGCATTCAGTGTGACCCACCCACTAAATGAATAACGTGGGCAGAGTTGGTAGAGGTGGAGGGAAAGGGTAAAAGATTGAAGAATGGAGTACGGGTGTGTGGGCCTGTGGTTGGGCGATTAAATGCTGCTGCTTCTCGAGTGCCGCCCACGCTTTTTGTCATGCCATTTATTCAGTTTCAGATTCTCTTTCATTCTTAGCGCAATATGGCGACCTCGTCCCCCCCTTGTACTGCTTTCTATTGCAACAGAGCACCCCCCATTGCATTGTAACGGTTTTGCAATTATAACTCGCTTGCGCCGAAATTGGGGTTGTCGTATCCGCAGTAGCGCCTGCTGTAAGCGACGGCTCAAGTGCGCGACGATAGACAATGCTCTTTAACCAACAATGGCAATACAAAACGTGGCCAAAAAGTAGGCTAATAACTGAGAAGTTAGACTACGCGGGTGGAGGGGTAAACGAGTAGATTCAACTGAGCCCACTCCTTCGACTTTTCTTCTTGACAAAGTCTTCTGCAATATATATCGACGTACTTCTTAGAGAGGGTACAGAGAGAGGTACTACCTTAAAGAAGGTAGCAAAAAGTCACCTAACTCCAGCAAAGACAGACAAAGAAGTCCTCAGAGAAGGTAGAAGATAGTTAACTCCAGTAAAGTATTTCTGATTTCTAGCTTTACAGCATAAAACTAAAAATATTTAGTTCAAATTCTTTTAAAATTTGTGTTGTCTAATAAAGCTTTTCTGTATGACAAGCTCTTCAGAATTATGTGAACTTCTGTCCTCACTCTTAATTCTACCACACTCAATCGCAACCTGGAACGATGCTTTTCTTTCTTGGTTTTGCTGCAAGGTTACCAAGCTTCCTACACAGTCTGCAATAAAGAAAGAAGGAAGAGGGCGCTGCAAGGCTTAGTGGAATCAAGTCATGATTAAACTCAGAGAGATAACCAACAAAGGACTAATGGTCTTCACCTAACTGCAGCAAAGTCCTTTTTCTTTCATTCTTCACAGCAAAGAACTGACTACGTTTACATTAATATATGTATATTTAAGATTGTAAAGTGTTAACATAAAATACATATATTTTAAAAGACTTTGCAATCCAGCCAGCTCTTCAGGCTGCAATAAAGTCGCAGTCCAGTGTGATTGTACGTCGATCTTGCCGTCTCAGTTCTCGCTAACGCGATCGCAAGTCTCGCTTAAAACAATGTTTAATCTCTTCTTTGCTGCAAGGGAAACAAGGTTTTTAGACAGTTGGAAGAGTAAGGAAGAGGGGGGGGCTGCAAGGCTAATTCCGGATCAAGTCATGACCTTCATTACCCACACGAGGCTGACGTGGGAAGAAACAGCCAATATTTTATATAAAATTTGTGCAAAAATAGCTGCAAGCTATTTGTGGAAAATCAACACACACACACACAGGCACACACACACACGGGGCCAGCCATACAATGAACGACTTGAACAAAAACCGAAGGCAAACAGGAATTTGATAAAATTTAGCAGTAGAAAATGGAGATGCGGAAAAAAAGATATGGTTTATTAAATATTTCAAGCCGCTGGCAATGTTGAAAGTAAACACACATGCCACACACACACGCAAGCACACACATGCCACACAAATGCAGCAGGCAGCAAGGCTTTCATGTGGTTGCGGCACAGGGTGTTCACAAGTGGCAGCTGGCTGTGCAGGCTGTGCGGTGGTGGTGTCACACAGGGCGTATGAGTAATTGAATTTAAAGCAATGCAACATCGATCAAAAGAAAACTCCGCTAATGACTTTGCAACATACTCTGTGTAGCTGTGTAGCGAGGAGTTCGACTCGCCACTTGAGACAGTCTAAGAGTCGCCTCAAGTGCCCCCTCGCACACCGACTTGCCACATGTTGCAAGCGGGAAAGAACTCTCGCCCAGTTCTTTACTACCAGAGCTAATCCCTATGATGTTGCCCAGCCACATTAAGCCCCAAGTTATACCCAATATCCGAGTCAAGATCCAAATCATCATCCGGATACTTGTACTGAGCCACAGGCAGGCAGTCCAGATACTCCACCACCTTGTAGATAATCAATGTGAGCAGACCCATAATCCAACCGCAGACCGCACCGAAGGCAATGCAAGTGGCCGCCTTGATGAACAGTCCGTAATCAGAGTGCAGGTGATAGTTGAACAGCAACAGCTGCTTGGTAAAATAATCTTGAAGATCCATTTTCAATGCTGAGAATTTTTCATAAAATTTCGTACTGTTGAAAGCTGAGTGAAAGGAATATTGAGTATTTAAAAGTGAGAACTATAGTTAGTATAGTATTAGTAAGTAGTAAGAAAACTGCTCTAGCAAGCTGAGCAGAGTTGTCATATTAAAGTACAATAGATACTAAATATATATATACTAAATAAACTATACTGAAGTTCTCTAAAATGTACAATCCCATTGAAATTGTTTGTTACTACGTGGCACAACCTATCGTTGATTATTTGGCCTATTTGCTGAATGATGTGCACTATTTGGCCTTTGTTTTAGCCATTGCAGTGTTGGGTACCATCTTGGGTCTTGTCATGGGCATTATATCTGTGATATGGTACAAGTGCTCCAGGCCGGAGTGTGATAAGCAAAGCGAACCAAAATGCAATCAGCAAGCCGGAGACGAAGGTGAATCCGAACAGAAGATGAAAGTGAACTAAAGCATTTTTCTAACTGAATTTGATATATAGAATAACAATCTATAAATATATTAAATACATTTATAATCTTTTTAACCAAATTGTTAAATATTCTATATTCATTTTCATGACTTCTTTAAGCGCCAGTCACTGCACTCTCTTGGGCAACAACTCTCGACAACATTCGCTTCAAGTGCTTCATTAGCATCGTATGAACTGTGAACCGTGAAGGCTTGCCTTTCCAAAAAGGGGCTGTTTTTGATATTTCTTTTGCCAGTATGTGCACTTGAAAAACAACACCGAGTCGCAAAAGAGAAAATGCAAATGAAATAATATTTGACAGGCGCAAATAGTAGAGAGACAACGAAAGAGCGCGTCACGCAGCGTTAAAGCAAAGCCGCAGAGGAAGTTTCTTTTTTTTGGTCTGTGAAAGTTGATATTGCAAATTGGAACCTGTGAGCTATCGAGTGGGTTAAGGGTTTTTTAGCTTAGAATATCGATGGGAGCACAATGGTACACAATTCTATTTTCAATGGAAGATTTCTAGTTGGAAGGAGCAACAGCATATAAATCTGAGTTAATTGAAGTTATCTCAGTGTATCTGTGCGATTCAGAGATAGATTTGAATACTATACATAGATAGGTTATAAATATTCTTGAATAGAATGCGGAATCTAATCGATAATTAAACTTCTGGCACAAACTACTCTCTCAGGTGGATGAAATAGAATATCAAAAATCAGTATGAACATACATATGTATTTCAATACCTTTCTTATTTATAGTTGAATATTTTAACTATATATTAAAGAAATTTGTTTTAGTTTTTAATAGTTTCACGAGTCAATCATACAGGGCATTTAACAGTCGCAAACTCCTTCAGTCTTTTACTTCTTATTTATTTATTATTTATTTAATTTACATTACAGATTTAATATATATCTTTTAGTCGTCCCCACAAACACTCTGCCCGTGGGGGTCTCAGTAGCCAAATGTACTCAAATTATACACTAAGCACATTTTAATTTCCCTCAGGAAACGATGAGAGCGAAAGGACGAGACCAGTAAAGAAAGCAAGAACTAAATTTAAGCAGCATTTTTTCGGGATTCGGCTCGTGTTGAACGGCTCCAAAGGATGTCATTTTGCCAAAACGCAAAATATTTGCCAAAAAAAAGGCACGAGACAGTGAGAGCGAGGCAAGGGGGGAAGTTTGTACGGCGGGGGCCGGGTCAAAGGACAGCATCTAAGTGGCCCATGCAGTTGGCCCATGGCATAAAGACAATTTAAGGACGGAGCAGTTCATAAACAGGACGCCCGATGAGATGAAAAACGACGACGCGATGCGATGCGACGCCGGCGCAACCAAAAACCAAGCGAAATAAAATTTATTTTAGTAACAAAATTGCGTGACAGAGACGGCGAGAGAGAGGGAGGAGGGGCGCTGTAAATGGCACAGCGCCAATGCCATCCACAAGTATATTAAAATTTGCCTCTGCCCTCCTTCTTTCTACTGCTTTTTCTTAGTAAGACATCCGCCAAGAGAGGGAGAGAGAGAGATAGGCAAGATAGTAAGTGAGGGGAGAGTGGGGAGTGGGGGCGCTACACCGATGGTTGTAGCAAAGGAAATGATTGGTTTTCGGCGACATTTTGCCAACGTTGTCGTCGTCTGGGCCAGCGAAGCAACAAATAGCCTCGTTCCTGCAAATTGTTGAGCAAAAACAACAAATGGCCAAAGTTTTAGCGACTCTCCACAAACTTTAGCAGTGCACTGGCAAATGCAAAAAACGCAACAACTCCACAGAGTAGCGAGTTACAGTTACAGTTACAGCCGTGCACAGTGGGGGAAAATTAAGTTTCTGCGCCGCTGAGCCTGGGCAAAGGCAAAGGCAAAGGAAAATGAACATCGAACGCTGTCGTCATCGACGTCCTACGTCGCCAGACGCAGACAAATTAAAAGCGCATTGAAAAAGGCAAAGCGAAACATAACAGACTGCCCAGATACCCTGTAAATGCAGGTAAATACTTAAGATGTTTGCTTGATTCTGCTATTAAACCCGCTACACATAAGGTAGAATAGTATTATACTCCCAAACCTCTTTGGTAAGGAAAGTCTGTCTGTATGAACACCTTTACCTCTAAAACTATTAGAGCTAGGACTATCAAATTTGGTGACAATATGTCTCATTATTGCTGGTAGATAATGTTTACTTTAAAGTTTAGCCACGCCTCTTTTCACCTCAGTAAAATAGATAATAGTCGCATAGCTTGAGAAAGATAATTGCTAGCAAATAAATTTTTAAAGTTTAACAGTTATAATGATTACTGCAAAGTTGCAAATAGATTATAAACATACAAATTATTTAAAAACTAGTTTTACTGAGATTAGAGATACGCATTGCGTTGCTAGCTATGCACTGCTCTGTAGCTTTCTTGCTTGTTCACTTCTGCTGCTCAATCAACTCCACTCTGCCTCTGCACTGCCATGCAGGGTATCAAAAGAAACGCAGTCCTTGTCGCAGGACTAATGCAAAGCGGCGTCGTCGTCGTCGTTGGCGGCGATAACGTTTGCCTTTTTATTGCATACTTTCAGGCCGCAGGTGCAGCGCGGCTCTGCCTGGATCTGCTGGCAACGTATTTGCTCTATTTGTTGACATGGTCTACACTCGTAAAGAGCGCCGAGTCCTGCTGCGTCGTCAATGTTGCCAACTTGACGGTTTTTATTGCTTTCTCCCCCCGCACCCCCATTTCCTACACTGCGGCACCTTTACGCCGTTGCGTCGCGTCACACACTGCGTATGCGTGTTGTTTTCCTTTCTTCCCCTTTTTTATTGTATTTATTGTATGTCTTTGCATTAATTTTCAAACATTTCGCAAGGTTTTTGTTATTGCTATGCGCCTTTGTTTGCTGTGTCGCGCTCTCGTCTATTGCTTTTCACTTGACTGTGGCAAATTTATTTATAGGCATCGATAGGCATCTCTTTGTTGTTGCCCTGGGGTTGTCGAGTGTGCGTAGGGGTGTAGGTGAGTGTGTGTGAGTGTGTGTGAGTACCCTTAAGGTAGAGTTGTGGCTTCACTCTGCTGACTTACTTTGGTTTGTCTAGCCGTACCTCGAGTTACTTGCAGCGATTTCATATTGAAATTTATATTGAGTTTTCTTTAGATCTTTATAAGTTTGATATATACGACAAACCATACATTTATCATGCTCTATATAGCCTTGCTGATGTTTTATAAATTCTGCAACAATTTCAACTGGGAGCCTTTCTTTATGTATGGCATAATCTGCCTTCATTTCATACGACAACTGCAGCCCTTCCTGCTTTCCTTTGCTGCCTGCAACTTGCCCATTAATTTTTAAGCGTTCAATATTCGCTATCGCTATCAATTTCTTTGCTGTCTCTCTTGCTCTCTTTCTCTCCCTCTCTCTCTGCTCTCCCCCCTCTTTCGTATAGAATTCACAGTCAGTCAACAACATTGCCGGCATTGTCGCCGCCACAGCGCTGCCACTGCCAACACAATCCATCACAATCACAAAGCCAACGCGACCAGACAGAGACGAACAGTGTGAGAGAGAGAGAGAGGGGAGGCCTGAGGGTAAAGGGTAGTCAGCAACTCGAATATATAGTCATTCAGTCTGTCGAGCCAGTCGGCCTGTCATTCAGCCATAATACCACAAACCGAAAATGCCTCAACTTCAGTGCAACCCGGCGACGATCTCAACTGGGAGGGAGGCAGTGAAAGGGAGGTAGGACTGAGGCAGGCTCCAATGCAGAGTCAGCCGAGGGACATGCCACATATATATACTCACAGACATGCAGAGCAGCGAGTGGCAGCCCCAGACGTCGGCTTACCGACCACATTTGTCATTTAAGCTCAACCAAATGTAATATGAAAATCGGCATGAGTGAAAATGTCAGCGTGCATTGTGGGAAAGCCCCAAAGGTGGGCTAAGGGATAACGTTGCCGCTTCCAATGGCCAAGCATAGGAGGAGGAGGGAGGAGGGGGGAAGGTGTGTGAGGGGCAGTCAGTCAGTCGCTTGGTGGTCGCTTGCTGTACTGGCGTTTGGTTGCCTGGCTGGCGCAGCCTCGTCGCAGCAATGTTGTGGAATTTCCTGTCAAGCTAATTTCCTTTGGGTGCAGTGTGCTGCCTGCCTGCCTGCCTTGAGGGAGAGGGGTACAGCATGGAGAGGGTTGCAGAGCAGGTTGTTCGGTAGCTTGGTTGGCAGCCCTCGTTGAATCAATTCACCTGCATGCATAAAATATTCTCGTTGAAAAAATATTCAAACATTGCATATTTTATAGTTTATTGACTGCAGTTGTTGTTGTTGTTTCAGCTTGTCAACGGTAGGAAGTTTGTGTTACCTGCTTACTCTCCTCTCTGTACCTTTTCCCCATTCTCCCGTGCACCGTCTTTCCATCTCTTATTGTTGTTTATCGCTGCCCTTTTGGCAATTTACGTGGCGCAGTTGACACAAAATGAGCGCCATGGCTTGTATGTAGCTTGCTCCCAGTTGTATACAGTCCCTCCTTGCCACGCCCCCGTCCTTCCTGCCTTCTGCTATTTACCACCTTGACTTGTTTGCCAATTGCAGCTGCGCAGCGGCAGCGCAACAGAAGCGGCACGGCAGCAGCAGCAGCAGCGTTGTTCACTGCGCTACGTGTCGCAACATTTGGGAATTGTTTTGTATGTTGTGCACACACATAAAAATACATATTCTCTCTTAAACGCACACACACACACACATACACCATACACACACAGACACACACATATAACGGGGTCATGTGAGCGTATCGTGCGGGTGCAATTTACATGCACTTCTGCGTTTCTGGAATGTGTTATTAAAATTTATGTGCGAAAAAGGTGTCGAAATGCGGGCCGGGCAACAACGGACATGGGACCCGAATACCATCGTTCGCTGCCTGCTGCCCACTGCCTGCTACCCCACTCCTCCCTTCTCCTACCCCTGCCAAATGCCAGCACCAAATCCCGAGCCCCCAAAACGTCAGGCAGCAAAAATGAAAACACAGTCAATGAAATGTTTTCACCGCACACCCAACAGTTTCTGTTTTTATTTTTGTTTCATGTTTTTTTCAACATTTTTTTCATACAGAAATTGAAGTCTGCTTTTTTAAAAAAGTTGCCTGAAAATCAGGTAGACATTTAAAATGGTTACTGGCTTATTTATTGTCAAGTTGAGCAGCATATATAAATAATACTTTAATCCAGTATTTACAGGGGTTAAAAGCGATTAAAGTTTGATAAAAATGCCCAAAATTAGTTTTTGAGGTAGAACTTTGTAACTAATAAAGCTGGAGTGTTGAGGTTTTGCATTTATGTAGGTATTGCTAAGGCGTAACGATTAGCTAAAATGAACTTGTATTACTATCATGAGCGAATTCACAAATGAGAAATAAATTTATTAATGTATTGTAGCTCTGTTTGTATGCAGGCAAGGTTGTTCATATTTGGCGAATAATAATATTTAAACAGAATATATAAATCTGCCAAATTTGATCTAGATCGGTTGATTAACAATAGAGTTATCGATAGTTTAGTCAGAACCATGTCGCTTATCTCTGTTCCTATGCGAGTTAAACAGTTTCCGTTCTGAGATTCAAAATATTTTTAAATAATTTACAAATATGCCAAATTTGATCTAAATCGGATTATTAACCACGGAGTTATGAGCTTTGCTTGCGTTGATTTTCAAGTTTCAGCATATTTAAGTGCAGTATACTGTTAAATCGGATTAAGCTAGTGGCATTATTATAAAAGTGTATTAAAAAATGCAATCTCTTGGCACTTTTAAGTAAATTACAGCTTTAAACTCTGCTTAATATTTACGTATTGCAGCGCGGCTAAAACTTAAGCTTTCGGAACATGTAATTCCACTTAATAATGGGTGTATGACTAAGTGTTATTTGGACACGCGATGCAAATAGGGCTGCAGTTGAAGCCAAACATTGCGCATACGCTGCGTTGTCCAACGCTAAATACGTGACCCGTTGTTGAATGCACGTAAGGAGAGAGAGAGAGAAGTGAGAGAGGTGCAGGCAGCTCGGCATATTAGTGTGCCGCATACCCTATGCAAAAGAGAATTGCCTTGAATAATTGAGGCTTGTTTTTTTTTTTTGGGGGGGAAGGCAAACACTTTCAGCTCTCGAGCAGCTGCCTCCCCTCGGGGCTTGCGGCTATTTGCGTGTCTGCAATTTGCTGGGGACCCTGCTGCACTTGCTCTCGAGTGGTGTAATTAAGAAAGCAGAAAGCGAAAGCTTAAGAGGGGCCAAGGAGACGCCACTTGAGCTAAGCCAAACAGAAGAGCTGAGAGAGCAGAGCAGCACCAGCTCAGCTCAGCTCTCAAGCTGCCTGCCCTGTCTGTGTGTGTGTGTGTGCATGAAATAAAAAAATATCATTAGTTGACAGTTTTAAAGTTCTGCAGACTTGCAAATGCGGTTGGATGCGGTGCCACTCGGTTCTTATCGGCCAAACAACAGCAGCCAGGCAGGCAGGCAGTTGGCCAAAAGTTAAACTTGGCTTAGCTAACCTGCAAATACACACACACACTACTATACACACAATGATAGTGTGTGTGTGAGCTTTACACCTGCTGCAAATTGTTGACGTGCCACATCAGTTTGCTGTTTTGAAATTATAAACCTTTTGAAGCCGAGTGTTTGTGGCAGAAGGCAGTCCCCTATCTTTCTATACCCTGTCTCTCTCTCTCTCTTTCTTCCTCTCTCTCTCTGTATCTCTCGCCATCTCGCTCTGGCAGCTGTGCCGTTAGTTTTTAGCAAAGCTGTCAGTGTCAAAGCGACTGTCAACATGCCATTCAAAATGAAAATTAATAACAATATGCAAACAGCAGCAGCGCAGTCAGCAGCACAGACAGCCACGCCCCACACACACACACACACTTAGAGTGTTTATATATGCATGAGTGTGTGTGTGCAATCTGACCACATTCAGGTACAGGCAGCCCTTTGTGGCAACCAGTCTCTGGATATCTGCCAGTTTTACTTTTCACTTTTTACTTTTTTAATGCGAAAACTTGTCAAGTTCAACAATCGATTGAGCGATATGAAAAACGATTTTCTAATGGAAATTGCGGTTGCTGCAAGTCTTATAGAATTTCATTATTATTGAGTGAACAGAAAGAGAGAGAGAAATCGAGAGAGAGAGAAAAGACAGTTCAATCTACGTATTATTTGTTATCTTGTCTAATCCGTTTTTAATTTTCTTAACGAAAATCCCATTTGGCCAGAACTGACCTTGCCAACGCCGTCGTCGACGTCGCTGCAGTCCAATTGAACTCGCGCGCCATTACAGAGAGGAGTGTCAAAAGGAGAAAGGGGAGAGGGGCAGAGTGCAGAGGCAGGCAGAGATAAAAAAGAATGTGTTTGAGCACACTGAAAATGCTTGGTTAGCAGAAAACGTGGAACCGACAACTGTTCAACTAATTTCAAATTAAACTCAACGATGGCAATGCACAGGACCGCCTAGTGTCCTTGCCCCGCCTGCCACTTCTCCGGCCGTATCTACGCTTGTCCGTCCGTCTGTCCGTTCCTGGCTCCGGCGTTGTCCGCATGCTGAGAAGGACTATCACGAACAATTTTTCAGCATTTAAACACTCAAGTGCCAAGCTAATAAACGATATTAGTGCCAAAGCTCATTTCAACAAATATTGTCAGTGTGCGAGAGAAAGAGAGACAGGAGTGAGAGAGAGAGAGAAGCAGAGAAGGAGCGCATGTAAGTGAGAGGGGAATAGTGTAGTAGTTGCTACTGTTCTGCTCTGCTTTGCTACTGCTGGTGTGCAAACATTTTCCAAACAGTTACCAAATAAAAATGATTAGGAACGTGACTAAGAGTGCGAAAAATGTTATTTACTTAGCTGATGTGCGCTGTGGGGCCCAGACACAACGACAATGACAGCGTTGGGTTAAGCACAGGCACATACACAGACAGTCGCTCACATGCATATCCACTCTCTCGTGTAGGTTGCGCGAGAGAATGGCAAAAGTTTGCTGCATTGCGGCACGAAGTATGAGCAGGAAGTGTGCCTTTTACTTGCAGAAGGGCGTGCTATGTGATACTCTATAGAGATTTGATTGTTATTCGAAATGTTTGTGCAACAACTTGAATACTTTTTATTTAATATTTTATTAAATTCAAGTAAAATTGTCTGACTTTTATAAAGTGCAATATTAACATAACATAAGGAGCAAGTCAAAGGTGGGAGGAGCAAATCTGTTATCAAAGGGATTTCCATTGATCTATTGTATTATTAAGTTATTTAGGGAAATTTCAACATTTAATTTTGAATTGATTGCATTTCAGTTTGTTTAATTGTTTCATTGCCGTTACAACAATGCCAACTTTTTACAGGGTATCTGCTACTAAGATGTCTTTCGCATGGTTCTGACTGCACCGTGCTTTTTTTTGGGTGTTGAAAAAATACTTGAAAATTACATGAAAACTACGGACAGCAATGGCAATAAATGACAACACAGTCCCACACTCAAACACACGTACAGACACGCCCCCGCCCACCCGTTCGCGCCCTTCAACACACACTCGACACTCGGCGCAGAATTTCATATCTTTGGGGGCTTTTGCTCAAGTGTGTGTGGGTCGCTGTGTGTGTGTGTGTGTGTGCGGGGTTTATTTTGTCTTCTTCTCTTTTTTCCATCATCTTGTGCAGCACTTGCAAACTATTTTTAAACAATTTCTGGGTGCACGCAGTGCCTGCCCGCCTGCCTGCCACGCCCAGCCCACATGGCGCCCACGCTTGGCCAAAAGGGAAATGGCGCTGATAAGAGTTTTGTAGCTGCAGCAAAAGCGGAAAAAAATGCGTCGTTATACAATATGCAGCAGTGGGGAGGGGGTAGTGAGAGGTAGAAAGGAAATGAGAGCTGCCAGTGTAAATGTCTGTGTGCGTTTGTTCTGCGTGAGTGTGTATGAGAGTGTGTGCGTGTGCTTTCATGTGTGCGAGCATGAGGTTCTGCATATTTGCACTGTGTAAACTTTGTGCCGAGTGATGGGCCAGGGGGAAGTGGGCGGGAGGAAGCTGAGGGCAGGGTCTGAGGGCACATTGTTCTTGCTTTGCCGCCCGCAAGTAGGCAAAACTATTTAAAGGCCGAAACTGAAACTGAAACGCATTGCACTTTTTGGCCAACAAGCATATTCTGTTTGCAGCTGCTTCTTGTTTTATTTTCATATCCTGTGGTTCTCCTTTCCCTCCTCCTTGCTCCCTCTCCCTCTTCCTTCCTTCGCCTTGTTGGCAGGAAGTGTTGATAAAAGTGTTGCCATAACGACAACGACGGCAATCTTGTTCCATTTAAATCATTTAACAATGTTCTCCCAGTTGTACTTCCATGTATTTGTTTATCTACATACATACATAGTACATATGTACGTATGTGAATTACCAAGGTTAAATGTGGAATTGATTGAAAATGATTGCAGGAAGAGTAGAAAATATAAAAGAGAAAAATTCAAAGATTGCCAAAATAAAAAACGAAATCATTTTGTGATTGCATGTGTTTTGTTTTTATTTTCTGCACACTCTTTGCAATGTTAATAAGTAGAGAGAGAGAGGGAGAGAGTCTGTTAACACTATGCAAGTATTGGTGTTCATTTGCCATTCGTCTTTAGCTGGGAAGTTTAAAGCTGCTGTTAAGTTGCAGCTCTGGTGCATGTTGAAAATTATGTTGCCGATCACTTACATGGGCAATTTAAACAGAATGAGATAGCACTTTAATTTTTGTATTCTCTGTTACAGACTGAGATAGCCTTTGCCAGTATGACGTCAACAGCAATATTAATTTCACAGAATGAAAAAATCATACTTTTTTACTGCCAGGTAAAGTGAAATTGAAATGATAAACGAACATACATTCTAATAGATTTCAAACGTAATAAATAATAAATATACAATACAGAATGTAACTATTAAATCTTTTTGAAAATGAAATTTGATATGCATCTTGCAGGTTGTTCTCTTTATTGACATTTTATTATTAAAATTTCGTGTTGCATTTCCTTAGAAAATTCAATTAAATAGAAAATTCAAATTTCAATTGAAATTTCCAGTTAACTTGTTGTAAATTTATAGTTTGCGAAATAAAAAGTGTTCAACGTATTTCACATTGCCCTCATTCCAATTCTCGTGCACACTTAATCACCCTTCGTTTGCCTGCAACACTCGAGAAATGCTTGATAAATCTGACTTGGACAGTTGAAAGCGGCCAGAGTGAAATTGTGGTTGGTCAAGAAGAAGAAGAAGTGGAAGAAGCAATAGGAGCAGAAGATGCACTTAAATTATAAAACACAGCCCTGACATGAATCCTAATCTCAACAACAGCTCCAGAATCAATGGTACATGGCTACTCTGGCCGGTCGCCAGACCAAACGAACCGCAGAAGCCGAGAGGATTTTAGCATTTTTGCCGACATCAACTAAACTTGAGGCTTAGCAACTGGCTGTGGCCAAAACGAATATAATACACAAAGAGAGAAAGGGAAAGAGAAGAGATGAAAAAACATTCTACAGTATTTACAACAGAAATAAACTCATTTCCAAAGGCAAAATGCAAAGACAATTCCGCTTTCTGTTGACTAAACACATGTGAGGAGGCTTGCAGGACAGTGTAGCTTGTATGCAGCTGTGTACAGTTATTTGCCGCACTTCCCACGCTCTCACTGTTCCCCATCCTCTCTCTCCCTTCCTGCTGTCGCAAACGTCAGCTGTTTGCCAACGGAATTCAGGCGAGTCAGAGAAGAAGGAGCAAGGGGAAGGGGCCCGTCCTCTCACATTAAGTCGAGGCACATTAGTTAAGTATAAAATTTTAATAGTAGCCGTGGCCCGACTTCGAATCGGACCCGGCTACGGGCAACGGCAATTTGTATGCCGCCCAGTGCTGTGACAACTTGCAGCAGCAGCCCGAGGGGGTAAACGGGGGGTGAGGGTGGCTGAGGGCGGCTGGCAAATTTGTGCAAATTTGGCTTGTGGCCAAAACTACTTTACAGTTGTGCGGGAGCACAGGGCGACAGCCATGCGGGGCAGGCTAAAATTGTTGTGAAATTTTAACTAATGTCTCAGACACAGTGGGCTGAGTTGGCATTCTTTTTGTTTAGCAGAGATAATGGCATAAGGCACTCAGGATGTAACGATAAGAATTAGAAATGTAGATAAAAGCAGTAATATGAGACACGTTAATGGTGATAGAGGGAGAGAGAGAACGACTGAAAATGTAGAAACAGCACATTAATTTTGTAGGCAAAAGTGTAGCTGGAGGTATTTACAATATATTCCTTAGCATATAAAGAACGATTATAGTACATATATGGTATGTAGTCTATGATGCTATCTAGATAAAAGAGCAAAGATAGAACTGCTAATGCTCTTTATTCGAAAGAGAATTTGAGACTGAAGATTCACCACTTTAATTTCATGGCAGAGCCAGGAAATGCTAATCTGCCTAAGCTAAGCAATATTAACATAACATAAGGAGCAACTGCGTGGTGGGAGGAGCAAATCTGTTATCAAAAAGGATTTTTTATTAATCTGTTAAGTTATTAACAGTAGAAGAAACGAAATTTATACTTTGTTAAGAAAACCTTAAAGAAACTTTGAAATTATTTTTATTATTATTAAATCTTTTGATTTATAAATATAAAAGATATAGTGTACATATTTTTGAATATAAAAGAACAGTCTTTGGACTGCTTATTAATTATATTTTGTTGTCTATATTTTTGTACTATTTTATTCGTCTTTTTTATACAACTAATCCCTAAAACTATTTCCACTTCGTTTTCCATGTGGTAAACCATTGCATTGTCTAGCTGTAATACTACTCTAGGACATTGAGTCCCTTGTTTCGCTGTGCAAATATCACTCAGCAGTTTTTGCCATCACTTCGTTGGGGGTTTTTGTAGCTAATATTTGCAGATGTTTCCTGAGTTTCTGCTCTGTCTGTCTGACTGTCTGTCTGGGCTAGGTAAAATACTAAATCAAACAAAGACACACACACACATGAGCTGTGCATATGTGTGTCTGGGTGTATGTGTGTATGTGCGAGGCCTTTGTTTGCTCGGGCAAATGTAGCAGAAATCTTATTTAAGTGAATTCAGGCTGAAATCTTAGTTAATTTTTATAGCAAATATGTTAAGCTAACCAAGAAAGCAGCAACTTTGGCTTGGACTGATCTGGTGACAACTTTACACAGGCCTCTGCCTGCAATAATTGATGCTATAAATAACTGCCGATAACTAACTAAGTAAGACGCAGAAGAAGAGATTTCAAGTTAATTGAACTAAAGTCAACTGATAATACGTGGCGTATGCTTGATGTATAACCAGCAAGCATGTTGTGCATACGCAATATTCGTTCGCGTTCATACATACATATATTGCGCATACGTCGCGTTGCCAACCAAAAAAATAAATTTATGACCAACAATTCATGCGACATTTCTGCGAAACGAATTTTGCACATGGCCGCAACGGGGAAAAAAAAATATAAAGGGCCAGCAAGAGAAAATAGATAGATAGATAGATAGATAACTCACGGCCCGCGTTGCCGTCCGTCGTTGTGGTCGTCGTCGTTGCCGTTGTCGTTGGTGTCGGGCCAATTGCTGTCAAATGAAATGTTGCTTACCTATCGAACGTTTTTCACTTGCCTTCCTCTCTCCGTGCCCCCTTCTCTCTACCTTCCTCCATCGCTTCTCTTTTATTATTATTGGATTGCATTGTTATGCAATGGAAGTCATTTGTGTGCCACAGCAGGAGGCAGAGAGGGCAGTGGGCGTGGCTGAGTGTGTTTCTGACAATTGCGTGCCCAAAAATAGCAAAATTTCTTATTGGATTTCAAAAGGCATTCAAGAAATATGACCATGCGATGGCATGTTACAAGTCTATTGATTTGTTATGACGACGAAGGAGGCGAAGGAGCCGGAGGAAGGCGTGCTGTGGGCGGGGTGGGTGTCATCCTGCCGTTTGCTGCTATAACAACAAAGTCTATCATTCATTTATATAAGCTAAAAGCAAAAAATTTCGCCCATAAACGACACAACCTTGTCGTCAAGTGTTGCCATGGCCATTGTTGTAGTCCCGTTGGGGGCTGCCTCTTCTGCGTCTGCTGCTGCTGTCCTTGTTGACATTTTCATTAGCAAATTAATTTTAATTGATTACATTTTATGCACAAGAGAAGAGCAGCAACAGCAGCTCGATCGTGCCACACTCACAAGGTCTCTCCGTCTCTCAACGTCTCTCGATATACTGAATTACCATTTTATTTATAACTTGCCTGCGAGTTGTCTTTCTCGGTTTGGCAATAATGTGATATTATTATTAGTTGATTTCGTTTTCGAGACCACAGCCTCGGCAGAAAATGTCATTAAAGTAACTTGAGAGCTTCGCCTCAAATTGGCAATGCAAAAAGCAATTTGTGTGACGCCTATGGAAAGAAAACATGTTCGGGAGACAATGGGAAGCAGGAACGGAGAAGGGAAGAAAGGTACTGAAAGTGAGAGTCAGACAAAGAGAGAGGGAGGCCGTGGTAACTGGGGAGAGGAAGGAGAAGGGCGACTGGGAAAGATTGCCAGCGAGTCTCATTTCAATTATGTCAGCGATACGATTCTCTTGCCGCTCCAAGGCCGGTTGCAGTTCAATTAAAATATGTTGCCACATAAATTTAATTAGTATAAGCGAGAAGAAAGTTTCTTCTACAAACTGCAATATATGTTTTCTTAATTATACCCACTATCTAGAGAATAGAAGGGTATTATAGCTTTGTGTTTACTGAAAATGTAAGTAACTGGCAGAAGAAATGATCTGCGATTTAACAACATCGAGAAGCTATAGTCATATTCATTTGTTCATCGTTCTGTCCGTATGAACACCTTAATCTCACAGACTAAAAGAGCTACGAATATCAATTTTGGTGACAGTATGTTTAAATATTGTACCAAAAAAATGTTATTTTAGAATTTGATAACGCCCCTTTCCGGTCCTGAAATTTAATAAAAGTTAAATTTCAAGTGTAATTCAAAAGAGAGAATGTTTAAAGTTGGCGAACTCAAAATATTATAACAACTTTGGTCGCCAACAAATAATTAACAAACAAGTTATTTAACAAACAGTTTTAGTGGAAGCACAGATTTGTAAGGCCTGCAAGTACGCAACACAAAATTCGCTTGATTCAAAAGTTAAATATTTAAGAATTTTAGTGAATCAATTGTATAACAGAAGAGCACACTCAACTTTAATTTTCTTATTTGATACTTTAATTTCTTAACACCCCAATTAAAATTAAATCGCAACTTGTTTCACTTCACTTCAAGTTGAAAAGTTTTCGAGTAGAATAGATTCCAACACGTTAGGTTAAACTTCAATTTGCTGCAATGATGCGACACAAATTCAGGTCGGGTAATGTTCAGGGGGAAGGGGGACAGAGAGAGTCTTGTTCCTTCTTATCTGCTAGCACTTACCTTGTTGCCAGATCCCGATGTACGAAATTCATTTGCTCCAAATGCTTCATGCCCGATGCAATTTGTGTGGCAATGTAGACTAAGCAGCCGTAGCTACAAGCCACGACGGAAGCGCACAGATGAAGATGGCGACGTTGGAGGAGGGGGAGGTTGCAGGAGGATGCCAACGCCAAATGAGAATTTCGAAAGTTTTTCGCGTGTGGCAAAGGACGACAACGTCGACGGCAGCAACAGTAGCAGAAAGTTAACGAAGTTTTTACATCCGTTTGCGCATGTTGTCGGTGGTTGGTTTCGTGGTTCGTTGTTTCGTCATTGAACACGAGACCGGAAGTGTAGCGTCGGCAAATGGCGTCGGTACAGGAAGTGCGATAAAAACGCACGCAAAAACAAGATAGCCAAAAAATAAGGGGAAGAGAAAACGGGGGGAAGGAGAGAGACAACACATTAGAGCAAGAGCAAAGGGAAACTGGGGCGTCGCACCACCACCGCCTACCTGAGACTCTTGTTGGCCATCAGTCCACTTGTCTCGGCCACGTGCTCCTGCAGAAACTGATTCAAGTCGCCAAGACAGTTGGAGTAATCCTGCACAATGCAGATGGGCTCGTCGCGCAGACAGGCGCCCACCAGGCGAGCCACATTGGGGTCGCTGAGACGCGCCAGCTGCTTGGCCTTTGCTGCGGAACTCCTTGCGCAGATGATCGCTAGCGCCGGGACGCAGTGTGGCAACAGCAACGAGGGTGGCACTGTGGAGACAAACAGAAAAGATGGGAAAAGAAAGGATTAATCGGGGTTTGAAATGGTTGCCAAGTAGAGAAAGGATTTGATTGGAGTTAGAAGGTGACACAGTGCTGGAGAAAGGCAATGAAAATTTTAGGCGTTGCTTTTTCTTAACCGGCTTTTATATCTCCTCTCCGTTTCCACCTTAACTATTCTTTCTCAACGCTTCCTTATCAACTCTTTCTCATCAAATCTACTTCCCAAACTCTTCCTTATAAGCTCTTTCTTCTCTACTCCAAAGTACTTCTTCAATATAGCTGCGATTTGTTGCCTCGTCTCCTCTTCATTTCCTACTATCTTCTTTCAACTCTCCATGACCACCAGTCCTCTTCCTCATCTCGTCTTCTTCCTTGATTCTTTCAATTGAATTCTTCTTACTCTACTCTTACTCCTCTACTGATTGTCTTGAGCTCTTTCTTATCAACTCTTCCTCGTTCTATGTCTTCCTTCACTTTTTTCTCCTCCTTTTTTTACCCTCTTCTTCTCGTATAATTTTTCCTCCTATATTCTTTCTTTTCAATTTTTGTTGCTCAGCTCTTCCTTCTTAACTTATCCCCATCTCAACCTTTTTTCGTCAACTCCACCTTTCCAAGTTTTCTTGCATGTAGCTGCGGGTTTCTGCCTCTTCTGCTTTTTTTATTTTTGATCCCCAATTTATCCCCTTTTCCCCGCCCTTCTTCCTTTTCTTCTTTTCCTCGTCCTTTGTTCATTTTAAAATCTTCCTCCTTGCAACATTCTGCCCAACACTCTCTCACTAACTCCTCCAAGCTTGTTCTTTATCCTACCATGTTCCCTTCTTCCTTCCATCTTGTTCTTTCTTCACTCTCTTTCATATCTTTTCTTTCCTATTTCCCCTTCCACTGTATCTTCTCAAGTAACCACACTGTCTTCCATAATGAGAGACAGCAAAAGTGAACAATTTATTTGCAATGCGAACTTGATACTCCACTTGCTACCTGCCAATCTTCCTCCCTGCCTCCCTTCCCCTACCTCCCTTGTTAGCTTCCCCTCCTTGTGTGTGTGTGGTTCCCCTGCTGCTGCAGCGACAGTTTCAATTTATATCAATTGATATATATCATTGTATGCCCATGACAATTGCTCTCTAGCGCAAAAATCAATTAGAGCAGCTCAACAATGTCCTGGACAGGCTGCCAGGCTGGGCTGTGCTGCTGTTCCTCCCCCTCCCCCTGCCTCCTGCTACCCCTTCTTCTGCTGACAATTGTGATACGTAACGTAACAATTCGATTTGCCTGCTTGCTTTAATAGTTTTGTGGTTGGAAAGCCACAAAACGTATTACGTATACGTAATATTGCACTGCAGTGCTAGAAAAAGCAGCAGCAGCAGCAGGTCGAACGGGGTCATGGCGATGCTTGCAGGCTGCAGCAGCTATATGCAAAATAATTAACACACACACACGTACATATACACACACACACGGAGACAGTAAAATGTCCCGGAGGCTGCCCTGTGTGAAAACTTCAAGTGGCCAACGCCAGAACAAGTTCATACTGTCTCGGCAGCTGCTTCTGCCTCTGCGTGTGTGTGTGTGTGTGTGTATTGGGGGGAGTGCTGTGTGCTGCAGCCAGGGCGTGGCAGTTTGATAAAATATTAATAGACAGCTGGATAGACAGTTATCAGACAACAGATGGACTTTATTGTCGGAGACCGCAGCTGGAAATTATAATAGACATGTAAGTTGAAAATCAAATACCAAAATCAACCCAGCACTCCCTGCACTCCCCCTCCTGCCAGTCAACCTTACGCATACACCATGTTGTGCATGCGTAAATGAGAAACATTGCGCATACGCCCCGTTGCACACACACATACACACACACACACATATTTAATGAGCATGTGCAATAAAAAGAAGAGCTGCAATTAAACGACAAAAATGAAATCAAAGGTAACATTGGCCCGCACTCCCCCTTGCCATAACTCCCTCTCTCTGCAGTACCCCTTTACTTTAACACCCCCACTCTCTGCACTGCCCCTTGCCTTATCTCACTTCCTCTCTCTCTCTCTCTTTCTGTAGTGCCCCCTTTGTTCCTCCTTGTCCTGCAAATACAATGACAGTTTTCAGCTTTCAACTTGTCTCGCCTGCGTCTGGCTCTGGCTCTGATCCTGTCGTTGCCTGTTGACGTTGCCGTCGTTCTTGTTGTTGCTGTCGTTTTTGTTGTTGTTGCTGCTGCACTTCTTGTTGTTGCCTTTTTGGTTAAAGTTTTCATAATGGAATTTCTGATAAGCTTTTTTGTGGCCAGCATGTGCTGCTGCTGCTGCGCGCTCTGCTGCTGTTGTTGTTGCTGCTTTTGTTGTTACCGCAGACGTGGCATTATATACCGCAAGCCTGATACCTGCTGCCTGCTACCTGCTGCCTGGGCTGTCTGTGCTACCTGCTGCCACCTGCAACTTACAACCTGCAGCTGCAGCAACCGGAGACGAGCCATTTCTCTTGCAGCCTCATATCGGTTTCGCTTTGCCTTATGCCTTTTCATCTAACCGTTTGATGTGCTCTATCTCTGTCAGCCTCTCTCTCTCTCTCTCTCTCTCTATATCTCCTTCTCGCCTCGCCCCTCTCTCTCTCTGTGTGTGCTTCAGCTTTTGTGTGCTGGCATTAAAGTATTGCGGTTTTCCTCGCATTGTCAACTATTGTTGAAATGAATTTCTGATTTCTTTTTTCGACCATTTTTACTTGCCATATGAATTGGATAATGTTCTATTTTCACCAACAGCATTGTGGGTCATGTCATGATATATATATTTACAGTTATTGTATGCTGTTTATGACAGTCTATGCTGTAGTTAATGGAAATATTTGGTTAGCCATCAATTCTTTCGTTTTGATGACACTTTGCAAATTAGTGGAGCTGCAGTTGAACGTTGCTGTCTTTTGGATGTTTCTATTTGTGTTGCCAGTACTGTTAGCTGCAGTGGTATATGCGCTATAAGTTGCTGCAACTATAGCTTAGACTGCATTGTTAGCACTTGCAGAGTTGAACAACTTTGTAGAAGGTTTTTCCTGCTCTAAGCTGGGCTCTGTGAAATGAACTGTAGGTTAATTTTCTGTGAAAGTACAGGAAAGATGGTAGAGTGGGTGGTAGAGGAGCAAGTAGGTAGAGGTGTGGGGTAGGCCTCTCTGAGGGTCTCTATAGAACATGGTCAGCTGCAGTTGCTGCTCTGCTAGAGTGCTCCCTAAGCCTAATGCAGCTCATTTTTGGTGCCCCAACGAATTTTAGTTGCATTTGCCACACAACAGTGCAGAGGAGCAGAGAGGAAGGTAGTAGGGTAAGGGGGAGATAGGGGGGAATGAGGGCTACTGTATGCACTTACTTCAGCACATTCGTTTCGCACAAATGCAGTTCACCAAATACGCCGGAGCCCAGTTTCTCGACAATGACGAGGGATTGGCGCGGAAACTCCTGCACTTGGCAATTGGCCTGCTCCTCGTTGATGTCGGCGAAATTAGCGCTCATATCCAAATTGTAATGATGCGGTTTGCCTAAGCCACCCCCCTACCACGCCTCCTCCTCCCATGCTGCCCCCGCCTGTGGGTGTAGGCGTGGTAGCGGCCGTATTCGACGAGCTTAAGCTTAGCGAGCCGCTGCTCTGCGAACCCGCTGGCCCCACTGTGGGCGGCATTGGCATTGGCAGGGGCAAGTGCAGTGGCAGGGGCAGGGGCAATGGCACAGGCTTGCTGCAGATTGGCGTTGCTGCGTAGTATTTCTCCGGAGGCGGTGGCACGGCTGGTGCTGCTGCTGCTGCTACTAGTGGAGGCGCCCCGCCAACAACAACAAGCGGCGCTGGTGCCACAATGGATGCGTTCAGTGAGCTGCGGGCAGTGCCACAGTTGGGCAACAGTTGCTGCATGTGAGGCACCGCATAGTCCTGGCACACAATGTCCGGCACATCTATGTGAGAGAGAGAGAGAAAGAGAGAGAGGGAGATTAGAGCGAGAGCGTGTTCATTTTTGGAGCATAAAAACGTTTGCTGTAATAAACTTTGTAGCGGCATTTTACGTGCCAAAAGTTTATCCAAAGACACATTGCAAGTGTAGTTTACACTCGACTACACGGCTCGTAAACGTAGAATTGTCTCGAGTTCATTAAACAGAACCCAAAGTGTTGCACACGATGGCGAGATTAGTGAGAATGGGAGAAGAGAAGAAGAAACTCAAATGGAAACTGAAACTTGAAACAGAAATGAAAAGGAAAACGCAAACTTGAAATTGAAAGTAGAATAAAATCCCAAGGATCTTTATTTTACAGGCTGAAATGAAAATAAAACACAGTTATTTTTATAGGCTGAGCATGACTTGCAGTTTATTATCATCCTTGCTTTAATCTCTCTTACTGTATTCATTTATTTTGCTTATGATTTTATCCCACAACATTTTAAAATGTATTTCTAGTTCTCTTTCCCTTTCTAGTCTGCTTGGCAAATGTTTTTCATATGCAGATAGTTTTTGGTTAGCTAAAATGCAACTCTGCACTGAGGTCGACTGCCCTCTCGCTCTTGCACGCTGAGCCCTTTTCTCTTGTGCTTTCATTTGTCTTGCGCTGGACTTTTGTGCCTTCAACTTCAAACTTTTCCCATTTAGTCAACTCTCATGGCACAAAGTGGGAAGACAGCACAGACAGAGGTACGAAAAGAGAGGGAGGGACTGAAGAAGGTAGTGATGGAGAGAGAGGGGCAAGGCAAATGGAGAGAAGCGTGTGGCAAGAAAAAAAACTAAATGAAATTAATTGCAACTTGGCGTTGTCTCACTCACTCGTGCTCCCAAAAGGCGTAGAAGTTTTAATTTTATTGTTGTTGTAATAACATTATTTAGTTTGTATTGTAGTGCTAGTGTGTATGTGTCTATGTGTGTCTACTGGTTGTGTCTGTCTATCTGTCTGTAAGTCTGTCGGTCTGCGGGTCTGTCTTCTTTCGGCCGCTGTCATTTTTGCATTCGTTGTGCCAAAAAGTGTTGCAAAATACTTGTATGATATGGCAAATGGAGAGAGACGGAGACAGACAGATAGAGAGAGAGAGAGAGAAAGAGAGACGGACAGACGGACAGAGACATATATAGACATACATACAGACAGACATACAAACAGACAGAAAGACACATGGAGAGAGACAGTCAGACAGATTGACTGACAAACAGACACACACAGAGAGAAAGAGAGAGAGATATAGTGATATACAAATAGACAGACAGATATACATAAAGACGGACAGACATACACACAGACGGATAGACAGACAGACAGAGAAGACATACAGTCAGATAGACTGACAGAACGACTCAAGGAACGTTAATGACAAAACTTTTCGACAACTCGGGGAGAATCGTATGCAAGGGCGTGTGGGCTGTGGATGTGTGTGTGTGTGTGTGCATGTGTGTGTGCGTGTATGTGGTTGCTGATATATGTATATTGTGTATATTTGAGCAATCAGTTTTGAAGTTGCACTAAAGTTTTGTGGCCTAACGTTTTCAACTTGAACTTGCAGAGTTTTTATACTCTGCAAACCTCTGAGCATAGACGGTTCTACTAAAGAAGTGCAGATCTTATATAAGGGGAATATATATGAAATTATTGACATTATTTCTATAAAGAGCCATAATATTATAGATGAGCTGCACGTCCTCAAATTATAGCACTTTTTCCAATATGTTTTCAGATCATTTACATTATTAACCTTCTTCTATGAGAGAAATATACTTTAAATTATGCCCAGAAATGCGGGTTTTCTTTTAGAGAAATATTTCTGAAATTACAGGCAGTTCTTTTGTGAATTATAATAAAATTATAACTGAGCTGAACTACTTATAATACTCCTCTTAAAATTGTCTTAAATTTGCTAACATATGAGATAGAATGCATTTGCAGATCATCAACTTTATCAACCTTCCTTGACCTAACATAAGGGAAGATATATTTGAAATCATTGAATAGGTTTGAGCAGTGTTACTATATCGAATATAGCATATTATAGCTGCACTTAACTGCCATAAAATCTGCTCCAAATTAGCCATAATTGTCACACTTTGGCAATGCCATCAACAGATTAACATTATCAACGTTCTCAGGTCTTATAAAGTGTAAATATATTTGTATCTATGAACTCTGTTGCTATAAAGAATATACCTTATTATAGTATAACTGCACTAATTGACCCACTTATGCTAACCATTCCGCAAGTTTTCACTATTCCTTCAATAGCCAAGCTTATCAACCTTTACAACCTCTAAAGAAAAAGTCTTCTACCTCAGTCACGCGGTGAAAATCTCAGCTGCTTGCCAACTTTGAACCGATTCGATTGTCTTGAGCAAATTGCGAACTGCTTCGCAGCGAGTTTCGTGTCTCGTCTTGTGGCCGTGTTTATTTGCATGCCGTGTGCGCAGATTGGGCTGAGATTGGGTTGGAATTGGGTTTGTGAGAGGCAGGTGGGTTGGGGGTTGGGGTTGCTCAAATTGGCAGTTGACTTCAAAAATGGACTTTAATTCGAGTGTGCGGTGGGGTGCTTCATCTTCGCAGAGAAGTTTGCAGAGCCAAGCGAAGTTTCAAGCACTCAATTTGAAACGAAACTAAGAATTCATTGGGGAAGAGTGCGGCAAGAGTTTCTCTCTCTCTTCTCCCCCCTCTCTCTGTCTCTCACTCTCCCGCACTAAAGTTATAATTTATTTGAGCTAAATTAAATTATTATGGCAACGCAAGGACAGACAGTAGGGGAGGAGGCAGGCTGGCAGCACCGGGCTGGGATGACAAATATTTGCTGGGCAGTTATAAAATGCACCCAAAGGCAACATCAGGGAAACTTTCTGGCAATGCCGATGCGCCTCATTGCGATCATTACGATGCTGCTGTGTGCTCATCATCATGTGGACGTTGTGGCAGGAATGTCTGCAAGCAATGTGTGTGTTGGAGCAAGACAAACGAACAGAGAGAGGAAGGGAAACGTGTAGAAAGGGCTGGAAAAAATGTGTAGCATGCCTCTAGGCGCTTGGGCAGAAGACATTAGAATTCATTACGAATTACGTTGCTCAGCTCGTAACCCTTAACCGAACCTGCTGCTCCATCGTCGTTGTCGTCGTCGTCGTCTACTCGGGTTCATGTTCATGTGGCAATTAAACGCTGCACATGTTGCCTGGACAGACAGAGGGAACAATGGGACAGCGGGACAAAAGGGGGACAATGGGAAGGAAGTTGTAGCTTAAGCCGGAGCATCCATTAGGGCACTGAAAGGTGGGGCAGAGGGGGAACATGGAGCACAGGTCAAAGCGCAAGCTCTTAAGCAGATTAACTCGAGCTGTGAGACAAAATCTATCAATGCTGTTAGTAAATATATAAGCACTAAATAGCTCTTGTGCTTTTTAATGGAGGGAATGAAATTTGTTGGCCAAATAAATGTTTTAAAATTCCTAAAAGAATTATGTACTAATAAAAAAGAAAAATCAATCAATATTTGGGGGTAAATAAATTTGAAAATAAAACGATTTTAAATACATAAGAATAGTAAATTGGTATATAAAATGTAAAGTAAATTAGTATATAATATTCTAAAGCTCAACTAAAATATTGATAATCAGCTTACAATAAATTGAAATAAAATGCAAATATATTCGCAGAATTGTCGGTGTACTTATTATTATAAGTCACACTTGGTCTACTTTTTTTTTTACCTTCTTCAATGTTCAAATAATTGATATTACTTTAGTTAGACAGTTAAAAGAAAGGTAAACCTTTAATAAAACCCAAAGCAATTAATATAAATGGGAGGAATTTGTAATATTTATTTTAAATAAAAATCAATTAAATCAATTTCAGTGCATACATATGTATAGTATAAGATCTATTTTGTATAGAATGGCACCTTTTTGAAATTAAACGGATAAAAACAATCAATCTAGGAAAATGCTGAGAATTTATAAAAATGACTTGACTGATACCCTAGCAGAGGTAGGTCATAGTGCAGACCCCCTTTCAATAATTGCAATTTAAAATAACAATTAAATTGTGGGACAAATAAATGTATAACATTTCTCAATATTTGCAGTGTAATAACAATGAGAAATGTTTAGTAACTTTAAGTTTATCAAATCCATAATTAATATTTATTATAATTATAAGTCAAAGCAACAATAGCAGATATATCAGACCAATTTCTGAACATTGCTGTCGAAGAGCAACCAAAATATATTGGAAGATAAAAAACAATCTTTTATTTTATCATTGAATTTAAGTTTAAGTCAGCTGCAATAACATTATGAGCCAAAGGGATTAAAGTATGAAAGTAATAAAGAAGTTATTAGAAATAATTATCTGAACTTTCTTAATAGTTGCAATAACTATAACAGTTCTAAATAAGAACAGCAAATAATATTTATTAATATATATTTGAAGTCAGGTTAGTGATCAACTATCACTTAATTCAACTTAATTTAACAAGCTTTGCGCTGTGTTACATAGTGCATTATGCGTTGTGCATACCCTTTAACAGTGCGGCTTGCCGCTCTGCTGGCTAAGCAATTCAAAATTATGTCCTGCGGCGCGAACAGCGGGAAGTATTGCTACTACAGCTCCAGCACCTACTCCTACTCCTGCTCCTACTCCTACTACAACTCCTACTGCGAGTTTGGAGTCCGGCAGTGGCCAGTGGAGTCTCCCGTTGTGCGCTAAATTAAGCATTGCTTGGTACTCGCATTTCTCACTTTTTTTCTGGCGTTTTTTGCTCGTTGTCCTGCAGAAACATTTGCATGTCCTGTCACAGCCAGGACGCAAAACATCAAACTCATCAGCTGCGACACCAGCAGCCCCGGGCGCAGCAGCAGTAGAAACAGGAGCAGGATGAGGGCGGGAGCAGGAGCGGGAGCTGAAGTTTAAATCATGCTGTGAGCACTGTTTATGGCCCTCGGCAGCAACAACAATAGCACAGGTGCAATGCACCAGCCACCTGCTGAAAGCACCTCCCCCCCGCCTTTTCCCCTTTTCCCTTTCAACTCACCTGTGTAGTCCGGAGTTACATGCTGACGCTGCAGGTCATTCATGGAGCAGGCGCTGGCCGCGCTTGTGTACATGTTCACGTTGAAGGGCTCGTGGTACAGACTGTTCTTGTCAATGGACGACTCATTGTCATCCATTGTTGTGACCACCTGAGGGCGAAAGGTGAAAGAGACAGACTCAGAGTGAAAGGGAGTGAGAGCAGGGAATGTGTGTGTGTAAAAAATAAGGTCAAAAAAATTGACGCCTAGTTCGCCAGCTCCCCACCTCTCCTGATGCTCCTGCTGCAGTCTCTACTCCAGTTTTAATCATGATTTCTGCATATGCCTCTGTGTATGTGTGTGTGTGTTGCTGTGTGAAAAACACGAGCAAATTTTGCAAATTTTTTGCTGTTGCTTCGTTTGCTGTACATGCATTTTGGGTGCTAGAGCCGTGTTAGTTTTGCCCACCTTCAAGATGCCATTGCCGGGTGCTGGAGTTCCGTTGATGCCATTGAGTCGACGCTTATCAACGCCACCAAGCGTGTCCGGATTGAAATTGTGCTGAAATGCGTCCAGGACATTGCCATGTCCGCGTCCGCGTCCGAATCCGTGCTTATTGCGCCCTATTATCACCAGTATAATGGCCACCAGCAGCATGATTATCGTGGCCAGCACTGTGATTATGACGCTGACCAAGTTGGCTTCCGTTTCCGTAGTGTCCACGGGACGAGGCGAGATAACTGACAGATGCACAAGAAAAGGACAGAAGGAGAGAAAAGAAAAAGAAGAGACAGTAAGTAGGGTTACGGCTACATATTGTACTATATCTGGCAATATCTGGCCAACCAACAACAGCGAGCAGCCCACAAAATAAAAGCTGAAATAATCAGACTGATGAAAAAAACGCCTGCACTTGTTTTGTTTATATATTTCAAGCAAAGGGAAAGTGGGGGGGAAGCATCTATAAGTGCATTCGAGGCGTGGCCCATTGTTTGTGCCTTTATTGGCAGCACGTCTTTTGTTTCGGCCAAACTTATTGCCAACGCCAAGGCGGAGTAATTAAAAACGATGTCCAAATTAGCTCTGAGCAACTCGAGCTGGCAAATTAAATGTTTTCTTTACAGAAAATTATTAAAAGTGAGCAGTAGAGTAATTTCAGGAATTGTTTTATTATAATAAACATAAATATTTTGTGAAATTCCTTTGAGTAGAAGTTGTATTTGAAAATAAACGGATTGTGAGGTACTTGTAAATTGTATAGAACAATAGAAATTCATTTGCTGATTCTATTCTGCTTTGTCATTTAATCTCTTAAGAAATATAAAATATATATATTAAATGTTAATTCAAACATATCTTCTGCTGATAATTTCACATCTGTGAATCACAAGTTAAAATAGACTTTGATGGAATTGATTTGAGCTTCTACCACATTTAAGTTTCTACCAATTCCTCTATGTTAAAGTTAAAGGTAAATATTTCTTGAACCATTGTCCACTCCTTCTGCTGTTTACTACTGTTTTCTTCCATTAAATATAATTATTGAATATTCATCAATGCTGTTAAGCTTTAATATTTATATATTTTCACAAGCCCTTTAACGTTTACAAATCGATTGTTAACTGAAGAACTTAAGCACTTGAAGAACTTATCAACTATAATTATTTGCTATTCGATTTAAATAGGATTCAGTTCTAAAACTGGACAATTTAGAATGTTCTCTTCAACTTTTTCAATGAAATAGCTTCCAGATGAATCTTAAGAGTTTGATAGTCATGATTACCCTTAAAAAAACCTCAGTTCAATTTTACTATATATATATTTCTTTACGTTTTTCAGACAATTTCTCCACATTGCATGTTTTATAGGAGAATTTTTCATTTAAAACACCTTTACTTGTTGCCAAACTCTTTGAATTTTCACCAAAAATATTCTCGTATGTTTTGGCAGGCAAAATCTGTACGATTCATCTCCATGGCATGCATCGATCTCTATTTACCTTGTGTATTGTGTTGACTCCGTTCGCCACCGCTGCTGCTGACAGCGCGTCCCACTTCGTCGCGCTGCAGCGGATACTCGGATGTGTTTGGCATGATGCCGCCGCCGCCACCGTTGCCACCATTCGGAGGCGGCACATTGAGCAGCTCCTCATCTGTGAAATTGCCCACCACGGGAACTGCAAGGAAACAGAGCGAGAGAGAAAGAGAGATGAGAGAATGTCAGAGGGAAATAGGCTGCATAAAAAAGTGCAACAAAAAGGGGCGAGAGAGAGAGGGGAGAAGGGAAGGAAGGAGAGACACTGTTATGGGCGGACATTGTGGGCGGAACTGACAGCTGCCCATCTTGATAAGCCAAGCGAACTAATGGCGCTCACTGAGCAATTAACGGTGCATGAGAAAGACACAGAGAAAGAAGCAGAGATGCAGAGAGAGAAGCAAGAGAGAAAGGGGGGGCGAAACCGTTGCGATTATGATGATAAATGAGCTGCACTTCAGCTGCGACGCGATGTCAACGAGCGACGTGGAGAACGACCCAACGAGGGCCAATTATAGTTGCATACTTTTAGGTGTTGCCACGCCCCACTGCAGAAGGCGTCGGAGCGTGTGGCAGCATTGTTTGTCTGTTGACCTTTCACAGCCAGACAATAAACAGAAGCGTCGAAAATGCCATCATCCAGCGCAGACAGTCGTCAATAACAACAGCTCAGGGGAGAAGGAGGAGCATAAAGAGGGTTGATGAGAGGGGGGGGGGGGAAGAAGCAGGATGTTTACCCAGCGCAGCCGGACCCTGACTTTGCTAGGGAACCTCGCCCGGTTATCCTGGTTCGCAGCGCAAATTTCCAAATGCATTTCCGCCTTCAGCGTTTGTTGAACCAAACTCGATATTTAAAAAGCGCACAAAAAGAGCAGAGAAAGAGGCAGAGGGAGGGAGATAGCAGCAAAGCGGACATTTTGGAAAAGTGTAGAAAAACCGTTGAGGGAAATGCAAATTTTCACAGCTCTCGGCATTGATTTTGAACTTGTTTTGTTGGCCCCCGACTGTTGTTGTTCCTATTGTTGTTGCACATTGTTATTACTGTTGTTGTTGTTGTTGCCCCTGTTATTGTTGTTGTTTTTGTTGCTTTCGTCTATTTTCTTTGGCGTCAACTTTTTCAGTTTGGGCACAAAACTTTTCTGTTTACATTCGTGTGTTTGAATTTGCGAAATGCAAATAGAGACGGCAACAAAATTTTCCCACTTCCTCCCCTTCTCTCCCTCTCTGTCTCTCTCTGAAACTTTGGTCTGCCGCAGTTGCCCAAGTAGCCCGGGGAATCGTCGCAACGCCACGCCGCAACGCCAGCCCTGTCTCTCTCTATCTCTCTTCACGTTCGCCACATCGACCCCCAAGCGGCGTCATATGTTCCCTGAACCGAGGCGAACCTCGGAATATGTTAATTTGTTGCGCTGCCAGAGACAAAATGTTAATGGGGCGACGCCGCTGCCAGTTGACTGTTGGAGAGAGAGGGACTTGAGTAGCATATTGACACGTGGATACTGAGAGGCAGGCAGCAGTAGGGAGAGAGGGGAAGGGGCAGAGATAGGGAGATGCTAAGAGGATTTAGATTGTCTGGACTGAAGTCTTTACTTGAGATGCTTGAAAGTAAAGAGCAGATTAAGATATGTGATATATGCTTGCACCTACAGGGTATACTATAGTCTAAGCTGCATATCAGTTCAATCTATCAAGAAAGTATGCAATTATTATGAGTAATGGAAGCAACAGTCAAGTCAGTACGGTGGCAAAGTTCTTTCCGCCCAATTTTGAAAATAAAATCTTATAATTCCCAACAGCAAATTCTGAAATTTGATCAAATAAATGCTTATTAGTAGAGTTTATCATTATATCGATATGCGTTGGCTTGAATTATTAGATGTGAATTGTATAGACACGAGAGGAAGAAGATATAGATATAGATAGACACAGAGAAGAGTGGAGAGGGGAGAAGCCATAAAGTGTTTTTGCTAATCAAATCGATGGCAGAGTATTAAACTCAATTCAATTCTCAGACTCAATTCTTCAGTCATAACTTAATACAAATTTGAACTCTAAGTTTTACTCTTCGTGCAGGGTATATGCCAAGTCTATCAATTTCTCTTTGCACGCTGCTAATAACAGTTCCGTTAATAAATTTGTATTGTCTGCAAAATTTTCAATTGATTTCGCATACAAAACGTGTTTAAAGCAAATGAAAATCTGTCTCAGATTTATGCATAATTTCCAGGAAATAAATCATAAATTGTGTTTATAACTCTGTCAATGTGTGTGTCAGTGTGTGTGTGTGTGTACTGTACATATATCTTAATCAGTCGCAGTGCACGTGACCTCCATTACTACCTCGCACATTGTTTGTCCGCTTTCAAACTTCACATCTCTGCGAGTCCATTGATTTCATTAGGCAGTCGACACTGCCTTCAGTTATATTATTTCTGAGTCCTGGCAGTCGTTAGTGCTTACTCCTTAGTGCTTAACATCCCCAGTACTCATTTCTCTGTTCTTCTACGGCACTTTAATGCTTTCAATATCAATATGCACTCTGGCTGTGGCACTTCAACTGAAGCATTAAGCAAATTACGTTCCGAATTGCGAGCTCAGAATTCTTCACTCTGCGCTCACCCTGCACCCCCCTCTCGTACCTTTCCCTGACTTCCTCTCCATCAAATGCAAAATGACGCACATTGTTGCAATTCGCTTGAATTGATGGAGAGGCAGGTACAGGCTCAAGGCCATCAGGGGAGGAGAGAGGGGCTACACAAATCAACTGCATCATTGCTGTGGATATGATGATGCAATTTCATGTTGCATCAACTACTCCCACACACACAAACAGACCCGCACACACATAAACACGCGCATGCAAAAGCACTCTCAGCTTCTCTCTCTCTCTCAGTCTCTCACTCGACAAAACGATTTTCAATTAGAAAGGATTAAGCAAGGCAACTGCTGAAGGATTTAAAGCGCAGTCAAGTTATTGAAATGAATTTGTATGCAACGAATGCTCGACTGACTCACTGACTAACTGTCTGTGCCAGCGACTGAATGAATGAATGGCTCGCTGCCTCACTGAGTAGAATCCATCAAAATCCAAGCGCACAAATAACGAATATAAGTTGTGTGAGAGGAGGCAAACTGAGAGGGGAGTACGAGGTATATGCAAAAATATATTGCAATGTTATTGATTTACAAAGCAGAGCACTTGCGCAGCTTAAATACAAAAAGAGGGACAGAGAGAGCGAAGGAGAGAGGGGTAGAGAGAGAGAAAAGAATGCATGCAAAACAAAGCTACTGCAAAAAGAACAGCTAGATGAAGCAAAAGCGAAATAACAAATCTGTAAGCAAGAGCAACTAAGACACAGACCCGGCATCAGCTCGAAGCGCCAATGGCAAAGGCAACAAAAGAGAGAATCGTAAATGAGGTAAGTCGATTAACGAATACCCTTTGCCCAAGCTTAGAAAGCCAGCAAAGTTGAGAAAATTTTGAGTTAGCTGATTAATTCAATTTCCAATTGAAATATTTAAAATTATAGTGACACTCTTGGAATATTTGTATAAAACAAAATTGAAATGAACGATAATTTAAAATATAATGTAGTTTGATAGAAAATGCATGAAACTTCGGTAGAAATTTCCTTTTATAAGTCATTAACAAACTCTTTGAACTAGCTTTTTCATTATTTATTTTTAGAAAGGTTCCCTTTTCTATAAGCTTACTTAGCATATAAGATCTCAAAGAATATGTTGAAAACAAGTTTAAATAGGAAATTTTAAAATAAGTCATGAAACATTTTAAGAAGATTTAAGATAAAGCTCTTTTAATGTCTTCATCATTCCGAATATTCTGAATCCACTACTTAAAAAAAAAGAAAAAAAGATGCTATAAATATGCAATTAGAGAACATTTCATTCGTTTAAATTTTTTTGGTTTCATAATGCAAAAGAAGTACAATCGGAGACTTACAAGAAAAATGAAGACAATTTTATTCAGAAAACCTGGAAATCTTTCAAACTTTAACCATCGTTAGTCTTAAAATAAGTTCTTAAAAAACTTCTATACTGTGTGATATATATATTAATTTATTACGGAGTAAAGTTAACTTACATATTATATAAAGTTCAACTGATTATGCTAAATGTTAGTCAACTTTGGACTAATCTCCTTCAATCTTTTCCTGAACTTTTACCTTATCGAACTGCAATGCTAATACTCCTCTCTACCTTTATAGAGTATTGCGAAAGCTGTGCGCCGCTATATTATGCAACGTGTAAAAAGAGGAAGCTAGAGACAGGAAAGCACGATGTTGCTGCTGCTGCTGTAAGCATTGCCATCTAGTACTAACCCTGCACTCCCTTGACTTCTCTGCTCATCCCCTAGTGCCCCTCGTAACTACACATGCCCATGGTTTCTCCCGGGGATTCTCAACGGGCGCTGGGTTGTGCCCATTGAGTTGCAAATTTCAAATGCACAAAAGTAATGCAACTCATTTAATTTTCACAATATCCTTGTGCTTTGCCGCTGCTGCTGCTGCTCCATCTCGTGCACTCTCGCTAGCATATGCCAAGGGCTGCTGTGCCCTGCCACGAGTGTGTCAGTGTGTGTGTGTGAGTGTGTGTGTTTCCGTTTCCCATGCTTGTTACAATGGCTGACTCGCTATGCTGTTCGGTTTGGTTAGGTTTATCCTTTTCTCCCTCTCTCTCTCTTGAACATTCTTTCAGTCTCAGTCTCAGTCTGCTTTGTATCCGTCTATGCACAATTGCACACAAAACACACACTCGCACACACACACACACACACTTGGCTGGCATGTGAGTTAAGTAAAAATTGGTTCATAGCCTCCGCCGTCGCTCTCAGCTGGTAATATATTTTGCACCATCCACAGACGAGGCGAGGCCTGGAGTCGAGTCGAGTCGAGTCGTTTGCCGAGGCTTTTTAATGAAATGCGCAACGAATTTTTAGTGTCAGTGGAATTTTCAATTGCTGCTGCATGTTGTTGTTGTTGCACTTGTTGTTGCAGCAGTTGCAGTTGCAGTTTATGTTTGAATTGCCGCCCGGCCTGGCCCATGCTTAGTTAGGCCCAACGTACTCAGCTCTGCTGCTGCCCAATGTAGTTTGCCCGTGTAAATTATGTTTACTGTTTGGTTTATTCGTTCGCCCGTATGAGTACCCGTATTTAACAGTCGTTTTTTTCAGCCAGTTGCAAATGAAAATTAAACAGTTTGGCCCCCACACACAGGTAAACAGACGCCCGGACGCTTTGTTTAGGCCATAAAAGCGAAGCCCGAACTGGCCTCGAGTCGAGGCTGGAAGTGGGAAAAGTGGCCAGAATATTTGCAGCTGCTTTTGCTGCTGCTGCTGCTACTGCTATTTATAGCAACATAGTTGATGGCGTAGGAGGTAAAGTTTATAAGCCGAGGCTGTGCAGGCTTAAATAGTTAAGAGAAAGATTTAAGCCAGCTGAGATACGGCACAGAGGAATATATCATGTTTTTATCGGTTACAATACTTTAAATGGTTAAGCAGAACAAGTATGAAAGCTACAGTTGAAAGTGCTTAAAGATGTTCCCACTAGCTAACAGATATTCCATGATTAATTACGTATATCTGTCATAAGATATATATGCTGTCTGTTTTGTATTGCATACGCCTTGGCGCTTTCCAAATCTTTATGCTTACTAAAATCATTTCCTAAATAACTTCTTAGTTAACTATTTGTTCGTTACCAAATTTAATGAATTCTTTTTTATAGCTACAAATATTGTGCACACCAAGATCGAACAGTCTATTACTAAAATTACGCTTTTAATTCGATTTTTATCGATTTAAAGAGGCAAGAATGGGGCGTGGGTGAATCTTGCGATATACTCTACCTGCGTGCAATATTAAAACATAATTTCAGCAAACTTGGTGGCCATAGTTCTGGTACCATCTGAGATCTAGGAGTTCATGCGAACAGAAAGACGGATGAAGCGACAAACACTGCTTTATCGACTCAGCTGTTGATGCTATTCAAGAATATATACATTTTGTAACACCTTGTTCTGCCTGTAACATTGATTTGTAGTTGGTACAAAGTTATAATAAGCTTCTTCCCTATGGATGCAGACTATAACAATGGGTTATATAGATAGTTGGATAACTTTATGATGCCTTTAGTCAGAGTCTTTTATAATAGTTTTCCCAGCCAAGCAGTTCAGCTGTCGCTTTATCCTGTTGCTAACTAGCGACTGCAGCGGGCAATGCGAGTAAGAAATTAATTTAAACTACAAACAAGGGCAGCAAAAAGCGCTAGCTAGAGGGCAGGCACGCCTCCCTGCGCCCCGCGCACGCACCCATGTTGTTGTCAACGCATGCATTCACATACACATTCATATACACATACACATTCGCATTCACATTCATTGCAAGTGGGGCAGCAGGTGGCCCTTTTGCACCTCTCGCTTTTTGCGTGCTCGAGTTACATTTTTTAATAAAATAATTTCTGGTGCAACACTTTGGGCCCAGCGGGCAGTTGCCTCGTTCTTCTCTCTCCCTCTTCCTTTTCCCTTACTCCCTCTTACTTTAGTTTTCTCTGTCACACTTACCTGATATGAATGTAATCTCGCTGAGCATCATCCAGCGTGCGGCGAAATACAAATGCAACTGCAAATAACGCCCCAGGCGATGATGTAATTTGATTGTCACGTCGCGTGCATGATCCAGCACCTGGTCGGGCATATAGGAGAACTGCACGGGCTCCCCCTGGAACTGCCTGCCGCCAATGCTGAAGAAGACTTTGGCGTGCACAAACACCTGAAAAAGAGAGACAGAGAAAGACAGAGAGAGAAGACCTTGTGAGTGGCATAATAATTAAAGTAATCACATTTATTTTATTTTTCTTTATGACGCGCGAATTGTATTCTCCTAATTTTGGTCAAGCGACAGTTCGGGCTCGGGTTCGGGTTCGGTATCGTTGCGGAAGTCTCGTACAAATAGAATAAAAACCTGAAAAAGTAATAACAATATAAACAAACAAAAGGGGGCAGGGCATGGGCAACGTATGTTCTCTCTCTCTTTTTGGGGCCAGCCGGGCCGCGCCGGATGTGTAAGTGTCGTCTTGCCCATTGCGCCAATCGCGCCGGGCCTGACTAATGAGTCGACTTACTGATGACTTCTTGTCGACTTCGACTTCCACTTGGACTTGGACTTGTTGCCTCCGCTAGCCATTTGTTTTGGAGGTGTTGTTCACAGTTTGTTTGTTCTAGCAGTGCATGGAATATCAATAGAAAACGAACTGTTCATTCTGGACTGGGTGAAATGTGTATTGACATGTGAATCGATTGATTGTTGCCTTCTGAGACCAGTCATTATAGCAGGCACCTCATGAAAATGGGCAGCAAAGGCTAAATAGACTTTATATATGGCAGAGTATACAAGGTATGATTATTTCCTTATAAGCTGAGGAGACTTGGCTTTGTTCATCAGTATTCCTCTATTAACCCACAGATCTCTACTAATACTTGAGTTAGAGGTAGAAAATTTGACAAGAGATCTCTTCAATAATACGTGCAGACTAGGCATATTTGTAAGATAAGATACCAAGTATACCTTTTTAGCAAATAACTTTTCTATGATTATTATCGAAAGTGTTTAAGATACAGCTTTCATTTTTAGGAAATTGAATGATAGTAACATAGAACATTTACTTATAAAATTTCACCATGATCACAGACATAAAAGTTATTAAAAAATAAATGGCGTTTTTCTATTATTGAGAGAAGTATTTTTGATTCAGCTTTTATGTTTAACAATCTCATAGATATTGTCAAAATATATCAAAATATATACTAAGCAAATTTCACTATTATATGACAGACAAAAAAGTTATTCAAGAAACAAATCTTCAAAGTTTCTAAAAATAGATAAATTAGCCTCAGAATATCTAAACGTTGTCTATGCTTTCCGTCTTATCACTCAACTTGCTTGTAATGAGCTTGGGAAACTGGCATTGCGCATAAATAATTGAAAACTATAAAACTGTAAAACAAAGTTAAGCCAAAGTCATCGAGAGAGAGAGGAAATACATGGCATAAAGTACATATTTAATTATCTGCCGCATATTGATAATCCCCACACTTAGCTCTTAGCTCTAAGTCCTGCTGCTAATCGCACCTGTCAAAGTTTTGGGGCCACAAAACTTTCCCAGCTCCCAACGTGCTTTTCCAACGGAAGTCTGCCACTTATGGAGACAAACAATCGGAGGAGACTGCCGAAGTTGTCTCTCTGCCACTGTCTCTGTTCTCTCTATCCCTCCGCTTCGGCCCTCTCAGTCGCTGACTAATTAATAGGACCACACGTAGACGTAGGGGTCGACCCCCACGACAATGTCTTAATCGGGGCTATAAATCTGGGCACGCATTTTAAAGAGTACACACAGCAGAGAGAGTGAGAGAGAAAGGGAGAGGGAGAGAGAGGGAGAGGAGTGAGTGGGGGAAAAACTCATTAGAAATGCTGAAGACAAAGTCAAACAAAAACAAGCAGACGCTAACCGACAGCAGAAGAGCTCAAGAGGCTTATCGAACATCTGACATGTAATGACTTCGGACCTGCTGAAGAAGAGAGTGTGGGGGGGAGAACAGGTAGCAGTTGTCAGTTGGCAGTGAAAGGTGCAGTTGCCACACGCGTGTCATAATTAAAACGCAATTAGCATAATTTCGGGCTTATCAATGCATCACAAATGGCATCTCGAGTATTTATTGCACGACCCAAAGGCCGTTCAGACCGCCACAAAGCCGCTCTAAGTAATTTTATGACTTATGGAGCATTCGGCCCCAGCAACGCCGAATGGTAAATGGTAATGAAAAATCATAAAAATGAGAATTATAGCAACGACGACATCGTTGATGCTGTGTAAATTATGGCGACCATAAATGACGGACGCGGCCTGGTCAATGGACCCAGGATACAGTCGTCGAGGCATAAACACACGTATAGACCGACCCAGGGACAGGTTAGCTTCAGGTACAAATGGCGGCAACAAATCAAAGCTGAAGAAAATTTGTGGTAATTGAAATTTTATGTGCCGTTTTGAAGCTGGCCAAGCTGCAGCTGGAGCTGGAGTCGGAGCTGAAGCTGAAGCTGCCAATTGGCCGCATACTTTGTGGTTAATTACGTCAGCAGAATCGCGCTCGCGGAGTACACTATCGAGAGTGGCATCATCATCAGTGGAGAGCAGAAAGGAGGCTCGGATATAGAGTCACATAAAACGCAACATAAATAAGCGACTAAGGAGGAAGCGTAGAAGAAGCCATGAAAAGCACTCGGGGATTTAAGAGGTGAGATAGCTAGAGAGAGAAAAAAGCAGTGGGTAAGATAATCAAGCAAGATCTAAGTTACCCGACCTATAGAGCAAATACGAACGGTAGTTCTGCAATTAAAGCAAGCTGAGAGGTGTCCAGATTAAACTGCAAACTCAAACTTGTAACTCATTGATCAAGTTTTTTTCCCAGATATGCCATGAAAATCATATAACTTATATCATTAAATTGAAAACGAAGGAAGCAGCTGCAATTAAAGTTAACTGACTTATAGAGCTAATGCGGTCGGTACTTTTACTACAATATTAAAACAATTTGGAAGTTACAATATCCCTATCAAACCGAAATCTCCAACTTGTACCCTATGTTGCGACCCAGTTTCGTTATTAATAACTCTATATATATCATATGCTTATACTATTTATATCGTTGTCGGCTTTGGGTTTTAGATGTTTGCGATATAAACAGAACATGTTGAACTTATCAACAATTAAAGCTACACAGAATGCATAATTATAACACTCTTCCCCATAGAACTCCCTTGTTCTTTTTTGGTATTCCGATTAATGTGACACAAATTTGACAAGCATATGGTAGCTGATATATTATATTACACATAGTACATAGACTGGATTGGAGCGTGCGATAAGATCAAACAGGGCGCACATGGAAAAATTATTAAACTGTCCAACGATACTCGAAGCTGTCAGCCTGAAGAAATTTACAAGATATTTACAATAGATTCGTGTATGCCTCGATTAAGGCGAGTTTTAATTAAATATAGTTGTAGTAGTAGACTTTTTTGGAGTTCTCTTGTTCTTGTTGACGTTCTTATCAGTCGACAGAGTCGTAGACATCTCCATCTAGCGCTCAACACATTACCACAATACTAATTTGGGTCAATGGACTTGGGAAAAGAGAACTGCTCGGGTTCTGTTTTATGGCCAGTTTATGGAGGAGGGGGGAGTAAACAAAACAGCGCCCAATCATTATTTGATTGTAGTCTCTCACTCTGTGTCCCTTTTCCTCCTCTGTCTCCCCTTACTCTCTCTCAGTGGGCACTCGCAATGTTTACTTTCGATAAAGACCACAACGAGCAGGAAAATTGACTCTATAATGGTTGAGCATACTTCTCATGCGAGTACCCGCGTGTACTGCGAGTACCCGCTCTCGAGTGCCACCTGAGTCGATAGGGAGTAGGAATGAGGGGGTAGAAGGGCTGCAGGGGGAGTAGTTGCTTGCTATCAATTGCGGTTTGTTTAGGTTCGATTTCGTATTTGGTTTGTTTATAAAAAATTGTTCGTACGTCGTTGCTTTTTCCTCTCGATTTTATTTTATTACCGCGCTGAGCTTCGGCGTGGTTGTTGTTGCTGCTGCAGTTGTTGCTGTTGCAGTTGTTGTTGGGAACTGTTTAGCATTTATTTGCTCAGTTTGCCGCCGCCAGTTTGTCTGGCTTGTAGCGGATGAGGAAACTGTTGGAATGTGGAATGGGAAACATGGAGCAGGGCAGTAAAAGGGGGGGCACCTGAAACTGTTGTTGATTTTTTTTACGATTTCCAAACAAAAGGCGCAGCTCACTCACATTTTTGTTTATGTTGATTTTTGTATCGTGTAGTTGTTGTTATTGCTTTTTATTTTTAACGATCCAATTTATCGTTGGGCAAATGACAAACTCGCGTATACTTGTCCCACCATAAAAAACTGACGAAATGCAGTTGCAGTCAGACAGTTATGACTGTCTAGCGGTATTTTAGAAATCTTCATTACATTCCCTGAGGTTCCCTTAGACTCTGTTATGCTCCCTTAGGTTGCCTTTGACTCTCTTAGACTCTTGTAGACTCTCTTAGAGTCCCTTAGACTCTATTAGACTCCTTTAGATTCCTTTAGACTCTCTGAGACACTCACCTGCACATCTTTGGAGAACATATTGTTGGTGTGTATGATGACAGCGCTGAAGTTTCGTACAGTTTCGAATTCAAAGTTAATTTCTACTGGGCGACCAGACAAAGTATCATTGCGCCAACCAATCCATTCGTAACCTACAGAAGAAATGAGACAAGGAAAAAGAAATGAAAATTATAATAAATGAACTACTAAAGTCTATATCATGTTTTAAGAATATCTACGACTACTTACATAAGTATCAACTGTCTAGGTATCATGTTAATAATTGCACAAGATCATAGAACCCATCATTATTGGATTTATTTCAGAAAACATGAGTTTACTATTACCATGATCCTCAGGTCTTTAAAATTTGTTTATCTTTAGGGCCAACTAATTAAAGTATTGATTTAATTCTAGTAGCGCTATTTGTGTGTCAGGCCTTATCAGTTGACCTGTTTTTCTTATCTTATTCTTATTCTAAAGTTTTGCCTTTTCCTAATTCGTTCCTTATCTCTTTTTAAATCAAACTTTAGCTATAACTATGTAACAGACAAATAAAGCCATTCTATCTTGATCTCTCTCTTTCTTTTCGTTTGGTTAATCTTAAACTTGATCCACACTTAATTTACCAATAAATTAGTATAGAGGTCTATACCTTTTCATATTCCAATTATTTACAACACTAATAACTATGCATTACCATGACATGCTAGTCAATTAAGTGTAATTTCATATGACATTCATCAATCTAACATGCCTTACTTCATGTCAAGACTGCATAGTTATTTACTTGAAACTTATTCTACCGTAATTACCTTTACCAAACCCATTGATGTCCATGCGAAAGTTATCCTTGCCGCGCTGTCCGTCCACCAGTTGACCGAGTCCATTGACAAAGCGATCATTCTGCTCCTGGCCATCGTAGGTCTTGTCCGACAGATCGATTTCCATGCCACGCTGCACGCCCTTGGGAATGCTATAAGCGACAATTCCCTCTGCAAAAAGTCAGAAGCGGGTGAGTTAGTGAAAGGTAAACAGACCGCCAAAGGCGATTTACGATATCAAGTATCGCATATATATCGCAATATATTGCATTTTACGCGTATTTCGCTCTAATTATAAGCTTTTTTATGGCCAGCCAGCCAGGCCAGCCGACTGTATGTTTAAGCCGCCATAAAGTGTGCACGGAAAATGCGATGAGTTTAGCCTTGAAAATGGAAAAGCACAAACTGTAAATTAAATATGCGGCATGCAACGAGGTCTCTAATAAAACAATAAAAAGAAACTTAACTAACTTTTAGCCTGCGGGTCACAGAAACGCAAAACAAAGTCATCAAAACCGGTCGCACGCCTGATTGCATGCTGGCACATACCCTACAATTTGCACTGTATAAGAGGGTGTATGCAATTGGAGGAATCTGAGTCAGATAGGCAACTTCATACATGTTTTTTATATTGGTTAAAAGCCGGGGATATTAGTTGAAGAAGTTGAAGTTGAAGTATCTCATGGATGCAATGAGATTTTGTAGAGATGTGGGCACATGAGAAGTCTAAAGATTGTTAAAATTATTAGCCAAGAATATTTAATGATAATCGAATCAAAAGTAATAAAATACAGGAATTGTTTGAAAGTATCTTAAAGGAACAATAAGTTTAGTATGCATACTTTACTCTGTCTTCAAAGGTACTCTATGGTAGGGTATATGTAAATCAACTTGTCCCAAAACTCTCCATGCCTTGGCTAAAAGATACTTTGGCTGTTTGCCAGCCGCAGGGCAAGAACAAGTGCGACCACGAGACCAAGGCGGTATGTGGAAGAAGAGAGTAGGAGAAGAGTGGGGGAGGCAAGGAGGGACTGGTGCTGGCGCTGGCACTGTTGGCTGGCATACAATGTTAGCTATAATTCATGGCTATAAGTTGAAGGTGAGAGAGGGAGGGGCAACTTACCTTCCCAGGCGCAGCCAACGATCTCGGCGCGCAGACAGACAGTGCGATCGTATTGGCTGTAGGGATAGATGCGCACCTTGGACGCAAAGATGCTGGGCTGAAGCACGTTCTCCACCTCGCTGTAGGTGTTTATATTGCCGGGAAGTATCTGAAAATAAAACGTTATTAATGCACCAGCTGTGTGTGTGTGTGTGTGTGTGAGTAGGGGGAATTCGGGCTCTTTGGCCGAAAAACAAAAGCGTTCAAATTGATTTTCTTTAGCATGCACACAATAAATCGATGGAACGGACTGGGAGAATGGCCAGATGAAGTCCCATGTTTGGGTATAGGTAACAGTCTCTGTTGCATGTTGCACGCTGCGAATGCGCGCAAAACACCTACGCAATTCGCGCTCCTCGCGATAATTCGCACGTAAATTGTGCTGCCTAAAGATGTAGATACATTTTGTATCTGTTCGTGGCTTGCGGTTATTGCGATGCTTATCGCTGCGCTCCGTGATTAATGTGTGAATGGAATGGAGAGGTATCTACGTTCCAGGCACACCCCGTTCACCTCACTGACTCACTCACCTCCTTGCCCTGGCTGCTTTTCCAGCGTAGCCATTTCTCAAAGCCAGGTCGCCAGTACTCCAGCACATAGGCCTCGGTATATTCCTGGCCCTGCCCCTTGCCAAAGCGACCCTGGGTGCGTATAGCGCTGACCAAATGCACCTGCAGCAAATCGACTTGTAGATACTCCGTGAGCCCACGCGAGACCATGTGCTTGGGACACCATGCGCCACCATTGTTGTCCACCTTGAGTCTGCAAAGAGAAAACGAGGACAATTAGAGAGATAACTAGAGATAAAATATATACAACATTACATCTTAAAGATACGTTTGTCACCAGATACTTTTGTGCTTTTTGTGAAAATTTAAATTTTCATTTTTAATTAACTCTTTCGTTCATATTTTTCGTTTGAATTTTGTATTTGCCCATGACAAACATTTTCATTATGATTATTTAAACATGCTGCATATTTTATTTCAATTGTTTATTATGGCAAAATATTTATATATTTATGGCAAAGCTGCCCCCTTGTCGCATGGCTCGGCTTAATGGCTAAATATTTATTGTAATTTGTGCCAGAGTACTCGCCTTTCCGGCCGTTTATTATTAACAATATAAACTGATCAATAATTCATTTAGCATTTGCATTGATTGACTCAACGCCCGGCCACGCCCATCGCATGTTTGTGGGCTTTGTTTTTTTCTTCTCTAAAGGGAATTTATTTGATTTTTCTCTTTTTTTTTCCTGTGCCTGGCGTTAATTATTTAATTAAATTTAACATTGAGTCGAGTTGAGTTGAGTTTTTTTGTCCCACTGTAATTGAGCTGCCTGTCGAATGGGAATGCAATGCGTAATTAAATGTCCTTCACAGTGAAAGGGAGACAGAAATGAAACCAAGTGTGATTGGCAATTTTATTACACTTCAAAAAAAAAAAAAAAAAATAGCAATTTAAGAGCTCGCTAAAGCAAGAAATAGCTTGAAAATGAGATAATCCATAAATGTGATAATTATCGTAATTTAATATTAAAACGAATAGTAATCCTCCAGTCCACAGTCTACTATCTACCAGTTCGGGCTGTCATTATTTCTTTATTTGCAGCCGCAATTTGTCATAATTAATAACGTAATGGAGCAGATTTAACATTTGAATGTTCATTATAATTAAATTCGGGGCAGAGCAACAACGTGCCAAAGTGACATTCAATAAATTTTTATATGTGTGTCAAGGCGTCAATTTGCATACTTAATCATCATTGGCTCGAATGACTTTTCCACTTTTCCACTTTTCAACTTTTCAACTGTTGCCCGCAACGCTTCGCGCTCGATTTATGAATTATTCGTCGAGCAGCTGCGGCAGTTTTTGGCACTTTTAACTTTCAATTTTAGCCCCAAAAAAATAAAAAAAACAAAAAGAAAAGTAGGCGGAAAACAAAACGTTAACCAGCACACACACATATACAAAACTTTTCGTGCATAGGAAAATGGAAAAGTGAACTCAACTCAAGGCGAGTCGAGTGGAAACTCAAACGGCAACTTTTCTCGCCAAAAGCTCAAAAAACTGCAACTGCATTGCGACAATTTCTTTAGCTCGTGTGTGAGTAGCATACGCTATATGTTCATATTCATATTTTATCTAGTTTATAGTTGGCTTATATTAGAATATAGCAATAGTGTCGGTGGAGGGGTAGGGGTGCAGTGGGGCGCAGTAAATCATGCAAGTTATTGACTCATGCAAAGTCATTTAAACAATTTGCACAGTTTGCCATGGACTGCAGCATAAAGTCATAAACAGGAAATGGGCGGAGATGGGAACGAGTGAGAGTGAGGGGATAAACATACATGAGGGGGAGGTGGGGAAAGCGTATTTGTGCTTGTGCAACATATTGTTTGCATGCGTCTCTCGCTCGCATTGTGTGTTGCCCCAGTTGAAGTTGTTGAAAAGTCTCTCTGATGTTGTTGCCTGAGAAGTTCTTTAAACACAAATAGTTTATCATCTCACACATTGGGCAGGGGAAGGGTGAGGGTGTAGCTGAATTGCTGAGCTAAATTGCTGGATGGACTGCGCAGCACAGTCTGCAGCAGATTGTCCTCCTTGTTGTGCATATTGGCTGCAGTATTTTATTTTCTTCAAGATTATCACACATTTCTCTTACTGCACATTAAATAACTTGATCTTGTTGTTTCAGAGTGTAAAGCTCTAAGCAATGCAAAGAGTTGCTATAAATTTAAGAGCATAAAGAGCAATAATACCTAAGCAAATATTTATAAATTTGAAAAGATAAAGCTTTAGAATACTAAGGGATATATTTATGCTATAAAATTAATAGAATAAAACACAATTCTAGTAACTCTAAACAGTGAACAGTGAGGTTTAAGGTACTTATGTAAGTGTTCAATAAACATCTTAAACTATTTCAATCTGTTTATGTATTTATGCTTTGTGTCTGAGAGAAGAACTGCATACAAATTTCATATTGAAGATAAACTAGTACCATATCAATTCTTAACTGTCCCAGAGTTCTTTAACGTATCAAAGATTTATATAAACATCTTCAAATATTTGCAGGTATCTATTAATTTATTTCTGATTTCTGTAATCTGTTAGACATTTACAGCGTAACTATTAACTCTCTATAAAATCTTTATTCTTTTGAAAACAATTTTACTTAAGACAAATGCAGAGCACAGGCTCTTCTCCCACATACAACTACGAGTACATAAAGTATATGCATATACATTTTTACTATTTATACACATAAGTAAACATAAATCTCTACCGCTGTCTACCAAACTCTTTAATCTCGACGCTCTCATTAGCTGCTTTCCATGAGCACAACAACAAATCCCCCGCAGCGGCGCACCTAATCGACAATCTAATAAAAAACTTCAGCTGCTAATTAACTGCTGCAGCAACTACAGCAGTCAGTCGAGGGAGAGAGGGGTTGAGGGTGGCAGTGCCACGGGGGCAACAGTGCTGTAGCTCTGTAGCATCAACATCGCCATCATCAACATCAACAGTGGCCGCATTGGCAGTTTGCCTCATTCCTCGTGGAAATTGCTACAAATTTTCCGCATGGCAGGCGTCATACAAACATATGAACACTTTATGCAGCACGAGGGGTGGAGGAAGGTAGAAGAGAGAAAGGTCCGTACTGGTCCGTGGCATCTGCACTGAAGTAAGCTCTCTCGCTCACATATCCCGCCATGACCTACATTATGTTCTGGCTCTGACTCTGGCTCGAGCTTTAGTTCCGCATTTTTTTTCGATTCAGCCACATTTTTTACACCCATCTCTGGCTCCCTCAGTGTCTGCGTATGTGACTATCTGTGCCGTATTTTTTTTTGCAGCCACTGTGCGCCATTTTGATACCCAGTAAATTTTTGCAGTGGGGTATAAGGTTTGTTAAGAAGGAATGAGGCTTTTGCGAGCATATAAGGTCTGATCTGCATGAGGTCAGACGATAGTAATGTTCTTGAGTCTATTGTGAAATTGAAAGAGTTTCTGAGTATTTCATTTCTTCTTCTATCATCAACAATTGATTATGTAGATTTTTTTTTACTCCTAGTACCTCTTTCCCTCTTCTACAGGGTATCTCATAGTTCCCTTTGCTCAGATTGTGTAGCCTTTTTTACTTGTTTCCGCTATTTACGTTAATCGCGGTTTACAACACGCCGAGACAGCAACAGCAGGCTGGCAGGCAGGCCGAGGACCACAAGAGCGCAACTCATATGCAAAACAGGCCGGGGCCGACTGCCAGCCAAGCACCCTATGAGGCTCCCCTGTTGAATCTCCTCTCTCTCTCTTCACGGCATTCTGCCTGTGTGCCTGCCTGAGTCAGAACTCTGTTTACCACTCCACTTACTCTCCCTGGCCGCGGCGGATTCGCCTATTTGCACCGAGTGTATGCCGACTTTTGTACATTAATATCAATTCCGTTATCATAAATCCAATGAGATGTGACCCGCTTTGCGGCTTCGCAGCTTTGACATTTACCGTTGACTTTTACTTGTTTTTCTCTCTGTCTTGGCTTAAGAACACCAAGAAGGATACCTCGATTAAGTCGTGTGGTTTGTGAATAGAGAAATATCTTAATATAATACAAAGAACAATACATTTCAAATAGAACATTAAATTGAATAAAATAAAGTTAATTAATTATACAAATAATAACAATAATACTTCTGATAATAATTTAATATTATCATCATCAGAGGTATTATTGTTATTATTTAATAATTCCAACTATGATAACGACGATAATAATACTAATGATAATGAAATAAATAATAATATTAAAAACCATGATATTAAAGTTAATACTTATAAAAGTTATAATGATGATTTGTATATTGTTTAAATACTGAATAAATAATAAATAAATAATATACACAAATATATCAAATATATCTCGATATTTATGGTATTTAACGCCTTTTATTTCTTCAATGCAAATCGCAGTGTATTTAAAATTCGTTGCACACTTTCCCCTTCTTATTTCTGCCAGCCCTTTTCAGCCTTCTTGCAGCTGTTTATTACCGTTAACATGTGGGTCACCTGGGATGGCACTGTGGCATCATTTGCATGACAAGCCTGCAAATGTTTTCTCAATGCGCATTCAAATTGGGCAAATAATGGGCGCCGCCAGCTCCTAGTGAAGGGGAAGGGGAGCAGGAGGAGGGCAGAGCAAGATATCGTGAGCAGCTAAGGGTATCACGTATAAGAAACGCCTAAAAGCATGCTCCACTTATATAATGCAGGCTAAAAATTATGCTCTGCTTGTTATGCAGCCCCAGTTGGTATTCCCCCTGCTACCCTCCTTCCTTGCTGCCAATGCCTTCAGAAGTATCATCATTTCGTTCTGAATTCAACTGAAGCCTTTCCATTAGCTTCGTTTCGAGCGCTGCCACGGATCCTCCACGGCTCGACGGCATCTCATTTACAGCTAACGAGCTAGATACAGATACAACATAGCCAGAAAAGCAGCCAGATATCTCCGCTAACCAGATACTGCCGCCAGTTATCCAGCAGATACGTATCTGGGGGGTTATACAACACCCGAAACTTTACAGAGTTTACTCATATATTTTTACAGTTATTTCTACCTTGTCCGAAAAAATTGTATGTTTTTTACCCCGGTGTAAATATTTTTGTGTCTTGTGCGCTACGCGCGCTGTGCTGAGGTTTCCTTTTGCAGCAGCATGAAAATTGTTGCATACTTTCTGGCGGCAGGAGCGTTATGGTCAGCTCAAGCGGAAGTAGTGCTGGTACGAAAGGAAGGTGGCACTTGGCAAGCGGCAGGAAATGGCACCTAGCGCCATTTTTATTTAGGCAAAGCTACTAAAATATGCCATAAAGGGTTGCAGCTATCGCATAACTGCAGCGCACAACAGCAGCAGCAACAGCAGAAGCACAACTAAGTGGCCGTAATGTTGCATTTGCACACCAACACACACACAGGTACACACACACACATACATACATATAGAGCAAGAGGAGACAGGCAAAGTCTAACTAGGTCTTCTGTTACTTTATGCGCTCAAGCCATGCCTGAAATGGTTGCCAACATGGCTGAAATTAGAGGCGGCCAGTAGATACAAACACAGGCGCACACACACACACGCAACACACACGCACACACACACACAGGCACACTCTTAGGCAATACATACAAACAAGGAAACAGTTACGTTTATGGGCTACTGGGCTGCGGTAAAGTTCTGCTCGTTTTTAATATAAATTCATGTCGCTTTCACTTGTGAGTGTGTGTTGTTGTGCTGTGGCCTTACACACATTTATTTAGATAATTATGAAAATATATGCATGCATATGTATGTGTGTGTGTGTGTGAGGCATGTGTGGGGCACGTACAAGTGGCAGCGAGGCAGCTGGCATTAAATTGTTACCACATGTTGATAATATTGCGAAAAGTCGAGCCAACTTTTTAGGCAACTGATAACTTGTTATTGTAAATTATTATGCAACTTTCTAAACAATGAAAATGATATGCAAAGTTACCAGAGTTCAAAGATAAGACTGAAGAACTAAATCAGGGAAATTAGTTTTATGAATATTTAGTAAAGTATTTAATTTCAATACGTTTAATGAATTTTAAATTCCTTATAAATATTACTTCTAACTATATGTATGCTTAATTTAACAATTCTTTCTTTAAAGACTTGCTTTATATTGCATAAAATTCATTGTTAGAATATGTTTTATAAGGAGGAGTGTACCAATTTTGATTGTTTTATTACTTATAGAAACTGAGATCTCCCTTGAATAGACTTAATTTAGATAACATGTCTACATTATAAATTTATGTTAAGCAAGTATATGTGATTGTACTATCTCTTATTTTTCTTCGTTTACAAACATATTATCGATTAAATTTCTTCGTCTTCTTTACATTGTCCAAGTATCCTCAGAGTCCGTTCAGCACTTGACCCAATTTGATTCAAGTCTGTTCGAAATTTGATCTAATTTCCTATCGGAGCAAAAGACGTAACTAAGTTACCGTTATCAGCGTGTTCTACTGTCACTTCTTATAAGGATTTTCATTGCAGTTAATTTGCCAATTCTTTTGAATCATCCGAAGTTGGGTTCATTATTTATTTAAATGCTTTATTTTCTAAGTTTACACCCTTTTTTGTTGGCTTATTTATTGTGTGCATTTTGAGCGCTATACTAAATCTAATTTGCATATGTTTTTCGGGGCAAAAATAGAAAGTGAGACCCCTCGAAGCGCCTCGTAGAATGTAGCTTAGGTGCCCGATTGGTTTGTTCTGCTTGGCACACAATGCAAACTTGCGACGACCTTTTTACCCCCCACTGCTACTACCGCCCGGGCAGATACTGTATGTGTGTGAGTGTATTTTGTGTATATTTTTTATATTTTACTCGCTCTCTGCTGCTTCTCTTGTTGTGTAGTCTTTATCAAGTTTCGCTTCCCAACTTGTTTGCCAGCTGTTTTCCTATTTTTAATGAGGTTGTCTAGATTTCCATTCCATGCTGAGGTCGGTCTCTACTGGTCTTTAAGCGAGAGGAAAGGATTCGCAAAAATATGCTACAGTTTAGAGTGCAAAAAGTTAAGCTGATTTTCATAGAATGAAGCTCGTTTTGGCAGCATGAGGGAGAGATGAGGGTGGGGCTGGGTAAAGCAAACTTAACTTATGCCTGGCAGGGGAATGGGAATGGGGTGCAGAGTCCGAGACAAAACTTAAGCCTCTTACGTTTTGAGTAGAGTCTAGAGCCACATATGTTTGAGTGGCCCCCAGCACGGTCTGTGCTGTGCAGGGGTGGAGGGGCAGCTGTCTAATAAGTAGCACAGCTGAAGAAGGGTTGCCACCCTCTGCTGAGTTCCTTCTTTGCCCTGCCCCTCTTTCACCTGTCAGACAATCTCATTGCCTCGCTTATGTTGGAAAAACACAAAGGTGACGCTGAAATATTTGCGTTTTCAATTTCACGTGTGCTGGAGTGTGTGAGTGTGTGTGTGTGAGCTGCTTAAGGATTTCTGTCGCGCGCTCTGCATTCTCCCCCGTCTCTCCTCCCCCTCTCCGACTCCTTCTCCTCTGCCACACATATTTATTTTTCATTTAATTTCCAATTTTTCTTTCAACGTTTTTAATGGCACTTGATGCAATTAAAATGCCAAGGCAACGTATCCCCACTTACCCCTTCCCCATCACACTCGTCTTTTCATTTCTCCTTCCTCCTCGCCTCTTTACTTCAACTTCATCTTCATCTTCATCTGTAACTGCCTGCAGCCAGCGGCTTGTAAGCTACTAAAAATTATTTTTTACGATTGTCATAAAGACGTCGCCGTCAACGTTTGTAAAGCGTTCCTCTTCTCCATACCCCTTTAGCCTTGTTCCTCTTCCCCCTTCTACCCTTGGACTGCCACCCAACTTCAGGCGTGGCAGAACAATGGCAGCCTCCTTTCTTTCTAGCGCCTCCTAGCGGCGGCATCACTTTGCTGAGTTTTTAATTAAATTTCTTTTTTCTTTGCTTTCCTGTGCTCCTTACCAAAATATTTTGCTAAGCTTGAAGAGTTCGACGCCGACTTAAGCCAAGGGCCAAGGCAACCACCTACTAGCATCCTTTAACAAATTAATTTCTAGCCTCAAAACGAGCGTCAGCTGTCTTTAATTGCCTGTTGCCACGTACCTAACCAAGGTGGCCGGCAATAATGGCTGAGACAGAACGAAATAAGATCGACATTGAATTGCACCGAGTGGCAAATTAAAGAAAAAAGTGAAACACAATTATATGACAGCTAGAGACAGCTTAAAGCGACAGCTAGATACTCTGCAGTGTAACTGCCATATAGATTTATACTGTATTGTTTGTTGCGTCACTTTCTTAAGGTCACGGAAAATAGATTCCTTTAAACCTCATGTGTTTGTTAATAGAATATAATGCAATTTTATTTTTCTTTAGAATTTACACTTAAGTTCATGCATGCCAAATTTAATAATATTATCTTTAAAGGCTTGCCTTATAATCGACAAAATGTGATTTAAGTAAAATATAAGTTTGGTAGCCTATATTTTCAATTTATATTATTAATTTAAGTGACAAAATAAGTAGTATATGCAATTTCATAGTTCTATCTCTTATATTACCAGAGATCTACACGAAACAAAGTGAAACAATTGAAAATAATTGTAAATTTAACTGCCACAACTACTTCCTCCTAATTTCACACATTTACAGAGACTTCTCAAGACATTTTGCATTTATTTTAAGTGATAGCAAGTTATAATTAAATGCGAAACGCTACCTTTACTAAATCTGTCTCTCCGCTGACATCAGTTTTAGCACTTTCTTTAGGGCCTTCTCATGCTTTCATCGTCTTGCAGTGCCAACAAAAATTCACCCAAATATGACAGACCATTAAAACAAAAGTCGAGCGCGACCTCAAAAGAGGTGTGGGAGGGGCTGGAAGGAAAATGGAGCTGGGAAGCGGAAATGCGGCGAGCACGTCGCACAAAAGATGACTTTGTCACAGTTATTGCGCCCTGACAATAATGACTTAAGAAAGCTGCAACAGCAACAGCAGCAACGACAACAACAGCAGAAACGACAACAATGACAGCAACAACACTGACAACAACTGTAAGAACTAACATGACAAGCCGCAGTAAAAGAAAACGCAACCAAAGTCGACGTTCGCAATGAGAGTGAAAGAACGAAGCGAAAGGAAAACAGCTGCGAAAGGAAGAGTAAATGGAAAATGGCATTTGACATGCAGAGGACAAGACAGTACACTATACTTGTATATATAAAGATATCTGTGTATCTTTGAATGTGTGTGTGTGTTTGCAATCCAAATGCCGGCAACACTTTACAGAAGTCCCGGCCAGCCAAGAAGATGATGGGAAATGAGCAGGAGCTAGGTGGAGAAAGGAGTGTGTAGGGGGGGAAGGGGAAACTGCAAAGAGTTTTGCATTTGTGTGCCATTGTGTCAAGTGGAAATTGCACGGAGCCGACAATGGCAAAAACCTAGAAAAATGGCAAACACGCCGCAGCGACGCGATGACAACGGAAAAGATGACAATAAAAATGGCGGCTCGAGCTCAGCGAAAGCCAATGCAACAACAACTGCAGCAGCAGCAGCTACAGCAACAACAGTTGAATGGAAAATATGAGAGGCAAAATGTGCGACAGCTGACAGCAAGCTGGAGAGAGGGAGAAGGAAGGAGAGAGAGAGGCAGAGCAGGCTGCAGAGAGGCCATTAGCGTTTTATGGCTGAGCCCAAGAAATCGATAAAAAGACGCACATGTTGTTGTTGCCGTTGTTGTTTTGTTATTGCTGTTGCTCTTACTGTTGTTGTTGCTGCTCTTGTTGCCTGTGTTGCTGTTGTTCTTGCTGTTTCTACTGCTGTTGTTGCTTTTATCCTCGCCTCGCCTCGCCTCGCATGCAATTTGCGGCATGCAAGGGTTAACGCCAGCCTTATCCACAGCCTCGACGCCGTTTCAGGCATTTCTTTTAGCTGCTGTTGTTGTTGCTTTTGCTGTAATCATAAAAGCATAACACAAAAGCCATTATACTCAGCCCCGGCAAAGGCCAAAGAAGATATGGCCAAAGCAGCCGCTCTCTAATGCGGTTTATGTACGTAAACTTAAGCTGAAATGGACAGCAAAAGGCCAGCGTGGAGGAGAGAGGGGTATGGTGAGAGGTAGAGGAGGGACAGGAGTGTGGGCAGAGGGGAGGTAGCTGTAGAATAGAGGTCACACTTTAGCATATGCAGTTTAAAGGCAAATTTGCAACCGTATTACGTAAAAAAGCAATGTGTTCACTCTCTCTATCCCTCTCTTCATCTCTCTCTCTTTAATTTTATTCTTTAATAGCTCAGCTCATTAGTATTCCACAGTCTTAACTGCACTCTTTAGATTTGAGTTTTGAGATTGACTTAACCTTGATAACCTCACAGGTTGTTGAGAAATACTACAAACTCTTTCTCTTCCTTACCTTACCAACTGTTGCCCCTCTTTCTCTCTTATCTCGCATTCCACTGCGAGCATATTTAATCTGCTGAGTAGTGCTGCAGCTGCCCAAATAGGCTCTCTCTCTCTCTCTCTCTCTCTGTAGTCGGGGCCCTAATGCCAGTGTTGATCAAATAAAAATAGACAAGAAGCTGTAACTGTTTTTGTTATGCGCAGCTACTTTCTTCTCACTCCTCTCTTCCCTCTCTTCCCTCTCGCCACATCTTGTTGCAGTTGTCGCAGTGAAAACGTTTTGAGTAAACAGGCAACTCTACTATATATACTTACATAGCATAGCATATATACAAACGCTTAGCTCTATACGCAGGCAAATAGCAACTGCAGATCGCACTGCCGAGAGACGCTGCCCAGCCTTCACTCGATTGAGTTGTTGTAGTTGGGTTTACCTCGTTCCTCCTTCCATTCCCCAACCCCATACCCTGCCATTGTTGTCGCCTGCACATGCGCAGTCTTTTGACTCCAGGCCTCCATCCAGTCTACACACAGTCTACAGTCTTTCGTACTGTCAGTCTTCTGGCCACTTGTCAACTTGTTGTCGGCTCAGTCTTCTATGTCCTCTGTTTGTCTTTCAATTACTGAGGCAAACATTTCGTTGGTATTTGCTCTGGCTATTTAAATTAAACTGCCTTGCCTGATGCTACCTACTAGCTTTGTTGTAGTTGTTGTTGTTGTTGTTGGTGGCGGTACTGCTGCTGCTGTGGCTTCTCGTTACGCATGCGCGCCGCACAATTTGCTGCCTGAAAGCGTCTCAATTGTGTGTTGACCTGTTGGCAGGTTGGGCAAGTCAGTTAAGGAAATGGGGAGTGAGGCACTGAGAGAGAGTATAAGGAGTGTCTTGCACTGATGATAGAGCATTAAAACTGTGCGGCTGAGATAGCTGAGGGAATGGGGAAAGTTGCAAAGTTGTTCAAGAGACGCTCAGGAATGTGAGTAGATTAAGTTGAACTGAAGCTTACCCGCCTATTGCTCTACATACGTTATGAAGCATTTTTCTTGTTGAGAAAAAAGTGTTGCTACATACCATGCTTTTTAAAGAGTATTCTAGAATAAGAGTGACCATACTCAATACATTTTGAGGTGTTATTAACTGAAGGTAAACCTTCTATTGCTTTAGACACTATTCTAAGTGTTTTACTTGAAGAACGTAATCTTTTTTTGCAACATATACCATGGCGTGTCATTGGAATTGCGCAATAAAGGTGACCATACTCGAAATATTCGACACTTAAGTGCTTTTGCTCGCTTTACACAACTTATATTAACCACGACCATACCGACGCACTATAAATCTGTTTTATGAGTATTATATTTGTTAGTTAGGGTGACCATATCACACATTTATAGAGATTACATTGTTTAAAATGTTTGCTGAGCTTACTAAACTGCATATTGAATTGCTACATTCACTTCTTAAAGCATTTTCTTTCTAAGTCTGTATTTGTTGAAAAGGATGACCATACTCTACATACGTGTATGTATTATTTAGTGGTTTCCAAGTTTTCATCACTACCTTAAAGAAAGTAATAAGTGCTCAACTCGCTAGTTAGGGTGACCATACAGAGCTTGTATGCTTTTAATTATAACTTTGCCTTTCATATTTCGTATTTAATTTCCACCTTGTCTTTTAAAGCTTCACTTAAGTTGTGCGCTGCGCTTGTCACTTTGCTGACGTTGTGAATTTCCCGGAATTTTCCGATATACACCCAGTTTCAGCTGGCGTTAGCTCGCAGCTATGTTTACCTACTTGTAGGTGTATACAGCCTGCCACGAGAGGCATCGACATTCCACGACGCCGCCCCAGAAAGACAGGCTGAGATAAAATCTAATGAAAATAACCTACGGTGTGCGTTGTGTTTTTAATAAATGAAATTAATAAAACATGTTTTTCGCATCAAGACGAGGAAAATGCTTCAGCATTTTCTCTCGACACAAACAACTTTAGTGAAACTTAGTGCGTTGCCTCAATTAATTGAAGCATGAAGGAAAATTGCTTCAAAATTCTCGCCAGGAGCCTATAAATTTTGGAAAAGGCCACTTGCAAGACTGAGTTGAGGAGGGGAAGGAAGGAGGATATAGGAGAAGTGGAAAGGAAGAGGAGGGGGGTGTGGGTAACCCAAATCAATGCCAAAGTTTTTGGTAGCTGGGAAAAATAATGTGCGGCAATTGAAGAAATTCAATAAAATGTTATAAATAATTCAATAAGCGAGAAGAGGCAAATTTATGTATTCGCTTGGGTCACACACAGTACACACACATACACACACACACAGAGACACACTCAGTGTTGTATTGGGCCCGCAATCAGTGTGAGAGAAATGCCAAACCGTTATCAAAATTGTTCGATGGCGGCAGCGCACAAACATTAAATCATAAAAATTGACTCATTTGTAACATAAAAAGCACATTAACACATTACGCAGCGTGTGCCAGTGCGGGGGGGAGGAGAAGGGGAGGTAAAGGAGAAGCCGCTGACAGACGAAGCGAAACGTAAAGAAGAAGCACAACTAGCGAAGCAGGCACAAAAGACCAAGATACAGTTTGAGATACTGAGAAGGAAGATACAGTTAGAAGATACAGATACACGGCACAACACAGATTCACCAGCAGTTTGAGTTACAGATACACGGCAATCAATTCCGTACGCTGATGTGGGTTGGCCAAGGGGCAGGGAGGGGATTGGGGAGGGGAGGGGAAGGGAGAGCAAACCAAATCAAACATTAATGCAATAAAATGGAAAACGCGTTAACAACAATTGCCTCGTTTCGGCCCAAAGATGCCGAAAGCTGCCAAACGCTGAACAGGCTGAACGGGCTGGAAACATTTTGCGCCGTAATCAGTTGGGGCCTGTGCTCTGTGACGTGACGTGACGTGACGCGCTATGCCGTGCCGTGCCGTGCCGTGCGTCTAAACGTAGACTATGCTAAAAGCGAAAATCAATGCCAGGGACTGAGAGACTGACAGACAGGCAGGCTGGCAGCGATTAAGTGAGCGACGGCCGCAGACAAACCCCCAAATTTTACGGGAGTAACAATGCGAGGCGAGTCTCCAATGGGGCACAGAACCTGTGCTTCCTCTTGTTGTTTGTGTTGCTGTGCGGCAACTGCAGTCTAATGCGGCAATTAGGGGATGAACTAAGCAGGGCAGGGGCAGGGGACGACGCAGTCAGCCCTAAGCCATCGACAACAGCAACGGCAATGCTCTGCGGTCGAAGATACACACACACACACACTGTATATACATCTCCATCTATCTATATGCATATGTTATCTGTAGATATTCATAATATTTAGCAAGCAATAATTAACAAGCAGCCCCAGAGAGCACGAAGTATGCAACTGTATCTGCAAGGAAAGTATGTTATTTCCATCTAATAACAACAACAAAATCATCAACAACAACAACAGCGATGAGGATATCCAATCGAACAAGAAATTTGCAGAGAGTTTGCAGCTATTGTGAATGAATGTTGCATTGTTTCAAGCTTTAGTCAGCAGCAGAAATTCAAAGCAGCTTGCAAAGTTGGAATTTTGTATTGAATATTAGTTACATTCTGTGGGGAAATGCAGTAGCAGCAGAAATACAATGCAAATAAGAGAAAGAGAGTGGAAATTTAGAGAAAATAATAAATGAAATTGAAAACGGATAATTCATTAAATGCTCAGCAAATATTAAATAACTTTTAAACAAGAAAAAACAATACATAAATATGGAAAAAAAAAATAATGAAGATGATCCAAATATAATTGTAAAAAACAATGAAATATAACAAGTACAAGATTCCTATCATATATGTAACAGAAAGAGTGACCATACTCTTACATATTTTGATCAGTATTGCTTAATAAGGATGACTATACTTTATTTACTTTACTCCTGAGTGTTGTCAGACTTTAAACAATTCCTTAATGAGGCTACTACTTTGGCACTCATTAAACCATATATAAAAGCTTACATTATTTGTTAAATAAGGTGACCATTCTGCGACTTGATAGAGTTTGTATATCTTAAACACTGGGAATTGGTTTTACTATATATAATTAGTTAGGTTGTTCTTTGTGTTTTTATAGCTTCACTTTAGTGAGCTAACTGTTGTGTTATTCTTTAATATATGTATACTAGCTTAAAAAGGCTGACCATACTCCATGTGCTCTATTCTAAGGCTTTCAATCAAATATTCCATATAATTTATACGACTTCAAGGTAACATTGATATCCCAGCTCATAAAAACGCAAGCAATACTTGCAATACACAAAAAACCAAATCAATTTGCCCAATCTATTACAATCGAATCGCTCTATTACAATTGTTATCGCACAAAGTCATCGTCTATCGTTGCTACTTCAACCAACGCTGACCTTAAGCAAGACCTTCCATCGTTGCACAGCTCATCGGCAATTTGGCAGTCCATCAACTGGCGATTTCGGGCAGCGCATAAAGTATACGCAGCGTGTCCACGTTCGATTTGATGTGCTCCTGTTGCAGACATTATCTTGAGCCGACATTGACATTTGGTCACATTCACATTGACTTTGACATTACCAGGGAGAGGTTGGGGTCGGTCTGAGGGTCGGGGATCAAAGTGCCAGACCCCTTAACCACAATCGAAGTTCCATTGATTGCAAAACGTTGTAAGTTTTCTGCAGAAAAGTTGCTCCCTGCCTTTTTGTGTGCCATGCTCCCGCTCCCGCTCCTCCCCTCCTCTACTCTTCCTTCTCTTTCGTCTCTTATGCCTGCTGCCTTGTTCGTTGTGGTTTTGTGCGTTGGCGCATATGAAATGCAGCTTTCGCTTCTCACTGCGAGGACAGTTGCCAAGTTGGAAATGCGTTTGATTTTCGACTGTGATTTTGATTTGGATTTGGATTTGCTTTCTGTCTCTGTGTGACTCTCTCAGTGATTCGCTGCTGTCAACAATAATGTGAAAACAATGCGCATCCGGCACGGTTATCCCCAGTTCCCCCCTACCACCCTCTGGCATGTGATGGCATTCACAGTTGGATCGTCGCCCGCCTTTGTTTCCAGTACATAAACCAAATGGGTCAATTGATTTCTGCTTATTGCATGCTAAGCTCCCATAAGATTTTACGTGGTGCTTTCTCACGCTCCCTTCTTGCCTGCTCTTCTTCGTTATTTCCCTTTCTTTTGGGCTGCCCTTTGGTTGTGTGTATATTGGATATTGTTTGCAATTGTTTCGCCTCACTCACTCGCCTTCGCTCTCTTTCTCTCTGCCTTGGTTCCGTTTATTATGTTATGTGTATTTTCCATCAGCTGCAGACGTGCAAAAGTTTCTTTTTTTTTCGTTGGTTTCTGTTTTATTTTTCTGCTGCCTTGGTTCGCTAATTTCCTTGGCATTTTTACTTACTCGAGAAGTTTGCTTAATGGACTTATAAGTCATTTAACTTTATTAATCAGTGCCGCTTGAATGCAGCACCCCCATACCAAAGTCACTCGCCTGGCAGCTGTATTAATAGTTTCCGAGTTCAAGGAACGATTGCGACGCATGTTCCATCGATAGCAGGCAAAAACGAATTGCTTATTATATTATAAGGCAGTTATAATGATATAGTGACAGTTGCGCACAAAGAGAGAGAGGGCACATTATATTGTTGAGGTAGTTTAAAAAGGTTTCACATATATCCTATATTGCAATTCAATCCATTAAGTACCAAGTGCCTCTCTCAGTGCTTCTCAACACTGTTTTGCGTATCGATAACAGACAAAAGAATACCTTACTTTATTACGTATAAGGCAGATATTATGATATAGTGACAGTAAAGTTGAAAGCTCACATTAAACTGTTGAGGTAGTTTAAAAAACACTGCATTATCTTTTCACTCATCTATCGCACATCGCAATTCAATCGATTGGCAGCCACGCGCCTCTCTCGGTGCTTCTCACACGCTGCTGGCACAGTTTCACATCACTTTTTCACATGCCAAACTACCATATATAATGCTCGAATAGAGCTCTCCTCGCCCGTTTCATTAAATTGCTTCAATTATCAAGGCAACTCTGCCACAACGGGCGAAACATCAAAAGCGAAAATAAATTTATGTGCAGCCTACATTTAGGCGACCCGCACGTGAGAGTAGAGAGAGACGGCGAGACACTAGCAGTGTGGGAGTGTGTGAGGGAGGCAGAGCGTGTCCCACGGCAGGCTGTCGAAAATAACTCGACTGTCAAAAATTTATGCCAAACACACACACACACACACACACACACGGAAAGCTCTGCGGAGCGTAAAAGCAGCGAAAGTGCGTGAGTGAGTGGGACAGCAAGAGAGAGATGCAGAGAGAGAGATAGGGAAGCGGGCAAATCGCTTCATATTTTCATTAGGCAACATCCATCAAAATTCACGCATGAATATGGAGTTTTCATGTTGTCGACACGAGGCCAGGCGGGCATTGTCACACACAGTTCCCTCTATCTTCCTCTCTCTCTCTCCCTCTCTCTCTCTTTCCCATTCTCTCTCCTTGTCTCTCCTTCGTTCTCTGCCGAAATTTGCCACGCAAATCAAGCGAAATTTCTTCATTGCCCGGGAAAAGTGAAAAACTATGCGAAGTGAAGAAGTTTATTGGCTCGCGAGCACCTGAGCAACGCCGCAATAGGTGAACAGGTGAAAGAGTTTCTGGTCACGTAAGGCCCATAAAGCATGGGCTTCTCAATGGCGTCGTTTGCACTCGTTTCGTCTTTGTTTTTACTTGTTGTTTCCTTTCCTTTTCTTTGCCATTTCTGTGCCGTACACGCTAATAAGTTTACTCTGGCCCCCGAATGCAGGTCGTAAATCGCAGAAGTTGGCTTTAAAAACGGGGCCAAGTCGAAGAAATTGTTGCTTCAACCCTTCAATAAGCCACGGCGCGCTTCATTTATCATACGTTGAGTGCTTTCTCCTGCGCCTCTCTTTGCGCTTCTCATGCCTCTCGCACCTCTCTCTGACTTGCTCTCAGGCCTCGCTGTCTTGGCAACCTTTTCATTTGTAATAAAATTCATATGACTTTGGCGCATGTTTAACGTAAAATGGACCCCTCTACCCACCCCCCTCTCCTCCTTCGGGCCTGCCATCGTTCGTTGCGGGCATCATTAGGCCTGGGCACGCACATTTCCGAGTCAGTTCGGCCGACCGACAGGGGGCGCCACATGCAAAACGCCATGTGTGACATTTTTACTACCAAACATTTGTTAGCGCGCACCATCGCTGCCCCTTTTTGCCCGCAGTCAACACGTACCAGGGCACCGTAAGCGTCATCCTCCCCATGCTCCACATGCGACTTGCTCCTCCCCACTCCCCTTCCTCCAGCACACCTCCTTCTTCTTCTGCTTGTTGTTGGCTCCGTCGCCTGTCGCTGCTCGTTTTTCTGTTGACTTTGCATAATTTTATTGCTTTTCTTTTATTTTTATGCGCCTCGTCTTGGCTACGGTCCCCCCCCCCCCTAGCAAGGCGACATTGACATTATAATCAATATTTTTGTTACTTCGTGTATAGCTTTACCTCAGCTCATGTTTGGACTGCTTCGTCTGACCTTTGGGGTCATCTTTTAGTATCAGGCGAGCAGGAGATATATTTATAGCATCGATTTAGGGGGAGAATTATGACACATTTTCTAAGAAAGATGTTCTAGAATTAAGTACTGAGAACTGCCTTGTAATTTATATTCAATTCGATGATCCCATAAGAAGTCTATATTAATATTAATGCAACATGAGAATGATATTAAGCTTATATCTGAATACAAATTGGAACTTAATCTAGTTTTCTTCAGATATTATTATGTTTTCTTTTTAGCCTAATCTATCCAAAAGTAACTTTAATTTATAGCTAAACTTCTCACTTTTTATGGGTATACTCTAGCTGACTATCTTTATATTTTCCTTTTCAACACATCAATCTAAGATCTAAGGTTCTTATCTACACTATTTCTGACACATAATAAAAACTGAGAAAGAAACTCCCCAAAACTGTAAGTAATCTTCTACTACTACTCATGATAGTCCCTTCCAGTTCAGTTTATAATATTATATTTTCCCACATCAATACAACTTGATCTACGATAATTTCATAAACAGCAACATCATCATATCCTGTTCAGTCCCATCAATCTGCGATCTGAGTTTGGTATCTGCAAAGTTTCTAGCATTTTATAGCTTGTTTTCTTTCCGGTAAAGAAAAAGTTTCACTTCGCACTTTTCGCTAGATATTTGTGGGTTTGTTTGCTCCGGGTTTGGTTTTTCTCTGTATTTCCCTGTGTCCATCCAAAGTTATTTGTTTTTGTGGCACATTGTGCAAATGATTTTAGTGGGTCGTAAAAGTGTTTTTACTTGTATAGGGGTTTATTACTGCTGCCCCTATATACGTATAAGGCATACATAATGTCATTGGTATTCATGATCTCAGCGAGGAACTGTGGGTCAAGCATGCTAAATAATTACCAGGGCAGGGGCTTTTTATATTTTGACGACCGCGAAATTTGTCATGAAGATAAATCAGGGAATGTTTTTCGGGCAACTTCACAACAGGCAAATAAATGTCAGCAAAATATAAAGCGCTCATAAGTTGTATCATTATTCTCCATGAATTTGCATAGGTATGAGCGAGTGTGCGCCAGTCTATGTGTGTGTGTGTGTGTGTGTGTGCGTGCGCTATGTGTGCGCGCTGTGTGCGTATTTTAATTTATGTCGTTTGTGTGTTTGTCTTGTTGCCTGGCACAAATGACATAAAGGCATTTAAACACGCCATAAAATAATTCATAATCATTTTCATGTACGCCATGAGCAGAGGCAGAGCTGAGTTTTCCATTTCTCCCACTCCGTCGCACCCCTCCCTGCCTCATCCCCTTGCCAACTCCTCAATGTAACCGTTTTTATGTGGCAGATTTTAATGCATGTTTGTTGTTTATCATCGAGTTTACATAAATAACATAACATATGTGAGTCTCGCTCTCTCTTTCTCTCTCTGTCTGTTTGTCAGTGTGTGTGTGTAGTTGTCGTTCTCTTAATTCCTCGTATATCCTTAGGCATTACACAAAGCCATGAAGTTAGGAATTTGTCATTTCGTGACTAACAAATATGTATTTATAATAATTAAATAAACCAACCAACTTGTGCAATTGCAATTTAGCTTGGACAGATAAAGAGCTGAACGGTTAGAATGAATAAAATTTGCAGAGCAGAGCTTAAGAGTTAAGTGAGGGAGGGGTAGTGGAAAACAAAACAGTATCTGTACTGTAAGTTATGAGCTTCTGTAGATAAAGCAAAAGTATGCAGCATCTGTCAGCTATGCTAACCTCAGTACATACCCATTTATAGCGTTTGCTTGGACAGCTTATAAAAAGATGAAATATAAGTTATGTAGTTCGATGATGATATAGAAGATGCTGCATAATCATAAGATGCTGTAACTGTTAAGGGAAAATCTGCACTATGTATCTGTAAGATATATAAGACATGAGCTACAACAGATATGTAGCTACAGCTCTCGCTTGATCAGTTATTTCTTCATCATTTTTGTACTCAACCCAATAGGAAGAATAAATAAGATGAAGTAAAACTAAAATGAAGTATTACATAAATGACGTATTCTCCAAATGAAGTAATAATAAGATGAAGTAATACCTAGATGAAGTAATATTTAAATGAAGTAATACTTATACGAAGTAATACTCAAATAAAGTATTGTTAAAATGAACTATGACTAAGATGAAGTATTCCTTAAACGAAGTATTACTTAAACGAAGTACTGTATTAAAAGATACAGTAACTTCATTAGAACAATATCTTCTCCAACAGTAAACTACAGTTACAATAGATACATATCCAGCAAGTATGCTAAGTCAATTATACTTCATTCCCATTCGAAGTTTTCGTAAACAATTCTTCGCTCATTTATTTCTTATTTCCATCATATTTCATTTTAAATCTCAACATTTACTGCTCACTCACCTGGCATGCTGTGGTCCCACATTGCCCATGTCGTGGGCCGAGCTGGCCGTGATCTGAAAGTCAGCTATAGCACCGGATTCCATGCCCAAAGCCTGTTTGCAGGTGCCTAAAAAAAGAAAAGCAAATGATATAGTAATAATTTGTGGTGTGCATCAGATTCGGCAATGACAGCAGCATTAATAATGCGCTACCTTCCCCTCTCTCTCTCTCTCTCCCTCTCTCTATTTCTGCTTGTCTCTTTCACACCTGCTCTCTAATTACTTGTGTTAATTAATTACGCGTTGCATTTTGGGGCCTGCAGCGAGTCTCGCGTTGCATAACGAGCTCCACACACACCCACCACATTGCCACTTGAAAAATGGCAACCCATTAAAATGATATATGTGGAAATATTATATAAAATAATAACATGCATGCGCTGCTTAATTCGGGAATCAAATTAAAACAAATCAAAGTGCGTTGCCAAAGAATTTCTCTCACCTGTCGCGGCGAGTGCATAAATTAATTAAGTTCAGGCAGTGACGATGGTAAGAGAAAGGGGAGAGAGGGAGTGAGCGATGGACACAAGCAGATACAATCAGAAAGGCAGACTCAATTTCCATCAATCTGTGAGAATGTGCATGAAAAGCGCAATTATCAGTGCGGGAGAAGGGCAGGAGAAGGGAAGGGGGCAGAAGGGGAGAGGCGTCAGCTACAGCTGCTGAAATGAAATTCCACTCAAGCGGCCAGTGGCGGCGGCGAAAGGGTCATGAATAGGTCGTTGAGACGCCGTCATCAGCATCATCAACTCAAGCGGGAGCATCATCAACTGAGCTGAAGAGCTGCCCCAGCTGCTGCTCCGAGGCGCTGCTCTCAGGCAGCCCCTAGCTGCCCAGGCAGACACAAATATCAAGCATATTATCATTCAGTGAATAATTAGATGCAATCAGTCAGCGCTTAAGCACCATAAGTCAAAGCCAGCTGAGCCGAAGCGAAGCGGGAGACTAGACAAAGGTCAGCACAGGCTGAGCACTCACTAAGCTTCTTCTACAGCCCTTTCTACCCTCCCGCCATCTGTAGTTATAGATACAACTTCACAGCGTCTTGTCTCGTGGTTTCGTTTCACTTGCAACACACTCGCTCGACGATTCTCTCAGTTTTGAGCAAGTGCTTTTGATGCAAGGGTTGCCAGGAAAGTTCATGTAAAATTTAAGTAAGAAACATTGAGATAAAACTACATTTAAGTGCTCCCGACATTGGGATACCTTTGAAACTGTGAAAGACTATTATTAACACACTAATAATTCTCTATCTCTCTCGTTAAACTGATATCTAACTGCCTTCCATATTCTCATACTACCCTCGGCTAACAGCTTTCTTGGCCTTCTATCTCTATTACTTCGCCTCGTTTCAAAACTCATTTAGCCAAAACGCAATTGCTTAATTATCCACAGACAACAAGAAGAACTTTTCCCGTAAATTGTTGCAATCATTCAAGCGACCCCCTAGAGATGCCTCCCCCCATCCCCCTCTAGCCATGGGAGACTTGGTAATATTTACATTATGTTCTGACATATTGCGAGCCATAAATTATTTTTAATTATTGAAAAATAAAAACGAAGAAAAACTATTTGAGAGGAAAACTTTTCTTCAGCTGCAGCCTGATCGATGTGGCAGTGCTTTCAATAGACTAGCTGGGTAATCAATTATCGGGGCAAGAGGTAACGCCCCCCCATACCCTGTAGATTATACCCCAGGCACGGAGACAGCACAGCGAGAAAACTATGCCAAATCAATGGCGGGAAAACGGCTAAAACAGCGAAACATTTTATTTACTACATAAGCAAAGCGATTTTCTCTCGCCGTATGGAAAACTATTTTGCAAATGCAAAACTACAAAGTGAAAAGTGAACACCAACTCGGAGCTGCTGTTGTTGTTAATTTGTTGTTGTTGTGCTGTTGTTGTGTTGTTGTTGCTTTGTTGTTGTTGGTAAAGTTTTGCGCAAAATAAATTGCACAAAATTTAATTAACTGCACTTGAGTGCGTGGCCGCGTCTGTCCGCTGCACTCTGCGAACCCCCCATGTGGTGTATGCCTTGTGTGTGTGTTTGTGTTTGTGTGTGTGTTTGCGATAATCATAATTCAAAGTTCTTGGCGGGTTCTCCACCAGCGTAAAACAACACAAACAAAACACAGCGCGCAACAACTTTATGAAATTGAAAATTGCACAAATTTTACAGTTCAATGCAAGCCAAAGCCAAAGGCAAAGAACAGAGTGCAGGCCGAGAATGGGCTGAGGGAGCGGGAAGAAGGGTAAAAGTGGGGCGTATCTGCAGATTGGTTGGGCTGTGTGAAATCACTTTCTGTGCAGAGGCGTAATCCATGGCAAAATGTAAGCAAACATTTCCCTCAGCAAGGGAAGTAATTGATAATGTGGTTTGCAATGAGTTCAAGAGAGAGAGAGAAAGAGAGGGATAGAGAGGGGTGCAGACAGGGCGACGACTTGATTAGTATGGATCAGACAATGCTTTGACTATGCAGGCTCTCAATTAGAGTCTGTCTAGGCACAGGCTGAGTTGAGTTTTGAGTATTTTGCAGATGATTCTTGTTTAAAAGGATCTAATTACATTTTGACTTCACTTAAAAGTTATAAATAAATAACTTTAATTATTAACTTTAACTTAGGCACGTGTAAAATTGTATTTCTTTCCATAGTTCTCTGAATAAAGTAAATCGAATCAGTAGATAAACCTTAGTCTAGTGTTTAAGTGTAGGAAAACACAGTTTCGAGCTTTATTTTTTGACGTTAAAAATAAAACAAAAAGTTTTCTTTAATATTAAAAATTGTTTGTGTTATTGGTTAAAATTTTGCTACTATATTGTTATAACTATTAGTAGCTCCTACTACCATATCAACTATATATCTGTATCTATAACTTTTTCAGTTGCAGCTTTATTTACCTTGGTTTATCTGCACAAAGACAAGGCAGCTTAAAAAACCGCTTGAAAGTCGCGCAGCAAACGCGCGCAAGCCGCACCAAAAACGCGCTCAATGACGCGTAGCGCTTGCCTTGGCTCTCTCATAAACAACAAAAGCAACAAGGCGTGCTTTATGAGCCTCGAAACTCCAAGCAGACCAGCCCCTCTCCCCCTGCACCCTCCTCCTTGCCCTTGTAGAACTTTTGGCCATGCTTCGTTAGGGCTGAAAGTGAGCGAGAGATTCGTGTAAAACAATTTACGCACGCATTTTAATTGGCTGTCTCTGGCAGTGTACAAGTATCTGACGGATGCAGTAACTGGCAGAACGGAAGTTGCACGCCATAAACGACAGAGAGAGAGGGAGATGTATGTGTGTGAACGTGTCGAACATGCAACACGCAACATTTAACATACGCAGCAAAAACAGGCGACATTAGATACACATACGAATACGTATACGAATGTATCTCGCCCCGATATGGCCATAAATTAACATTATTTATAAGCAAAGTATCTTAAATGCTTGTCACCACATTTCCAACATTCACTTTTACGCTCCAACGGAGGCGACATAAATCGCGGGAGAGAGACACAAAAAAACGCACCAAAATGTAGCTGTATCTGGACTATGTATGCTGTGAATGTATCTGTATGTGTGTGTGTAGTGTGTGTGTGTGTGTCTGCACCATATACGAAACATGTTCGATGTCGCGTTTGTTTGGGGTCTCTTGTCTCCTAATCGTCGCCAAGTTATCAGCTCACGAACTTTAATTTATCTGCGACCATGCAAAATGTTGCATGCAGTTGTGGGTGCCACACACAGTCCCTTTCCCTTCCTCTCTCCCTCCCTTCTTCCGCCCCCCTCTGGGTGCTAAGCTATTAATTGTTATTTAATTTTTTTACCATGCCTGCCAGTTGCTTATCGCTGCACTGCCATCGGCAATCGGGTAGTGCAGCTGCAACCTGGCAGTGAATCTACAGTGCTGTCAAAATATCTGCAGCCTATCTACGGCACAGCATCTGTGCCTGGAAAGCCTGTCATGTTTTCTCGGGCTTTGGGTCGAAGCGTGAAAATGGCAAACGGTAGCCGAACTAACGTGAAAATGCGCTGAACTAGCTTGAGGATATAGCAAGTGATGTGTGTGTTAGGGGGCCCACAACTGGTACTAGTTGTACTCCTAAGAGCGCTTTTCCATCCACGAAGACAAGAGATTTACTCAGGTTTTATAAGGTGTTTTCTTTGCTTAGTTCAAACTGTATCAATTTAAGATCTCTTTGTCTATAGTTCTTATGCTAGTTTTCAAATCTTATGCTGTGCTCTCAATAGGAAATAGCATAAGCTACGTTGCATAGATGACTTAATTAGGTCTGCTCATTAAAACATACTGATCTCAGCTATTATATGAGCTAGAGTCATCAAATTTAGTATGCAGATTGCTGTGTAGAGTATTTAACTTAAATTGGATTGAAACATTAAATATTACACTCACTTAATTAGTTTGTCAAGTTTTTTAACTCAGAAACATTCTTGCCTACTATAAAATTAAGATATTCGCTAACGACTATATGTAAATAATTAAAAGAAAGATCAATCACAGACTTTTAAAGCATGTCTGACCATCTGCGCATATAAACCCACAAATCTCTGCTGTTAAAGGAGCTATCTTCATAAAATTTAGCATGTAGGTAGCTAGATACAATATCTAACTGGGGGTGTTCTAAAACTTTGAATACCCAGCATAATTGCATTGAAAAACGTAATTTTCTATTATGAAAACTTTGCGTTCTTATTAAACTTATAAAATCCGCGTATACTTTAGTCTATATGTATTTTAAGCAGTGTATTTGCTAGTCAACTGTACTCTGCACTGCAAAATGACTTTATTTGTTCGTCTTTGGCTTCCGCTGCATGCAGAACAAGTTGCCACATGCTGCTGCTGCCCCACGCTGCCGCAAGTGCCACATTTCAGCCTGCAGCATTGCCTGTTGCGATGCGGTTGCACTGTTTAGTGTTGCATTTACTTTTTGATTGCCACCCAACACACACACACACATAATATGCATAAATATTGCCGCATTGGCAACTTGAAGCTGCCACCAGGCACCAATGGGGCAAATTACACGGGTTTCGGCAGCATTTGCCGCTTGGCGTTTAGTTTATCGCAGTTGGCCACTGTTCGACTCGACACAGCATCTAAAACCAATCTATATCAGGTTTTTATTTTGATACTGTTGTTGTTGTTGTTGTTGCTACTGTTGCTGTTGCATCTAAAGTGGTTTTCAAGCGTTACAGTTGCCGCGTGTGTGGGATTTGTTGGCACGCTGCATCTCAAGCCGAGGCTAGAAAGTAAAAGTGCCTGGGTGTATAGTGTACGTCGTATATGTATGTATGTCGCGCAGTGTAAATGGGCCAATGGGGCTGGCCATGCAATTAATTCGGAAATTGCTTTGGAGAGTTTCAGGCATCAAAATTGTCTGTTCGCGTTGTTGGCTGCGTTTAACAGTGAGTGAGATATGTATGCGGCCAGTCTGTGTGGGCCAGCAACAGTTCATAAAACGATTTTCAGCCATTCACAGCACTGGCAGCCTGTGTGCACTAGTTCATCAAGATGCCAAAATATGCACAATGAAATTAAGTTAATTAATAATAACAAAGCACAAATAATTTGTGGTTATCTTTATCTGAAATTCAATATTCACAGTTTAAGGCAATTGATTTGTTTTTGTTGGTGCGCCCCGTTATTGGTAGACATTTTAAATGCGCTCTCTGGTATTCGAAATTTGCTCATCTTCATGTATTGTAATTGTTGTCCAGCCTGCTTAGAAATTGCCTTCAGGGCTGTGTATAAGAGAGGGATGGCAATGTATAGTAAGTAAATGCATTGAGAGCGGCAAAGAGTTTGGCAAACAACAACAACGATCATTGGGCAAGGTGCGTGTGAGAGTTCGTGCAGCTCTGCTTGCACAACTCTCTCTGCATTACTGACATAATTTGTCTTAAACACATGCGAGCTAGAAAGAGATGGCAGTTCTATTATATGCATTGAGAGTGTCATGATTTTTAGCAACAACAACAATGATCATTTGGTAAATTGAGAGAGGAGGTGCAGCCCTTGCTTGCCCTTGCCTTGAGTGCAGTGTGTTAAAAAAGGATGGGAATACTAGCCGTTGCATTGAGAGCGCCTGAAAGTTTGGCAACAACAACGATCATTACGGAAATCGAGGATGAGAGTGCGAATGCGTGCAGTGTTGCCAGCTCTAACATAATTAGCCTTGAGCATTGCGAACCAAAAAGGGACAGCACTGCTATTAAATGCATTGAGAATGTAAAAGAGTTTGGCAACAGCAACAACAACAACAACAATGATCATTACGCAAATTGAGAGTGTTCAGCAAGTTTTGCCTTGAATTGTTAACTGTCACGCATTTATCATGTTGGCAGTCGATATACCAAGCCTGCCCCCCGCTATGCCACATGCCACATGCCCCAGCCATGCCACGCATGTATCAATGCAACACTTTTCAACAGGCCACTCACAATTCAATGCCACTTTGGACAGACATTTAAAAGGGCAGCAACAACAACAACAACAATATCAAAAGGAGAAAGAGAAACAAAGAACAATAAAAGCGCTTTAACATTATTAATTTGAGTATAGAGTAAATGCTGGCGCTGAGAGAGCGCAGAGCATCTGTTTGCATTGGTATTGGTGAAGCAGATACATCGAATAGGAGGCATAGGGAGGGGGACATTTTTTATTTGCTCGCCACGAAGCAGCAACGATTCGAGCAACATTTCAACGCGCCTACGGTCAAATGAAATATGTCAGACATGCAGATATTTACGCATTTAAATAAATACTGGCTGCAGATACAACTGCGGATCTGGTAATCGAGCAAAACAGACCAAGCACCCAACCAGAGGGACAGAGCGGACAGACAGACAGAAAGAGAGACAGAGAGACCGACAACATGATTTTCATTCAGCTTCATTCATTTCCTGCTACTGACCTGGCCTGGTTTACCATAATACACTAGGCAAGAGGTTGCTTTAGCTTGCTGGAGGATTTTGGTCTGAGTGATTGTACTATAAGGTAAAAAATATACTAGACATAATCTAAGATATGCATATATAAAGGAAACATGAATGGTAAACAAACTGAAACTGAGATATACAGCTTGAACTGATTGTATACGTTGGATTGGGCCTTAGATATGGTACTATATAGTAAAAAGAAGGTACTTTTTATAAGACTCTGGACCCTTAAACTTCTAGTATATGCTGCCAAACAGAACTTTAGAAACCTATATATCTAAAGATAAGAATATACATATTTAAGAATATTTATGTAGTATATGGAGAAAAGGAATTATAGACCTCATTTCAAATTGAGATAAACTGTTTGCACTGTTTGTATATATTGTGTTGGGCCTTAGATATGATATTATATAAAAAGAATATACTATAAATCGTAGAAGTTACTTCTAATTATAGAACATGAATATATAAAGAACGAATACCATTTGAAACAGTCTCAAACTGAGAAAAACTTCCTTATCTATTTGTATACTTAACTTTAACTAAGACAAAACCTAAATAGATCTACAATACGCCTAAACTGCCTGTCTTTAAGCCCATGTATTTATATTTGCATGCATGTTTTCCAGTGTATCTTCAGTTCGATGATTCCTAATTGGATATATCTGTTGGCTTTAGCAAACAAGTTGCCCGCTAACGAGCCAGAGGCCCACAACAAGATAATTTGTTATGCTCGGCAGACGAGAGGCAGTAACAACAAAGGAGCCACAGATGGGGCTGCGAAGGGGGAAAGGGGCAAGTGGGAAGCCTCTGCTGGCCAGCTGTGATGGACGCGACCACACACACGCACACAGGTGAGCCACCACGAGGCAGCCAATCAGCAATGGTAATGAGCAGAGTCCAAGTTTAAGACCAAAACCAAGAGCAAGACGCTCTGCTCGAGTCATCTATCAAAAGCGCCGCCGCTGTGGCTTCGATTTAGCCAGGCCTAGTCGGAGTTGGCTACCTGCAAATTCCTCAATTCCCATTCTCGTTGCCATTCCTCTCTTTTACCTGACCAGGTCCAAGTCCTGCTCATGTTTATTAATGACGACGGAGGCGCATCCTGGCGCTTTGCGTAAATTTCTGTAATTGGTTGTGGTCGAGTGCGTAGCAAGGCGCATGTTGCAAGTGGCAGCATGTGGGCCAGCTCAGTCAGCTCCTGGTTAACAGTTATTAGTTACGGTTTGCGTTATTGGGAAACACTCGAGTGTACTCATATGTCTGTGGTGTGTGTGTGTGTGTGTGTGTGTAGATCTACAGTCGGGGTCTGCGGGCCCATCCCTTTGCGGTTGATTGATTTCCATGTTGATTGCTGCATGCAAATGCAAATTTGTGGACTCAGGTTCAAGTCCCACAAAACCCCCGACATTCCCTCTTCAGCCCTAGCACATCCTGCTTATCCCTACTACCCTCGGCTGTAGTATTTAGTAACTGTGTCCTACGCTTGTTGCATCTGATGCAATCAAGCTGAACGAAGGGCGCTGCCTGCTTTTAGGGGGAGAACTCAAGCAAAACGAAATATTTATATAGACCACACACACACACACATGCATATATATAAGCATATATATTGTGTAAAGCGTGCTTATTCCTCCTCAATTCATCTCCGATTTCCAATTGGCTTTGTTACACATGCACAAAACATTTTCCATAATAATTTTTGTACCTTTTTCCCAACATTTTTTTCGGTCTCTTTTCCGAGCCAAAAGTGCATAAATTTTATGTCATGGGAACTGAACATACGCTCTGCTTGTGTGGCGGTAGTGTGGAGGGGGAGGGGCAGAAATTGGTCAAAACGGTTAAATTGTGTATCAATGTGGAAGGTTTCGATTCGTGCGGTGTATAAAAAATGCGCATATGCAATGAATATTTAGTAAACAAATGCGCAATAAATCGAAAAAAATCGGTTTTTCAAATTCGCATTTCGCATGCGAAAGCACTCGAATTAAAAATGTGCAGTCTATTATACCCTGGCAGCTATTGAAAGTGGCTATATTAGACTTGTAGTTGTATGTTTATATATGTGATAAATTGTAGAAAGATTCCAGAATGTTATGCTAGAAAGGATACTTAGTTGTTTTCAATAAAGTTCTAAAGACTTTTAGTTTTAACTTCTATCAATTATAGTATTTTATATATGACTTCTATACACTTCAATAGACTACTCTGTAAATAAACAGATCTTTAGATTTTAGATATCAAGGTTAGAGTTCGGCATAAGGACGCAAATCCGACACGATTAAATGCATATATTCTAAGCCAGCATAGATTTCAGCCCATTCATAATAAGCATTTTTCCGTTTTTCTGTTCGTATGAAGAACTAGATCTCAGAGACTATAAGAACTAAAGCTATCAAATTGGGGGACAACAGAGCTTATGTTTGCGGCAAGGAATTTTTTGGTTTAATACTGAGCTACGCCCCCTTTTGCCACCGTTAAACCGAAAATAAGCAGTACAAAGGTAATTTTGAAGCTCGAACGAATGTTTTTAACATGTATAACAATTATTATCAGCTTCTAAATAAACATAAGACTTATATAAGAAATAAATATAAATAGCAAGCGAGAGTTCTGTCGACATTATAACAATATAAGGTGCAGGATATCTTGTTGTTGACCTCTTCTTTAATTTATTCATTTCTGATTAATCGAGGAGTCGATATGAATATCTTAGTATATTATTCTTTCTTCTTCTACTGTTACTCACCTATTTCCAGCGCAGTGACGCCTCCAGGCGAGTTCACAGGGGTGCCAACAGAGGTTCCCTCAGCAGCAGCGATTACTCCCAACACAATCAGAGTGAAGCATAGAAATCCAATTCGATTTCTGCGACAATCGATATGCAAATCCACAGACATCAAACCGATCGCAAGCATTTTGACAGTTTTGATTTCGTTTCGCTTTATTTGTTGTTGTCTTTCACACGCTCTGGCATTTTATGCTGCAAGACAGAAAGAGAGAAGGAAGATGAAGGCAAATCTTGATAAATGGAGAATAATTGCTGAGACATTTTTAACATTTTGCAGCTTAATTGGCGTGGCCCTAAGAATGTCAGGCAGGGCGAGAGTGGAGGAGGTTGACAGAGGAACAGGAAGACTGAGACAGGGAGGTAGAGGGAGAGACTCTGGCAGGGAGACTGACAAACAGACAGACAGAGATACTGTGGGACATAGAGAGTCCTCCTAGGTGCCATCTAAATACATCATTGTCAGCAAATTAATGTGACGTGACCTTGCAAACTGTCGCGTTTTTTCTTGCCACATGACTTGCTGCCAGTTGCCAGCTACGGAATCGTTGGCAACGTTGCGCAGTTCCTTATCCTGAGCAAGCGAAATTTGTGTAAAGTGTCACAGACACACACTCCCAGTCAGGGGTGTGGGGGGGAGGAGGAGAGGCAGACTAAACCCGCCTCATTCCCAGCTCGGCGACATGCCAAAACGTGTCAAAATACAAAAATATAAACATCGTGGAAAAACTATTGGAAAAATGCCGACAACGTAGACTCTCCCTCTGCCGATGTCTCTCCTTCTTTCTCTCCCCCTTCCTCTTGCTCACTCCACTGAAATTGAGCGTATTCGATTTTTTAAAGCCTTCAAAACCAGAGACTGTTGACAGTCAAAGTTACAGCAACGTTGCCTATCAAACTTAATTTAATTTAATGTTTCCGTTAAATACTTTGAAGTGCTCCAGACTTTTCTTCAGATTTTCCCAAATAAATTGCTGTCAAACTTCTACACATTATCATATGATATATGGCATAGATGGAGACAGTTTAATTGGCACATTGCACACTTCTCAATTTCCCTGACGATAGTTTCCATGTTTCTTTTGCTTTTTGGGGGCCTAAAGTGTCTCGCCAATGATCAAAAGCGAGAAAAACACAAAGAAAATGTTCGCCGACGCGAATTCACTCGAGCAATTAATAAAAATGCAAAAGAAAAGCAAAGAAACAACACAGAGTAAGGGAGAGGGAAGGGGAATAAAACTGGAAAATGGAAAAGGAAGGAGGAAAACTAAACGACAAACGTTGAGGCCGTTTTGTGGCCATGGACTGAGACTGCAAGAGGGACTGCGAAGGAGATTGGTACGGGGACTGTTAAGGGGGATCTTTGCGTGCTGTGGATCTTTGCAGGGGTAGGGGTAGAGGTAGAGGAAGGAGTAGGGAACGTGGCGGAGGCAAACTGGCGCCCACACTTCCTTTCATATGCGAAATGAAAAATTTTACGCCAACTTGACAGTGGAAGTGGCAGCAAAGTTGCAAATGTGCCTCGTTGTTGTCGCTCTTGCTGCCGCTGTTGTTGTTGTTGTTGCTGTTGCTGCTGTTGTTGCTGTGGCTGCTGCTGTTGTCGGTCCCAAATAAAAGGCATAAAATTTGCCAGCCGCCACTTGAACACAGCGCAAGTTGCAGTCACAGTCCGCGTCGCAGTTCGCATAGTTTTTATGGCCCTGGTTCGGCCTTTAATGTGCTCCTCCACAGCGAAACAGCAGCAGCTGCGCCGCTTGCTTCGCTTAGCTGCAGCAACGGAGGGACTAACAGAGAGACAGACAGACATACAGACAGACAGACAGACAGACAGACAGACAGACAGACAGCTCGCAGTCGCTTGTCTTCAGTAGCCGCAGTCGCATGCAAATTTTTTATGTGACGAAAGCGCATAAAAAAAGGGGCAACCAAAACAGATGCGTGAAAAGCAGCAACAGTTTTTTTCTAAGGGGAGGCCAGAGAGGCCAACACTAGGTCAGCCTAGACAGCAAGCATAGAGGTCGCACAGCGGATCGGTTAAAGAAATAGAAAATCAATAGAGTTAGCTTGGAATTGGAAGGTATCGTAGAAGCACAAGCTAGACAGTTTGAAACTTAACATAGTCGGACTATTTTGGATTCAGTATTATAACGTTTGATATATGAGCTCTGAGTATTGATTATAATTGATATATACTGAAATAACTATTGTAGAAATAGTGCTGTATCAAATTGTATATGGGACCGAGTGGGTTTAGGTTTTCCCACTTTATTATACAAATATGTTCTTTGTGTTATTTGTATAATGATTACAATTTTAGGTATTAAAGTACAAGGATTTATATAGGGTGATTTTTTAGCTATTATCTTTTTGGCAACACTGGTTTACACAACAATGCTTGCAAATTATTGAATTCTATCAAAATGCGTGCTCTGTTAAGAAAGTTCATCGCGCGCTTCTTCATTTTGAGGTAATTTTAACTAATTACTACTGACTTTGAGGAGTCTTTCCATAATCATTAAAACTCTTAAAGTCTTGAAGCATTTATTTAGATATTCCTCTCTCTTTTTCTATTTGCAATTCTAACTCTCACAACCCTTGCAGATTTTTTCAAACATTTGCTGTACCTCTTCTCAACTTCCAATATAGACATAGCACAGGCAATTCGGCTAACAAACTCGGGGGCAGTGCGCTCTGCGCGTGGACTGTCAACAGTAGCTGCTGCCACATAACATAACATGCCACAGCTTGGGGCAACTGCAACTGCGGCTTCTACTACGTTGCGAGAGTTGAGTCGAGACAGTTCTCGGACCTTCGCTGATAACGTGCACCATTAACACCCGCAAACAATAACCGAGTCGAAAATTAATTGAAGCCAGCGCCGCAGACGGTCTCCCAGTCTCTGCCCTTCCTCTTCTCTGTCTCTCTCTCTCTCTCCCCTCTTTCTTCCTATGCTCACACCACTCTGGCAGGCGTTGGACCGCAAGTTGCACAGTCTTCCACAGCCCCTTACACAAGCGCCCCTCGACAGCTTCGTGCAGACAGCCGCCGACAGACATTGCAGACGCCCTGGCATGTCATTCATTTAGTTTTCTATGCACCGCCATCCGCCACACTTGCCCCACTGTATTTGGAGTACCGTTGCCTACAGCATGCGGCAGGCAGCGGCCTCTGCTCATATTATTTTCGCACCCACCATGGGAACTGGGAGAAGAGGCAGAGGGGGCAAGGGAGCGGGGCACGAAAGCGACTGCCGCCAACTGAGTCACTAAAAAGCGGCATTTTATTTGCACTCGAAAGACGCGAAACGCTGCGCCAAAAATTATTACGCGCCCAACAGGCAACAGCAACAGCAGCAGCAACAACAACAACAATAACAACAAGAGTCGAGGCAAGTACACTGCTGCAATTTTGATTTCTTTTCGCGTTGTGTGTGTTGCTGGCATTTAATTGCCACATGCAACACATGTTGACGACGCCAACGCCAGCGCCGGCAGCGCTGCAAACGCGAAAGGAAAAGGACAGCTTGAAAAATTAATAGAAATACGTTTTTTAAGCTTTTCTTTCTTTTTTTTCTTTTTTTAATTTGGAATTTGTGGGCGTCGACAGCGAAGAGCAAAGGCAAAAAACGTAATAACAAGCAAAAGCGACGGCAATTTTTTCTCTCTCTTTATTTTTGTTGTATTTTTTGGGTTACTTGTTGCAATTTCCTTTGGTTCCGCAATTTCATAGTAATTGTGGTTAATGTTATGGATATTTTATGTGGGAACCCAAGCGGCAAGTACAAAGTGCAGGCAGAGAGAGAGAGACAGGGATAGAGAGAGAGGGAAGAGCAATATTAAATATGAAATTTTGGTGCCGTTATATTGCTATTTATGTACTAGCTAGAAAAGTACTTTATGAGCACTTTGTGGTGATTATTATCTGTGTTTTTTATACTTGTTATTAAGATATTTACGAGTTTGTCATGTAAGAGAGCTATAAACAACACTTGGCTTGATTGAAAGGGGTTTAACGTGTTAGTGGGCGTGGCATGCATTATTTTAAATATGCATTACTTAGATTTGATGTTTAGCAAGCTGTTTGTCAAATTTTGTGGGCCTAACTTTGGTAATATTTGAGATCTGTGTGTTCATACAGACAGTTTGACAATTATGTCAGCTTATGAGGTATTTAACTTCCTTGAAGAAATGCATTTTGTTGCGAAATAAAGAAATTATGAAATGAAAATGGAAATCAATGTCAAAATATATATTTACGACTATGGGAAACAGTTTTAGGAGGTAAGTGGGCGTGGCAAACAAATTTTTATATTAAAAAATTCTTAAATTTGCTTTTAATGTAGCTGCTTGCCAAATTTAGTAACCCTAACTCACATAGTAGTTGGGATCTTTGCGTTCATACATACCAAGGCCGACGATTATGGCCGTTTTAACGTATTTTGAATTGCCCCAAGACAATAAACTTTTTTTATATACCGAAATCAATGCCAAAATAAAGTTTTTATTTAGCTAAAGTAAATTAAACCACGTTTGCTTTACTGATTTCTTCCCTCCTTTAACGACATCAACAACAGAAACACCTTGAAGAAATCGCAGCCTCACAGAATACGCTTCCTTTTTGGGCTGCCTAAACAGAGCGTGATGACATCGCAGCAAAGTTCAATGCCATCTTCTGTTCTCAGTGCAAAGATGAAAGGTGGGAAAAGGAGAGAAAATATGCCATAATTTAGCCAGGGTGCCCTTGGCCACGGCCACACTGCGCCAGGCCCTTGTATGGGGATGTCCCTCTTTAGGGGGGCAAGGGAGTTGGGCCGAGCCTTGGCTTGCATACCATTCAATGTCGGGCATAAATTTTCCACCGTGTGCCTCTGTGTGCAGGGTCTGAAAATGTAATAAACAATTTTTGGCTGGCATTTTTTACAACATTTTACTGCAGCGCGCGAGAGAAATGCAGCGGCAGAGACAGAAGCAGCGCTGCTGGCAGAGCAGTTGGCAGAGCAGTGGCAGTGGGAACGCAGACCGCAGAACAATAGAAAACCCATTTTAGCAATTTTTAACATTTTCTTTAATATATTTTTCGTGCCATGCGACGACCGACGGCGACTACACAAAAAACACTTTATCATTGAAATGCTGCAGAGTGACGACGACGACGACGCCAGAACGGAACAAAACTGAACAGAACTAAGCTCAGCTGAACTGGGATGAAGTGAACTGGGTCTGGGTCTGGGCCGGGACTGGCCTGGAGACTGAGTTGAACTGGCGGAAATATATATTTGTATAATGGACGGTAGTTTTTAGTAGTTTTATTTCGGCTACATAAAAATTCAAATAGGCAAACCAACTAGAAAAATAAAAATAGAACGAATATTAAATGCCCTGTTAAGGGTTACTGGGAAAGAGTCAACATTCAAGCTTGTAATGTTAATGTCAATACAGTTTATAAACTAAAGAATGATCTGTTGAAAATGAATAACATATATAATATATAAGTTATGTTAAGAAATCAAATCTACTCATTTCAATTTTGATATACTCTGGAAATCTAAAATCTAAGCTAAATATTATATTATATTATTTAAATTACTATAAATGCTTTATAATAAAACTGTTTTTATCAACTCTGACTTCTAATATAAAGTATGTTCTATTTATTTTATTAGACTTCTTAAGCATCCGTTTCAGTGTCATCTCTCAAATCTTTCTACAAGTCAATATACCCTGCCTTAACTTAAGTTATGACTAGAGCATCTCATGGTCAAAGGCAGCAGACGACGCCGACTTGGATGCGGACGACGACGTTGTATGGAAAGTGCAAAAATGTTGTTGCCTCGCATTGTTGCATTGTGTTTTTTGTTAATTGCAACCGAAAGTCGCGCTAGTCGCGTCCAGTGCCGCAAGTTGCGAGTCCCGCGGGTCGCATAGGTCACAGTGGGAAGTGAGTGAAGAAAAAAGTGCGAAGTAAAATAAAAAGAAATGTGAAAATCGTCACATGCAATGCATATTGCTAAAAAATGCAATGTCTGCCAAAGACACCCCTTTTCCCTCCCCCACTCCCATCTCAATTGTCTATGGGCCACCCCTTTTAGGGCGAGGTTAGGGCTTAGTTCGAGTTTTAGAGAGCGTTTCATGGCCAGACGACGCTGGAATTAAATGCGCTAAAATTACGCTGCAATTATGCGGCGTCAGAGACGTTTTGTTGAAAAATTATGGCTCTGGGAATTTTCGCTTGGCCAGCGAAAGTTTGCCGCCAGCTCTGGCCTCCCTCTCTCCCCACTCCCTCTCTGCCCGTTGCCCTCTCTAGCCACTTCCCTCTCTAGGCACTGCTCATGTTTTATGGCCATGTTAAAATTGCCAAAGCTGCAGTCGCTCTGCGTCTTGCTTGGCTATTATGATCGCCCTAGACGGGGGAGTAGTTGGAGTGTCTGTATCAGGGTGTGCATGTGTCTGTGAGTGTGTGCGAGAGTGTGTGAATGTATTTGAGTGTTTGCGTAGGTTGCGGAAATTGCAGCGCATGATTAGGCGTGAAATATGCGTGGACAGCAGTCTAAGTATGTTGATCTTAAGCGATTAGAATCGAATTTATTTAAAAAGTACTCTACATCCAGGTATAACTTTAAGTATCAATACGTTTGGCTAAGAATCAGTTATCTACCAAAGTATATCTTGAGTATTCAATGCGATAGTTAAAGCACGAGACATCAGAGTACGTACTTATAGTATGTCCAACATTGGCTCCTTAGGCAAGCACCTTTCTGGATAACTAGATAAAAGTTTAGAAGAGGGTGCAATAGATCAAAAAATTTTCAAAACAGCTTCACATACAAAGTATTTCATAATTCAATGCGAATACAATTGATTCAGTCGTAGAAAGTATTCTATTTTGAATCGATTGTCTCTGTGTTATAATCATCTCAGTCTAAGAAAGTCTTCTTTATTGAATTACATATCAAATATTCAATGTGATACGAATAAAATCTGTCCCAGTTATTATTCTATATGGAAGTGTAGCTTATGTGTTCTATGTGATTCAATTAGAATAGATTCTCTCATATATGTATAATATATCTATCAAACTTTATTCAAATAGATATTCTCAATTCAGTCCAAGAGTGCATTATATATTTAAGTACCTATAGTTAAGGTATTCGACTTGATTCGAATAGAATCGGTATCGGTATTACATTCAACATATATCTATCAAATCTGCTACTTAAGTATTCCATTTGATATTTGCTTCGATTGTCTCTGTGTCGTTTTGAATATCTCAAGGAACAATTATATTTAGATACTCAGCAGGTTTTTATGTTCGATTCGGGGTACTGCGCTCTGCAATCTTGGCGAGCTGGTACCCATCTGCGAGGTGGCTGTGCTTACTTTTAACTGCCTGCAAAAGAGAGAGAGTGAGATAGGGATAGGGAGAATGGGAGGGGCATTACAATTCTGCCGTCATGTCGTTTGCCTTTTGCAAAACAATTTCAGCACATAAAACGCAAGAGAAACCTTTGGTCCTAACAGTCATAAATGTGAACGATTCACCGGACGGACAGACAGACAGACGAGGAGAGAGAGAGAGAGAGAGACAGACAGATGTGAGACTGAAAGGCGGAAAGAGAGACGGATAGAGAGACGGAGGGACAGACGGAAAGACTCACGCCGAAGAGCTGTCAAAATTGCCGCAGGCAACGGCTGCAGCAGCGACTCAGGCACCTCTCCCTCCTTCATTCCTGCTCTATCACGCCCACGCATATGGGGCATGAAAGCTGTCGCCTCTGGGCCTGGAAGAAGAGGGTGAAGAGTAGGGGGAGGTGTAGCCAAGTGCACGGCGAGAGAATTAAAATAAAAACGCAGAATGCACAAATATGAATGATGAAGACATAAAAAGCGAACAAGGCAGAGGGAGGGGAAACTAAAAATGAATTCAATTTCAAGTTGAATGAGGTTCCCCTTTGTTCCCACTTCCGTCTCGCATTCTACCCCTGCCTGCTCAAGTTATAAGTTTAACAGTCGTCATAATATTTTGAAATCAAAACTGCGCTATAAACTAAAATACTAAATGGAAGTCGAAGCCGCAGTTGCAGCTGCAGTTGGAGTTGCAGTTGTAGATGGAGCTGGAGCTGGGAACTTGGAGTCGACACGCAGCTGGCGTTGACAGTGTGCAGGGGGAGAGGGAAATGAGCAGCCGGGGAATGGGGCAGGTGGCTGGGCGGATCTGCCTGTCTGTCCTGTGCTGTCTTCGTTTTTGCCAGCTCGTTTAATAGCTTTTTTTTTGGCTAGTGCAACGCGAAAGAAACATGGGGAATCACGCCCACAGGGCAGAGACAAAGCGCACTAGTTGCCTGTGGTTGTAGTTGTTCTTGTTGTTGTTATTGTTGTCCTTGTTGTAGTTGTAGTTGTTGTTGGTAACGCCTACCTAATCATTTTGGCGTTGACACTTGACACTTGAGAAAGAAATGCGACAGCAACGCTGCGTCGTTGCTGGGACTGCCTAGTTGCGTATACGACATGTTGTACGCGCGTTGTTTTAAAATATGTGTGTTTGCTTTGAAGATAGCGACGAGCAACGAAAGGCAGCTGCATAGAGTTCAGAGATGCGCTACAAAAAGTGGGGTTAGTTAGCTTTGTAAGAGAAGTAAGAGGAGGAAGATAGAGTAAGGCTCCTAGTTAGCATCTTTCAGTTAGGGTATTTCAGTGAGGGTCTTTCAGTTCGGGTCTTTCAGTTTGTGTATTTAAGTCAGGGTACTTCAGTTAGGGTAGTTGAGCAAGGATATTTTTGTTAGGGTTGTTAATTAAGGGTCTCTTTGTAAGAGTATTTGTCTTATAGTTTTTGTGTAAGGGTCTTTGAGTAAGGGTCTTTGAAACAGGGTATTTGCAAGTCAATAAACTATAACAAACTCTTCTTTAAATTTAAAAGAATATCTTTATATCAATATCCATCTAAGACGTCGTCGATAAGTGCCATATCTAGCCGGGATGATCAAAATAAAGCCATAAATCTTCTTAGCCCGCATCTCCTTCTACTTCCTTCTGCTGTTCGCTGTTCGCAGTTCTTTTTGACAACTTCGTTTAGCGAGTTTTCTTCATCTAATTGATTTGTTGTTGTTTTTATTGCTTTAAAATACCCTTCATTTGGGAGAAGGAGTGGAGATTATACGCCATTTCGAGGCGTGGCCCATGCAAAATGCTGCTCTGGTAAATGGCGCATGAAAAACAAAATCAATAACAAAAGGGGGCAGGGTCAGTCAAGCAGCGGGACGGGGTGGAGGCGTCTTGTAGCAAACTTTTGAGATGTGCCAACTCAGAGCATTTTCTGTGGTCGCTTCACTACACAAGCAAAGGCAAAGGCGAAGGCAAAGAAAGCAACGAAGAATGCGAAGAACACGCTTATTTAAGCAATAATTTCTTGACGCTCTTTTCAGGTTTTTGTGTTGTTCTCTCTTCTTGTTTTTTTTTGTTTTCTTTTTTGATTAATGGTCGCGCTCATAAAGTGACACATTGAAAATTGGAAAGCAAATCAAGCACAAAAAGCAGCAGCCGAGAAGTCGCCGGGGGGCGGGGCAAGGGGCACAGGGAATGCATGAAATCAGCACAAAAATAAATAAATAATATAACGATAAAGAAGGCACACGGGAGAAAGCAAAGGAAAGGCAAGGAAATTGTTGCTTAAAGTGTAAAAAGTTGAGCCTCAGGGCAAAGGTCGTCAAAGTGAAAAATTCGATAAGCGAAAATGGACAGTGCGCTGGCAAAGGCAAAGGCAAGGCGACGGCGATGGCAACAATGGCGCAGCGCACGAATTGAAACGGAAATCCTTATTGAAGCAACGTCAGAGCACGGCAAAGGGAAAGACGTGGAGAGGGGGTGGGGCGTAAAGCTGCGCTGCTGCTGCGTTGGCAAACCGGAAAAGCGCGCTGCCGAAAATTTGTGCTGAGTGGCAGCTAAGAGTGCTGCAAGTGGAGAGAGGAAGGCGGGCAGAAAGGGAGAGAGCAGTGAGGAGGGAAAAGAAGGCACAAGAGGAGGCTGAGCTGCCTCTCTGTGTCCAGCGGCGGCTGCCTAATGGCAACACGCGACACACAACACGCCGGAAATGGCTCGAGATGCCTGCGACACTCGAGGCAGAGACAGAGGCGCAGGAGAAGGCAGAGATGCAGTAGGAAGTACAGGTAGAGACTCAGCCAAAGGAAGCGCAGTGTCTCTCGAGTCTCAAGGTTAAGAACAAGATCTAGTTAGTAAGTTTTCAATACTATTTGACGGCACTTTCCAGGTATTTTGATTGTTTCAATGAAAGTTATACGATATGTTGCTTTAATTCCTTTGAAATTTTAATAGTAGTCTAAGTGGAACATATTGTAAACATATACGATTGGAATAGCTTAGTTAAGTTTAATTTTAAATACTATATAATTATGAAATTCAGATTGTTCAGACTTATTTATAGCGTTCATTGATAAGAAGCATGTGTGCCCTTGAGTCTTGAGTCTTGATATACGCAAATGCATTCTGAGTTATCTGTTTCCACTCGCCTGTTGAATGTCAAAACATTCCGAATTCCATTTAAAGACGGGGTCAGAATCGGTTCAAGGCTGACTTTAGCATCCGCCCTTATCAGCTCAGACCATCCATAGTACGTGATCGGGGCGCTATAAAAGACGCGAATCTGCCTGCAAATATATCATTCTATATTTTAGTGCAGTTTGAAAGTGTCTAAGTGAAATGAAGAACAATCTCTTCTTCTGTATCCTGCTCTGCCTGATGCTGTGGCAGGACTCAAAAGGATCTTCCGCTGCAGATGAATCCGATCAGGTGAGAAAGAGTTCTTCAAGTGGAATTAGAGTAGAATCAGAATCAGCATCCTTCAGTGATCAATTCACATTTGTTGTGTTCTTTATTAGTCTTGTCAAGCGTCCCACCAACTGGAGGAACAGTGCGGGCCTTATGCCCACAAATTAGTGAAGCCAATGATGGCATATTTTAATCAAGTGATTCAGAAGATCGATAAGAATAACGCAGAAATGGAAAGGAAGAATAATGAAATCAGTAAATTAGAAGAGGAAGTGGCAAGCTCGTTCAAAGATCAGAGTATGAAGTTCCTCAAAGTTATGAGCCAACAATTAATCGAGTCCTTGCAACAACAAATAGAACTCTTATCAACAAGAAACGAGAAACTGGAGGAGTTGACTGATAGACAAACCAAAGAAATAGTGGCAATAAAAGAGAAATGCGAAAACGATTTAAGAAACAATTATGACAATGGCAAAGCCCAGAAAACAGCTGAAGATGAGTTCTTGAGACAACTAAACCTAACGGATTTGATTGAGAAGCAAAATATGATCAAACAAATGAATGAGATAGTGGAAGTTAGGGATAAATGCTTAACAGATTTAAAAAATACTCATGACAAAGTTCTTCAACTGGAAACGGAAGTTCAGAAAGCTGCTAATAACTCTGCAGTAATCGAAGCCTATAAACAAGAGGTAAACAATCTAACGAATTCAATTGGGAAGAAAAACAGTGAAATAAAAGAACTTAAAGAGAAGGTTGAAGAAGAAGCTGGAAAAGAAGTTGAATATGAAAACCAACTTAAAAGTCAAAAAAGAAATAATTTTAGAAGAGGAAGCGGAAGTCAAGAAAATGCATGATCAATCAAATGAAGTCGAAAAGGTGAAGAAGGGTTGCATTGCCAGAGATTCTTCGGGTGTTTATAAAGTCTCCCTTTCTATATATAATACTTTTGACGTCCTATGTAACTCTGATATCGCTGGCCCTGGATGGACCGTGATACAACAGAGGATCAGGGGCGGAGTGGAGTTCCAACGAGATTGGACCACGTATCGAGACGGCTTTGGGGACTTCTGGGAAGGAGACTTCTTCATTGGCCTGGACAAGATACATAGATTGACCACGGGGCAACCTCATGAGTTGTATATTCACATGCAACGATTTAATGGTACCACTTACCATGCTAGATATGATGAGTTCACCATTTCGGGTGAAGATGATCAATACCGAATTACCAAGCTGAAGGGATTTTCAGGTAGTACCGAAGACCTATTGAGTTATTCCAAAAACTTAAGATTCACGACAAAAGATCGCGACAATGACGAGTATTATGGTGGTAATTGCGCATATGAGCGATCTGGTGGCTGGTGGTACAATAATTGTGCTTATTGGTAAGTGTGTTTTAACCGACTTAAACATGGATAAAATTTGCATTTCTATTTAAATTGTTTTCTTTCGTTACAGCAACATGAATGGAAACTACTTTCACTCTAAAGTGAACAATGTGGAAGCTATATATTGGGAGGGAAGGACTTCACTGAAAGAAGTTAAGATGATGATTCGGCCCAAGGCTGATTAAAAAGAACATTCCAATGTTTTATCCAAATAATCAAAATGTTATATTCCAATTTCATAAATAAATTTGTGCATGTCCTTTAAATGAATGACTTTATTGAAAGCAAATATAAAATATGACATCAATCAATTATATACAGTGTGAACTGACCAGATGTACTATATATACTTATGTGTTGCAAATGACATTAAGATATAGTACTAAATAGCTATGTTGGCAAAAGGAGAGAGACCTTTAATGGAACAGAGCATACAAAAACATATTATGAATTTCAGAAACATAAACTGAGCCTTAAAGTTTAGTAATAGAACAAACTGTCAAATAATTTGAGATAAGCACCGCCAGCCCAGCTTCTACAAGCTCATTGAAATATAAATAAATACTAATTAATACTAAATTGTTCGTCATAGGAAGTCATATCATCGACAGAGTTTGACTGTACATCATTTCGAATGTTCCCTAGGGGTTTCAATTTGATTCTGGTTAAGCAACTCAATTTGCACTTCATATTTATATCCTATACATTTATTTATTATATCCTAATCTTTTTCCTATCATTCCTACCCACGTGGACCTATCGTTCAAAACGAGACAAAACGCCGTAAATGGCTCGAGATGTCTGCGACACTCGAGGCAGAGACTTAGGAGGAGGAGTAGGAGGACGCAAAAATGCAGTTGGAGGCACAGGGAGAGACTCAGCCAGAGGAAGCGCAAGTGTCTCTCGAGTTGCGAGGATAACAGTTTGAAGAACGGATCAACAAAACAAATGAAAGAGAGATAGAGAGAGAGAGAGATGTGGATGCACATGTGAATGAGGCTCCAAGTGGATCCGCTTGAGCTACTCCCTCAATATGCGCATATCGGAGGCAGACTACAGAGAAACACAGCTGTGTGTGTGCGTGTGTGTGTGGATGCCAAGTGGATGTTGCAAGTGGAACCTGCTTCTAAGCTGCCTTGTCGAGCTGTTATAACTCAGTTTTTATCCCGTTATCTGCACTGGCCCAGTGCTGCAGCTGTCCACACTGGATTTCTGCCCTTTTTCTACTCCCTCTTCTCTTTTTTTTCGGGCAGATTAACACACATTTTCCTTTTCTACAGGCAAGCAACAACAACAACAACAAGAAGAAGAGTTGGTCACAAGAACAACAAGTTTAATTAAGGCAGAGTCAGTCAGGCTGCTGTGCTGAAACACTTGTTAGCCAACTTGCTCTGCAACTTGTCCCCCCAAAACAATACGGCCCAATTGAGCTGAGCTGAGCAAGTAACCCCCAGGATGTCCCCCCCCGCCCTCCTCACCTCTCTCTCTCTCTGTGCTTTGCCCAATGTGTCTGAACTGCCAATTTACGTAAAAATGCTGGCCAGCATGCAAAATAGGCCAGGCCCGAAAGGGCTTTCCCACTCAGCTGGCACTCGGTCAGGTGCTGATTTTTCATTTAATATCGACACAAAAGGACATGACTCTGTCTGCGTGTATGTGTGCGTGTGTGTGTGTGTGGCACCTACAGGGTTGGAGGTGTCCACAAGTGGACACAAATGCAGCCCGTAGTTTTAAGCATAACGAATTGGATTGTCATGGCAGAGTCGATAAATATTTGCACTTGGATTGCCACAAGCAGGCGACTCTTAATGTGGGCTAAGTGGCCCGCCTAGATGAGGCAGCTGCACCTTGCCACAGCACAGCACAACCGCTGCACAAGCCCTTGGTCAATATTAAATGGCAGCAGCATCACCAAAGCGTTGCTCGCCCGCATCTACTCGGCCCAGGCTCCGTTCCCTCCTCCTTTCTGCAAGGCATTTGCCAAATAGAATTTAAATCTGTTAAGTCTTCGTACATGACAGTTGCCGCTCTTTCTCTCTCTGTTGAAGCGCCCTCTCTTTCCCACTGCCTTCCTTCTCCTTCTGCAAACTCTCTCTCTGTTGTTTTTTTCATGCCCTGATCCCAGCCCTTCTTCGCTTTTCATCTTTTAAGCTCTGTGTGTGTGTGTGTGCAGGAGGGAGGAAGGTCTTGAGGTGATTTTGATTGAGTGCGATTTGTACTTTGTGTTGCCTACGTGTTTTGGTTTTTTAAATATTATTTACCTCATGTGTATCTAGGATTTACCCCCAACTTCCCGCCCAGGGCACTTCTCCATTCCTTCTCCTTTGAATTCTTCAACTTTTTGCCAACTTTCGCTTTTATTACTCGTCTCCTTCGTCGTCGTCGTCGTCGTCTGGCAAAAACGGATATTGTTTGATATTATTTTTGCTGTTTGCAATTTTATTTTTGAGCCAGCTAGAGGTAGTTGGGGAAGTTGCAAAGTATTTGCTCAGGCGTAACAAAGGAAATGGATTTATTATTGGGCCACGACGTGCAAAAGGGGGAAATTGATATGAAATAGAAATAGGCCAAAACTTGCCATCTTAGGATAAGAAATATTTGAGGGATTTGAGTTGAAGTTTGCTGGATTTGTGTGAAATAAATACTGTATAGGGTATAAGAGTAGTCAGGGTACCCTTTAGTATGATAAACTATATCATAGACATGAACAGATATGACATTCTTTGTATATGAGAGATTCTAGACAATCCTTTAGTACGATAAATTAAATCATAATGTGTGCAGAAATTAACTAGCTTGGACGTTGAGAGTTGTCTGAGGTATTTGGAATACATGCATTCAGGTGGTAACGGGTTTTCTAGATGTTGGAATAATAAACTTCTAGTTCTGTGGTCAATTTCGATTCGATTTTTGCTCTTCAGATAAAGACGCACTGAGTAAACATCAGTAAATGGGTAAATTTCATTCAGATTATCTTAGTTTCCCCTTTAAGGAATCGATGACATTTTTATTCTCTTATTTAAGTTTCAATATGTTCTCTCTGTAGAATATAAATCTTAAGCTTCCGATTCTTATACCACATCATAGTATAATAAGTAAGATAATTTCATCATTGCTTCCATTAGAAAATCCTCATCTGCTCATTGTCAATCTTCATACTCTTTTCTCTCTGTGATTCATTGGCTTTTCTGCTTTATTTCATGGCATTTGGCATGTCTCATCGATTGCTACACCGCGATAAACATTCACGTGCGTACACACACCTTTCTAAAAGCATAGATGGTACTGCAAAGAGTCTCTCAGGTTCAATGGACCTGAGAATGACCTGCAAATTATCCCATTCAGCGGCCATAAATATCGTGTCGACTCGTAAACCGTAAACCAAACAAATTAGCGCCCCAAAGCCGTGGGGCAAATCGAAATGTGGTCAAGCAAATACTAAATCGATCAAGTGATCGCGAGAATAAAATAAACTCGGTCAAAGCGTTGGAAAAATAGGCAGGTAACTAGAGACAGAGACCATATACCAAATGGCTTTACGACTTGCAATAAGTCGTAAACAGGGCGAGCTGATTTACGAGCTGATAATGGCAAGAAGCATCAGGCCAAGATCAACTGTAGAATTGGCACTTAACTTTGGCTGTTGGAATCTGGCGAAATTACAGCGAAATTTCCGTACTTAGAAAGTGGTCGATCTTGTATAAAAAGCAGCTGTTGGCACCTTTAGAAGCATCAGTCATCAGTCAACGGTCAATCAAGCCAAGGAAGATGGTCAGCAAATTGGTAGCAAGTCTTTTGCTCTGTGTCGCTTGGGTGGCACTGGCAGCGGCATCAGGAGGTGCTCCTGGTTCGCCTGGTAAGTTCAGGTACCTCTAGGTACATTAAGGTACTCACACTGCTTCTCTCTTCTACTTTCTCAGTTGTTCAGCCTCGTCTGCTGTGGTTCAACAAGGGCAACAATGACAGAGCACAACAACCCATCATCATTTGGCAACAGCCTCAACAGGATTCAGATCGTCATCATCATCATCATCGTCCCAACTGGGCTGAGTACTACTATGACTATCCTCCACCACCACCACCACCACGTCGTCCCTATGGACAGTCTGAGAACCCCTCCGGTCTCTCTGTGATCGTCATCAACCCGAACAATGTGCAGAACTTCACCACGCCCTCAAGTGGCACATCATCAACAACCACTTCTGGCAGAACTGCCAATGCTCGCATTGTGGATCTGCTGCAGAATCTGCAGAACTCACAGGGTGCCATCTTGGCCCAAGACGAACCGGAGGTAATCAATGCTGTGGAGGCTGAGACAGATGCCGCGGCTGCTGCAGCTGCAGCGGGCATTGGAGCTGGCACTGGAGCTGGAGCTGGAGCAGGAACTGGTCTGGGAGCTGGTCTGGGAGCTGGTCTGGGAGCTGTTCCCGGCATCGCAACTTTGCTGCCACAAGCAGTGGCCAACTATGGTGAGGAAGATGCACGTGACGAAGACTTTGGCGACGAGGAATTGGCGCTGCTGGAACGCCAGGCTGCACGTGGTCTCAGTCCCAAGCATCTGCTCTCTTTCCTCATGCAGGATAAGCGACGCAGACGCTTCCAGGAAGCTGTCGCTGCCATCTACCTGAGCAACTACAACCTGAACCGAAAGTGAGCCAAATCAACTGGAAGCGAGTGCAGACCCGAAACTAAGTTGTGAATCGAAGTTGAATAAATTGAAATTATCCAGGCAGAAGCCCACTTAATACTCAGTGTTTTACTTCCCTTCCCTTCCCCTCTTCTCCCTCACTCTTCCAGTGTCTCCATCTCTGTCTCTATTTGTCTTCATTATGCCGCTTGGCAGGGGAGCTCGCTTTATCATAGTTCCCCAGAGAAATCTAAGCTGAGTTGTGTGTCTGACTGTGCTCCAAGTTTTCTCACAGTGTACATATAGAAAAAATATATACAATTTGTTGTTTTTGTTGAGCCAACATTATGAGCTTTCGAGCATTCCGAGAAGGCAGTTACGACTTTCGTAGCACTAAAATAATCTGCAACTGCAGTTGAAATATTTATTTGCAATTCCCCAAACTCACGTGTACTTCGTTGCGCTTCCTTTGCTCTCCATCTCTATCTCTCCCTTTCTCTATCTCTCTTTATCATTATTTGTATCTCTCCTGCTCTTGCCAACTCTCTGTGTTATTTTCCTTCTCTTTTCCATCTATCCATCTCTGTAACAAGTCGAGCTTAGTTCGAGTTTGACGCTGCAAAAAGTTGTGCATTGAATTTATTGTTTCACACACACACACAGTCAGAGAAAACTTTTGCCGTCAAACTATGCGAGTTTGTAAATTTTGTTGCACATTTGTTTCGTTTCATTTGTTGATGTTTTCAAACATTTATTATATCATCCAACTTAGGTGCAGCACAGGTAGATATAATTAACGAGGTCAGTTATGTGCCTCGAGTGCCAATGACAGCGCTCTAATTGTTATGAGTATGTGTCTATTTGATTATACATGTTTTACAGTGTGTATTAAAGTAAATCTGGTTAATCGATAACTGATAGATAATTGATAAACTCGTGTACTGATAGTACTGTTTATTTATCGATGACAGTGTGAAGTGTACTTTATAAGCTGATTCCTTAAGTGCCCTACTTAGTGATTAGCGATAGCGATAATTGACTGAAATCGGAATTTTATAATGTAAGATAGTAACATAAGTCGATAATCTTATATTCAAATTTGTACCTCTTTTTAAAGTACCTCTTTATAAAAAAGTTTGTAAGTTTTTGTATATAATTTATTTAGTTGTCAATGTATTGTATGGTTTATGTATAGGTCTACCTTTGCAAGGTCCCAGTATTGTCAAATCAACGATAAATGACAATCGATTACGATAGTTTTACTTATCGTACTTATTTTGTCAACTAATTGCTTAACTATTCATGCTATAAAATATTATATAGACTTATCTTGATAAGCGATATCTGGTAATTATATGATAGTAAAAAATATGAATTCATCGATAAATGATAACCAATATTAGCGATTGTGTTAAATATTATTAATCTTATTTATTTTGTCAACAAATTGGCCTTTGCTATGGACACGAATTTAGAAACGAAATTTATAAACGATTAGTGCTAACTATGCGTTAAACGACCTATTCGACCTATTCGACAGTAATTGAAAATTAGTTAATTAATGATTTCTCTCTTTCTTTTGTTGCACATTCACAAGTATTAAAATGTTCCCCCAAAACTGTCATCAGTTTGAGCCTTTGCTTAAAGAGATTCTCGAAACTTTTGGTTTCCCCGACAGACTTCACACAAGGATTACTTTCCCATTTGATTGGCGACTATTCAGCTCCAACTTTGCAGACTTTAAAAAGTTAAAGCTCAGGCATATTTTGCAGACATCACAAAAAACTTATAGCCTTAGTTGTTGTCGTTGTTCTTGTTACTGTTGTAACTGTAGTGGATGTTGTAGCTCTCTCGAACTATGCTCGGCTCACATTCCTAGCGAGCTGGCTGAGTAGTTGCCCATTTCATTGTTGTAAGGATACGTGGCAGGATGCACGAGCGGCAGCAAAGCGCTTACAAAAACAAGGTGGAAATGTCTAGAGCACAAGGAGTGGGGGGGAGGAGGATAGAGAGGGTGTAAAAATGCTGCTGCTTCTGTGTCGAGCTGCTTTGGCAGAGTTTTTATGCCAACCTGAGCGCCAGGATGTGCTGCTACTTCTGCTTCTGCTGCTGCTTGGCGTCGTTTGTTGCATGCCCTGCGGCGGCCGAACTTGTTTGAAATTTGACGTGTGCAGTTTGCTGTCCTGCCAGGGCAGGGCAGAGCAGAGCAGAGCGCCAGGAGCCGAGAGCAGTTAGGAGCTGTAAGGACCCAGGCGCTGCTGGAGCTGCACTTATTCTCGCAAATTTATATGCAGGACGAGAAATGTTCGTTTCAATTTCGCTTTTTTGCTCGAGTTCGCTTAACAAATTGATGAATGTCTCGCTGTGCCTTGGCTTGGCTTGCTCTAAAACCCTCAGCACGGGCTTGGATCAGTTTTGGGAGTCTCTCTCTCTCTGGGGCCCAGGCCAACTTTAGTAAGACGAATGTTTGGCCAGGCAAATGACAGGCAACGAGTGCCTTCCATCTTGATTTTTGAGTGCATAATGACAGGAGAAGCTGCCAGGGGAGTGCAGGCAAGGGAGGTAGTGCAGAGCAGGCTTTGCTGGGAGATAGGACTGAAGGGGCAGCTCAGGGTGTTGCAAGAGGCAGAACGGAATGGCTGGCCACGTAATTGGTTAGCACCGAACGGAAGCAGCTTCTACACACACGGCACAGTGGGGCCAATGCATGGCACAGGGCGGCACCTTGTAAATCTGCACACCCAGTAAAATTGGTTCTTAAATAAAATATCTATTACTTATCCATTCCTAGCCAAATGCTGTGTAATCATTTGTACAATGATCATTATTGTGTATCATTCAAATTACACTTACAATGGAGTCTATTAAGAGTCAAGGTTCATCAAATTTTGTGTACTGCAATTGTCTGCTTTCTTCCACTGTGTCGGCGACTCTTAAAGTGCTGCTTGCAAGTGCTGCTGTCAGTGGCAGGCAAGAGAACAGTCCAAAAAACAGAAGAAAAACGAAAAATCACTGGGCACAGCACAGCGAAAAAAAAAGAGAACTAACATAGGAGCATCAAAGGCAACCGCATAAGCGTTGGCGGTGGAGGCGTCGTCGGAGTCGTCGTGGTTTGTCTCGGTTTGCAATTTCACAAATGGATTTGTTGTAATTTCTTTTGCCACAGCACCTGATGCTCACACAGCGACGGATAGATAGACAGACAGAGGGACAGAGAGACAGACAGACAGAGGGACAGACAGACAGACAGTGCAAACAGAAATACAGAAAACACAAACAATGTGGAAATAGGAAACAACAAAAATGGAGAAGAACAACATGCGAACATGGCGCGAGATGACGGTGGAAACTTTTACACTTTACACATTTTCACATATGAAAATATTTTTTGCAAGTTTTTATCACTACTCCAAAGAGCTCGCAGTACCCTCTCCTCCCCAACCACCGACTCGATCCAGTCTTCCTTAGGCATCGCCGCACTAAAAACATTTATGGGATTTGTGTTTGCCAGACATGTTTGCATTTTGTATATGCGATATGTTTGAAAACCCCCATTTCTGGAGTTCTTCGATTGGGGTTCGATTCTGCGAGGCTTTGCGCAGAGTTCAGGGAGATTTAGTGCGAAAGGCTTGCCTGGTAGAGGCCGACAATCGTAAGCTATGCCAAGTTATGGCGCCATTCACAAAAACTAACCTAGGTCTGCCTATTCTAATGCAGTCTCTCTCTTATTTATTATTCATATTGTCGAACATTATGAAAAGTGCAAGGGGTGTCCAGACAGGAGTTTTTCATACTATGTATGTATCCTATATATATCTCTGAAGTCAATCGCCTTTTTTGCTGTCCGTCTGGCCTTTTTGAAAAATTATCACTTTGCGTGCCAGTTTCGTTTTGTGCGGCTGCCGAAAAGTGTTGACTACACTCACATATATATAGTACACATTCACACATACACACAACTTATACACACACTTATACACGAATACACATTCACACATTTTGGTTATTAATGTGCGAGCACAAAGTTTCCAGCTATAATGACCGCAACTGACCAGCTGTGCCCCCTTCTCTCCCACTCCTTCTTTCACTCTATGCCCCTCTCTTTCTCCCTTTCTCACTGTCTCACCATTGTCGCCTCGCTCGCCTTACAAATGACTTTCGTTCACGTCAGCGTCGTCGCTTAACTTAAGTCATAATTTTCCATCATAATTTTCTATTTTCCTATTTATTATGTCCAAGTTTTCCATGTCCTTGTCCTGTACGTATTTCTTCTTGATTAGTTTCTGCTCTCCTCTCTCTCTCCCTGGCTCTGTCTCTTTATTATATTGTGTTTAGCTAGCTATAAGCAAATTGAGGTTATGTTGACTTTGTTTAGTGCTTTCGCTTTATTGTTGACTGTGATTTCGCTATTTGCCTGATTGATGTGCCCGATAGTCGATTGAGAAATGAAGAAATGGCAAAAATGTTGCGATAAAGATAGCTCAACTGATACAAACATAGCTAAGTATATTTACCATACTAAATGTCAGCATATTACGATCTGTACTAGCAACAACAGCTTGTGCATCGACTTCAACTCCAACTCCTTCTTTATTTCGCAATCCCATTACCATAAATAAGCAGTGCTGGCAAGGGGGGTATGCAAGGAACGGAGGGTGTAGGGGAGTTGAAGTTTGGTGTATGGTTAGGCGGGGAGGGTGGTAGAACAACACGAAACCATAACCGAATCTGCGCCCACACAAACAGTAATAAAATTATATAGAAATCACCGAGGGCGCACAATAAATTCCAAAACTGAAATGAAATGTGCCGCCAACTGGCAACAACATTATGTCAAGTGTGCATGCAGCAGCAACAGCAGCAGGCGACACCTGCAACACACACAAATCGGAGGCACAAATGGAAATCGAAAAAACCAACAAAAAAGTCAACAAAAAAACAAGAAATACTGAATACGTCCCGCGCCATCGCTCAACTGCGGAAGCAATGTATTTCCAGTGGACCTGGACGTGTGCTGAGCTTTGTAGGCCGCTCCGATTACAGATTGGGAAATATGAAAAAAACATATTGAAATAAGTCTGCATGTGATCGAATAAGGAATACCCTGTTTATGTAGCTTATTTTCTTGTGTTATATGCGATGCCAGAACAACGTGATACCCTCTTAAAGTATTGTCGTTTTGAGGTTGGAAAAAGAAACAAATACTGACAAATTTACTAATGATCAAATGGGTAATACCCTATTGCTGTTACATACTCAGTGAGTGGTTGACTGAGAAATACCCAGTAATTCTACTTACGAGTATTTACTGGTGTTAGTTGTGACTTAACAAAAGCCAAACACCCTCTTCAATTGTCGTTGCTCTTTGATTGGAAAAATAATGAAAAATTAACAACTGAACGAATAAAGAATACCCTGTAGGTGAAGCTTATAATTATACATGTATTAGTAGTAGCTAACACCCTCTTCAACTATGACTCTAGCAAAGCCTAACAGCCCCTCAAACTTTTGTCATTCTTTGTTTAGTAAATAAAACATGAAAAACTTTAACACAACTTCACGAGTGAACGTTTAAAGAATACCCTGTATGTATAGCTCATATACGTGTGTTACATATGTTGCCACAATATCGTAATACCCTCATCATACTCTCTCTCGTGCTGCGTCGCCTTTGCTGCTTTGATGTGCCATGTCGCATTTTGTGTGCTATTTTTAAATGTTCGCAGCATTCGCACAGCAGGTGGCGGCACTGTGCAGGCATTACCTGTGTGTGCAGGGCAGGGCTCTGTGAAGTGCCGATCCGGGGAACGTGGCCAGCTAACAATGTTGACAAAGTCGAGGCGCATGTTGCCTGGTTGCGTCGCCTCGTCCACTCGAAACTGTTAATAAATCAAAGAACATTTGTCATGCACACGCCCGAACATCGCCTCAAGATTTGCCACAGCCAGACCTCGAAAAACCTTAGAGTACCCCTTGATGTTGTTGTTGTTGCTGTTATTATTGCTGTTGTTGTACCTGTTGCGCAGGCGCCGCTAGAGCGCTGAGAGAGTTTATGAGGGTTTTGTGTACGAGAGTTCTCCGCAAATGATTAGATTTACGGCTCGAGATAATACAACTGCTACAGTTTCGGAACTGACCACAGAGTTCTGCAACTTTGCCGCAACAGTTCCCAGACCAGACCCGACCAGAGACCAGTCCCGACCCTACCCTACCCTACCAGACCCGTCGACCGTCGCAGACTTTTCCCAGTTCCTTGTTCCTTGTTCTCTTCTCGCAGACACATAAATCATTTTTGTTTATTAATATCGTTCGGTTTTGGCTTCGTCTGTTCTTCCTTTTTGTTTTGCTGTTTTAGGTTCTCGTTTTTTCTTGTTTTTTTTTGGCAAGTTTGTTTTGTTAGTTTTCAAAATCGATTTACAAATTTATATGCATGCGGAGTTGGGGCCCTCATCTGCCTCGTCTTGTCTTCTACACCCAGCGGACTCGCAGCTGTTGCTGTTGCTGATGCTGCCTCAAGTTGTTGCAGTTGTACTTGTTGTAGTTGCTGTTGCCTCATGTCGCACATAAAAATGTTGAGGAATAAATAAAAGTGGAAACAGACGAGGCTGCGATTAATGCTCAACCAGAGGAACAGAGATTGAACATGTTCAAGACTGCAAAATGTAATTCAGATTATAATCTGCCAAGAGTTCTTGATTTCATTATCATAATGGAAAGTTAGCTTAGAGATTTTGATTAAGTATCGAAAATTTGAAATTCTGTGACTTAAGTTTTTGTGAAATTTCCTACACACTTCAACAGTTAAGAAATCATACAGTTGGTGCTACAATATTACAGAATTACAGAAAAAATTACAATTAATTCTACTTAAGTGCAAAGAGTTCATTATATTAATTTTATAATGGGAAATTATAATAGTTTAAAGATTTTGTGGAAGTATGATTTCTGGAATTTCTACTACACTTTATTAGTTACGAAATCTAACAGTTCGTGCTATAAAACCATAGTAAAGATTAGAATCATTTTAATTTAAATCGCATTTAAATCTTTACATTCATTTTGTAATTCGTTTCAGTTGGGAAACCCGAGTAAATTAAGATTGCGCTTGCCTATAAATTACCAAATTATTTCGCCGTTCGACGCGCTTCTCTTATCATCTCTCCACCAATTTGCCACTTTGATACACTTTAAAATAATCTGTAAAAAATGCAAAACAAATAAAGAAACGTTGATTGAAAAACGAGAAGCGAGAAGCGAAACTGAATAAACATTAATAATGCTGCGCATACAAACAGAGACAGAACGAGAGAGAGAGTGAAAGAGACGGACGAGTGTTTCTTCTCTTTTATAAATATTCATACAGTGAGACGATGAGAAAAATAACAAAAAATAAAAATTAAACGAAGCGGAGCGAAGCCACTTGAAACAAAATCAGATAAACGAATTGAATTGAATTGAATTTAGTTAGTCTGTAGGCAGCTGAAATTATAATAATGCGCTACACATTGTGTAGGCAGACCAATCCCTCCCCTTCCCAGTCCCTCTCTCTTTGCTTGCTCTCTCTTGTGTTCCTTCTTATAATTAACGTTGCTCAAATTAGCGGGACCCCCTGACCGAGAGAGATATAGGTCTCTATTTTCTCCCGAGTAAACAATGCAAGATTTCAAAACTAACTCTGGGGCCCCCTGTGGAGCGTCGCATATGGAAATGGTTCAATAAATTAATTACCTACGATAGCATCGAAATCAAGTGGGAAATTTTCTATCTTGTACCACTGTGCCAGGTTCAAAGTTGAATGCAGCAGCTCATTAGCACGAGAAAAGTATTTCTCGGAACAGTGGGAACTGTTTATGAGGTTGACATATTTCAAATTGTTGCCAAATCGAGAGTTGAGGTTATGGAGAGCTGGTGCATAGAAATAAACTGAAGTGTAGGGTATTCAAAGTTCGCTATAGTCTGTCATAAACGTTTTCCAAATAGTCAATTGAGGTTAAGTTGAAGTGGTCTACAATAATAAACGAAACTGTAGCGTCTTTGAGACTGCTGTTTTCTGAATGGTTGCCAAATCAGTAGATTAGGTTAAGTTGGAGTAGAGTTATATAATAACCTATATTAGTAGCGGTAGTAATATTTACCAAATAGTAAGTTGAGGTTATGTTGAACTGGGTTAAATAATAAACTTAGCTGAAGCATATTCAGAGTTAGCTGTAGTTTTATGTTAACTTTTGCCAAATAATACATTGAGGTTAGGTTGAATTAGACCACAATTATAACCTACAATTTATTTGAAGAGCACATAGTTCGATGTAGCGCATTCACATTTCGCTGTAGCCTGAACTGAAACATTCCTCATATCGCGCCGCAGATCTAAGTCAATGAAAATGATTTGATTAAATTGTTTCTTTGACTGTCTTTGCACTGTGCTGGGTCCAGTTCAGTCGGTCGCTCTTCGGGATCGTTTGTCGTCATCAAGAGTAAATTTAATTTCATTTTTTTCCAGTCTTACCAGTCTTCGTCTTCCTCTTTTTCGTCTTCTACTCGAGTTTGTATGGGCAGCACTTGTTTTGAATTAATCTTCATTAGGGTCAGCGCAGCTGGCTGCCTGGGCGAGTCTGCTCTCGAGGTCGGGCACACACACACCTACTCACACACACACAGACACACACACACCCATACTTACACGTGCACACGTGAGTTGCAAGTTGCCGCTACGAAAACTTTGATTGAATTTTCATTAATTTCTCCTGCGGTCATAACTTTTTTTTATTTTTGGGCGCCATAAATCATAGTGCTAAAAAATAGTTTGCGCTCGAGAATGCTGTCAACTTTTCACTTTTAATTAGTTGAGGGGAGGCGTGAAGGCGGGGTGACCTGTCTGAAATTTGGGTCACGTTACGCGAGGCATAAATCAAAAATGCACTTGTGCAAATATTTGTGAAGAAATTTTATGTCGTGCATGCCACCTAAAAGTATGCAACACTGTGTCGCAACAGGGCGAAAGGGGCAGCAATGCCGCTGGTAAGGGCAGCAGCTGTTCGGCTTGTTCAGCTATTCAACTGTTCATTCCTGTGGTTAGTTGTCGGGCTGCTGCTGTTCAAAATTAATTTATAACCCGCTCGCCAAAATACATTTCAATCAAGCAACGTGCAACATCTATCCACGGCGAAATAACTAACCGAAGCGGACAATTTTTCGATGAACTTTGATAAACTTTGCTGTGCATTGAAGACTCAACTTTAAAGCACCTGACACCGACAAGCTTCAACAACAAGAACAGCTACTACAATAACAACAACAACAAGAACTGTAACTAGTCTGGCATAACATGACCAGCAGACTATCCAGACCGTGTGCTGCACAGACTGACTGTCCAGACTGGTTCATGGGTCCAGTCTACCCCACACTCGCTCTCTCCTCGCTGTCCCTCCGTCGAACCTATTCTGCAGGCATGTAAATTATGTTGGTTTTTGGCCAGTTTGGGAATTTGCAAGCACTCGGACCGTCGGACCAACGGACAGCCTCGCAGACAGTTCACCACACCCACCTCGCAGCGCAGAGTGTCGGTACTCTTATGTTTTCGGTGCTCTGTTCCTGTTTTCCTGCTTAAAGCGCTTTTAATTTTCTGATTTTGTTTGCTCAGACTCAAAGCACAATGCAGCATGAAATGTTTGCCTTTTTACAGGGTATGTACAGAGTATGTGTAGAATTTTCGATGTCAAAGACTCGGGATTAATGTAAAGTCATATGTTGTGCACTAAAAATGTTGCCGACCTCTCAAAATGAACAGATTCACTCGTCTTTATCAGTTTAGACTATGCAGTATAACTTCTACCAACTACAGAATACCCTGCACCCAGTGAAGGCTTACTGGTTTATCTACTTTGGTGGACATTGACATTTTTTGACTAGATTGGCAGTACCCGTAGCGATATAACCGAAATAGTATAACACCAAAGTCATAAGACCCTCAACCATTACATATGTATGTCAAACACACTAGGAAAAATATTTAAAAAAAATATATATATATATTTATTGACTTCTCCACAGAGAAAGAGTACTCTAAAGTTGTTTTAAATATAAATGTAATCATCGTTGAAATGATGAAATTTATTGCAATCGAAAAGTTACTTGGGTTAAAACGATAATAATCAAAAAACCTGTTTATTCATTATTACTAAGCAAAGAAAAGACCTCATAAAAGGTAAGGCCGAATGAATCAGTACCGAACATAGTGGAAAGTTAAACTTTTTAGCTATTCAGGCATAAATTTAATACAATGAACAAAATATTTAGATTATAACTGTCTAATATTTTTGTAAGGAACCAAATTACTACTGACTTATTATAAATATACACAATTACTTATGTTTGTTGTACCCTTCGGCCATTGAGAATTGTCAACAAAGGGTTGACTTACTTTGTGAAAATGAATGGTTGAAAGTAACTTAGGGATTTCTTTTTAACTTATGGCTTCTTTTTCACAATTAGTTGGTTTATTCAATTCATTGAAATCGCAACATTACTTGGGTTGAACAGATAAGAATCACGAAAATCTAAAGTCACAATGACTAAGCTAACAAAAGACCGTATAAAAGGTGTGCAGAGTGTCGTGCAAACATTAGTTGGTAAAATATGGCTTCTGAATTTGGTTCTAAGAATGGGGTTCTCATCCGAATCATGCACTTGGAGGACTATCCACAGGTGAAGACCTGCATGGAAGAGAACTTTTTCAATGTTGAGCCACTTTGCGCTTATTTGGGAAAGGATCCGAAACTTTACCATAGTGACATACTCGATGCATACCAGACATCATTGATCGAGCAAGGTACCTGTCTGGTAGCACTGGATGAGCAGAACGATGGAAAACTAGTTGGCTTCGTGCTGGCAGGTGAGCACACACCAGATCATGTGGAAAAGAATCGTCAAGATGCCATCGCAATGGGACAGAGCATTAGGGGCATGATTCCCGTTTTAATATCCAAAGTGGAAGTGGAGAGCAAAGTATTTGAGCGATACGGCATCTCCAAGGCCCTCTACTCACACGCAACCAACGTGGATGCCTCGATGCGGGGCAAAGGCCTTGGTTCGCGTCTTGTCACTGCACTCATGGAAGTGGGTCGCTCCAGGGGTTACCCCCTCATGCTCGCTTACTGTTCCAGCTTCTACTCTGGGCGGCAGAAGGAGCAACTGGGCATGGAGTGCATATACAAGCTCGCATACACGGACTACAAGGATGAGAAGGGAGAAGTGATCTTCAAGCCACCACCTCCTCATACCCATGTTCGGACTATGGCTATCAAGTTGTAGTCGGGAACTTGGGGGAACTTGTTAAGATGAAGAATGTCTCGGTTTTATAAGCTTAGTTGATTCAAAATACTCTTTAGACAAAATGGAAACAAATATATTATTATTGTCATAAATACTTGTAGTTCTTTTATTTCCGGGTTCATTGACCATTATAAATTACTCCGACATTCACATCGAACTTGTGTATGTCTAGTCATAAATTGAGAATTAAAACAAATGCCCGTTGCCTTGTTGCCTATCTCAACAACGCTTATTCATAGTTCTTGTTATTATCTACTGATAAAAAGAAAAAAACAGTATTGTAAAATTAAAATGGTAAAGTTATCGCAGAGATATCGCTTACCTAATCGTGAAAATACACTTGAAAATACATTTTTATACCCTTCGACCATTGAAAATGGTCAAAAAAGGGTATACTAACTTTGTGCAAAAAAAAATTGTATGTAACAGGCAGAAGGAGGCGTGGCAGACCCCACAAAGTATATATATTCTTGCTCAGGATCACTAGCCGAGTCGATTGAGCTATGTCTGTCTGTCTGGATGTCCGGATGTCCGGATGTCCGGATGTCCGGTTGTCCGTCTGACCAGATGAACACACAGATCTCAGCTATTATAAATGCTAGAGACACCAAATTTGAAATTAAGGTTCCTATGTACTCGGCGCAGATCAAGTTTATTACAAATGTTAGGTGCCACGCCCACCGCCCCCGCAAATCAATAAATTAATTTTTGAACTCAATTTGTAAGCGCTGTATAAAAGATACAACTTTCTGACTTTAACATATACTAAGCTGAATGAAATATCTACGTAGTCTCCAAATTACAATCCGATCGGACAATAAACACAGAAGTTATTTAAGAAAGTATGAGCATAAAACCAAGTGCTTCTGTCAGCTAACAAGGGAGGCGGGCGAGCGCGAAGCGCGAGCGCCATCTGTCGGGATTAATTTCAAAGCATGAGCATATGTACATATGTACATATATGGGTACATATGTACATTCATACATAGGTCGAAGGGTATCCCACTGTCGCGTGCTGCGCGACTGTTGCTTTTCATACTGGTTATAATATATGTATTATTGTCTAAGTTTGTACTTATGTATGATAGGGGAGATAGAATTTGCGAAAGTGGCTTGTCAGTTTTGTTTGAAGTTTTTGTTTGTGTACTATAATATAAGGAAATTATTATACCCTTCGACCATTGAAAATGGTCAAAAAAGGGTATACTAACTTTGTGCAAAATGCAAATGTATGTAACAGGCAGAAGGAGGCGTGACAGACCCCACAAAGTATATATATTCTTGCTCAGGATCACTAGCCGAGTCGATTGAGCTATGTCTGTCTGTCTGGATTTCCGGATGTCCGTCTGACCAGATGAACACACAGATCTCAGCTATTATAAACGCTAGAGATACCAAATTTGGAATGAAGGTTCCTATGTACTCGGCGCAGATCAAGTTTATTACAAATGTTAGGTGCTACGCCCACCGCCCCCACAAATCAATAAATAAATTTTTGAACTCAATTTGTAAGCGCTGTATAAAAGATACAACTTTCTGACTTTAACATATACTAAGCTGAATGAAATATCTACGTTGTCTCCAAATTACAATCCGATCGGACAATAATCACAAAAGTTATTTAAGAAAGTATGAGCATAAAACCAAGTGCTCTGTCAGCTAACAAGGGAGGAAGGGCGAGCGCGAAGCGCGATCGCCATCTGTCGGGATTAATTTCAAACCATGTGCATATGTACATATATGAGTACATACATAGGAACATACATACATAGGTCGAAGGGTATCCCACTGTCGCGTGCTGCGCGACTGTTGCTTTTCTTACTGGTTTTAGAATCGAAAGGTTGGTGACAGAAATTCCCAAGAGGGAAAAAGTGTTTCGCACTGATAAGATTTTACAGGTAAACAATCCAATTGTGGCGTGATAATAACTGATTAGCGACTATATAAAAAGAGGTCCCAAGCGGACTAACAGCAGTTCAGTTATAAAAGACAGCTGGGAAGAAAGTCACCATGTCTCCGGCATTGGGCTCTAAGGATGGCATTCTTATCCGAATCATGCAAGTGGAGGACTATCCACAGGTTAAGCACTTTATGGGAGACAACTTTTACAATGGAGAACCGATTTGTGCCGCTTCAGGAGAGAATGTGCAAAGCTTCCATGAGGATGAGAATGATGAGTATCATATCTCGATGATCGAGCAGGGCACCTGCCTGTTGGCGCTGAACGAGCAAACCGGTGGGTCTTTTGTTGGAGTCGTACTTGCAGGAGGGCAGGTTCCAAGTGACGTGGGGAAACATCATAAGGAGGCAGCCACAATGGAGCAAAATACATGGGGAAAGATTGCTGTGATGTTGTCTAAGGTGGAGATTGAAATAAAACTCTACGAGCGTTACGGCATTTCCAAGGTCCTCTATTCGCATATAACCACTGTGGATGCCTCGATGCGGGGTAGAGGCCTTGGGTCGCGTCTTGCCGCCGCACTCATGGAAGTGGGTCGCTCCAAGGGTTACCCCGTCATGTTCGCCTATTGCAGTAGTTTCTTCTCGGCACGTCAAAAAGAGCAGTTAGGCATGGAGTGCATCTACCAGCTGGCCTACGCGGACTACAAGGATGACAAGACAAGGGGCAGGTGATATTCAAGCCAGCCGCTCCTAACACTCATGTTCGTGTCATGGCCATCAAGCTCTAATCGGGCGATAATCCCTTGTAGGTTCTGTTATTCCAGTTTTAAAGATTTTTAGATGTTAATACAATAGAATCAAAAGTATGTTTCTCTCAGTAAATCGGCAGCAGTTAAAGCTCTTTTATGCGATGAAAAAGTTGATACGGATATATTGTAAAATAATTCATTTGATTAGAATTGTTCTTGTGGTTTACAAAGATGAAATTATTTTGAGGTACCAAACTATATGATACCGATAAGATAAGCGAGGTGTTCTCGCCTATAAAGGCGAATCAGCCGGCAGCCCGCACAGTAGTTATAAATGACAGTTGGAAGGAACTTCGAAATTGGGTTCTAAGGATGGCATTTTTATCCGAATCATGCAAGTGGATGACTATCCACGGGTAAAGCCCTTTATAAAAGACAACTTTTTCAATGGAGAGCCGATTTGTGTTGCTTCGGGCGGGAATGTGCAAAGGTTTTATGAGAAGGAGAATGATGAGTATCACATCTCGATGATAGAGCAGGGCACCTGCCTGTTAGCTCTGAACGAGCAAACAGGTGGATCTATTGCTGGAGTTGCTCTTGCAGGAGGGCAGGTTCCAAGTGACGTGGAGAAACATCGTAAGGAGGCAGCCACAATGGAGCTTACATGGGGTAAGATGACAGTACTACTGTCTAAGATCGAGATGGATATCAAACTCTTCGAGTGTTACGGCATTTCCAAGGTCCTCTATTCGCATATAACCAATGTGGATGCCTCGATGCGGGGTAGAGGCCTTGGGTCGCGTCTTGCCGCCGCACTCATGGAAGTGGGTCGCTCCAAGGGTTACCCCGTCATGTGGGCTTGCTGCTCCAGTTTTTACTCGGCTAAGCAGAAAGAGCAGTTGGGCATGGAGTGCATCTATCAGCTGGCCTACGCAGACTATAAGAATGACAAGGGGGAGGTGGTCTTTAAGCCCGCTGCTCCCCACATCCATGTTCGAGTCATGGCTATCAAGCTTTAATCGGACGATAATCAAAGAATTAGATAAAACTCATTTAATCCGTTGACATTCCTGTTTTTCTAGTTTAAGAGATACATTTTGTAAATTAAATTGAATCAAATTATCTAGCAAATTTCCATTTTCACGAGCAGTTTAAACTCTTAAGCTCGTCTTGAATTTACACTTGTTTTGGGTAGTCTAATTGAATTGAGGAAAATGCTTGCACGAACTTGTATATTTTGCAGATACTTAGGATTACAAGCCAAATAAAACAACAATTAGTTTTAATACAATAATAGAGAAAGGAAAATGTCGCTAAACGTTTAAAACCCAATTCAATTAAAAGAGAACAAGCAACATGAAAAGAAATAAAAAGAAGAGACTAAAATCTAGACATCGGCAGTGACAGCGCTCTCAACTGTGAAATACCCTGTTGACTAAGCCTTTGACAAATATATTAACAGATCAGTGGATATAATTTTAATTTCTATATATGTTGTAGAATAAATCCTTAGCTTTATATGCGGAAATAACTGACTTATGTAGGCGTTAGGCGTGGTGTACAATATTTGAAACATTCCTTATTAGCGTATAGTATTGTATATAAGAACCTTCATGCCAAATTTGGTGTGTCTAGATTTTATAATAGCTGAGAAATGTGTGTGCACACAGACACCCGGACAGACAAACAGTGATCGACTCGGTTATTGATATTAAGAAAGCATATATATACACTTTGTGGGATCTATCACATCTATTGCTGCCTGGTACATACATTTAGATAAAATAAGTATACCCTTTTAAGACCGTTTTCAATGGTCGAGCATTCGTGTGTTAATCGGAGGAGAGAGACAATTTAAATAGTTTAGTGTGTCGCGGACTTTCAGCAGCAGTGCGGCGAATAATATAGTGTCGAAATACCCCAGTTTACTATCGATTCATAATAATACTCAAATAAGGTGTTGCTTGAAGTCCTAGTCTCCTTTATATAACAACTGCAAACATGATGACAATAAATGTTGGCTGAGAGTGGGTAGATAACGAAAGATATGCGATAAACAAATTAAACAAACATGGTTCGCTGAATGTATACAACATTATTTAACAATTTTTGATACAATGTTATTTAAGAACCTTATAGCTATCACGTTTATCTCTGTGTGAGGTGCTGGTGGTCTAATTGGCGTATTTCCGTGCTCATCTTTGTAGTCTGCATACTTAGCGGTGTTTATGACCCTCCAGCCTTGTCCGACCAAGGTTTTAGTAGAGTAATGATTAACACTAGTTCCGAACATTAGTGGGAATTCGTTGGAGCGACCCATTTTCATTACAGGCCTGGTTAGCTGAGTACCCAAGCCCTGGCGACGTATTGCAGGATTTACACAAAGAAGGTGATACTCAAGTGCTCGCGAAACGTTGAAACGCTGGAAGATCTGAGAATCCCACTCAGTTTTGTAGAATACGTACATTCTGTGAGAGAGTGCATCAGTTGGTTTCTTTTCTTTGACTTTTTGCCATTGTTTTTTAAAATCTTCAGGCAGCACTACTGAGCTCAATGCTATGCCCAAAATATAATCATCCTCGTCAATGGCAGCCAAAGAGAACCCCTAACGAATGAATTGTAAACGCTCTGCCCATCTTTCGGGTGTGCCTGTATATTTGATTTCATCATCTAGTGACTGAAAAAGAGGATCATGCCCGTAAAAGTGTTGCAGCATAAAGCTCTTGACCCTTTCGAAGTCCACTTCTTTTAACTCTCGTACACGCGTTGTCATCTCGATAGTTTCAGCTATTTACTGTTGTATAGCAATATTGATCTTTACGTTTCAAGAGTCTATTTACAACTAAAACTTTAAGTTAACATATTTTTACAGCTTCAAACCTGATTATAATAAATGAGTTCTAAAGCCAAAGACACCTGGGACTATCAGCTATTATGAATTTTGAATATCATCTAATTGAAGTTCATAAAATAACAAGAATGGCATTGCCTTAAGTATTATCCACCACACTTATGTGTTTATTATCTGACTAAATTGTATTTCAAATTCAAATTAAAATGGTCGAAGGGTATAACAAGCTCAGTGTTATCGTATGCTTAAAAACCCTGAAGTCTTTACCTATCCCAACTCAGTGCAAAGAATACACAATAATAAAGAAGATAAAGATAAAACTAGTTTTTGTAACACTGCGACGTTCCATCTAGTTATGATAACAAATAAAGCGATTATGCGAATGATATTAAATATCTAAACTTATGCGACAAGTTTATTTAATAAACACTCAGCTAAGCTTTCAAATAAGAGAGAGAGAGAGAGAGAAAAGAGAAAGAGAGGGCACATACGGCCAAAACGAAAGTCATTATCATTCACATCAGTCAGTGACTATTAAGATGTACAGTGGGTAATCATGTGTTCAAGTTCTCTTATTGAAAATATCGTATACCATTTCCAACTAGTGTCAACAACACTATCATATAATAAACAAGTCCAAGGTCAAAGAACTTAACGAAAGCTCTCTTAATGCGTAGTGCTCTCTCATTCTCAATTCAGTTGATCGCCAAAGCTTGCGAGATGACGACGCACGTGCGCGTGTTGAGACAGGAAGATTTCGACGAATTCAAGCGATTTCTTATCGAACACTTTTACACGCACGAGCCACTTCTGCAGACTCCTGGCGATGATAAAAGAGTGGAGAGATCGCCGGATTTGTTGAAACATCGCCTAGAAGCCCTCGCTCATGGACTCTCGTTAGTTGCAGTCGACGAGAACGATCGTTTCGTGGGAGTAGCATTTGCCGAACCAATGCATCGTGAAGAATTGGGCAAGAATTGGTTAGAAGTTAACGGACAAAAGCCCACAGAGTTACTACACCACATACATTATTTTCTTTCCAATCTGGAGGAGAAGTCAAATTTCTTTGAACATTACAACGTATCTCAAGCATTGTATTTGTGTATCCTAACCGTAGATGCCTCAGTGTGTGGTAGGGGCTTGGGTCGTCAGCTAGTAGGAGCTTTGATGGAATTGGGACGTTCTAAGGGATTCCCTTTGCTAGTGGCCACCTGCACCAGCGTCTTCTCGCAGCGGGTTATGGCGGCCCAAGGTATGGAAGTGGTGCTCTCCCACAGAGTTGAGGACTACAAGGATGAGGACGGAAATCAACCACTAAGACCACCATCGCCACACAAAGAAGCCAGTGTCATGGCAATAAGACTTTAAAAGTCTTTTATTCTGAAATACTACATAGAATAATACAGTAAAGAGACATCGAATACGAGCAAAACAAAATTTGAATGTTATTGTATTGTGGCATAAGCTTAAAGTTTGTTTACGTAAACTTTGTAGAATTCTCGTGGTAGAAAAGTTCAAAGCTCTGGTGATAAGCGCTCTTGGCACAAGTGTTTAGCGCCCTCATCACATTGAGTTTAGTGAATTGGTTAAGGTTGCGAAATGAGGACGCAAGTGCGAGAGTTGAAAGAAGAAGACTTCGAAGTCTTCAAGGCGTTCTTGATTGAGCACTACTATGGACACGACCCTCTTTTGCAAATACCAGGAGATCACAGTAGATGTCCAGTCACGCCGGAGCGATGGACGGAGCGTATAAAGATTATACGACAGGGTTTCTCGTTAGCTGCCGTTGATGAGAATGATCGTAGTGTGGGCGTGGCAATTACCAAAGTAATGCAGTCTGAAGAATTGGAAATGAATTGCCGTGAAGTTAACGAGCAGAAGTCCACCGATCTACTCTCCCACGTCTATTACTTTCCTTCGAAACTCAAGTGGGAATCGAGAGCCTTCCAAACTTATAACACATCGCAAGCTCTCTACTTATATATTCTATCCGTGGTTGCTACTGTGAGTCCTCAGGGCTTGGGTCGACGTCTAGTGGGTGCTTTGATAGAATTAGGGCGTTCTAGGGGAATATCCCTTATCTTTACCATCTGTACCGGCGACATTTCTCAGCGAGTCATGGCATCTTAAGGCTTTGACATTGTTCTTTCTCACTGCTACGAGAACTACAAGGATAATGACGGAAATGCACCACTGAAACCACCACCCCCCACACAAAGAAGCAAGTGTCATGGCAATAATACTGTAGAAGTCTGTATACCATGTATATCTGTATACCTGTATCATATTGCATCGAATGTTATTAATTATTTAATATAAAGAGAATCCGACTTAACGCTATTAGATTTAAGTATTATTATGAAATGAGCGTCACTACTGTTTACGTTATTTTGTTTGCAATCTCGTGGTAGAAAAGCTCAAAGCTCCCTCGAAAGCAAGTATAAAGTGTTTGCCCAGCGCCCTATTAATCTTAGTTATTTGTGATCTTTTGAAACTAACGAGATGACGACGCGGGTGCGAGAGTTAAAAGAAGAGGACTTTGAAGAACTCAAGAGCTTCATGCTACAACACTTTTACGCGAATGAACCTCTTTTGCAGACACCAGGAGATCACAGTAGATACCCAGTGACTCCAGAAAGATGGGCGGAACGTTTAGAAATCATACGACAGGGTCTGTCACTAATCGCCGTCGATGAGAATGATTGCATTGTGGGCATGGCATTGGCCAATGTAATGCTGCCTGAAGAAGTAGCGAAAAGTTAGAAGGAAGTCAAGGAAAATAAACCTGCCGATCTACTCTCCCATGTTGGTTACATTCTCTCAAAACTTGAGATGGATTCTCAGATCTTCCAACGTTACGAAGTCTCTAAGGCACTTTACCTAAACCTTCTTTGTGTGGACTCTACAGTACGTCGTCAAGGCTTGGGTAGTCGTTTAGTCAGTGCTCTAAAAGAGGTGGGTCACTCCAAGGGATTCCCCGTGCTCTTCTCAACTTGCACTAGTCACTACTCAGCCCGAGTAATGGCCGTACAAGGTTTGGAACTTGTGATCGCCGCAAAATACGCAGACTACAAAGATGAGGATGGCAATACGCCGATTAGACCGCCATCACCTCACATAGAAACAGCCATCATGGCGATAAGATTGTAGATTAGGCTTATTAAAGAATCTATGAATGAATTAAATGCAAACATGTTTATATCAGAGTGGGAGATTAATTACATATCGATCTTGTTTGGTGATCTACGAGCTCAGCCTACATTTCATACAATTTTGCTCTTGAACTAGCTCCATCTTTTGAGGTCAAGGCATGTGACATTGCAATAAGACTCTAAGGAGGAAATATTTAAATACTATGTCAAATGAGCATTATCTTATCTTTACGTTATCTTCTTTGGAATATTGTGTTAGAAAAGCTCAAAGCTCTCTCGATAATTCAGCATAAAACGACTATCCGGCTCCATATCATTCTTAGTCTTTTAGAAATTGGTGAAACTAGCGAGATGACGACGCTGGTGCGAGAATTAAAAGAAGATGACTTCGATAGGTTCAAGAGCTTCATGCTTGAACACTTTTACGGTCAAAAACCTCTTTTCCAGACGCCAGGGGATCATAAAAAATGCCCAATCACGCCAGAGGGATGGTCTGAGCGTATAAATATTATACGTCAGGGTCTGTCATTGGCTGCCGTTGATGAAAATGATCGCATTGTGGGTGTGGCATTTGCCAAAGCTATGCAGCCTGAAGAATTGAAGAAAAGTTGGAAGGTAGTCAACAGGAAGAGACCTACCGATCTTTCTAGCCACTGTTTTTACTTTCTCTCAAAACTTGAGTGGGATTCTTTGATCTTTGAACGTTACAACGTATCGAAGGCACTTTATTTGCATCTTCTATGTGTGGATTCTACAATGCGTCGTCAGGGCTTGGGCGGTTGCCTAGTCAGCGCACTGAAAGAAGTGGGACACTCTAAAGGATTCCCCCTGCTTTTCTCTACTTGCACTAGTCACTACTCTACGCAAATTATGGCCGCACAAGGTCTGGAGGTCGTGATAGCTGCGAAGTTCGCAGACTACAAAGATGACGATGGCAATACACCGATTAGACCGCCAGCACCTCACACAGAGACAGTCATCATGGCGATAAGATTATAGTTGTACTCATTAAATAAACGTTGAATGAATTAAGCTAAACGTGTTTGTTTCAACGTAGGAGATATTTCGTTTATCGCAATGTTTCGTTATCTACGCACTTAATCTACATTTGCCACAATTTGTCTCTTGAACCGATAGCACCAACTGTCAAGGTCAAAGCTTTTGGCGATAAGCTTGCGAGTAAAGCTCTTGTCGAAAGCTTTGCCAGATAAGCCAGAAAATTGTTATAAATGCGATTTCAATTGGCAAAAAGTTTCCATTTGTTCTCTTTGGTTGGCAGAATGACGACGATAATACGCGAATTGATTGTTGAAGATTTCGAGAACTTGAAAGTTTTCCTACGCGATCGTTATCTGATCGACGTGCCACTATGGCAACCCTATCCGGAGGGTCAGCTGGCTAACATGGCTGATCCCAAGAAGATGGAATATCGACTGTCGCTCATACGCCAAGGTACCTCGCTGGTTGCCATCGACACCAGCGATGAAGACCGCATTGTGGGCGTGGCACTGGCAGGAGCACTGTACCCTGAGAATGTGGCACAGCATGTTGTGGATAGCGAGAAGACGCCAAGTGATTCGGTATTCGGTAAGATCGCTCGCTTTCTGGCTGACGTAGAGATACACGCGAAGGTCTTCGAGCGATACGCGCTACCCAAGGCACTCTACCTGAATATACTCGGTGTGGACATCAATGTACGTCGTCAGGGTTTGGGTCGTCGCCTGGTCGGGGGCCTCATGGAATGTGGCTCGCTCCCAGGGTTACCCACTGCTGGTGACCACCTGCACAAGTAACTACTCGGCCCGCGTTATGGCTGCCCTCGGTCTGGAGGTTGTCTACTCCCAGAGCTACGCGGACTACAAAGATGCAGAAGGCAATGTCGTCTTCAAGCCACAAGCGCCACACACTGAGGCAAGTGTGATGGCCATTCGACTATCGTAATCTTATCAATATTATCACCTCACTGATTATAGTTAACTAGTTTAGCTTGTGTAATACATTATTAGATCGTAACGCAAAGCGATTCACACACCACGTTCGCGACCCATTTTCCATGCATGTAATGCAGGTCATTAGTGCAGTACGTTACCCCCGCCCCTGCCACGCCCCATTTGAGCTGGGACAACCCTTTCACGTCAGACACATGCACTCATTAACCGCTTGACAATGGCAAAGTGCGAGGCAGTTGCAGATGCAACCCTGTAGAAACCTGCACCCCCCTCCAGACTGCCTACCCCTTTGACCCTTGTCTGTGCCTTGCCTTTGTTTCGTTTTGTTTGGCTATTGAAATGTTTAAAGTGCATCACTCTTTATTGTTATACTTTTATTCATTTGATTTTATGGCAATTTAACTCGATTAAAATGCTATAAAAATTCTTTAAAACCATTTGGCATTGCCGAATATATATGGATCTCTCTCTGTCTCTCTGTCTCTATCAGTCTGCTCTGCTTCTTTTGGTAATTATTTTAAATTATTGACATTTAATTTGTTGCGTCATTCGTCGGTCTTTTAAAGTCGCCTGCCATAAAAATGTTCAACTTTATTGAAATCGATTTGCGATTTAATTTCTCGACTTTTATTCTTTCGTGCTGATGACAACAGCAACGGAAAGAGCACAAACGAACCGAACGGAATAAGGCCCGGTCCGGCCAAGAGGCCCGGCATATCCCCTGCCCCGAGGGAGGGAGGCTACAGTCCAAGGCAATCCGGCGGTTGCTCGAGGGGCTGCTGACTACGTGACCCGCTTAACAAATTGACGCGTGTGCCGCGTCGTGTCCCCGCCGTGTCCGTGTCCGTGTCCGTGTCCTATGCAGGAGAGATATCGTACGATAACCCAGTTCGAAAGAGCCCATCGATCGTCGTTCCGTTTTAAACTCCACTTTATAGTTATTGCAGTTTTATCTGTTCGACCATTGCGAAAGTCACTTGTGCTATTTTAATTAAAACCAAATGCATTTTCCCTCTCTCTCTGCACGTGAGTTTAAGGCGTGACCCGCCGCCCCTCTCCCTTGACCTTGTCACATTTTCCCACTGCTGGTTTTTCCATTTCCCACACAGTCTTATACACATAACTATTTTAAAGTCCGTTGAGATATTCACGCCCATTTGCTTGGGTCAACAGTTTTCAGTCGATACGAGTCCGAACTCGAATTCGAATCTCATCGTCGTCGTCGTCATCATATTTGTCAAAGTTTTTAAGCCCTCAATTACCATCGACTGAAGGTTAAGTTTGAGCTCTGTGGATGGGGGGAATGTAACTGCTGAATGGGCACTCTCCTCCGATTAGCCTCCACAATCGAATGCTCGATTGGGTTTTTTGCTTTATTGTCATCATGTTTGAAGCTGTGAAACCGTTAATCAACACATTGGAATTTTAATTATGGGGGGATATATCATTATTCAATAGCTTAACAATGTCTCTACACATTTTTGACTAATTATGAGCTTTAACAGATGTAAAACTATCAACATTAATGATGTTCATAACTGTCAAGTTGATCTTGAATGGAGTTTTGTCTAGCCTGGTCATCACATGGACTTAGCTAAGTTAGAAACTCTCCCTCACTTGCTTATATATACATTAATATAAATTGGCCGATATTTTATATGGCAGCTATACGATATATCGGTCCGACCTGGCTTGTTCGGATTTATATACAGCGTGCAGCAATTAGAAGCATGTGAACCAAGTTTTATTAAGACCAAAATTATTATAAATTATTATGTTGGATCTTTTCTGATAGTCCCATCGAGTTAGCTGAGTTTGAATCTCTTTATACAATATTGTATTATAGTCTCATTGTTCTAGATTGTCTCCATTGCAACCCCTCAACCCGAACTAGTCAAAACACCCTGCCCGCCAATCTCTTTCCACAATCTTTCCCAAAATTAGTTGCAATTGATTTGTAGTTTGTATCGCAACTTTCACTTTTCTCTCTCAGCACCCACGAGCTCTATTTCCAGATAATTAAATTGACATTAGACATCGTTTAACTTATCTAATTCGGTTTAATGCTCATAAACGTGCGTTGTTGTGGTCGCAACTTTGTTTCAAGGGCCTCCATTGGAAATTGAATTAAGATAAAGTTTTTTTTGCGTGAGAAACAAATAAAGGGAAACCCAGAACCCCAAGTGAATTAAAAGCTCGTTATGAGTTTTATTTTTCAATATGGGTTTTATTTTCCTTTTCAGGGTTGAGGGTTCAGGGTTCAGGGTTGAGCTTACCTTGGGTAAATGTTCTTGGAGATGGATAAATTTGTTGCAATTTATTTTAAATAAATTTGCGTTGCTCTTGTGACGGTGGCGGAGGCGTACCACGCACACATGTGCAGCATGGGGCAGGCACACACACACGCACACGCGCGCACACACGTACACGGGACTGTTGCACGAATGTAACACACTAATTGGCAGTCCCACTCACACACACACACCCACTCACACAAACACGCACACACGGAAGCAGATTCGCGAGTGCGACGTCGACGACAACGACGAAGCTGGCGCAGACGTTGACGCTGGCGCTGGCCGATGGAAAACGCCGCCGATTTCAATTGCGCGACACGTTACTCCAGCAAAAGTTTCGCAACGACTACCGTTAGCCGACAACTGGCGCTGCCCCAACGAGTGCCGCAATGTCATCCACACACACACACACACACATACTGAGGCACACACACACACTGGCTCAGTTACAGTTGCGAGCCGAATGGACGCAGAACATTTTGCCATTTCCTTGCGACGTTTCCTGCTGCCGAGAGAGAGAGAGAGAGAGAGAGAGAGAGCAGAGAGAGAGAGCCAGGAGCCATGTAACATATGTCCGTGTGTGGGTGTAGGTGCCACTCGCTTTGCACCTGTGTGCGCTGCGTCGGCAGCGCGCAACTCAACGAAGCACACGAAGAGTCGCGAATAGAGCGACTAAATTGTTGCATGTGGAACGTATTCACGGCTGTGGACTGAGAGCGAGTGTGCAAGAGAGAGAGAGAGACAGAGATAGTGAAGAGAGAGAGAGAGAGCGCCGCAGTGCAGGTGTCACAGTGCACAGGTAACTTAACAATTTGTTGTTATTAAATCAAAAATAAACAAATAAAATAAATTGAATATTTTAAATTAAATTAAATTAATTATATTTTATTTATTTAATTTAATGTGAAAACCAATGTGGAAACTATTCTTGAAATTCATACGAAATTATATTGTCCGTGCGCCGCATTAAATATTTAATATTATTGATTACATTTAACGCGCCCTCGCAGTCGAAAAAAAAAACAAACAACTCAACGTTACATTGTATTAACTGCAGACCGAAGAGAGCAAAGGCGCTCTCTCTCTCCTCCTCTCTATATCTCTCTTTCTGGACACACTCTCTTTCCGAGTGTGTGCCAATGCCGCAGCGTTGCGTATAAGATGGAACAGTGGGATAAGGTGAAGCATGGAACACATGAGCCATTAAAGAGAGTGCAAGAGCAAAGAGAGTCAGAGAGAGCAGAGCGGCAGCTGCCTGTTGATGAGGCAGGCAAGTGGTGAGCAAGGGCGGAGCTCAGGGGAAAGGGCAACTACTAAATAGAGTAGCCCGCAATATTAGCTAATTTGCTGACTAATTTTGCATACTTTTCGCTAGTTTCCATAATTCATTTCACTAATTTAATCGTTGCCCACTCTCTGTGTATTCTCAGGCCGTTTATCTTGTCTGACAGTTCAACAGAATTAGTCTGATTTTTATGCCAGAATCTCTGAATATAAAAGTCATATTTAGGACCCTTATAATATCTTAAAAATTAGTTCAGTATTTGATAAACACTTTTATGAGTATTAAATTAAAGAGATATGAAGTATACTTGGTTTCTTTTTTTTATAAAACATGTCGAAATATATAAAAATATTACTTTTGCTTTATTTCAGTTTCATTTTATAAAGCAAAGAAATATAAAATATTTAATATCACAATAATATCATTAACTTTTATTTGTTTGATGTATAATAAGAAACAAATATAAACTATAATTTATTTGTAATCAATTGTAAAATTCAATAATATCATATAAAATAAAAAGTTCGATATGTTTTATTTTAATAAACAAACAAAAACTGGAATTTCTGGAAATTAAAACATTATATTTTATGTTAATGAAAGATTAAATTTATTCAATTTTAAGTTTTCTGTATGTATATTAAAAATAAATACCTAATTAATTTCTTTAATATGCATAAAACTAACACAAATTTTAATAAATTTGCATATTCATATCAGAGAACACAGGCAAATATGTTAATATTCAAAATATACTCAAAGTCCCCTTTGATTTAGGTTTATGGAAACAGTAAGGTAAATTTACCGAACCGAAAATAGCTTCTTCACCTGTATGTGGCCAATTAGGGCCACACTGACCTGTGTGTATGTGTGTGTCTGTGTGTGTGTTCATCGGGGCCCCCTTTGCACAGTGATAAGGGGGATTACCCTTATAAAGAATGACGTCGCTGCCAAACATTCCATCAAACGCTGTCAGTAGAAGTTGTGCAGCGCCAAAAAGCTTAAGAACTGAACATATATTTCAAATTGTTTTCAATGCAAACACAAAACTGAAAACAGAACCCAGAAAAGAATAAGAATGAGAATGAGAAGAAGATGAAGAGGGAGAGAAAAGAAAAACAAAAAGTGCGTATCAATTTGTTGACTTAATAAACGAACGAAATGTTATTGAATGGAAAAATTGAAATATGAATAATAATAATAATAATAACAATAACATCAAGTGCGGGCCCCCAACGACAGAGGGCGTGCGAGTGCCGACAGTTGGCTACAGTTCTACAGTTCTTGAAGTTTCCTCTTTGCTTCGGCTTCTGCTTTGCTTCTCTCTTCTTTCTCTTATCGCTGCTCCACTTAAGTTTGTTGAATTTCTTTCGATTGGGAAACTTTGCATGAGTTTTCCGCACGATCTTTGACTGATAAGACTTGGTAATCGTGTATGCTATATGTCAAGCGGCCTGCCATGTGGGATTAGTCTGTTAACTTTTTATCCGGGCTGCTTCAAAAGTTGCAAAGTCTCAAATGTCTTTGCTATGATAACACAGACGATAGCACGACAGACGAGCGGCGTGTGTTAGGGGGGGAAGGTGAAGAAGTTCTTAAGTTCTTCGAGTGCAACTGCAATTGAAATTTAATTTTCTAATGACTTCTATTACCTCCAACCATTGTTAATTGAACGGCAATCAGCTGCAAACTTTCTCAAACGAGTTCTGAATTTAGAATTGATTTCTTCACACAGTTTACTAATATCTGTCTGTGAGAGATACACAGAGATAGCAGAGGGGTAAAAGAAGGCATGGCGACCTTGGCACTAAGCCCGGGACTGACCTTTAGTTCAAGGATTTTTGTATGTTCGTATTTGTGTCTGGTTTGGTCTCCGTCCCCAAACAATTAGTCGAAATGATTTTAAAAAAAAAATGGGTTTGAAATTCCAAGGCACTTGCCTGAACCCTAACCCAAACCGTAACCGAGATGGACCCTGGCTGGGGTTTAAAAGCCGTGACTTGACAAAAATCTACCGCAGACCGTGCCACATCAAAGTGCCACATGTGGCAGACCCAAAGGCAGAACGAAGGCGAAATATGGAAACGAAAACGAGGCGAGCAAAGGCAACAAGAATTCTAAAGAGCGCATATCTGCCCATCTATGGGTGAGTGGGTGACTGTGAATATGTGCCAGTATGTGTGTGTGCCAGTGTGTGTGTGAGTAGGTAGGCTGACTTAAAGTCAAGACATCAAAGTGTTTCTTTTCTGACATTTATGTAGAAATGAAGGCGGCAGCAGGCGCAAAAGTGTTGGGAAATCAATAAGAGAGCGGCAAAAAAACAAAAGCGAATATAGAAAAGAAAAATAGAGAGAAGAAGAAGAGAGCCGAGAAATGACGTCGCGCCAACTGACGTGGCAAACTATTTTACACCTGAGCTGTCGCCCTCTGTCAGAGGCCTGAAAAAAATACAAAGTAAAAACTGAAAATAATCACAAAGAAAATAAATAGAAAAGCGCTTTAAGTCGGAGAACAAAGCGAATGCTTCATGGGCTTCTCTATCTCTGTTTCTCCTTCTGCAACTATCTCTCTCTCTCTCTCTCCCTCTACGACTGACGGCCCTAATGAAGACATTACAAACTGTTCACGGTCGCACTGTGTGGGAGACGGGGCTGGGTTCGGGCTTCAGGTGCACAAAAGGTTCTCTTCAATAACCTGACAACCCTGACAGTTATAATAAGGCGAGCTGTCATAAGCTGTTCTCCCCATTCCCAGTCCCAGTACTCCCAGTCGATCGATCCAAGTTTTCACCACATTGCAGTTTGTTTAGCTGAGGGGAAGAGGAACGAGCTAGGGTGAGGGGAGTACCTAAAGTTATCGGCAAACTATGCAAAAATTGCCGTCAATATTTCAATCAAAACTGACGCAATGTCTGTGTGTGTGTGTCTGAGTGTGTGTGTGCGAAAAATGTGTGTGAGGCTTGTAGGCGGAAGTTAAACGGCAGCTGCCAACCAAAGTCAACCAGCACAACGAGGGGTGCATGAGAAGTTGGAAAGATATTTAAAAAAATGCACAATAGGTTAAATTGGAATACGCAAAAATTATTCAGGCTTCTTGGCAGATAAATATAAATAAAGGCATTTAATATATTCAATACATTTAAAAGATTACTTAAAAATAAAAATATTTGTGCGTCATAAGAAATAAAAGATGATAAAGCGCCAAAGACAAAGTTTAAAAACAATAAAAATGTATTAAAATGGACTCTTAAGAGTTAAAAGCAAAGCAGAAACTCTGAAAGAAGTTTCAATATATATAAATTCCTTAATAAAACAAAATGAAAACTTTAATAAAACCAAAATAAAAGAGAACAACAATAAACTGAAGTAAAAAAGTATATTACATTCTCTTAGTACAGCAAAGAACGTTTTCATCAGCATCTTTGTAGCTTACAAACCTAATTTACACATAATAATTACTGTTAAATATCTTCGACACATTGCTTATTTAAAAAGAAACAGCACTTTTCCAACAACTGCTCTTACTACCCTCGCTGAACTGTTGCCCTTAAGCTTGAACAGCCGCAACATGCAAGTCGCACCCGAAAAAAGAAAGAAGAATCGACCAGGAGGGAAATCCCACCAAGAACAACAACAACAACAATGCTTGCCAAGTTTTCAGCTGCCAGGTAGGCGCCAGGCACCTTCCCTTCTCCTCCCACGCCCCTTGCCCTGCCCCTGACACGCCTTGTCAAGCGCCTTGCCAATGCCATGTCGAGCAAAAAGGTGCCGAGCAACGAGAACGAGATTCAAAGGCTGCCAATTGCCAATTGAAGCCGTAAAGTATGCTAAGCAATTTGATTCGCAACGTGACTGTGTGTGTGTGAGAAAGAGAGAGTGCGTGTATACATGAGTGTGTGTGTGAGGGAGTGAGTGTGTGTGCAGCACTGCGATATTTATTGTTGTTTTTTGCCAAATTGTGAAGCGACGCTTGAGCGCAGTTGGAAGCAGTCCTGGCCTTTTCCCCTCCTCCCCCATCGCACCTGTACCCCCTGCCACGCCCCTGTGTGGCTAGCTGCATATCGAGTGCTTGCCATAAGTCGCCGGGTGTGTTTTGAATTTTTGGTATTACGGCATTAGGCCCGACTAACGGCAAACAACAACGAGAGGCAAAGGCGACCGACTGGAAACTTTTCATACACCCTACAGAATGAATGAGAAACTTAGATGAAGTGAAGTGTGGATTTGTGAATTATATATATAGGGATTATTAGACATTCGTTTGATACTTATTTCCACTCTTGTCCTATGTTACGTGTTGGTTCAGGCATATCTATAATTACTCTATGCAAACTATTTTTATTAACAACTTTGATTCTCCTGGAACAGTTGGTAAGAGAGTTATCAAATGTATATAAGGATACTTTTATTTCTCCACTCACTTCACTGTATGATTGTTTTATATAAGCATCTATATATTTCATGCATGGCTATCGATATTCTATTCCAAATATTCTCCAGCTGAACTTCTTTAATAACTTGAAGTTCCCTCGAAATATTCGTATCTTCCCAGTATGACTTTCTTACTCTCTCTTACTCTTTCTCACTCTCTCTCTCTCTTTAAGTCAAGACAAAAGCTTTGTTTTCCTTATATTCTCTCCCCTTCTTCCCCTGACAAGCCATCAAGCTGTGCTTATTGTTCCCAACTCAATTGCTAAAGGATATCTCCCAGTCAAGTACTTCGAATTTCATTTTCGTTTTTTTTTTTTGTTTCCCCTCCTGTTAAGGGAGCTTTGCTTGCCGTATTGCCATTTCCGGCATACGTCCAAGCATAAAGCTAATCAAAATGTCCAACACACACTCCACACACACACACACACACACTGACGCACACACACTCGAGTTTGGTGCGTTTCAAGTGCAAACTTTGCCCCTCCAAGTGGCATCTGATGGATGTGGACAGCGGAGGCACTGAATGGCATCACAGTTGGGGCTCATTTGCTCTGTGAGCACATGCACATGTGCCTGTGCCTGTATGTGTGGCTGTGTGTGTGTGCCTGTATATGTGTGTCAGTGTCTGTGTGAATCTGGGACTTCATTTTTGGGGGCCTCTGCTTGGGCGTCGGTCAAGCGGAAGTGCTGGCCGGGTCAGCTCATTCTCATTCTTTCTTTCTGGCATCTCTGCCCAATATTATTAATATTTTATGTTTCATTATTAGCGCCATTAGCTGGGTAGCGCTCTATAATCTCCGTCGTTCAACTCCTGACTCCATTATGACACGTTGCTTTATGCAGCTTCCGGCAGCTTCCGTTTCCGGTGGCGAAAAACATTTGATAAATTGCAAAACCAACCAAAAAGGGGGTTGTTGGTTTTTTTTCAACAGGGCAGGGTGTCGGCAGAAGACGCAGAGAAGGAGATCAGGGGAGAAGGAAGCAGGGTGGGGTGGGTAGAAGGGTGAGGGGGATGAGGCTGCAGCTGGTGCGGCTCCTGCTGCACATGCAGATAATGGAAAATGTGCTTGAATTTTTGGCTAAAGTAAACAATATGTTAATAGCGCAAACACGCAACACACCGGCACTGAGCGGGTGTGTGAACCAGTGTGTGTGTGTGTGTATGTGTGTGTGTGTGCAAGTGAGTGTGCCTGTGTGTGCTTGTGAGTGTGGCAACTGTTTTTTCAAAGATTACGGGAAGAGATTTATGATAGTTTCGGCTTAATGGCAGTTTTATGATTGCCTTTCCATCGCCTGATTGATAGATGGGCAACGTTGCATGCCCCGCCCTCAAACCAACACCGTTGCAAGGTGCCTGCAGTCTGTAGCAGCCAAGTAAGTTTGAGCAATTGGTCTCAGCTGTTGTCAAATTTGTCACACGGCACTTGAGGAAAACTTCCTAAGCGCAACTTACACATGTAATAGAATACAACTGCCCCGCCCCCTACCTGCCCAGCAGCCCCTTCTCCTTCCTAGATACAGTTAAGTGCAACTGTAAACCAATCCATCAAGAGTTTCAACTACTCGAATTACCCAACACAGCAACATAGAGAGATACACACTAAGAACACGCAACCCAACTCCAACCCCACTCCAACTTCAGCTTCTGTTTCCCGCCCTGGCACATCCCTTTTCAAAGGCAGTGTGCCTTGAGATACGCTGCAGATGTTTGCATTTATTTTGTAATTACTGTCACGCAATGCGACCATCAAATCAAATCGAATAAAACAAACGTCGAGTCGAGAGAAAGTAGAGTTCCTCAAATGGTTCCACCCTTACGCCTCGGCAATTAGTGTAGACTCTTCTCTTTTCAGCCACAGTAAAGTTCAATGAATGTCGAGATACATTTTTAATCATCTCTTAAAAAGGGCAAGTCTGTAACTCACCTTGAACTCATGTATAACATATACAAATTTTAATTCTAACAATAATAGATCTTGAGCTTATGACAATTTCTCGATCTGTTACTCGTGATAATTAACTTGTCAATCAATTTAAACTGTATTTAAGAATCGTTTCTCCTTATATAATCCTACTACTTTAAGAGCCTTCTTCTCTCTGAGATCCATTGTAGAGCAAGAACCATTAGTGTTATAAGAATGCCCGTTCCTTGCTCAATTCGTAGTCGCCCGGCCGAGTCATTATCAAAGACATACTGAATGATGCCTGCTGTAGTATTTAGCACAGCCCTTTCCAGAGCCAATAATTTTTTGCTATATTTTTTTTTGACACAATTAGAAGTTAGCTCATCGATCATCGCAACGTGAAAGGGAAAACAATGCATCATAACATTTTCAAACTTGATGGTACGAAGACTATCGCGATTAATGCAGGCATACTCGTCCACATTCAGTACTATGATTGTGTCGCAGTCATGCAGGTCGGAAAACTTCAGAGAGATCATTGCGAATTTCTTAGAAGGAGGCATGAAAACTATCATTTCATCGTTTGCCTTCATGAAGGTGTCGCGAAACCTTAAGTACGTTATCAGAGGAAACCTTCCTTGGCAAACTTTCTTAAGTTCCACCTTTTGGTCCCTTACGAACTTGCAGCGTGGTGTTAATTCTTTCATTCCAATCATTAAAACAGGATTCACGAGCAACAGAAATAGGCACCATCTCAGCATGATCTATGACTCGTTGTGTATGAATGTAAGAACTGAAGTATTTCCTAAGTTCTCATGTGATTGAAGGCACCCAGCTAAGATTGATTGTTCACGAGTTTAAAATTTTGACATTGATTATAATAGCAAAACATATTAAAGAAATTGCTTAACTTGTATTACAGTGAAAATACCCATGGGATCAAAGGGTTTTAAACATTATCAATCGATTATTTAACAAGCAAGTGCAAACATTATTAATTATCGATTTTCAAACGTACATCTTCTAGCTATGACTACCATTTTTGTTTTGTATACTAAACATTACCGTTCAAGCGATATTTGTTAATTTAGTTGTAACCGGATAATAAACACAGAAGTTATTTAAGAAATTCGTTAAGTGGGATTACAGTTTCACTACCAGCCGTAAAGTAGGCCATACAAAATGCGTTAAATGCGCGTACATTCAAGTCGAATCTCATTATTTTGTATTTAAAATTAACAAGTTTTTGGCAAGCGTTGGAACCTTCTGACATGTGAAACTTGGGGATAGGAAGGTTTTTACTGTTCACAAGTAAATTTCAGTAACAAATTGAGCTCTTGGCTAGCAACCCATCAACCCAGACGCGATAATACCCTTGCCCCTGGTTGTTGTCTGGCAGTTAGAACTAAACACGTCTGCCAATATTAATATATATTGTATTTCCCGCCGACAAACTTCCATTAATGTCAACGTCGAATGCGCTTTGCACGTCAGGGAGACGAGCAGCCCAGACCCAAAGCGAACACAACCAAACTCAACTCAGCTCAACTCATTCGCAGGCAACTTCAGCTGCGGCATGCCAGTTTTTCAAAACTTTTCAACCACCCCCTCCTTGCCTGCTGTCTCTGTCTAAAGTTCAATACGTTCAATGCTTTTTAGCGAGCGAATTTCAAATGCAACACAACGTGGCAAGGATATTTTTCACTATGCCAAAGGATGCGACAGGAGGCCACCTCGAAAATTATATATGGAATTCACGGCCAGGGCCAGAGTCAGAGTCAGGGCCAGAGCCGGTAACGTTGACTGCCACTTGTTGCCCCACCCCTCCACACTCACTGCCTTTCGAGTGTTGCCAATGTTAATCGAAGTTCCCTCTGTTGTGTGTGTGTGTGAAAGGAAAGCATAAAACGAGAGACACGAACGGAAAAACCGAAAGGGAAAAGGAGAATTCGTCGCGTTATCTCACGTATATGGGCAGACATAAAAACAAATTACACGTCCAGGGGATGTTGGGGCAGAGAAGGGGGGCCCCTGCGAGAGTGTTGCTTAAGCGGCTTTATGTACAAAAATTGTAAATGGCATTTGTCTTTCCCGTGTGTGTGTGTGTGTGTGTAAGTGTGTCTGAATGCAGCTATTTCCGGTGTTATGGCGGCCAACGGAAGCGGATGCCGTTTGTTTTCCCCTAGTCTATTTTCTGTCTCTTCTGTCTGTCTGTCTGTCTGAAAAAGTGCTGCAAAAGTTTATCAATATTGAAAAGTTTAGCGTGTATTTATTGTTGCGCGGTCGTGAGGCCGTTTCCAGAGACTGCGCCATAAAAATAAACCGGGTTCATAAATAAGTTATTAGTCAATGTCTTTGCGGATTGAATGCTGCAGAGCTACTTGATAAACGAACCGTGGAAATAATCTTGGCATATTTTTATAAATAGAGATAGAGAGAGTGAGAGAAATAGAGAGATTAAATGTTCAATTGTTGTGTTATTGCTGGGCATCAATTAATTACTATTTGTACACTGCAACTATTGAATATAGTCAAAAAAAGGGTAAACTTACTTTGTGTGAATGTGTGTAACAAGCAGAAAGGGACGTGGGAGACTCCGTATATAGGGTACAATTTTCTGACCTGGACATATATTTAGTTGACTCTAGTTTAAACCTAAGCTCCAAATGGCAGTCCGATCGGACAATCGAAACCGAAGTTATTCAACCCATCCTACCGTTGGGCTCGGCTAATTGTTGCGTTCGTCTGGTGTTTTATTGATTTTCTTTCTCTCTGCTCTATCTACAGCATGTGTTCAGTTTCACCTTAACTTTAAAACTTAATCAATAGTGCCTGAATCAACCACAATAACAAATGTATTTACCTTGCCTGCCTTGGCGTTAAAAGGCCCAATCAATCGACGACAAAAATGCAATCACAGTTCAAAGTCAAAGCCAGAAATATCGACATAATTACAGCTGTATGTGTGTGTGTGTGTGAGTGTTGTATAAATTTCACGCTTGCCAAGAAAAACAAAAACAAAAACAAAAAAAAATGAAGTGAAATTTTAATAAGCTAAATAAAGCGGCAAGCGGAGAGAGAAAGAAGAAGAAGAAGAAAGATGCCGCCAGGTGAAAAGGAAGAAGTGAACAAGAGACACGCGGCTAAAAGAGCGAGAAAACGCGACGATGGCGACGGCATCGCATAGCATCGCATAATGCAAAGCCCCAGACAAATATGTGTGTGCTTTGCCACGCCCATTGGGAAGGGAGAGTGGGCGGGGGTGGCTGTGTGTGCTATGCTTTTCTTTATGCATATTTAAAAAGCAGCCCACCCAATAAGTATGCTACAAATAATAAGCGTAGTGAAGCGACGCGCATTATAAACCAGACCAGACCCGCTACCCCAACTCAACCCGTCCTCCCCCCTCAGGCTCAGACCCCAGTTGAGCCCCAAAGTCTACATGGAATTATGCGAAGCTTCTCCTGTCTCAGCTTCAGCATCAGCTTCAGCTCCTGCTCCTCCAGTTGTTGTTCTTGTTAATGGAGCAAAGCTGCCGTGGAGATGTTGTTGTTGCGGTTGTTTTTGTTATTGTTGTTGGTATTATCCTCTGACTGTGATTGTCTGTGCTGTGTTTGTAGTTACAATGAGCACAACAACAACAACAGCAACAACAACAACGAGAAGAAGACGCCATTAAATGCGCAGCAGAAGCTAAACAAAAATCAGAAATGAGCACAAAGAGAATATGCTAAACGTTTGACGAGACTCAAAAATATGCAGAAAATAAAGATGAGCTTACAAAAAATAGCAATAAATACGTATACACACATACACATACACCTACATACATATATATTAAAATAAAGCATGAATCACAGCACGTTTAAAAGTTAAAAGCAAAAGAAAGAAGAACAACAAATTGTAATGAATTTTTGCCAGTTACAGGTGTTGCCATTGACAAAAGTCGTGGGATGTCATGGGGGAGATTCACAGAAGCCGGAAGTGCTTAACAGTCTGCACGAATAAGTATGTTACACCACTGAAAAGTTGCCAAAATAATGAAGAGGATTGTTTAGAAGTTATGATACTATGAAGCCATTAAAAGTATAAGAAAGCATCATAGGAAATTTATCTCTATGCATGACATTATATTATATCAAATGAAAAGAGGAATCTGTACTATGAGACATAAGATCTATTGCAGCCCTGTTGAGCTTAGAGTTTCATTATTAGTTCAGAGTTTCATATATTGAACTGATTGAGCATATCTCTTTAGAAGAGAAGCTGCCTTCCTAGTGCTGCACATCTCATCTCTATATGCATATTTTAATGATATATTATGGTTTATATCACATACTAAATGATGCTTTGATACTATTAATATGATATTTTAATGTTTTACTAGACACTATTAATAATAATGCATATATTTAAACCATTGATTCATTCAAAAAACATTCACAGATATTATATTCTATTTTATTCCATTCTCAACATTTAATTTTGAAATATAAAGTACATTAACAAAGTTGCTCATACAGTTTCTTTTTCAGCTCAAGCTGGCATTAAAAGCAAAATAAATTATATTGGAAATAGGCCTATCCAGCCGTTCAATCTACAAATTAAATATCTCCCCAGCTCCATCAGAAACTCTGCCACAAAGTGTTGTCTAATGATGTGTTGCGCCCTCGTTGCGACTCCATGCGAACGTGCCTGCCTATGTGTGTGTGTGCGTGCTCCTTTGTTGTGCACACCCCTCGCATGGAAGGTGTCAGAAGGGAACAAACGAAAGAGCATAAAAAGCAAAAGCCAAATTAAAGCTCTGTGGTTTACTACAAGTGATTTTACAAAGAGGAAGACTCAAAAAAGAGGATAGAAAAAAAGCGAATTACAAAAAAGAAACTGGCATAAAATCCAAAACGATGGGCACTTTCAGCCCCTCGCTTGAGATGCAGTCTCTGTGGGAACCGATAGAGCACACAGCCTACTAAACCGGACTGGGCGGGGTTATTGAACTGGTCTCTCCCCTTCCCTTCTCTACCTCAGCCAGTGTCTGTGTGCCTGGTATCGACACTAAAAACTGCCTTCTACCTTATCGAAATGACAAACAAATTTTTAATCAACATGCAACATGGCACAGCTGCTGCTCTTGCTCCTGCTGATGACATCCTGCCCGGATACGATCCAAACATCACGTCGATTTTAAGCACATTGATTAGAGCGCCGTCTGACGAACGGACGAGGCGGAGAAGGGCTGAAGTACCCCAGGATAATAATAGCTGCCTGCCACACAGCATCGGTCGACCTGCAAGCAGTCTGAGCCCAAGCGTGAGCCTGAGCCTGTTTGATGTTGATTATGACAAAGTTGCTGCCGCCTGATAAGCCCAAAAACTCCCGAATGATGAGCGTGCATAAATTTCAAAAAAAAACAAATAAACAGTACCAAAGTTTTTAAAAATTTCTAGTAGTTTAAAGTCGAATTACAGATGCACTTTGTGGTTTAAAATTAATTTTAAAAGAGATATTGTGTTTGAATTAAAAATAATATATCGAATTCTCTAGATAGTCATTTGATTTTGGATAAAGTTTATATTTGAATTCCTTTTAAAATAAATAAAAAGAAGAGATTTACTTATTATTTTATATAAAAGTTGATTAAAATATGTATATATATAGATATATTGATATAATAGAACACTATTTTAGAACACTACCCCTTCATTTATTCCAGCTGGTCTTCTCATCCAGAACTCCCACATACCCCATCGATAGGGTATGCTGTGAGTTCGTGTTCATGAGGCGGAGTTGGGAAAACAAAACAGGATGCGTGGCGCTGTGCTTGTTGTTGTTGTTGTTGGTCCCGCCTGCACGGCTTTCCGCCTCCTGGCTGCGTCGCACGTGTCGCCCTAAAAGCCGATCTAATCAAATGGAAGTAAAATGTGTAAAAGGTGGAAAATTTACGCTGGCAAAAAAAAAAAAGAAAAAAAAAAAAGAAAGAACAGTCAGAAAAATAGACAGCATCGGCAGCGTGAGAAGTGAAAAGAACAGAAACCATACGAAACCAAACGAAAAGAAACCACTCAGTGTGGAAAATTTAAAATCATAACTCGTCGACGTTTTCCAGATCTACTTTCGTCGAACCCACACACTAAAGTTCGTGTCACATGACTAGACATGAATCGGCGAGTTTAAGGCTTAAAGCGCAGTGTGTCGAGCCTGCACCGCCCCCCTCCCCCTGAAAGACCCCATAGAAGTGGGTATCATATGCTAATTTCCATATGGTCAACCCTTTCGGGCCTGACTCGCCCGATGAGCTACGACCAACGAGGACCGACGACGACCAACGAGTCCACGACACGAGAAAATTTTAATAATTTCCAGTAAAGTTTTTGCCGGGTTGCCTTTTCGGGCTAATTGTATGCTAAACGTTTGGGGGCGCGGCTGGAGGCGTGTCATTCTACTAGAGGGGGGGGCGTCCAAAGTTTTTGTGGCGGCTTAGAGTTCGAAAAGGGGGCGGGGATGGGAAAGGTGGCAGAGGACACATGAGACACTGCGCTGGATTCGAGTTTCGCTTGACAGCGAGTTGAGGACGGAGGAAACCTGGACGGGAAGCTGGGAAAGGGTTGGTTGAGGGCTGGGATAGGATGGGGCAGGGACTGGGACTGGCAGCGCGCAACTATCAACATGATAGTCGGGTAATGACTTTAATTGTTGGGGCTGCTTGTGATACTCGAGAGATGGAGAAAAGTTAATACGAAATGCAGCAGTTGTTGCTCTGTTGTGGGTGGATATTATAATGATGCCTGCGAAGAATGATGAATAGAAGAGAAAGGCAGGAAGTAGGCCTAGTTTAATAAAGTTTGAGTTGGCATAATAGGGTTAAATTTAGACAATGAGCTAAACAATTCAAGGATAAACGAAAGGAAACCGAAGGAAGTGGGCAAGAAAGTGGGGGCAATAAAGTTGAATATGTTTAAAATTTATATTAAACCTAAATGACAAAGAACGAATGCTGAATATTATAATAAATTGATGGTATAATGTATAGGTAATAATTATAAATAATAATATTATTTGGAATACTATAAAACACTCTTGAAAGAAAGGAACTTAAAGGAAGTAGGCAAGAAAGTGAGAGCAGTAAACTGTAAGACGATTACAATTCATATTATTTATAATTTGTATTGAAATTATGATTATATGATTATGTGATTATATGATAATGCAACAATAATAACTATAAATAATGTATAATTAACAATAATATATAATAACAAAATGTATTGAGCCATAAAGTCCCTTAAAAACTTTACTTTTACATTGAAAACATCTCAACTCGATGCCCAAACTTGAAGTTGCACTCTCTTCCCTCTTCTTGCTATATTTGCCACACTAATCTCTCTACAAAATGTTGTTAATATCCCAGTGAGGAAACCTTACACAGTTTCTCAGGCTTAGCAGTGCTGCCTGACTCCCTGATTCCCCAGTGTGTGTGTGTGCCACAGAAATCTCGTGCTGCAGCTCAACTGCAGCTCAGGTCGAGGCCATTATTTTCACGGTTCAACGATGCGCTCAGGCAAGGACAACATTTGCCACTTTCTCTTTTCTCTCCCCCTCTCTCCCTCTCTTTCTCTGCCTCCCTCCTTGTGCCTTTCTTTCTGTAAGTATTGCTCGCTCCACGTGCCTTGCCATAATTAGGCGGACCGTGGCAAATCCAATAATTACCGAGCGTTAAAAAACTTCAAGTGCGCCGTGCGTCGTGCATCGTGCAGCGAGAACCGCAGAACACATGTCGCTTTGAAGTGGGCGGGCAGGAAGGGATGAGGGCGCTAAGGGAAAAGGAAAGGGAGACGGTGTGTGTGTGTGGCAGGATATGAAACATGAAAAACAAATTGAAGAGCCAACATCCGCTTGACTGAGCTGCTGCTGTTGCAGTCTCTCTCTCTCTCTCTCTCTTTTTCTCTTGCTCTGCTGATGACGTCGCATTGATGCAACAATGACGACAATCAAATGACGTTTGCATCAATGAGCAAACAGACGCAGGACAGCGCTGAAAAAACGAAGAAGAGAAGGAGGGAGGTAGAACAGTAGGAGAAAAGCAGCAGGAAAATGATAGCGTGGACTAAACGATTTTTAATGAAAAGACTTCAGACGGCCGCATGAATGAATGACAGTGGGCTTGCACACGCACACACATGCACAGCTGGGTACAGCATAAGGGCGAGAGCAGACACACACACACACACAGGCAGGGACTCACAGGCAGGCACACACACACACACACAGGGACACATGCAGGCAGTCACACATGCCACGAGTACAATGAGCAGAGGCGCTGCCAGCCTGCCTTTCCTGCCCCTTCTCCTGCTGCTGCTCTTTGCACGGTCTCAGCTGCAATTGCCGGGGAACTGCTGGAAAAAATAGCATGATTGAAAACTGCACTTGAGGCCGAGAGATCGTCAGCAAGGAAAATGGGTTTCCACGGGATACGCACGCGACCCCCTCAAAGACAGCGAGTGAATGGCGATGAAAACGCTTTCCTTAACTGTCCGAAAAGCGTCTTGTGATGAGCTACCCCCTACACTCGTCCCCTCCCCTTTTCATTGCTTTGTTATTGGGTCACCCCTTTGCCAAGCAGCCTTTTGTTGTCCAGGTACGGGTGCCACAAAGCACAACTGGAACTGGAAACTGGTCAGCAACGGGTTGAAGTGGCCCCTGTTGTGGGCAACTTAATGAAGTGTACATATCAGCTAAGTAGAGAGTAGCGAGAGGGGGGGACAGCAAGGAGGAGAGGCAGGCCGGAACTTGGCTGCCAATTGATAAACAGAGTGAGGCACAAAGAGCGTAGGCGATTTTGCTCAGTGATAGCGCGTCAAAAGCAGAAGAAACTTGAAATATAATGAGATGAATGATAACAAAAACGGAAAGGGAAAACGCAACGAAAATGGGAAAAACAATTGCAGAAGTTTGATGAAAAAATGAAAATAGAAATGGAAAACTTGAAAGAAAATTAAGATAAACAATGAATGTGAGTTGGGCAAGGAAAACAACTGAAGCGAAACAGTTTTGAAAACCTTGTGAAGTTTAAGCATTGAAGATGTCTTGAGCGCCACGAACAGATCCCACAACAGATTCTTGAAGATAGATATCTAAATATACAGACTATAAGTTTTTCTATGAAATATATCTAAAGTCCCCCATCAGATCCCTAAACCTAAACAGTTCACAAAACAGACACCTTAATAAAACCCTAAGCAGCTTCCTAAAACCTTAACTTAATGGAACCCTAAATAGGTCTTTTAACATTATCTACACAGATCCTCGAATAGATCTCTAAACCAAACCCTAAACAGTTCCCTAACAGTTTCCAAACAGTTCCGTAAACAGTTTCCCAAATAGTTCCCTAAACAAATACCTAACTCTACAAAAAGAATCGACAGCAAACCACAATTTATCGCTTGAGTTGAGACCGAACTCATTTGCTTATCGCACGATCTGCATACAATACTTCGATATGTGAGTCGTATATTATCAGCTCGCGTCCAAAACAAACATGAAACGATAAACAAAGTCAGGTCCTGTCTAGTCCCGTTTAGTGGGATCCCGCTGGGAAAGACATAAATAAACTAGGAATGTCGACAGCACATTACACGCACCCGCACACGGAAAGAGGGAGGGGAAGGTACTTGTGTAGGGGGCAGTTGAAAAGGTCTCCAATTATGCAGCGTTGACAAAAGCAAAGAAGCGCAGAAAGGACAAACAGGACAGTCTGGGGCAGACAGTGGCGCCAGGACAAACCTCTTTGGAGCGGTGGAGGGAGCGGGTGCCTTGAAAAACTATTAGGGAAACATATTTTTCATTTTTAGAAATTATAAGGACGCGGCGGCGCGTTAAACACTAATCATTGTCATTATTATCGCCCAACTCGGAGCAGGACTAAATGTCAGGCGCGTTGGGCATTAAATATGCATGATCTCAAGTGGATTTTCAAGTCCTTTCCCCGTTAGTTTGGGTGCCATATTTCACTTGGCACGACAGTAGCGTCGCCTTTAAGTGGCTTAGGCTCGTTTTGGGTTCGTTTAGGTTTTGAGTTCGAGTTCAGCTTCGGGTTCTGTTTCTCTTTCCATTTTCTAGTGCGACATGTGGAACAGTTCCCTCGATTGATCGGAGAATCAATAAAACGCCAATTAACATTCGTTTTGACACCCCTTCTCCATTGTTCCCATTTGTGCCTTCTATTTGCCTTGTCCAGCTGCGACTCATTGTTCAATTTGTCAACTAATGTGAAACGCAGTAAAACAATTAAAAACTCTTTGTGGGAGAGGCCCATGAAATATGAAACTTTGGCTTTGTTTTGTCAGCTACCAGAATGAAACAAAACATAATTAAAATTTAATGCAGCCATTTAAATTCGAGCTGAGCTCTTCAACTCCATTCCCAGTTCAAATCGGAGTAGGAGTCGGAGTAGGAGTTGGAGTTGGAGACAAAGTCGGAGTCGGAGTCCATCAATAAGTAACAAGACGCAGAGCCACGAGGCGTATTCAAGTGAAATATTTAAGCATTTTCCTAGGAAAATTGTCTCCACGCATGCAATCGCTTCCCTCTTTCTCCCACTGCCTTCCTCCCTCTCTCTCTCTCTCTGTCTCGCATGTCGCTTTGTATCTATGCGTGTTTACAGCATAGCGCAATTAAATGACATTGGAGAAGGAGAAGAAAGTAGACTGAGAAGTTGGGGAGGAGCAGAAGCCGCAGGAGCAGCACAAACGGATGCTGCAGAGAGAGAGAAAGAGAGAGGGAGAGAGAAACATAAAGAGGAAAGAGAGAGAGAGCTGAAAAAATATATTTGTGATTTCCCCAAAGGGAATAACCACATTGCAACTACGAAATGATGCATGACGACCTAATGGAGCAGCTGGAGGGAAATTGAATACGAGAAGAACTTAAACAAAATATTTAAAAGAACTTTGTTAAAGAAACAGAAAACTCGCGTTTAAATGGAAATACATATATGTAAATATTGATAGTGGTACAGAATAAATAAGATTGAAACAATTTTCATTGCATAAAAACTGCTACTGATTTATACAATATATGTACATATCGTATATAATGCAATTTTAAAAATGTAAACATTTTCTTTAAGAACTTGTAAGAGTGATGATTTATTTAGTTTGTTAATTTGTATACCCGCTACAAATGAAATAGCAAGGTGTTAGAACTGTGTGCGCATCGAAACTGTGTTAAGCAAGCAGAGCAGGAATCTATATTTGTCTGTATGAACGCCTATATCTCGGACACTGTTACAGCTAGAGCTATAAAATTTGGTCACAATATACTTTACTCTTTGTTGCAGATATTGTTTATTTTAGAATTTACCAAAGAATTTAAAAATCGATAAAAAAAATTTACAGCTCTTTCTTAGCTCTCTTTTATCTCAACATGTTCTTTTTTTAGCGAGTTTCTTATAAACAAAAGATTAGCCTTTCTAACGCTTCAATCATGAGCTCAAAGTAAATAAGATAAGATCAGGATCAGTTGGCTTTAAGTCAGTTGATGCTGGCGAACCTATTTACATGTTCCGAGGTGTGATTATGACTGGTCAGTAGGTAGATTATTGAACCTTGTTGGTGTCTGTCTCTCTGTCCCTGTCTGTGTCTCTGTATCTGCTTCTCTCTTTTGCTGTCTCTACTCCTCTCTTTCTCCTCTCTCTCTCTCGTTGTTGCTTTTCCTAGTCTGCGTTGCATTTCCGTTGCAGTATTCAGATTATTTTAGCTTACCCAGAGTTGAGTCGAGCACGGAGAGCTGTCAATCAGTTGCACCATACACACATGACACACTTCCCACTCCCCCTTCACACTCCTTAACCCCTTTATCAGCCCCTTCTACTCATTTCATCTATGAGCAAGTCAAGAAATTGAAAGGTGCCCTGGAATACGAGTAGAGGAGGAAATGTCATGAGGCTGAGGCACAACTGGGGGCAAACACCCGCCCCACATCAGGTGTGTGGACTCTCTCTCTCTGAGACTGACTGACATAAAATTAAAATTCAAAATTCAAAATCGAAAAAAGCCAAAGAATCGAGAGGGAGAGAGAGAGAAAGAGAAGGAGAGAGACACGACTCGAGCAGGAAAACTACATACAGAGAAAATGATGATGATACTTCAGTAAGTGGTGCCGGCCTCAATACTGGGACTAGTCCCAGAAACTGCTGATAAGTCATGCGCCGTGTGGCAAGAGCAGCGTGCAGCGTGTGGCAGCGTGTGACAACTCTTGGCAAGCTGCTGCTGCTGCTTCTGCTGGCAAACAGTTGGCAGTGGCAAAGCTCAAAGGCAAACAAATTGCCAAGTGTGATAAAAAATAATGCGGTATAATAAGTGGGGCTCGATTTTCCACTTAATTTATGACGAAACCCCTGACAGGAGTCGGGGCAAATCCATTGAATGTGAATTTTTAATAGACTTTTAATAATCCAAAGTGAAGGAGGAGCTGCAGGAGAAGGGGCAGCAGCAGGAGGAGGAGGCAACTCTGGCTGGATTGGCTAAACAGAAAGTGTAATGAACCGCAGCGACGGCGCATCGTGCAGACATTTTCCAAATGAAAAGCCATTCAAAGGCGTTGCCACTGGGCAAACAATGGCAGCACCAGCAACAACAAAAAAGCTATAGCCAAAGCTAAAGCCATAGCCAAAGGACGAGAGCGAGACAGAGACAGAGACAGGAAGAGGGAGAGAGACAGCGAGACGGCGGTGGCAGCAGGCAAACAACAATAAAGATAGAAATCAACGCAGACGTGTGCATAAAATATTAATTATCAGCAGTTCACTGGCAGCGGCAGCGACGTCGACAGTGACTGCGACAGCGACGTTGACTGCGGCAAGGGCAGCCCCAACATATTGGCAATGACTCTGAAAAGTCAGTAGCAACAACAACAACAACAAGAGGAGAAGGAGAAGGGAAGAAGAGGAGCAAGCGCTGAGTTTGGCAGACGCCGCACACGGAACGCGATGATGAAGGAAGGGAGGGCAGGAAGGCAAATCGCTTGGCAATGGCATTGGCATTGCCTGCTATAGAACAGGACAGAGAGAGGGGACGAGTGGGAAGGTGTGAGAGTGAGTGTCTGTGCATGTGTGAGTGAGGGTGAGTACAGTGCAGTGCAACGAATTAGTAAGGAACAGTTCCAGTTAGGAACAGTTGGCGCCGTTGACGACCGACTCAATAGACAGTAGCGCGTACACACACACACACAGAAGAAATGTGCATTTATTTATGTGTGTGACCGTATTCTCGCCAGAAAACGGCTGTCATCGGCTGTGGCTAGACAAAAGTGCATTAAACGCAGATGTGCGTACAGCCAAAAAGGAAAGACAAGAAAGAAGCAGGCGGAGATAGAGGGTGGGAGTGGTAGCGAATGGTAGGTAGAGGGAGGCAGAGAGGCGAAGGAGCTGGGCAGGGAGGGTAGAGAGAGAGTGGGAGGTAAGGAGGGAAAGTGGATAGTGAGAGGGCGAAAGGCTTGTCACTGCGTGTACAGCTGCATTTTCTGCACTCAACTAATTGCTGTCTCTCCTCTTCCCTCCTCCTTGTTAACCTCCTTCCACATTCTTCAGCCACCGCCTCCACTCTTCTCCTTTGTCTTTGGACCTTCTTCCTTCTGCCTCCTACTGCCTCTTTATTCGTCCTTCTTCCTGCTTTTTCCTCCTCCCTCTTCACTTATCACCTCTGTAATCTGTGTTTTCGAAGCTGTAAATAGTGCTTTCATTCTCAGCTGATATACCATACCATTATATCTTTATTGTACCATATACCTATACTATGCTATATTGACTTTCCAAATAGCTTTTATTCCTTTTTAATCAAAATCTTTCTTTTTATTTGAATTCAGTTTAATTATACATTCTTCAGTAGCCCCTGCGCTGTTTTATTCCTCTCAGAAAATTGAGTTTCTTCTGTATAATAGAACCCAGTAGAGTTTTGGGTCTACGCCCATATCCATCCCAGTCAGGTCTACCGCCATGTCCACCCCAATGGGGCCTAGGTCCACGCCTTCTTCGCGTTGTGGTTTCTTGGCTGGTTGTCGTGACTGTCGTTGACTCAGTTGTTGTTGAGGATTGTGTTGTTGTTGCAACCTCTGTGGTTGTACAATCAGCGTTAGCTGCATTTTCGGGCCTGGTACAATCCACACAGTTCACATTATTGGGCTCCTGGGTACAGCTAACTGCCTCCGAAATTGGACAGTATGCTGTAAATATGATCAGCAGAGCGCAGCTCAGAAAGAAGATATTCACGCTCATGCTGAGTAAGTTGTTCTGATACCAAAAACTCTATGATAACACAAATCGCTAGAAGTTGCTTATATAGTGACAGAAAGTGCCGAAGATTTGGCAAAGTAAAACAGCTGCGCAAACTTTGCCAAATCGTCGGCATCTTCCGCCACTATTCAAACAAGTTTTTGTAATCTAAGAACAGAACATAGTCTTATATTTAAGTTGACATAATAACAAATAATATTGACTTAGATTCGGCAAATTTACCTATCAAATATAGAGACAGTTGTGAGAACAAATTTAAAGACTTATTATTTATGTTTATTTATGTTTACTCTGTATAGATCTTTGAATATCAAATATAGAAACAGTTTTCAGACTTCTTTTCCGGAATATGAATCAATATCTCTCTAGAGCTTTGTCTACAATAATATATTTCTGTCTAAGTCTTCTCCAGAGCAGTCTGCTGATCTCTCTAAGTTTCTCTATGCAATATTCGCAATCTATTTGGACTGTCAGCAGGTGTTACGCACTTGAAAGAGAAAGAATTTCGGATGCTCCCCCCGCATCACTTGCTTATCCATCAGATGCGCTTGTCTTCGGTCCACTTAAGCCTTGTTCCTTGGACTCACAACAAGCTGCTTAATTAATTTCATTTTTCGTCCTTCACTTTGCTGCAGGCGTAGCTAAGCGATAGAAAGATGTGTCCGATGGGAAAGATTCAAATCGTGCGTGAACATTAATTCGATTTGCGCAGATGTGTGCCAAACTAACACACAGACAGAGCCACCATATACAGATATATCGATATATATATATATACTACGTGGGGTCGGCTTTAATTCCACATATTGTTGACAACAACACGCGTGGATGAGGAGAGTAAGCAGGGGCAGGGGCAGAGTCGTCTGCCAGGGGGAGTTGTCCAGTGTCGCAGTGTCACTAATTGTGCACAATATGAAGAATACCTGTGCATGTGTGTGTGTGTGTGTGTGTGTGTGCTGCTGCTGTTGACTGGTGGTTGCTGTCCATGTTGTCTGCTGGTTCTGCGGGTAGCTCTAGCTACCCTGCCCTGCCTCCTGCAACCTCCTTCTCCTCCTCCTCCTGCTTTCTGGTCAGCCTGGTGACCATTAGCTGTTGAATTTTTTGCCTTTTGATCTACTCTGCCAGGTGTGTGTGTGTGTGTGCGTGTGTGTTTGCTGTGTGTAATGCAATTAATGTGATTTTCGGTTGCAAATTAAACGTATTTATCAGCGTTTATCAATTAATTTTCGTTTTCATTTACGCTCCAGCGACCGCTCTGAGGCTTGACAAATTATCAAACAATGATTAAACATGGCACTTTTAATGCGCTCCCATCAGCCTTAATTAAATACACGACCTCAATACACACACTTACATCTGTGTGTGTGAGTGTGTTGACTGTAGTGTGTGTGTGTGTGTGTGTGTGTGACAGGAAACTGTCTACAGGTCAAACGTGGCATACACCATCGCTCAGCTGTCAAAATAGACAAATTCGCGAAAATTGCCAAAACTAAACAATACGTTTTCATTACAAGCGGTTTGTTTCCCATTACCATGTTCTATAAACTGTATACCCTGTAATATAAGGTAGCAAGTTTAACTAGTGCGCTCTTCTCTCTTCAACAAACAATTTACCCTGTAAATACCATCAACTTCAACACCTTACCCACTTCTTGTTTAACGGCGCATCTATTGCTTTGTCTGCCTCTATCAATGTTATATGATCTGCATACTCCCGCTTACACCCTGCAGAATTAACTAAAGAATACGTTTTTATTACAAGCTATTCATCTTCCTTTTTCTGTATCAATTTCTATTAAGAAAATACCCTATAGAACAAGGCAGCTAGGTCAACAACATTCTCATCGTTACACTTTCTCTCTCTGTCTCTTTGATAATACAATATATAACTAATTTCCTTAGTATTTCTGATCTGCATACTCCTGCTTATACCCTGTACAATTGACTGCACGATACTTTTTTATTATATTCGGTTTATTTGTGTTACTTTCAACAAAAATATATCCTGTAAAACAAGAATCATGTTTAACGCTTTTTGCTCTCTCTCTCTTTCTCTATCTCTGTTATATAAAGTTCTATTATCCGCATACTTTCGGTAATAGTCTGTAAAATTATCTAATCAATATGATATCATTACAAATTCCTACCACACTCGTACTCTGCAGATCACGTTCTACAACCAATATACCCTATAAAACAAGGCATCAATTTCTATACTTTGCTCACTGTTTGCTTTGCCTCTGTTTCTCTTTCACTCTATTTCTGTCTTCTGTCTTTTACTGTATGATCTGCATTCTAATCTTTCATATCCCATAGAATAGATAATCACTTCCATCGCATCTCTCATCCAATTTATAGCGCATCTTCTTGTCGATCTCATTTGCAATTTGCAGCTTGTTTTTGGTAATTTATTTGATTTGGACATGGCCTGACCGTGCCCCGCCCACTGACAACGCCCCATCACATCGACATCGATCATCCCTGGCCTGCCTGCCCTGTCCTGGCCTGCCCTGCCCAGCCCTGGCTATGCTAATAATGTTTTGTAATTTATTTTCAACATGTTCACAGTCGACGCGCAGTTCGCATAGCGAGTCGTAAATTTGTCCACTTTGCCATTATTCGTATTATTGCAACTTGTTGTTGTTGTCCTTGCTGTCCCTGTTGTTGTTGTTGCTGTTTATGTTGTTGCAGCTGCCGTTACACATAATTGATTAAGGGAAATTATATAAAAGGTGCAAACTGCCGCAATTTGATGATGCATTTTGATGGCATCGCAGGCATTTTCAATTTTCCGACAGGCACAAAAAGAGGGGAAATAGATGAGAGGGAGGGGAAACCTCTCCCCGGGGCCCGTGCTAGTTTCATTTGCGTTTCGTATCGACAATATTTTGATTAATTACGCTTCTATGTGGATGCCATTAGTGCGCATAGAAAGCGGAACCGAAACCAGGAATGATGAACGGAACCAGAACCAGCAAATGAAAAGGATATTGGTATAGTTAAAGTTAAGCAGCGAATCGTTATATAACGGGAGTAATTAAAGCTGAGTGAATATTAAGTAGAATATACAGTTTTATAACGGAACCCTTTGGAATAGCTGCAACTGAACATATGTATAAACTCTACGGTTTTATACCAGAGCCCTATGGAAAAAATAAGGCAGACAATAGAATGTGTTGATTTGAATGAAAACTCTATTTAATAGATAAAGCTTAGCATTAAATATATATATTTGGTATGCTACAAAAATCACATAGCTAATTATAAAATCTGAGGACCCATATCGGAACTCTAGGAAAAATTTAACCTAACTATATTATAAATCGTTTTATGTAAAAAGAAATTGTATAGAACTCAAATGATAAACAGAACATCATTAAAGCAATTATCGGGAAAACATAGATTTCCCACCTTTTGTTATTGGAACCATATAGTATCCACATTTTCATGCAGTTGTCTTTATCTGATCATCCCTCACCCCTTTACTCTATCGACAAACAAAATATTTCTATTTATTGTGGCAACACTTCAGTTATAACGGAGGATTGCCCACGCCGTGCACTCTGACACACACTGCACACCTTTGGCACCCCTACACCTCCCCCCACCCCGCAACATGCGATGCAACAATTTAAATGAAATCAAATAAAACAAGAGCGGCAAAAAAACAAACACGACCAGAGTGACCAAAGTGCAGACGGAAAAATACCAGATTGAATTCCACGTGGATGCCAAAGCGAATCGAAGAATTCAATAAATGCAACCGCAGCAAAGCCGGCGCGGGTCAAATTTAAAGCCTGCCCCCGCTTCTGGTAATATCCTCCTCCCCCTACCGCAGCTGCCATAGGGCTCCCTTCGGGCAATGCCACACACACAGACACACACAAATAGAGGGGCACAGTGGAAAAATTAAATTAAGTTTATTGACATATTGCTAATTAGACAGAACATGACAGCGTATCAAGATTTATAGCACCCGATAAGCAACAGCCCCAAAGATTGGACCAGGCCCCCTCCCGCCATGCCCCTTGACTTGCAGGCGGATCAATGAACGCATTCATTTTAATTGGAGACATGGAAAATGTGCCAAACAAAGGAAAACAGAACAGAACCCAGAGAAGGCATAGGAAAGACGACGCTCTAATTAAATGCACTTGAGAATGCCTGTCTGGGTGTGTGTGTGTTCCAGTGTGTGTGTGTGTGTGCTATGGTTCACTGGAATTTATGTGCTGCCCCTCGACTGTCTCGTAAATCTCACAAAAATCCAAAAATCGTCGTCATGCTGCAAAAAAACGCATAAACATTTTTCAGTTGTTGTCGAACATTTTTTTCTGATTTCATTTGGTTTTTTTTTTTTTTCTGAGTTGATTCATTTTTTTTATTGTTTGCTTGGGCAATATTTACCTTTTAATAATGCTCAGTGTCTAGTCGTGCCCTGCGTCATTCGTCGTTCGTCGCCCCTTCAAATACCAGATAAAACACTGTGACACGATACAGTAAGGCGAGGGAGGAATAGAGGAGACGGAGGAGAGGGGACAGCGCTATGTTGCAGCCACGCGATAGCAGCAAATATTTTGCTGCCGCTGCCTCTGCCACTGCTGCTGCTTCTGTTTCGCCGTGCAGCACACAAATTGCTGGCGTGTGTCATAAATTTCAAGTCCGGAAAAAATGGATGGCAGAATAACTGAATATAACTGCCAATCGAAATGAAAGAAAAACACATGAGGTTCAAGGTAGAGTCGACATGTGAGTGCCCTAACAAAATGGGAGAAGAAAGAGTAACCTATTTTATTGTACTAACCCAAAGTAACCTATATGTTTAATAGGAAGAATCAATATGATATACAACAAAACAAAACTATTTTATGAGTTTTCGAATATCAAAAAAATAATAATTATTAATATAACCTATACTAAATGTAATATATTGTACTATATTAAAGTAACATATATATTGAACAGAAAAAATAATTTAACCAATATTTTAAGTGTACCATGCGAATTCAAATTATATCAGAAATAGTAATAAAAAATCTATCCTACAAGCATAATGAAAGTAACCTATTCCACTAATTTATTTTCCACTAAATAACCTATTTTTGGAATAGAAAGAAATTGTCCAAGTAATATTAGAAATCTACTTGGAATTGTCAAATAATATCAAAAATATCAATCATACACAAATGCTATAATATAAGGAATCTAGTTAGTCAACATAAACTAATCTATTTGTTGAATAGGAAGAATAAAATATAATTGGAAACATAAGTATTAGAAATATACGATTGATATAAGTTGTGAATGTGTAAAGTTCAATTACCAGCCAATAAAGCAGTCTTCATAGGGTATTTCCAAGCCACACTATCTGTCTATTTCTGCCTCTGCCCAACACTGTAAATTAGTAAGATAAATATGAGTTCAAGGTTCTGTTCAATCACAGCAGAGAATCGAGTGAAACAAAAAGCAAACCTATCAAGTTGCATAGCGAACCCACATAGCAGAAGCACTCAACTGTAGCGTACCACGAGTGCTTTGTACACTTCGCGTGGTATCCACTCGTCGGGCTAATCCGAGCTGATAACATGATTAAAGTGCCACAGAAGCTCGCTCACTCGTACATGCACATTGTCATTGTCACATAATCGTAAAAAGAGACGACTTTCGGGGCCATTGTTGTGACATGTTTTCATTAGTCTTTGTCGCTGCTACTTTTTCGAATAGAGTATTACAGGTATTTACCTGATTTGGGTTTGCTTTCAACTCAATGTTGTTGTTGTTGTTTGTCATTGCTATTGTTGTTGTTAACTGCAAAACGACAGAAAAGGCCGTTAAATTGTCAGACCTTAACTAAAATGTGTAAATCGTATGTCGTGTGACATCTGCATAGACTGAGATCGGACATGAAACGGTATTACTTAATGCACTTTCCGTGTAGTCAACTCCTTCCCTTCCCAACCCATTCTTCTTCCCCTTCTCGGTGGCAACCTGTCACAATTAAAACAAGAAATTACATTGATTTATATATAGTGCAAGTGGGGCCTAATGCGACATAAATAAATATTTAAGCAGCCGCATTAATAAATAGTTGAGGCTGCAGTTAGTCGGGCAACGTCGACTAATCGGAAACTGGAATTGATTTATGCACTTAACACTTTGTCTATGCCTCCCCTTCGGATCAGTAATAAATTAAAGGGCCAAACATAAAGGGAGCGAGTTGTTTATGCTTCGCTTTTTGGCGTCTTTATTTGAAATCTTCGTGGTCTGTTGATGCAAATGTTGATAAGCAGCACAATGAAGAGCTTAAGCTTCTCGTTTATATTAACACTTTATAGTATTTTATACACATTCAACTTGTATAAAGCTGTCTCATATTACTCGCAGTATTCTTGCTCAAGTTTCCAGTTTAATGATTGCAGAAACTGTCAATTATTTCCATTTAAAAATGTCATAATTAATTGAACAGGTATACCCCCTTTTTCACTTCATAATGAAGACAGCAACTGCAAAAGGTTCCCACAATCAAAGCGCAATTAACCCCTTTGAGGTCTGTTCTGCCAAATGCAACCGTGTGTGTGGGCAGAAGGGGCGTGGCAATCAGTGTTGCAAGTCAAAGAATCGACAAGTTGCACACAAAACTTGACAGCAAAATTGGCATACGCGTTGAAAAATTTCATGCACAAAGAGTGGCTGGAGAAGGGGAAGGGGCAGAACAGGAAAGAGAGGAGTGGCAAATATGCCAGCTGGCACAACTAATAAAGAGGAAGGTCCTGCCAGCAACACATGTGTACCAGTGTACGTTCATACGGTGTGTGTGTGTGTTCAGTAATCCCTGCCAAAGTTGACACATTTTGCAACGTCAAACGGAAATTGGCTGCAGTCGCAGTCGGCGTCGGTTTCTTTATGGGATTTGCATGGTCTGCACACACACACATGCAGAGGTATAGAGGAACACAGTCGCATAGGCAGTGAAAAGGTGCGTTAGCTCAGGCTGTTGCTAATTGGCTTCACTGCCGGATAGAGAGGGTGTTAATTGCAAATGATTTGCATTTAGCTGAAACTCTAAAGGTGTTACCCATTGAGGATTTACTGGATAAGCCAAAGCTGACGAGAACTAAGCTGCCACCTAAGCTGATGTACTGGTGAGACCCTCTCTTTTCTCTTGCTCTCTCTTTCTCTTTAAGAAGTGAATGTGCAGCAGCATAAGCTGATTACACGTATGTCACAGACTGTCGACCTTTTCGATAAGTCGATCGGTTAATCAGTTGATCTTCAAACAAAGAACAGTAAACTGATAAGCAAAATTGACTTGTTCAACAAGCTGAAGGTATTCCAGAGTGAAGGTTCTATTCAGAGTGAAGTTACTCCGAGTGTGGAACAGTTTTGTGCCTCATCTTTTGTGTGATTTCTCTGCGAGATATACTAATGGTTAAAGAATATAATTATGTATTATATTATCTGTACCTCTAATCAGTTAAGAGAGGTGGAAAAGGTAGATGCAATATATCCTGGGAAGATAAACGTGTAGAATAAAATAATGTATTTCATAGTCATTGAAAAGGTAGATACGATATGTCAGATGAACCTCAGCCCGTCAAAGGCTTAGCTACCTACATCATTAGCATTTCCAGTATAGACAAGTCAATCCCAGCTGCGCTCTAGTTTCCATTCCCACCACCATCACCTTTCCATCAACTTCTTCCTATTTGCCTCGTCCCGAACCACCCTGAGATTGCAACCATGGCAATCATTTATCAAACAGCAAGCAGAAAATTCAATATTTTATTTTTGGAGATGTGTAAAAATGAAAAAAAAAACTTAATTAAATTATGAAATTTTATACCCTCAAGCAAATATTTAATTTAATAATATTATTATGCAACCCGGGCGAGGCTTGGTGAGTGGGCGTTGCGTGGGGGCGTGGACGCACGCACCAGCACACGACACGGTTGCCTGTGGGTAGAGGGGGGTTACAATACACACTCAGCGCTACCTATGCATGCAGCACCATCCTTAACCCCCCTTCCCCCCTTGCAGGTTGCAGCCGGCCGGGATAATAAAGCACGCGCGTGTCCTGCAAGGAAGCCCGTAAAATATTTCTCCTTTCGCCAGTTGCCTCTGCCGCGCCCTGCCTCCCCCCTGCCCATCTCTAACTGTAGACCGCCTGCCCTGCTAATTGCCAAAAATCATTTTTCAAGCGTGCAGCTCAGCCCGGGTTTTTCTTCATGCGTTTTCAGCTTTTCCATATTTCTTTATTTTTTCCACTCTTGGCGCAAATGTTTTTCGAGCCCAGGCTGCACGTGCTGTGCAGGCAGCAGCTTCGTTGCGGGCTTCAGTTTCCGCCGTAAATTCGCTTAATCAAAAAATAAACAAACTTAATAAGCAGCGTGCCGAGGCCGGTACCTCTTCCCTTCTCCCCGCAACCTTCCTTTTACCTCTACCTGGAACTGCTCTCTATGCCGCGACTCTCTCTCTCTGCCTCTGCTGTGGTCGCTTTGTGCTGCACGGCTCAAGATGCCGGGGCAAGCTGCGCCCCTTGCGGCTCTTGTTGCCTGCAAAATGCCAAAAATGCAACAATGCCGAGCAACAAAGCGCCATCTCGTCCAGGTCCCTTTGACGGCACTGTACTGCACAACAGGTCTCGCTCCATTCTCCCTTCTGCAGACTACATAAGACTGCATGCACTAAATGTGCAGTGGGGAACTAGACTGCTCCAGGTTTTCGTATGAAGCAGGTGCGGCACATAGGTATTGAGATTTCAGAACTTATGTAAGCAACTGTACTTAGCAGCACTCTAACGATTCTTTTCTTTACATTTATTTCTCTCTCTCTCAATCTCTTTTTGTCTTTTCTTATTAATAATTCCACATAATATGTAGAATATAATATTATATTTTAAATTACGCATGTGCATGTATATTCCAAACTTACTTATACTCCAACATTACATTCTGTTTCAGATCCTCGTATACCCTTTTAAAAATGGATATACATAATCTTTATTGCCCTAGCTTTGTTTCTATCGAAGATTATATTACCATTTTCAGACATATAGCAAATTATGTTCGTTTAACTGTACTGGAGAACTCTCATCCTTTGTTCAGGTTTCTGTGAAACTCTTTCATCCTTTTTGTGGAGGAACTTGAATGTGTAATCGTGTGTGCATTTTTTACCAGTTTCTTTCTGTCTTTCCTGCATTTCATTTTCATAATTGTTTATTAAACTATTATAACGATTTCGTACTTATTGTCATTTCAAAATCTTGAATATACCATTTATTAGATAATCTCTAAGTTTTATTGTAGTTATTCAACATCACAAGATTGTTTGGGTGTTATATCTTTTACATTTTGGGTCTATAGAGAAAGACAAACCTTACTGAATATTGAATCCAAAACTATATTTCCTCTCCTTTCCTGCCAGCTTCATGCTAATGAAAGTAATCCTGTGTTCATTGCTCTCTCTTTCTCATTCTATCTCTCACTGCCTATTTTGCAGTACAATCTAAATATTGTGTATCGAACTCCTATAAAACTATTACATATATTTATATCTTTAATATTATTTACCTCTTTTGAATTCGTTCAATTCCTCCACCCAACATACCCATTAATATTTCTTCTTCGCTGTCAATTTCCCTAGTTTAGCTAATTATTCGACTCGTGCATGGATTCTGTTCGATTGCGTGAAGAATTTTAAAGCATCACCCCCCCTCCTCTAACCACCCCATCACTCGCTCTGGACACATTCCCAGGCAACTGGCAATAACTCCGCACGATAAATCAAACTACACGCCCCAATGGCCGGTATCGGCAGTGCAGCTTAGGCATGCGGCCATACCCTGTAGGCTGGTGCACCTACGCATGCACGCATACGCACACACTGTCAATACCCTGCCCTGGCCACACATACCCTATCCACATTTGCATTCAAAAACCAATACTTCACTAATTGCTGGGCATTAAAAGCAATGCCCGCCAGCGGACCCGTGTCCAGGGCCGAACAATGCTCAGCTGGGCCATGGGCGCAGGGCCAACGAGGGGGTAGATGGGGTGGAGGATGGTGTGGGGTGGCAGCACGCACAGGATAATAAGCGCACGCCAGGATGCTTTTGTGCGCTCTCAGCCTGGGCAAATAAAATTAGAAATTTTACGTTTTCAAAAGCGACGCCGAATGGGAAATGGAAACGGGACTCTCGCTCGCCTCCTTCTCCCCTTCCTTCTCTGCTGCTGTGCTTTAAATATGAATGCAAAGTGAATAGTGAATAAGAGGAGGGGGGTAGGACTTACGCGGATCATGGGTGGGTGGGTTTATGAGGGCCATTCGAAGCAATGCGGGGTGTTCGGAGCGGTGCTGAAGTATGAAATGTGAGCCAGGCCCAACAGCACGGAATGTGTAAAAGTTGCAACTGCAGCTGCTGCCTGTCCTCCCTTGCTCCACTCCGCCTCTGCCTCGACTTCCCCACTGGCCAAACAATTCCATGAAATTAGCTAAAAGTTCTTCCTCTCTCTCTCTAAAAGCGGAAGCCATTTTTAGGCTCAAGCCGCGAGCGATGAATGGGCACAAATTGTATAACAGATGAAAAGGCGCAATTGAAATAGGTACAAGGCACAACAACTATACAGAGGAGGCGCAGGGAAGAAAAAGAAGAACAAGAAAAGCCCAGAAGCACAGAAGTTGAAGAAGACGAAGGCACCCAACAGAGATTTGAAATGGACGAGAGAAGAAGCACGCAAAATGTAAAGCGCGCAATTCTATGCCAATTTTAATTGAGTGCGAAACGAGAAACGCAGTTGGAGTTAATAAGCTGAAAAGTGGACTTCAAATAGAAACAGGATGAGGGGAAAGAAGGTAGAGTGAGAGGGAAAGGCGAGAGGAAGAGAGAATGCAAAGTGGACAGCTTAGAACAATTGTTCGCAATTAAAAAGGTGTGCTGAAGGTGTTGGCCAGAAGAGAAGCGAAATGCCTGAAGATAAATTCTTAAATCTATTAAGAGAAAATTGAAAACAAGTACAAAAATCAGAGTTGAACACCTCTACTCGACAATTGAATACCCTGCATAAAGAAGAAACCGATTGATGGTGAACAAAAATATATAACTTTGTATAGTTTGTCAGCTGAAGTAATCGACTAATGAACAAACATTTGCGAGAAAAAGACTAAGACGAGAATATTCAACGTATAAACTAGTTAAAGCCACCATCGAATTACAAATCGATACTGAACAAGAATATATATCTCTGCAATTTTCTATCACAGAGCCTTGTAACTCTTGTCCAGCTTCAAGAATTTAATCAAATTAAGTAAATATAAAGAAAATTCGAAAGAACATACCTATTATTATATATCAGACAAACCAATTTACCATATACATATATATAAAATCATAAAAGCCAAGTATATACCGCTTACGTATTTATTTAAATTGTTATCGACTATTTTTTCTTCTTTACTCTTCAACTATAACTAATGCAATTAGTTCCAAAGTCTCGCAAAACTTATTTGTGAGTCGGATTAATTTCGATTAATTTCAATTTGAATGGCTTGACGAAATAAAAAAAGAAGACAAATGCAAGAAAAACTATTGACGCAGAGCGTCGAACGTGATGGCAGCAGGAAAATCGGTTGGAAAACGTCGCGGGTCACGCGATTTTCCAAATGTTTCAAACCGCGCTCGAAATGGAAATTGAAATTGAAATGCAAATCGCATGCGGCACCAGCACGAGGAGCAGCAGCATTTGCTTTTTTTCTAACTGAGGAACATGAAGTGCGTAGAGATATTCCCTACTCACTCGTCCCACCTCTTGGTCCCCCCTGGTGCTGGTGGTTGGAATGCCAGTCACGTCTGGCGATTTGTAATCGAAGCGAATCTTATGGTCATGACAGAAGTTTTGAAGTTTGCATAGCAGAGAATCATCGCAGAGAATTGCCTGACAAGCGGAGAGTGGGAAAAGGAAGAACTGGCGCTGACAGACGAGAAGACGAGCTGAGATGCAACAGTGTTGAAGGACCCAAGTGAAGGAGATTACCAGGGAGAGACAACGCCGGCTAGTCGAGTGGAAATTAAAGCGAGAGATAAGCGAAAACTCAATTGATAAATGAAGGTCTGGGGACAAAAAGTTGCAGAGGTGCTTTAAGGCATTTCAATTTCTATAATATGAAACAGTTTTTAGTGCATTTACAGTTATTAACTGCGAACAGCACTTCTTTCCAACACTGGATAACTGAATTCCCATGTAGAGCAAGAACATCATCAACGTCATTCTACTCGCTAAATTTGTGCAATGTTCTCTAATTTGGTAAAAGTTGAAGAATGGACTTGAAGGGCATTTAAATTTAATTTAATATTATACCATTTCGTAGTGCCTATTGTCTTTTACAACACTACTTCAATCTCTATTCGAAGAACATTTTGTCCTTTTACTCACGAAGTTTATGTTATGATAAAATCTTCTTATTTGGAACTTCCAGCGTAGCTTTAAATTTAATTTTAAATTCGTATAATGTGCTACAGTTTTTCTGTGCACCTACAGTTATTTACTGCCATTTCCAACACTGCATCAATACCCAGAACTTTCTGCCATTCTCCTTGATAAGTTTATGCAATGATTTCTAATTATGAGTTTTTTTCTTTACCCCGCGATCGTTTTATTCATTTGGAAACTTCGAGTTTGCAATTAGCCGTCCCAGGCTTCGCTTCCCTTCCCCCTCTACACCCCTCTGGCTGCAGCTTCTTTGTTTTATCTGCGCATTGCAATGCGCATTGAATTCTCGTTTCGATAACAATTAAAAGTTTCGCATTTGAGAAATTAATTTAAAACAATTACAGAGCAGTGCACAGAAAGAGATAGCAAAAATGGAAGGACAGCACAGAGAGGAGAGAGAGAGGGAGGAAAGGAGGGCAGGCAGGCTGCCAGGGTTGCCTCTGCATTTGCTGCCATTGATGCGCCTTTCAACTTGCAACTTGCGACTTGGCGAACATGGCAAAAATTGGCAAGCTGTAAAAGTTGTTGCTGCAGGAAGATAGAAGGGGTAGTGGGATGCAGGCATTGACGCCTTGGGAGTGAGGTGGTGGGGGGCATGGTGCAGGGGCAGTGCGTTCAGTTCGCTTTTGTGTGTCAAGTTTTCATGGCGCTGACCCAATTTGCTGGCTGACTTTTCATTTTCATGCGCTGCAATAAGTCGACTCCTCTCCCCCCTCCCCTCCTTCCCTGACTGACATCGATTGTGAGCTGCAAGTGGCATGTGGCATGTGGCAAGCTGGCCGGGCATGAGTATGGAATTGTCCCCGACATGCTGATGTGGCACGTTTATGAGCGCACACTGGAAAATCAGCGTTTTCTCTCGCTTCAAAATCAAATCAATTATCGCCAAAATCAATTACGCTCTCCACGCCGAGAGCAGCTGGCAGCGGGAGGGTGGATAAAGGAGGGGAGGGTAGAGGTTAAGCCCAGGCTGACAGCTTTTCTCGCAGCAGGTGGAGGTGGTGATGGAGGAGGACATGATGAGGCCTCCTCCTGGAGGCTTCTTACTGCTGTTTCATGCAGCTACACGAGAAATGCATCCATCACAGTGAGACTTGTTTCCACTCTGACATTTTGCAGTTTTGCATGTGGCGATCAAGATGAAGTCACACACACGAGGGGGTAGAGGCGGTGGAGGGTGAGAGGTGCATTGCCTGACATTGGCCGCAAATCACCCAAACGAGCATGTCCAAAATGTCCGCATTGCGCCCGTTGTGTTTTGTTACTCTTGTTGTTTTTGTAATTGACATGATTTGCAAAAAGCAAGAACTGATGTTGTAGATGCAGAGAAAGAGGAGGAGAAAGAAAGAGACAAAGAGAAACAGAGAGAGAAGAGCTGTCCACAGTGTAATTGAGACAGGGGTCTGTGCTGGTTTTTACTTCCAACACATCAAAGGTTATCGCCAATCTTACGTTAAAGAGTTACAGGAAACTCTGAACAAAAAAAATGATAGGGTATATACCTTACTATCCATACCCTTTAGTATTATGTATACCCTACCATTTCATTTAGCAAATCAACAAAATATATTTCAACATCTCTTTCCCTACATCGCTTTCCTTCGCACTTGTTTGATCACACAAACCCCAGAGAAATATTCCAAACATTTAGACAAATTTCTTCACAATTTAGTAGAAATCTTTATGTGGCTGACCCAACCCTACCATATATCAATGGCACGGCGTCGTAAAAGATCTCCCAGACTCCACATCGATGCAACGATCCCAAAAAAAAGAAGAAAAAAACAACTTCTGCTCTTGCCTCGCCTTAATTAAAAAGCAAAACAACATTTTGTTAGGGCCACGGCCGTAAAAATGAGAATCTACAAAGAGTTGCCAGCTACTTGGAACTATTTTATGGCCCTGTCCAGACATACCATATATTCTACACATACATATATCCAAATATATACTGTCTGTCTGTCCAATTTCTTGCGCGCATTCAACTAAATTTATTGGCTCATTAGGCTTTATTCCACTTGCAGAAGTTGCGGCCATGTTAACAACTCGGCATTTTAATGGTTAACCAACTGACCCTCAAATATAGCCACCTCTCCCCCCTCACGCCTCCTCCCACTCTAGGCTCTACTCAGATTTGGCCAAATCGCACTTTCACTTAACCCGAGATTTTCGCAGCGAGTTCTCGAAACAATGAACAGCAAAAGAAAAATGCTAAGTACAAAACTAGAAACTTTCGACTTTTCGACTTCGAGTTGGCAAACAAATGAAGTAAATTTTTGCATTTTCGCGTCTGCTTTCTATGGATTTTGTAGTGGCTTCAAAGGGTACTGTAGCTGCGTGATGAAGCTGGGCAGGGCAACAAAGTAGGGAATGTTGATTTCGGCTATCAAGAAATGGGAAATATAATGTAATGTTTAGTGTTTTTACCCGCGGCGCCAACTAAAAATTTATGTAACGGGCGGAAGAAGCCATGGCAGACCCCACAAAATGAATAAATTCTTGATCAGTATAAGCAGCCCAGCGATATGCCAAATTTGTCCGTATGAGCACCTATATCTCAGTGAATATAATAGCTAGGACCAGCAAATTTGCTGACAATATGTATTATTGTTGTTACAGTCAACACAATAAGCTAACAATAACGATAATTGTCCAAATGATTTCTACAATCTGGTTGCGAATGCAATTTTTGTATTGCAGTTATTTAAGAATTTATTTTAAAAATGTAATAATTTCTAAAGCACTCTCTGTAAAGTGTATAACACAAAGTACACAAAACATAGAAGATAAATAAGTAAAAGGACCCCCCTTTTTTTTTTTTTTTTTTTTTTTTTTTTTTTTTTTTAAATTTTTTTTCCTTTAAAACTATATCTTGTAATATTTTGCAACACTGCGCTGTGTATCTGCATATTCGGCTTGCTTGCGAATCTTGCTAGAATCTTTACTTTATTTTATTCGACTCTTGTTCTTCGGCAGCTCAGCTCAGCTCGGGCTGCTCGTTAAAAGTTGCTCTTGCGCCGCTTTCAATTAGGGGCCAGCTGAAAGGCCCCTGGGGCAGTTGTGCGATGCATTGATTTCATTTCGGCTGGCCTAATTGCAAATTAGCTCAGAGTGGGAAAGTACGAAAGTGGGAAAGTGCAGCGGGTGCTCCCCTTCCCCTCTCAGTCCCCTTCTTCCCAAGCCCAAGTGCACTGACTATTTTGACAGTCAGCGGAAATTGTTCGGCAAGCAATTAGAAGCTGTCAAGTAGAAGTGAAGTAAGGAGGAGGGAAAAAGAAAAGCAGGAAAAACGAAACTTAACCCGACAAATACAACATACAAATTTCTGTGTCAATTTGGTCGTCGTCAATGTCAAGCGGATTTTCGGGTTAAATTGTTGGGCAAGCGGGGAAGGTGGGGAGGGGGTCACTGCACCCTTGTCTCTTGACAGCTTAGCGCATAATTAAATAACAGTTGGGGAACAACAAAGAGAAAAGCAACAACAACATGGACAACACCTTTTGCTGTCGCTTCGTAATTCAAATGCAGCCGAAATGTGTTTTAAATCGACGGCGATCTTTATTTTCCCCCTCTCCACACCCCTGTGAAAGTATCGACTTACCAGAGAGACAAGTTTTGAGTGGGAGAAACAGTTTGAAGAAACTTGTAGAGAAGGAGGAGGTGAGGTACAATGAGGCAACTCCCGTTCATAGTACCCTCCTACTCATCATCTTTCACTCTGTGTGTGACTTTCAGAGACTGGCAAAGGACAAAGCAGATCAAATGCTGCCTCCACACTGCCAGGAAGCTGATAAGTCACCATTATCATCAGGCAGGGCACAAAGTAATGAACCGTTAAATAATTACTAATGCGGCCCGCATCAACTGACACTTGTGACGGGCAGGTCGGGTCGAGTCGGTGCTCAGTGTGGATTCCTTAGCGGTTGTCCATCATCAAAATAACGCCGAAAATGTCATAATCTGCGACATATGCCACGCAGACGAAAGAGAGTAATAAATATAGAGAATAGAAAAGACAAGAACAAGGTACAAGGATACAAAGAAAGCAAACGGAAGCCGACAATTGACGGCGAAAAACAACAAAGCAAGTGCAGAAATGGGAAAGGACAATGGACCTTTGTTCCTTGGAAAAATGACAGGCGCCCTAAGGCGCAACAGAAGTAGCAGCAGCAGTGGCAGTGGCAGTGGCGGTAGTGGCACCAGGGGCAGCAGTGGCAGCAGCTCGTCCTGTGGCTGAAAGTCAATTACATAATTACTTCAAAGCAATTTCCCAGGAAAAACTTAGGCCAAGGCTACCTGAGACTGCCGGCGTCCGTTTTGTCTTAGACGTCCCTCACTCACTCACTAACTCACTCCACACACGTGAAGAGCTCGTTTCCCATGTGTGTGTGGGCCCCTAACGCTGTTCACATGTGTCTGACTACCGACTCTATCTCTTGACGACTTCTCACTGGTGGCCGCACCTCAACCGCAATTCCAGCTCCCTCTCTAGCTCGTTTAATGATGCCTAATGTGACCTTTTTCCCTCAATGAGAAAATTTATGCGGCCCAAATCATCAGCAACGAAATTTGTCGGCCCAAATGAGCGACTCGTCTGTGGTTTTTATAGTTGCCACGGCGCCTTTGTAGAGGGTCCAGGTGAACAGCCACAGGTGTTGTACGACTTTAAAGAGCGCAACTTTTCGACTTATGAGCCTGCTGTGGGCACCTTCACTATGTCATAGAGGAGCAGTTTTCACTCTCTACAACATTATTGGGATACCTTGTGAGAGCATCTGCCATTTGCCTTAGATTCTTCCTTTTCAACTGTGTCTACTCTTTAAACCTTCACCGGGTATCTTCTCTACTTCACTGAAAAAGACCTTAATACTCTTCAACTCTACCTAGAAAAGCATCTTCCATTCGACTTGTAGTCGCCCGCAATTCAAGTAGAGCTACTCTTTGATGCTGCAATGGGCACCTTCACTATGTCGCTGAATAGACACCTTCATACCTTTCTTTTCCTGCTAGAGACCTAGTCAGGGCATCTATCATTCGCCTCAGAGTCTCGCCCCTTTTCAACTGCGGTTGCTTTTTTAGTTTGATTCATTTTTATGGGCACTTTTTACGTTCAGTTTTGTTTGGCCACAAAACTTTCAACTTTTAGCGCCACAAGTTGTCACCATTTGGTTTTCGGAAAAGTCATAAAATCATTTAAATAAACAAAGTCCGGGCCGGACCTGGTCGGAGCTCAGTACGCGCTGCATTTCGCGACCCTTTCGCGGCCTCTCGCTCACTTTTGTATGTGTTTATTTACGGCTTTTGTTGGCTGCCACGCCCACTTCGGCTGGCTGCAGCTGCAACTACGTGCAGCAACATATAAAATTTGCATTAAAATTACTTTGATTACAAATTGGTTGTCGCGCCCTGCGGCAAATGCGGTAAATGGTCGCGGGCGCGACAAAAAACGCGTCGTACGAATCCCGGGAACGCGTTTTTTTCCTGTTGCTTCGCTTTTGTTCAGCTCTTAGCCGCCAGAGTTGCCACTGTCGTGCCCGTTGTCATTGTCAGTGTTGCCGAATGGACAGCATATTAAAAAACGGAAGCTATTTATGCGTAAAGTATTGTATTTTTAAGGATTATTGATTTTATTTGGCCAACACTTTTGTGCATTTGCGCAGTTTAAATACCCTGTACAAATAAAGCTGAACGGGTAGTAAAGGCTTGCAAGTGTGCAGATGAAAGATGATTAGTGAAGTAAGATGTCCATCTGCATGGGTAAGGGATTAACAGTAGTATTAACCTTATCTGTGGGAACTGTTTGTAATTATCAGTTTGTAAAACTGTATTTCATTTACTAAAGTCAGTTACTTATTCTTGTATAAAGTATTCTATAGTCAATCATACCCTACGAAAGTCTCTCTTGACTTTTTTATCGCTGTTTTTTGACTGTGTCGAATAACGCGGACTGCAGTGGGGAAAGCGGAGAAAAGAGCTTCAAAAAACCATTCAAAGTGTTGGCAAAACAATATTAAATACTTTCCCATGTAAAGCTGACTCAAAACTCGTGTTCAATCAGGATTGAGGGAATAGCTTGGCAAGCATCTTTGCTAAGGAACTAGCTAAAAATACTTAGCTAAATTTGTCTCTAACTAAAAGTACCTAACTGAGAAATACCTAACTGAAAATACCCTAACTAAAGAAATACACAAGTCACTAGTGCGATCCGGCATTGCTGGAATTGTTGTCTAAGGTCTTTTTACTGAGTGCCTCAAGGGGAGAGGCAACTGCTCTGCGCTAGACAGCAATTTAAAGTTGCGTCATTAATTCACCAAAGGAACATGGAATAACAATTTGTGACAGAGAAACCGCAGCAAAGGACTTTCCCACGCATAATCGAAATTGAATTTGGATGTAGAACGCGAAAAAAGTTGCGTAACGGGGCAACGGTGTAACTGGGAACGGGGCAGAGCCCAATGAAGATTCCCATCGTTAAAGTACTGAACCAAAAGTAATTGCAATTGCACTGGACACGTGCGAGGTGCAAATTGCAGCAAGGGGATTGAGGTAGGGAGGCATAGAGAACAACAACAAGCGGGAAAGAGAAAGGGAGAGTAGTTTTTTCATTGATTGAGACATATCAGTTCCCCGTTACCCACTTGAGGCTGAGGTTGCTATAGGGTAGGTTACGCATATCACATGCATTACGTACAATGTGGGGGAGGGGGTTGGGTACATAGATCGTATCCCCTGCGGCCTAATGAATTATATCTCGAGTACTGCGCAAAATGTGCCTATGACGCGGCAATTTCTATCGTGAGTTTTTTTTCATTTGTATTTTTCACTTTTTGTTGGATATGTAAAGCCCTTGAAAAGGTATGCGATGGGTCGAGGGATCGTGAGGACTTCTCATTGTGTTGTTCCAAATTTTATTAAACAAACTGCCAACAACGACACATTAACGGGCTCTGGCTTCTCGCAATGTGTGCAAACATCCTTGTCCCCAGACCAGTTGACGATCCACTTCGTTTCGAGGGTTAGAAACAGGATTTCAAATGAAATTAGTTGCTTTGAGCTGCGTTTGCCTGAGTTGATCCCGAAGAGGCGCATTATTCAATTAAGTAAATCAACGATAGATAAATATTTAGAGAACATATGCATGAGCCAGGAGGGAGAGATAAGTATCTCTCTTGAAAAGAGGACACACTTGAAAGGGGCATATATGATAGTTAAACATAATATATTCCTGGGATATTTCATAATGAGTTTCCCCAAAAGATAATATAGTACGGTGGCCAGCTCACCTCAAACCTCTAATAGAGTAAAATATTCGCAGCCACAAAACTGTTAAACTAATTACAAATATTTGACGCTGCAGTGTGCAAGTGCGAGTCCTGCTTGAACGCCTCATCGGAATCCTCTTGCAGCTCTCCAATTGGCATGTTCCTGCTGAAATATACAAAACAATTGCACAGATTTCTGAGATACTTTTCAATGTTGTTTTGCCAGCAGAGAACAGTAAAAAAAGTAGCTAACGTGCTATCGACCACGTGGGCAACGGCGTCGACTGGGGCCCAGAATGGATGCAGAGATGGGGGCAGGAGGGTTGTCTAGGGAAAGGGATGTTAGGGAGAAGGGGTAGGGGGTTTCAGCATGCCTTTTCCGTTTGCCATTTCAATTGAAATTTGCTTATTGCAAAATGTTATTTTGTTTTCAGTTCTTCTTGCTCGTTGGGTACTTTGAAGAATTTCCAGATTTTTTACAAATTGTATTGTTCAAGAGGAGTATGTTGTATGTATATGTGTGAGTGTGCGTGTGTGGTGTGTGTAGAGAGAGGTACATGAACCTACAGCAGACTACAGCATTGCGACGTGCAAAAGTATTTTGTGAATTTGTGTAATAAAGTTGCCAAGTATTTTGCCAGGCAACGACTGAAAGTGGCAAACTTGCTGCTTCTGCTAGTTGGTTTGAGAATTTTGGAGAGCTATTAGTAATAAGTCCACAATATACCACAAGGTATTACATACTGCCGTAATCTGCCGGAAGAAAGAGTCCAGTTATGGTGCAAGCAGTCCAGTTGTGGAGCAATGCAAGCAAACCATTTATTACGTCATTAACTTTATTATTAACAAATGAAACACGCTTTTAGCTACTTTAACCATAAATAAGCCTTATCATACACAAAATACTACGCAGAATTTAGATTATGAGGGTACTTACGCTACTTAGAGTAACAGTGAGTAGTGGAAATTGAAAGTTGATAATGGGAACTTAGACTGAACTGGCATATTTCAATTTTCACAGACAGTGGCACCATAAATTACTTAGTACTTTAGCATATTCCTCAATTTAATTTGTCTTCAGTTTCTTAACATTCTTTGCCTTGCCCGCTAATTTACGGTACATCAAGGTGCCAACGAATTTGCTGATGCGCAGAAAGACAAAGACAATAGTCGCAAAAAGTAGGTAGATATCCACATTGTTTGCCGATATGAAATTCATGTGCAGCAGGGGACTCTGCAGATGTGCAGCACCATGATGACGAATCACATATTCACACCAATAGAGAACGGTTTGCCGAGCTGACAAGGGACGATCGCGGTAGAGCTCCGAGAAGGCCTTCACTTTCTGTGCATATTTGGGATTAGTCCAGACTTCTTCAATAGTCTCATGGAATGTCTTCTCCTCCAGCGTCAGCAAACTTAGAGTGCGACCATAACCATCGGCCACCATGCGTTCGGCATTGCTAGGCTGGTCACCAAAGACGGGAAGGGCCAGCATAGGTTTGCCATGTTACTGCGCCTCTGTGATGCCCCCTTTTCCGGCATGAGTTATGAAGAGTTTCACCTTGGGGTGTGCCAGAATGTCGTCCTGTGGCAACCACTTTGAATAGAGAATGTTATCTGATTTGCCAGGTGTATTTTCAGGATCTTCCCATTTCCAAATAACGCGTTGCTTCAGCTTTGACAATACATTGAACATTTTCTGCACCGTATCCGGCTTAAGATGTTTACCCTGAACATTGGAGCCCAGGCACAGTAGGATCGCATCATCGGTGGCATTTCCCAAGAAGTCGGCAATGGGTGTAGGCAGCGGGTCAGGTGTGTCTTTCACCTGTATTCCGCCTACCTCAATAATGGCAGGCACATTGGGGCGAATAGGACCTTCGCTTAGGGCATGAGAACCAAAGAATCCCAGCGAGAGATTCTTGTGAACCTCACTGTACTCAGGCATGCTGGGATCATCACCATAGAGTTTTCTGCAAAGGAAACGCAAACGCCTTTAGTACTTTTCGTTAGATCTGAAGCGATTTTACTTACTTGTAAAATTTAGAATTATTGTTCTCAATAAACCAAAAAAAAAAGTCGATGGCATAATTCATAAATAAGTTTTTAACTCGTTCCGTGAAAGTCAAGATATGACCCTTCTCAACAGCCATGTTCATAGCTGGCACAAAGGATGGCACATTGGGATTACCAAAGATACCGTTGAATAACTCGCCGGGTAGCATTGGGGCAGCCAACACTGAAGGAGCTTTTAGCTTATGCGCCAGCCCAAGTTGATAGTTATTCATGAAGAATCCGAAGACAACCAAATCAAAATGATTATCCTTATTCTCGTACAGGTCCCGAACTCGCTGATCTGCCAATACGGCTTGCATTTTTTCAAACATGAAGCTCATTTGTCCCATTACACGAAACATGGTAATGAGCATGTTGCTGTTATCCGTGCTAGCCATGCTGGCAATAGTTGCGCTCATCAAACGCTGATCTTCCTCGGAGAGAGGTACTTGCACTACGTTGATGTCCTTGTGGCTCACAGCAGGCTTTAGAGCTGTCACCACCGTCACATTGTGACCTTCTTCCGCCAGTACCTTGAGCATGGACATCTCTACAATCAGATGTGAAGGACTTAGGCTGCTGAAAACTCCAAGAATATTAGCACCTTGCGATTCCCCCAAAGGGTAGCGCCTACGATCGCCGCTAATAGAATTCCAAAGTTTAATCGTGCCATGTTGGTAGTAGGAGGATTGTGCACTAACTGTTGGATCGCCAGTCTACCACACGTTCTATTTATTACCACCGATAAGAAGGAGCTATCACGTACCTGATAAAGTACTGATAAAAAGGGTGTCCAAAATAGACCGATGGTTAACTTATTTCAACATAAGGAAGGTTGGGATGTTATGGTCAGTAAAAATAAAAAAGGTTTGCTCAGCTCTGATATTTGCACTCTGCAAACTGACGATAAGAGGAATACCCCATAAAATACTGCGTCATGCTGATCGTGTGAAAGTACCCGAGCAACTATTTCGTCATTTAATGCTAACGAAGCACGTCGACAGAATCATTTTTAATCGTTTCTTATCGCTTGTCGGCATGAGCAGACGATAACTAGGTCTCGTATACTACTACTTACTAGTCGAATGTATGAAAATCAGCAAACTTTTTGCAGCGCGTGGTACACTATATGACGTGTTTTGGCATGTTTGACCCGGATCTTGCGAATACTACACGTTATCAATAACTCATTAACTAAGGGTTTCAACGAATGAAAGTGCGTAGCAAAGATCAGTTTTCGTAGAGCATTTCAACCGTCGCCATGTCGCCTAAAATTTTGTTCGCGGCGATCTTGGAAACCCTTATGATCAGCGCTGGACATAGCGCCAATATTCTAGCATTTTTCACATGTCTTAGTCCGTCACATCTGATTATCGAGATATCGATGGCAAAGGTCCTCGCCGAAAACGGACATAATGTGACGGTAGTGACCACGCTGAAGCCCCATGTCACTCATAAGAATCTAAATATTATTCACCTAGCTCTGCCTGAGAAGTACATGAAGTTGTGGAGTGATAGCATTGCCGACATGGCAAAGTACGATAATTCAAACATGATAACGCGTCTGTTTCGTATGCGTGGTCAGTTGCAATTCACCTTTGACAAGAATGTTGAAGTAATGAGCGATCCTCGAGTCATCGATTTCTACGGGAACAAGGATAACAAATTCGATCTAGTGATGATCGGCTATTTCCTGAATAACTTCCAGATGGGTATTGCCCAAAAACTGAAAGTGCCAGTGATAATTGCCTCATCCATGTTCCAGTGGGAGATTTTCAACAACATGCTGGGCAATCCCCGAGAGCTGTCATATGTCCCAAACAAAGACTTTCACATGGAAAAGGGTCGCCCAATGAACTTCAAGGAACGGCTTCTAAATGTTGTAAAGACTGCCGTTCTACGTTATTGGACATACCTCATAGATCAAGATAACGCACAGGCCTATAAGTAAGTGAAATTCATCATTAACCAGTAAACTGTAAACTGATTTTAACTCTATCCACAGAAATCTTTATGGGGACGATCCCAATATGCCGGAGTATGAGGAGCTGAACCGAAACGTTTCATTGATATTCTTCAACTCGCACGCTCTAAGCGAAGGTCCCATCCGACCCAACGTGCCTGGAGTGATTGAGGTGGGTGGCATACAGGTTAAGGAGCAGCCCGATCCGTTGCCCCAGGATATTGCTGACTTCATAAACAACTCCACAGAGGGTACCATTCTGCTTAGCTTTGGATCTAATATGCGTAGCGAGTTTCTAAAGCCGGAAACTGTGAAGTTTATGTTCAATGTTCTATCGAAACTGAAGCAGCGCGTTATCTGGAAGTGGGAGGATCTGGATAAGACTCCAGGAAAATCTGACAATATACTCTATTCAAAGTGGGTGCCACAGGACGACATTCTGGCACACCCGAAGGTGATACTCTTCATCAACCATGCCGGACGAGGTGGCGTCATGGAGTCCCTGTATCATGGCAAGCCTATGTTATCGCTTGCCGTGTTCGGTGACCAACCCAGCAATGCCAAGAAATTGGTAATAGAAGGGTTTGGGTTAAGCCTTGATTTGCTATTGCTGGAAGAGCAACCTTTCCGTGAAAGCCTAAATGAGCTTCTCGAGAATCCAAAGTACACACAAACGACAAAGTCCTTCTCTAAACTCTTCCGCGATCGTCCGATGACCGCGCGACAGACTGTGCTCTATTGGACAGAGTATGTGTTGCGTCACCATGGAGCACCTCATCTACAGAGCCCCGTTTTGCATATGGACTTCATATCTGCTTACAACCTAGATGTTTACTCCCTGATTGTAACAGTTTTGATCGCAGTTTTGCTTACGAATTTCCTCATCCTTTCTTTGATCTACAAAAAGTGCTGGAGAAGCACGAAGAAAGCAACGAAGACGGAATAGAACAAAAGTTTAAAGTAGACCAAGTACAATACGCTCACCGTTGTATTGTTATGAAATTATATTGTTTTATAATAAAAGTATCGCTTAAAAAAGTGGACTGTACGAGCTTATCAGTTCGCCGTCTTTTCTGTGTATTTATAATCGTTTGCTGATTGCTCATATCGGTTGATTAGTGGCACACTGAAGTAATGTAGAATAGAAAGGTAAACAAAAAATTTAAGTGCTCAGGTTCTGATATTTTTAGTCGGACACGCCTGATACCCTTGACTCAGATTTACAAAAAAAATTCTGAAGACAAAGTGTTCCCCCAACAGACAGGCAAACTGAGGGAGGAACCGACGGAGAGCAAGACAGACTCGGCTTATGTTTTCAAAGCAATAATATACTCTGTGGGTTCTTCTACACTTTCTTCTGTAACTTAAATATATTTGTACAAAGTAAGTATACCCTTTTTGTCCCACTTCAATAGGCGAACCAGAAACACTACGCAGTTGTAGGGCAAGTAAGAAAGCAAGAATTGATTTTAATCATTTAAAATACCCCAACTTCCTGAAGCTTCAAGTGCATTTCTCTTCAAATTGTTGCGAAGCGAATGTTAACTGTTGATTTGGCAGACCATAGCACCTTCACACCCGATAAGACGGGGATATCGCGTACTTGAATGATAACGCGTCTCGAAATAATGCTTCCCGACTGTAATACATTTTGTATTGAGCAACAAAATTGGGAGTGACCTAGGTTAGGGTAGAGTACTATGTACATACAAGTACAAGAGATTTGCACAGCACTGATATTTGCACTCTGCGAACTGATGATAAGTGGGATACCCCATAAAATACAGTGCCATGGTGATCATGTGCAACTACCCGAACAATTATTTCTTCTGTCTCTTACATATTTTTGTACCAAGCAAGTATACCCTTTTTTGTCCCACTTCAATAGTCAAAGGGTACAACCAGCAAGACTTAGCAGTTGTAAGAAAAGTAAAAAAGCAAACAATTGATTATGCTCAATTTAAATACACCGACTTCCCGAAGCTTCAAGTGCTCTCCCACTCAAGTTGTTGAGAAGCGAATGTTTCGCTAACTGTAGAATTGGCAAACTATAGCACCTGCACACCCGATAAGACGGGGCTATCACGTAATTAAATGATAACGCGTCTCGAAATTATGCTGTCTGACTGTAATACAATTTGTATGCAGCAACAAAATTGGGAGTGACCTAGGTTAGGGTAGAGTACTATGTACAAGTATAAGAGGTTTTCACAGCTGTGAAAATCTGCGAACTGGTGATAAGAGGGATACCTCATAATGTACTTCGTCATGCTGATCGTGTTAAAGTACCCGAGCAACTATTTCGTCATTTAATGCTAACGAAGCGAGTTGATAGAAACGTTTTTAACCGCTTCTTATCGCTTGTCGCCATAAGCAGACGATGTCTGAAGATTTCCTTATCGACTGGTTAGGTCTCGTAGCACCAATATTTACTAGTCGTAAGTCAGCAAACTTTTTCACTGCACGTGGTAAACTATATGTCGTGTTTAGGCATGTCTGGGTCGGATCTTGCCATATCTACACGTTATCTTTAACTCAATTAAGGGTTTTCAGCTATTTAAACGAATGAAAATGTGTACCAAAAATTAGTTTTCGTGTAGCATTTCAACCGTCGTCATGTCACCTAAGTTTTTGTTCGCGGCGATCTTCGGAACCCTTATAATCAGTGCTGTGCATAGCGCCAATATTCTAGCATTTTTCACATGTCTCAGCCCGTCACATCTGATTATCGAGATATCGATGGCAAAGGTCCTCGCCGAGAACGGACACAATGTGACGGTGGTGACCACGCTGAAGCCACATGTAACTCATAAGAATTTAAATATTATTCACCTGGCTTTGGAAAAAGAAGAGTTAAAGTTGTGGAAGAAAAAAATTGCCGACATGGCAAATAGTGACAATTCCAATACGATTGCATCTATGTTTCGTATGCGTGGTCAGTTGCAATTCACCTTTGACAAGAATGTTGAAGTAATGAGCGATCCTCGAGTCATCGATTTCTACGGGAACAAGGATAACAAATTCGATCTAGTGATGATCGGCTATTTCCTTAATAACTTCCAGATGGGTATTGCCCAAAAACTGAAAGTGCCAGTGATAATTGCCTCATCCATGTTCCAGTGGGAGATTTTCAACAACATGCTGGGCAATCCCCGGGAGCTCTCATATGTTCCAAGATTAGACTTTCACACGGAAAAGGGTCGCCCCATGAATTTTAAGGAACGACTTAAAAATGTCGTGATGACTGCCTTTGTACGTTATTGGACATACCTCATAGATCAAGATAACGCACAGGCCTACAAGTAAGTGAAATTCATCATGAACCAGTAAGTTGTACAATGATGTTAACTTTATCTACAGAAATCTCTATGGCGACGATCCCAACATGCCGGAGTACGATAAGCTCAACCGAAACGTTTCATTGATCTTCTTCAACTCGCACGCTCCAAGCGAAGGTCCCATCCGACCCAACGTCCCGGGAGTGATTGAGGTGGGCGGCATACAGGTTAAGGAGCAGCCCCATCCATTGCCCCAGGACATTGCTGACTTCATAAACAACTCCACAGAGGGTACCATTCTGCTTAGCTTGGGATCCAATATGCGCGGAGAGTACCTCAAGCCGGAAACTGTGAAGTTTATGTTCAATGTTCTATCGAAACTGAAGCAGCGCGTTATCTGGAAGTGGGAGGATCTGGATAAGACTCCAGGAAAATCTGACAATATACTCTATTCAAAGTGGGTGCCGCAGGATGACATTCTGGCACACCCGAAGGTCATACTCTTCATCAACCACGCTGGACGAGGTGGCATCACGGAATCCCTGTATCATGGCAAGCCAATGTTATCGCTTCCCGTGTTCGGTGATCAACCCAGCAATGCCAAGAAATTGGTCATGGATGGGTTTGGACTAAGCATTGGTTTGTTATCGCTGGAGGAGCAATCTTTCCGCGAAAGCATAAATGAGCTTCTCGAGAATCCAAAGTACACACAGACGACAAAGTCCTTCTCTAAACTATTCCGCGATCGTCCGATGACCGCGCGACAGACTGTGCTCTATTGGACAGAGTATGTGTTGCGTCACCATGGAGCCCCTCATTTACAGAGCCCCGTTTTGCATATGGACTTCATATCTGCTTACAACCTAGATGTTTACTCCCTGATTGTAACAGTTTTGATCGCAGTTTTGCTTACGAATTTCCTCATCCTTTCTTTGATCTACAAAACGTGCAGGAGAAGCACGAAGAAAGCAACGAAGACGGAATAGAACATAAGTTTAAAGTAGACCAAGAACAATAAGTTCACCGCTGTATTGAATGAAAGAACTTGTTATATAATAAATATATCGCTCAATCTTATCAGTTTGTCGTTTTTTCTGAGTATTTATAATCGTTTGCTGATTGCTCATATCGGTTGATTTTAGGCACTCAATAAAAATGAATTAATGTAGAATAGAAAGGAATACAACAAATTTTAAGTGAACGAGCTAGGTTCTGATATTTTCAGTTTGACACGCCTGATAGAAAGATACCCTTTGGAAAACTTTAATAACTATACTTACAACTTTAAAGACAATGTGTTCCCCCGACAAACAGACAAGTAGAGGGACGGACCCATGGACCGACGGACATCAAGTCAGACTCGGCTAGTGCATTCGAAGCAATAATATATATATTTACTCTGTGGGTCTTCTTACACCTTCTTCTGTCTGTTACAAACATTTGTACAAACTTAGTATACCCTTTTTTGTCCCACTTCAATAGTCAAAGGGTACAACCAGAAAGACTAAGCAGTTGTATGGCAAGTAAGAAAGCAACAATTGGTTTTGCTCAATTTAAATACACCGACTTCCCGAAGCTTCAAATGCTTTCCCACTCAAGTTGTTGAGAAGCGAATGTTTCGCTAACTGTATAATTTGCAGACTATAGCACCTTCACACCCGATAAGACGGGGCTATCACGTACTTGAATATTAAAGCGTCTCGAAATAATGCTGTCTGACTGTAATATAATTTGTCAGGGGCAACAAAATGGTGATTGACCTAGGTTAGGGTAGAAGAGTATAAGAGATTTTCACAGCTGTGATTTTTTCACTCTCCGGCGATAAGAGGAATACCTCATAATGTACTTCGTCATGCTGACAGTATGGAACTAGCCCTCCATTTATTTTGACTTTTAATGCTAACGAGGCAGGTTAGGTTTCTATTATAAGTCAGTTGGGTACACCGAACCCCGTGTTGGGGGGCATAGTAATCTAAACCGTAATGTGATGGTCGTTATCAATAAACTCAATAAGGGGCTTGCAGCTATTTTAACTCTTGCAAGTGGGCACCAAAGATCAGTTTTCGCGTAGCATTTCAACCGTCGTCATGTCGCCTAAGCATTTGTTCGCGGCGATATTCGGAACTCTTATGATCAGCGCTGCACATGGCGCGAATATTCTAGCAATATTCACTTGCCTTAGCCCGTCGCATCTGATCATCGAAGTCCATGGCTAAGGTCCTCGCCGAGAACGGGCACAATGTGACGGTAGTGAGCGCGTTGAAGCCCCATGTCACTCACAAGAATCTAAATATAATTCACCTGGCGCTGGCTGAGGAGGACTTGAAGTTGTGGAAGGATAGTATTGCCGACATGGCAAAGAACGATAATTCAAACATGATAACGTCTCTGTTTCGAACGCGTAATCAGATGCAATTCATGTTTGATAAGAACGTAGAAGTGACACGTGATCCTCGAGTGACTAGTCTCTATGAGAACAAAGACAACAAATTCGATCTTGTAATGATCGGCTATTTCCTGAACAACTTTTAGATGGGCATTGCCCAAAAACTGAAAGTACCGGTGATAATTGCCTCGTCCATGTTCCAGTGGGAAATATTCAACGATTTGCTGGGTAACCCCCGGGAGCTCTCATACGTCCCCACATTGGATGTTCAAACAGAGAAAGATCGACCCATGAACTTTAAGGAACGTCTTCAAAATGTTATAATGACTGCTTTCCTTAGTTTTTTCACATACCAAATTAATCAAGATAATGCCCAGGCCTATAAGTAAGAAGAAATTATGGATTCACCGATAAATTGTGTATTAATCATTATTCACCGATCTACTTACAGAGATCTCTATGGCGACGATCCCAACATGCCGGAGTACGATAAGCTCAACCGAAACGTTTCATTGATCTTCTTCAACTCGCACGCTCCAAGCGAAGGTCCCATCCGACCCAACGTGCCGGGAGTGATTGAGGTTGGTGGCATACAGGTTAAGGAGCAACCCGATCCGTTGCCCCAGGACATTGCTGACTTCATAAACAACTCCACAGAGGGTACCATTCTGCTTAGCTTGGGTTCCAATATGCGTGGCAGGTACCTGAAGCCCGAAACCGTCCAGATAATGTTCAATGTTCTATCGAAACTGAAGCAGCGCGTCATTTGGAAGTGGGAAGATCTGGACAAGACTCCAGGAAAATCTGACAACTTACTATATTCAAAGTGGGTGCCACAGGATGATATTCTGGCACACCCGAAGGTGATACTCTTCATCAACCATGCCGGACGAGGTGGCATCACGGAGGCCCTCTATCATGGCAAGCCAATGTTATCGCTTCCCGTGTTCGGTGATCAACCCAGCAATGCCAAGAAATTGGTCATGGATGGGTTTGGACTAAGCATTGGTTTGTTATCGCTGGAAGAGCAATCTTTCCGCGAAGCTAAATTAGAGCTTCTAGAGAATCCAAAGTACACACAAACGACAAAGTCCTTCTCTAAACTATTCCGCGATCGCCCGCTGACCGCGCGACAGACTGTGCTCTATTGGACAGAGTATGTGTTGCGTCACCATGGAGCCCCTCATTTACAGAGCCCCGTTATACATATGGACTTCATATCCGCTAACAACCTGGATGTTTACACTCTGCTTGGAACTGTTCTGTTCGCTGCTTTGCTTTTGAATTTCTTTATCTTTTTCTTGATCTGCAAGAAATGTCGAGGAAGCAAGAAGAAAGCGATTAAAGCGGACTAGAAAGTAACTTGAAAGTATGCAAAGCAAAAGTTCGACATTTTATTTTAACTTTATCTTCAATGACAAAAAAAGAGATAGAGTTCCTTCCTCTAACCTAAACCTGGTTTTAGACGTTAGTGTCAGACACTGTGTATCGTATTGTTATTTCATATAGTGGTCAAGAAACACTTTTTATTATTTCTGTTTTTATACCCGCTACCCATAGGGTAGAAGGGAAGCATTTTCAACGCAAGCTGTAAAATATTTTTGGAATATTCGTTACAATATAATTTACAATATATTCAATATAACAGTCATAGAAAAACGATTGAAACTTGTTATCTGTTAAAATATTTACATATATCTTCAAAATCTTATTGCAAGGAACTTTTGACAGAAACAGAGATCGACATATGTGCATATATATGTATGTATGTACTATATCTCTATATATATATATATATATGTTCATATAAAGGTAAAGAAAAAGAGAGAAATGGCGAGAAACATTAACAATACTGCGTATTCTCTTGCCGCGTTAAGAGATTTATCCAAATGAATCGCTGGCTCTGCTGATTTTTATTTCATTTGCGTGTTCCATTAATTCATTCGATTATCGCAGCACCCTCCCCCCCTCCATAGACGCTCCGTCCCTACACTGGCCAGCGGAACTAATGGCCATCCTCTGCGTGTCCAGCACATCGTTTGTTGTTTACACTGCCCACCGGGGAGGTGGGACAGGGGCGGCACATTTTCGTACACATTTAATCGTCTGCCAGCCTGCTGCAAATTCTTAATTAACACACACACACACACGCACATACAGAGGCACGCAGTCACACATACACACGCACATGCAAATAAATATTTATCGGCTTTCGTCGGCGCGTAACTCACTTGGGCAGGTCTCGACGGCGCGGCTACTCGGCAACCCTGGCCTCCAAGCAGCAGACGCCGGGCGAAACCCGCATTAAACATTTCCGTTTCCGTCTCTGTCCGCTTCTTTTTCTCTCCCTCTCTCTCCCAATCTCTCTGGCTCTCACACTCTCTGCTCATTTACACTTTAATTCCCTGTGGCATCCTTGCTGCGAACTGCAGCGCACAACAATGGATCATTTGCACTGCAGCAATGGTTAAGTAGGGAAAGATCAGAATGGAGAGACCCTAGTAGAGACAACATAGTTCGGTAAACATTAAGGATGATATGATAATATTATATATTATAATAAGATCATTATACAAGTTATAATGATAGTATAAAAGTGCATCACCCTTTACTTTACATGCTCTCTCCCTTGCTTTGGAAGAGACAAGATAGGTTTATAACCATTGAGATAATGTAAATGTTGTATGTAATGTAATGATAATGTTGAATTATAATATGCTCATATCATTATAATGATGTTCAAATGTCGGATCATAGATAGAGAAATGATATATGCATCAAACACCAGGTGAGAGAAGAAGGTAATAAAACTTAATCGATTTTTACTTTCCTCGTTTTGGCAGAGACAATATAGTTCTGTAACCATTAGGGCAATATTATAATATAATTATAATGTGGCAGATCTTCATAATATAAGAAGAATAAATTATATATGCTTTGACTCGTATTATAATACGTATTAAAGTGTCATCAAAGATAAATATATAAGATATTTAACAGCATCTTCAACAATTATGCCTCCGCGCTTCGGCATGATTTCTTGGTATATTCAACTTTATTTGGCTTTGTTTTCAGCTTGCTTACTCGCTGTAGGAGATTCACAGTGCCCACTGGCCTACACTCTACGCATTATGCCCATATCAGAGGCTTCTCTCACTGCATTTTTTCGCCTTTCCTGCCGACGTTGTTGGCGACGTTGTTAATGTGGTTGTTGATGTCGGTCGTCGGTTGTCGGCTGCAGTTGCAGTTGCTGTTGCAATTTTAAGCGATTTAATGAAATATTTCGCTGCATAAGGCACGGCTGACTGGCAAGCAGCCCCCTGTGTCTCCCTCTTCCTCTTCCCCTATCCACTACTCATCCACCTATCCTCACACTGTCTGCAAGTGCAAAATCTAATGAGTTTTGCAGTAGACAACACTTCAAGTTGAGCTCCGCCCAAAGTAAATATCAAATATTTGATTAGCCCCATTAACACAGTACCGCCCTCCTTCCCCTACCACCCCTTCTTCCACACTGACTGACCCACATGCATGGGGTGGTTTCGTACGCCCCCAGAAACTCCATTATAATTTTGCGCCCCCATTAACTCGTTTTTCGTGTGTTTTCTACATTTTTATTCATTCTCCCCGTCGAGAGAAAACACTTTTCATAATTAAGCGTTGTAATTTTTGTTTGTTTCGGGTTGCTTTCGCTTTTCTTTTGGCCGAGAAAGGCTTCACACTCCTCTTTCCCACTCAATTACATTATTTTTTCTAGTTTCTGCAGAAGAGAAGGCTAGGCTATATTAGCTCTCTTAAGGAGTATTTATAGCGTCTGCTTGGGAGTTCATAATTTATTATTATAATGTCTAAATGTCTAGTGTATTTGGCAGTCGGGTATCTGGCTGCAATATGCTACAATGCTGATTTTGACAGGTTTCGCTTGATGGACATATGATTGCCCTGGCGCGCTTGTCTATTCATATTTCAATATTTCATTAACTCGAAACTGGGGGCGTGCTTGGGGAAAGGTTGGATGGCAGCCCCAAAGGGGTGCATTTCCCCGCTGACGATGATGATGATGATGGTGTAAACACGAGCACACACACACATACGTATCACACATACACACAGGCACACACACAACCGTACGTACAGACTGTGAAAATTTACCAGCTGTTTTGGCAGGCAGCTTTAAGTTTGGCTTGAGGAATTTTCAATTAGTGAGTGAAGCATGTCAACTGGTTTTACTTTTTCGGTGAATTCTTCTTTTTCTTCCGCAAAGCAACTCGAACATATTTTCATAACTATGCAGATGACTTGTCAAACTGTTTAATCCACATTTATTTTGGGCATGGGAATTTAATTGAAACTCCGCTTCCAGAAGAATCTCATGTCAAGGCTGACATAGAAGTTTGGCTCAGTTATTAGGGGAACACACACACGCCCATTGCCTCCTAAAATATCAATGGTTACTATGCAACGATCTCTTTTCCTCTCTATCTACCTCTCTTTCTCTCTCTCTCTCCCTCTTTCTATTGGTCTCTCAGTGAGCATTAGTTATTACTACAAACTATAATTTAAAATAAATGCCAAAGTAGCCAAAGCTCTAAGCCGCAGTCCAGTCCAGCGTGCTGGTCGATGCGGTGGGGGGAAATGGCAGCTATTAAGCCCATCCACTAGCCCAGAGTAGCTGCCCCCCTCCCTCCCTATCCCTCTCTACCCACAGTGGCTGCTGCTGCTGTTGGCTTTATAATAAATTTATAAATGAAAATATGAAAAATGGTCGCTGCGTGTTTTCGCCAAACTAAGCAAAATGTTGGCAGCTTAAAGAAGCGCAGCTAAAAATCCCCGTTCGAGCTCTGTTACGAGAAGTCCTTCCCGGGGAGGGGAAAGGGAGTGGAGAGGGTGGTTATGATGCTGGTGCTTTGGACCATCAGTGCGTTGTGGTTGATCCGGGCGAAGTTGGTTTCACTTGCTTTTCGCAGAGCTGCCACGGCGGGGCTTTAATGCCTGACAGCAGCAGCAGAAGAGAAGGAGAAGAAAAGTAAGAAGAAGAGGGGAAAGTAGAAACAGAAGAAGAACCATAAGCAGAAACAGAAGCCGAAACAGTGAAAAAGAAGCACAAAAAACTGTCGTATTATTTTTCAATTCGCAAAGCATAACAAGAAGAGCTAAAAGATTTTAGCACAATTTCGAGCATGTTAATATGAGGTTAGGTTTGCTGGGCTATCAAAGATAATTGATAATTGATGTCGGGCTAATATATTTTGGTAATCAGTAGTATTTAATACTAAGTATTGAATACTAATCAATAGTAATGTTTTGGAATGTTTTATTCATATATTTTTGAATTAATTCAACTCCTTTTTGAAACATTTAAATGTGAATTTAGGTTTGCGGCTCTGGAAATTAAGATCTATAAAAAAGATAATTGATAAAGTGGGAAAATTTGAGAAAAAGGTTGACAGCTGTTCGAAATAGCATAACTGATTCAGTGGGAACATGTAAAAAGTTATTAAAATAAATATCAAATCAGTTGTATTAAGAACTAACTACTAATCAATAGTAGAATATTCGTTTATTCTCGTCTTAAATTGCTTAAAAAAGAATGCCTTTTTCTGAACATAATTTGATGTCAGGTTTACTGCTATAAGTAACATACTGAGATAATTGACAAAGTGGCAAATTCCAAACTAATTTTTGCTAACTAAATTAAGTGCAGATTGAATATACTTTTCTTATGTTCTCGAAATATTTCAGTTCCATTATCCGTTTCGCCAATTGCGATTATTATTTACCAAAAGAAAACAAATTCAATCGCTCAAAGCTACTGCTAATCAATAGAAATATTTTTGGGATTTTTTTTTCTTACATTTTCCAAATATTTTAGCTTACTTAAATTAACTTTTATTTCTGTTGACATTTCAATTTCAGCGTCCAAAACAGGAGCTCACACAACTCATCCGACTGCCGTATAGATCTGTGTATATATTTACTTTTATTTGTGTGTGTGTGTGTGTGTGTGCATGCGGGTGTGTGTATTTTGTAATATTTATTTGGGAAATAAACAAATGGCAACAACTAGTGACACATTTTCAACTTTGCGACTCTGCCAAGAAATTGTAAAAAGCCAAATAAACTTGCACTCTGGGGCCACTCGCAGGACATGTGCATGTGGCATGTGGCAGGACCCCGATGAGAAGAGGAGCGCAAATGCCCGGCAGCAGCAGCAGTACAAAGCAAATAGGCAGCAGGGTGCGGCAGTAGCCGACTCAAAGCAGATTTACGCAATGTATCTATATTATATCTACCTTCTACAGGGTATTCTCAGTGCGTATACTCACGGCTAATTGTAGCTTGCCTCGTGGTCAACGTGTGGGACGCTCGTAGGTCCCACAAGCAGCGCCATTTTGATTAGTTTTTCATGCGTTATGGAAACTTGGCAACTTTCGAAAGCTGGCACAAGAAAATGAAATCAAATGTTACGTTGGACGCCCACAGGCTTGACTCCCTTGCAGTCCCTCCCACCTGCCCCCCTCCTGGCTGCCAGGCCAATTGCTGCATGTTGTTGCCGCATGTTGCACTGCGCTGCGTGCCCAGCTGGAAATATTAAAGTTGGAGCTCACAACAGATAAAATACAGGAGCTGCAAAAACTTTCGCTATTTTCTTGGACAACTTTCAGTCGCATTTGCAAAGTGTCCTCGCCAAGAAGTCGACGGAGAAACACATAACTCACGAGTGGCGCCCTCTGGCGTTGCTACTCGACCCCCACCCCCACTCCCTTCCATTGTCGCAAGCTGGGCGTGAAAAAGAAACATTTGCATATCCTGTGACCCACTTATAATCATTTCTCCGGAACGTGCCCGCCAGCAGCTTCCAGGTGAAGCGGTAGCAGGTGCATGGCCAAGAGCGACATCTAGCGTGCGCTATGTGCAGCTGCAGAAATGAGGTTATGTTTGCTCAACCAGCAGCATTTGCATAAGTCGTGCAGCCCCATGGATGGTGGTGGGAGGGGGAACTCTTATAGACAGCAAGCAAATTATTGAAAATATATTCTATTTTGGGGTTCATTAGTGCAGGCCCAAAGTGTCGGCGTAATTAATAATCCAAAAAGGCAGCGGAGAATCAGAGAATCCAAAATAAATATAAAGAATACAGTGAAAAGGGGGGCTCGAAGGGTATAAATACTAAAATTGATGCTAAGTATTTTTATCATTTCCACACATGACACGAGAGAAATAAGAATTTATTTGCCTGTAATTAATCAGCACAAGGGAGATATTTAAAGCGAGGCAGAGAGAGAGGGAGGTGGAGATGGGGGAAGAGAGGGGGGTACATAATGGAGCAGGGAAATAAGGAAGGGGAGGAAGAAGCAAAGTGTACCCAGTGGGAACAAGACAAATAAGATTGTATGCTTGACTTTGAACGTACTTTACATAACATATAGAATGAATATGTAAGAAAAGCTACAATCTTTGATATGGATTCTTATTTTGTGTTGCATACTTTGTGGCACCAAAACGTATACCCCCACTAAGTATATTTCTTGAATAACTTCTATGTTTGTTAACTAATTACAAATAAATTTGCAGACATTATTAAGACATTCAAAAATAATATTAATACAAGATATAAACATTCTATCTCAATAATTAATGTTGCTGTAGGACTTTTCTTGATTTACTGTGGTAACAAGGGTCGTAGCATAATTCTAAAAATTCTTTGTGACACTGCAACATTGACAAGTATTATTTCAAAATTTGTTGGCTCTTGCTCTCATAGTCTCTGAGATCTTAGCAATTTAGCACCATTAGTAAAAAAGAAGAGTTAGCGCAAAATAACCTCTAATAGTCTATGAGATCTTTATAGAGTATTGTATTTGCACTATCTTATTCAACGACACCCTAACTTGATCCAATTTCAGCACATGCTTTCCTGCTGGGATTTCCCCTTCAACTGTTCCTTCTCCACCTCCGTCACTGCACAAAATTCCTTAGCTCATCAGAGAACTGTGGCTTGTGGCACTAAATTCTGCAGCATTTAATTGGCAACACGTCGGAAACATTCCTGAGCCCGAGAAATGTTTGCGTTCTTGTTGCATTAATTGCTCAGCATTTTGTTGTTATTTTGCAAATTACACATACACATTTACACACAAACAATACACATACAGATGTAAATAGTGCATATTAGTGGGCCTATAAATATTATGTAATTATCAAGCTCGATTCGATGCATTGTGGTGGAATTGGGTCAGCTGCAAAGTGTAAATAATCATCGGCTTAGATCAAATTTATTTCGAGAAATTCAAGCGAAAATGCTGCCATGTGTTTTGCCCTTTGTTACTGCCCCATGTTGTTGTTGTTGCTGTTGCAACGCACATGGAAATTGCGATTGCGATATTCCGTCAAGCGTTAAAATGTCCCAACAATATTCAAATAAACTTTCAGCTCAAACGCATCAAAATGAAATTGAGTTTCGAGCTGAAATTAAATTTTCAACAAAATTTCAACAAGAGCTTCATCAGTCAGAGCTTTTAGTCCAACTAGCTCCACTGTAGCTAAAGTGCCAAACAAATGGCTGAACTTTTTCACTGACCTTGCTCAACACGAAGTCGTTCAGAACTCGTCATAAAAGTTGCATCAGAGGAGGAGGAGGAAGAAGGGAAAACGATTTATGCAAATTGCATCGGTGTTCCGAGTTTATCAGAGATTGGCTGGCCAACCATTCTGTCAGTTCATTTATCTCACACACAGACATGCACACACACACATAGGCAGCACTGACATCGCATATATCAATGGCTTGTAAGTTTTGGGGCTGCCTTCGCGAACGTGACATGAATCGCACTTAAGTGATTTTAATAGTTCACGTTCGCCTTTTGACTAAACACCGACGCTGTCGCCGCTGCCGCCGCACACAAGCGAAGGCCGAAGGAGGCCGAGTGAGTATGGAGGGGGGCGTGGCCATGTCGCTCTTCCGCTTCCGACTCCTCCCAACACACAGTTCAATATAGACAATAGCCCCGGCCGACCACAATTTCCGCGCTGTCTAAGCAAATTTCGACTCAGTTCCGAATCGTCAGTTGGAGTTTTGTTTTGTTTATGCCATGCACGGGATGTGCGTGCTTCAAAACTGTCAGTTTAGGGCTTCTCTCTCACACATATACTACTTCTCTCTCTCCCTCTTTCTTTATATCTCCTTCTATCTCCCTCTCTAACTGAGCTTCTAGCAGGGATCTATGCAGAGGCTTTCGCTTTCTGGCCGCAAAGCGTGTAATGGACACGCGCCACCTGACTTAATATCAATTTCGAAAAGCGACTTTCAGCTAGAGAAGATTGCGTGACACGAGCGTGCAAAGAGCACAAGCTAGGCAAACTAAACAAGCTAGACAAACAAGGCTAACTTCACAGCTTATGCATGATAGGTACAAGGTCAGAATGTCAGAGACAAAGTTACCCTTTCCTTTGGTTGACCATAACGAGGATTTAGGTAAAGTCCACTTTCCTTTGGTTCACGATGCCCATCCTTAGGTACAGAGTCCTTCTTTTAAGGTCAAACGGACACGAGCAGCAACTGCGCAAACTTCACATTCATTTCGGCTAAAAGGATTTAAAAAGTTAAAAAGGTTCGTGACATGATGTCCATCCCTAGCTAAAGCTACATTTTCAAACGTGACACGAGCCTGCACAGAGCAGGAGCAGCAACCACGCAAACTTCAGATTAATTTGGGATGAGTCGGTTCAACAGAAGAACACGTGCATCGTGTCACGATGTCCATCCCTATTTAAGTATCTATTTTCGAATGAGAACACGAGCCTTCACACAGCACGAGTCACAGCTAGGCCAACTTCACATTCATTTCCAATAATAATAGGCTGAACTAGGCACCCGCTCGTGTCACGCTGCCATCCCCCACAGTGCGGCACTGCTCAGTTCTTGCCTCAGTTTACACATTGCTTTTTTGTCTCTGCCAGTTTTTAAGTCAAATGAATTTTTTATGGCATCACAGCCGGCCCAGTCTGCAGGCCGCAGTACGAGTACCTGTCCGCAGTGGTACCTGCCTCAGCCGTAGCCGTAACCGTAGCGGCGTGGCCAAGTTCCTTGGCTGCCTTTACGTGTTCCGAGTTTTAAAATTGTCGGCTCAAGTCGCCTTGGTTCGCTCCAGTCCGCCGTGTGGGTCATTTCGAATAAATGCTTTTAAAATACTTTCAAGTGTGGCACATGGCGGGCTACAATTTGCAAATTGAGTTGATTGTGAGCGGGTAGTAGTTGGTGGCGTAGGGGGAGGGGCTATCGACTCCTTGCCCACTTTGCCATAAATTGCCGTCCACGCTCGTCTGCGGACCTAATGAAGGTGCTAATGGGATTATGAGGCAATTAGATTGTTGGCGAAAAAGGCATAAAACTGGCCCACGATTCACGATTAGAATTTATAAGGCATATTATGAAGATGGCAGAGAGACATCAACACAGAAAAAAGGAATGCCATGAAAACTAAATACGAATCGGAAGTCTGCGAACGATAAACGATTCTTAAGAAACAGTTTAACTATTTTTGTTTAACTATTTGCAAATATTTGCATAAGGAATAATGATAATTCCGCTAGATAATTCGTGCTTTCTTCCCATCTAAAATGAAAATAGAATTATATGATAAATATTAAAAATATTATTCTCATCTCTGTGTATAATAGATGAAACAAGAGAAATGATCGACAAATATATTTGAACATTCCGTACATGTGTATAGTTATTTACTTAATTCTTTTACATCATCAGAAGAAGAAAAGAATCTATAAACATTTTACAGAGTAGAAGAAGACCAGAAAGAATCAATAAATAATTTATGAATTAAGGTTTATATAGGGCAAGATAGTTCTTTCTGTGTTCTTATGAAGAAGACGAATCGAATCAAAAGATAAATATTTAATAAAGATATTTGCATGATATTTCATACTTTCTCATCTTTGCCTGAACTGGAAGCAGAACAGAAAGAATTGATAAATATTCAATTAACATATGAAATGATATTTAATTTTTTCTCTCTCATCTCTGCTTGTACTAGAACGGAATCAATCTTCATAGAGGCAACTAGTCGTGCTGGCCAGTCTTAGGTTCCTTCCTTTCACTCATTTGCCTACTCATCCGACTTTGGTTCGTGACTTTGGCTACGTTCTAGGGGGCAATGCCAATCACAGTGAGTCTTGGCATTTGCCTGCCCAGAGAGAAAAGTCATTAGGTCATTAGGCAATAAATAATTAAAAGCCATTGTTGGCAGGCCAGGCACGAATTTGCCACACCTCCTGTGGCGTAGGCGGTCATAGGTTGTCGAGGAAAATGCGCTAATCATGCGCTTAACACACAGAAAACCAAATTTATCACTCACACAAATTTCAATTACACCACGACACTGAAAAAAAAGGAAATTGGGGAATGGGAAATGGGAAACTGCTTCTCATTTCCCACCGAAGCCAAATTCCACATGCGCCAAATCCTAAAAAATGATGGTGAATAGTGCGTGCTCGGAAAGCGATCAGTGTGATTAATGAAAGGGGAAAACAACAGAGAAGAGAGAGAGAGGGTGAGAGAGAACGCGACAGGCTCTCGATGAGGAAAAAATCTCTGAAGAGAAACCCCTTTAAAAATGATGAAACCAAAGCCGAAGCTGCAAACAAGTATGGGAAATTAACAAGTGGCCGCCATTGGACATGTGGGCTTAGCTGGCAAAGCCTCCTCACGGCATCGTGTATTCATGTAGGAATCAGCCGGGCAGAAAGCCACGGAAATTTCCGGCTAATGTGCGCTCTAAATCCCGGCCAAGGGCGCCAGAGAAGTCGCCGAGCCGTGCCACGCGGAGGACACCCTGGGGTCACCGAGACCGGGTGGCTGCCCCGGTTGAGTTACAGGATTAACATGACGGTAGAATAACAACAACACTCGAGAACACGAGCTTGTTATACTCTAACCAAGCGAGGGTGCTTTTGTTTTGCTATCAAAGCAGTAGAAAATAAAAAGATTTTGTTGAAGAAGAGCTGGGAATAATTTAAGGTAGTTTTTATAAAAGTTCTTCATATTAGAATTTCAGATAAAATGAAGAATTAACTTGATCTTCTTATACCAAGAGGGTCTTCTTGTTTTGCTTACAAAGCTGATATTCAAAATATATTTTTGAAGAATAGTTGGATAAATTTTAAGCCATTTATATAGAAGAAAGAAAGATACTGCTAGACCGTTTAAAGTTTCTGTACATGCCATTCTAACTCAGGTATTTGTAACATATTTAAGAGATACATATATAAGAACATAAAGGAAACTTTGCAATCAACTTTTACTGCGATTCCATAATCACATATATCCATTATCTTTAGTTGAGAGCTTTCAAATCTTCGTCATGTGGCGAATCGATTTGCGAGAAAGACCCTGAAACAGCACCTCATGGAGTTGGGCTAAAGTGACAATCGCAGTTGACAAGGTCGTTTTTTTTACTCGTTTTGGATTTCACGTTGCGATCCACTCACTGAAAAAGGCCTGGAGAGAGTCGTCCCCCAGTGTTTGCTCTTCGTTCATTTGTTATCATTTGTTCAGTTTCCCGTCACCATCGTGGTTGCAACTGCAAGAGAGTCTGTATCTGTATCTGTGTCTGTGTATGTGTCCTCCCCTGCTCTTCGGGGGGTTTCGGCTTTCGACTGACTCTTTACCAAAATTTGATTCAATCCATTATTTTTATTGTTGTTGTTGTTGTCCCCGACCATCGCATTTCCATCAAATCGCATATAAATAAATTTCTCCATTTTCATTTCCATTTCGAGCTTCGCATTGCATTGTTTTCCCTTCTTTCTTCCCTCTCTTGTTTTTTTTGCCTTCTGTTTGGTTCTTCACACGAGCGCGCAACACTGAACAACCCCCTCGCCCCCTTCCTTCGTATGCCTGGGTTGTCCCAGGTGTATTTATTTGATATATTGCGCAGTTATTGCACACATCTTTACAGTTAACCCAGCCCTGGCCAACCCACTGCATCCCTGCTGGAGACAGAGAGAGAGAGAGAGAGAGCTGGGAATGCATCATGTGTGCAGCGTATGTTGAAATTTCACGCAACGTGTCGAGAAATTACTCTAATGCAATTTAATTGAGTGTTCCATTTCGCGAAAACTACAGCTGAAAGTTCCCTCCAGATTCGATTCGGAAAGATAAAGGAAATTTGAGATGTATACAAAGATAAGTTAATGATCACTAGTTTTAAAGGACTTTATGTAAATTAATACAAATATTTTTAAATGTTTCTTTTAATATTCAAAAGTAATGCTTTGTTCTTCTTTGCTTTAATAATTAGTTCTCTCAATAGAAATAGATATATAAATATATTCTTTATACTTTTCCTTTTCCTGGAGAACATTTTCCTACTTTATTTCACTTCCAACTCCGTAGAAACTTATTGATTACTTACTTCGCAATAATCATTAGTGTTCCTCACGTTTCGATATCCCATCGCTTTGGTCTTTCCCATTAGCCACTGAGCCAGGGAACTCTTGACATATGTCGCCTCTAAAATGGTCAAATAAACTTTCTATATTGATACATTCATCAGGGAGTAAGGGAGTAAAGCAAAGTGTGTGGCATATTATGTCGCCCCAAAACAAATGAAAGAGAAAAAGAGGAAATTAATACACAAGTTTATATAGAATTATTGGCAAACAGCAGGGGCAACCCTCGGGGCACGGGGCTGACGCTGCCACACTTGCCGCAAATCAAGCCGAGTCGAGCAAAATGACAGATCGAGGGACCAAGGACCGACTGCGGACTGAGGACTGTGGCAACAATTAAGTTTCCACATGAACAGCGTTTAATGTGCAACTGATTTTCAACATCTGTTTTCATTTTTGGACTTCCTCGTGCGACGCAGGCAATGAAAAGGAAACGATGCAGACGACTCGGGCTCTAAATTTGGACTCGAGCGACGCAAACAACAAGAAAAGTGTCGGAAAACATAATTTTGATAGAGCACGTGATGGGGGGGGAAGAGGAGAAACAACTTGGTATCTTTACAGCAGCGTTAATTAGCCGCAGCCACTTGATGTCTGCGGGGCGCACAGTGAGCCCAAAATGAATCAGCCAGCTGGAAAATTAAAAATTCAGCTAGGTCAGTGCGAAAGGTTTCACTATGCAGCTGATTCTACCCACTGTGCGTGGAGCACGGAGACAATATAAAAATGTCTTCAACCTGAAGGGTTGCCCAGCCCGCACTCTCTCTCTCTCTCTCTCTCTGTCGTTTATGAGGCACGCTTGCAGCTGCCATTCGCTGGAAAACCTTCTGGCTGGTCAGGGCTAATCCTTGATGCATGTCCAACACTTTGTCCGCCGTCTGCCGTTGGCAGCGACCCCGGCAGCGTCGTCAGCGCGACAAGTCGCCAAAACACTTTGGCTGCTCATTAAAATTCATCCACGCAGATTATTAACATTTGCATCTAATTTGCATTCGTAAGATACATGGCCGACAATTATGTGGATGCCGCACACACATCCAGTAAGGGGGGGAGGTGGCAGAGACAGAGAGACAAGGGGATAGTGTCTTGGGGTGAAGGAGCTAGGCCAAGAGCTATAGGGGCACCACAGACGGCAAGGGGGAGGTGACTCCAATATCAAACTTATTTATGCATGCGTTTCTGCAAGCCACACCAACACCTACACACACACTCACACACACACTTGTACTCACACACACATTGGCACTTGCATAAATTATGCTTGGGTCGTTGTTGCTGGAGTGGGGGATGAGGGGTTCGTAGGGGGGACTTAACGAGGTTAAGTGTAATTAAATTATCAAATTATTACCAAGTCTTAGCTTGCAGTTTATAATCGTGCACACACACCAGCCACACCACGATGACCCCCTTCAGCCACGCCTCTGTGTTTGCACCATAAACAGACATTAGACAAAGTTTCAATTAGTTGAAGTGTCAAGCGTCGTGGAAAACTATACGCCAATCAATGATGATAATTTAAGGGAGGAAAGGATGACAAAAGAAAATTAACTTTGAGGATTATCAATCAACAAGGCATTAAGAAGAAAGTAGAGGAAACATACTTTATGTATATAAGGTCTATTTAGCTCGGATAAGTAAAGAAACTTAATAAAATATAAAAAAGAGTAAACTATGGAACGAAAAAGAAAGTAGAGGATGTATATGAGGCCTATTTAGCGCAGATAGAAAAAGATTCTAACTTAAATATAAAGAGTAAACGTTACTCCTCGCCCAGGTTTATTAATCAGATTCTGCTATATAAGCACAGACAGTGCCTAAGCAGATGATCCGAAATTACCTATTTCTGTCAGATTGAAAGACAAATCCCACTCGCCACAGCCGGAACTATGGAACTCAGCTATGATGATGATGATATCGTGGTATAATGGCCAGCCTATTATCCTGATCTGGGCCTGGACAAATGCTTTAATGCGCAACGCGTAAAAATGCAGAAATATGTTTTTTATGCCTCGCGAGGCGCACTCTCCTATAACAACTGGGCAAATAAGTAAAAAGTAATCCTAATTACAATTGCGAGTTATAAATAACATGGCAGGGAGAGAGAGAGGAGGAGTAGGGGAAAGTAGCGCACAACAAAGCCCGACTGAGACGTGGATCTGCTCATTGTAATAATGAAAATCCCCAAACAAGCCATAAAAGGGATAAACGAAACGAAACGGAACGTAATGGAATGAATGAATGAATAGATGTACGAATGGAGGAACGAATGGACGAACGAATGGCACGGCGAATGTGACAGAGTAACAGATTTTCGCCACTGCAAATGAGGAGAGAGTACGGGACAGACGCAGGAACAGGAAGACAGTCAGACAAATAGACAGTCAGAGAAAGAGGCAGACAGCGAGTCAGTCAGGCAGACGAACAGACAGTCGGGCAGACAAGGCGGAACCCTCGTATTAAGTCAACGACATGTGCGACCTTTGCAGATTTTTTAGTTCCCTGTTTCGGTGGTTACTTTTGGAAAATGGTTTGTTTGTTTTCCAGCTAAATTTGCGCTCACATGAGGCACAAATCGCTTAAATAGCTCAGCTTATAATTGCGAAAATGAATATGTCATGTGAGCCCTGCTTAGCTACGCCCCTGTCGGGCTGAGTGAAACATTGTATGCACCTCTTTTGTTAAAACATTTTCCAGGCCAAACCCTTTTTGACTTCGCAGCGGGATATGCCAAATCAACCCGTTTAAAGAGTAAGCAAGGGGAGAGAGGCCCTATCCCGTATCCGATTTAAGGCATTTAGAATGAGAAAGAGACACTGGAACATTAGTGCAACTAAATATCACGTCATTATTTATATTACAATTTCTATAATAATTAACAATTACATCTTATCACATCTTTTGTCTAAACAATTTCGCAAGCTAATCACAATTTTCTGTCAGTGTAGTCGCCGTCTACAGTTGCTTATCAGGCGTTAAATTGCAGCAATTTGACAGTTTATCGTCGAGTTATTGTGCCCAGGTACAAGGACAACAGAGGAGTCGAGCTGTAGCTATATTTGCATAGTGTAAAACCCCAGACAAATCTGCTGTGGAAACTGCTTGCCGCATTGCCTAAAAACAAAGTGCACGGAGTAAAATGTCAAATTGCCGGGCCAGAAACCCTTTTTCCCTCCCTGCCTAACGCTGCAACTAATGCAGTTCATGTGTTGGACGTCGCTCTGCCCGTCTTCTCTTCCCCTCCCCCTTACTTCCTTCTTTCCACTGGGCTGCCTTTGTTTGTGTTTGCGTTTGTCGTGTCCCGGCGATGTCCTCTCTGTCAATTTGCATGTTACCTGGCATTTGTATTGGCATTGAATTGCATTTCGCCTTGGCCTGCCTTCCTGCAGGGGTGCAGGGGGTGTCTCTATTAGTTTGTGTATGCTTATCAACTGCTTCCTGACGCACATCCTTGCCAGCTTCCTTTGTCTGTCAGCGTCTGCTAGTGTGTCTGTATTTGTTGTCCTCGTGTATTTGCGTATTTGTTTATCTAACTATCAAAGTGCTGCGTGCAGCTTGGACCAGCTTCAGATTCAAGTGCGTTAATTGCTGTTCTCTCAAGCAACTTTTCTCTTGTCCCCACCTCACTCTTTAGTTGTACTTAGGGTTCCTACACCACCTCACTCTCCATTTATCCTTAAGGCTCCTAATCTATTAGTTTGTCCCTGAGCTCTGATAAATATGCGATACTGAAGTGTTTGCTCACAATTTTACTTAAGTTCGAGACAAATTTGAGTGTATTTTAAAATCAACTTGAAGATTACAGACTTACTTTGCTTATGTAGTATCAAACTGGGGGGGTAAGGAGTCTTAAACAAGGGGTTAGGAGTGATGACAAGTCGTAAAGCTTGGACAGAGTGTGCTTTACTTAGTCTCGATTGAGCTGACACGCAATTGAGGCGAAACTGTTAGATTTATCTTATTATATTTCATTTATTCCTTGAACGAGAAGAGAAGAAGAGAACGTACTGTCCATCCTCCATTCCTCCTTCCTCCTACAGCTGTCAGCCAGCTCAGCAATGCGTGGTCAACCCTTTTGGGCCAACAACAAATAAAGGACAAATTGAAAGGCTGAAAACGTGAAAAGTGCAATGGAAAATAAATGAAATGAAATCGTTAAACACTCCACTCAAAAGCCAAACGACAATGCGACGAATTGAGAGAATTTTTCACGCATTTTTCCATCTCTCCCTAGAAAAGCAAAGAGGCGAAAAAGGAAAGGCGTTTCCCAGTTGGTTTTGTGTGGCGTGTTTGCTTTGATTTTTGTAAATGGACGCACTTGAACTAATTTCCAGTGGGCGCATTTGACAGGCAGGTGACAGGACGGGTGGGTGATTGAGTGGGAGTGGAAGTGAATGCATTGACGGACAGGCAATCACCCAATCAGGAATTCAGGCATTCGTTCATTTATTTGATCACTCACTCGACGCGTCATTCACGCAGTCAAACAATCGAAAGTGTCAATTAAAAAGGCAATGTGCCAAGTGCCTCGACTCGACTCGACTTTATTATTTTATTATATTTGATTTAAACATTTTCGATATCGACATATGCGGACTTTCTCGCACACCCCTCGACGGATTACACTTGCTCTCGCCCTCTTTCCTATTTCCAATTGAAATGCGCGAAATGTGCGTGAATTGAAACAGATGTCGCGGCCCCAAGGCGGCCATTGATCCCGATACCGATAAGTGCTGCTCTGATTAATGCCCACAGGAGGGACTAATGTCTTCTGGCCAATGTAAACAGTTCCAGCAACAAAGTCAATGTAGAGGGTGCATACTATGCGTGTTGTTTACTTAAATAAACGCCCGTTAATGCAGCCTCTTGTTACAGACTCGATATGAATCGATAATGATGGGAGGTCAGCTTTTAAGGAGTGACCATACTCCTTGAATTACTATATTTAAATAATGCGATTTGTTGTACTAACTCGATATTAATCCATAAAAATAATAGGCCTCCTTTTATAGAGTGACCATACTCTCTACGACCGACACGATTTCAAATGAAAACCACAAGTGGATTTAAATTATTTGATTTGTTGTACAGACTCCATTTGAATCGATAATCATGAGAGTTCAATTTTTATAGAGTGACCATACTCCGCGACCAGCACCAAATGAAAACCACAAAAGTGTATTTAAATTATTCGAATTGTTGTATATTTTATTAGTTTTTACGGTTTTGTTTCAATTGTGTTCTGTGTCTCTCGTGATTTATTACCCCTTCTTGAATTGTCATTTGTATTTGTGCTGCAATATTCATCGATATTCATAACTGTTTGTTGGCATTGTTCAACTACATTATGCCATCATATACTTGCCATACTTAGCGATTTCATTTCATCTGTCGTGTTTTTTGTTATTTATTCTGTTTTCAATATCGGGTAAATAATGAGTGAAATAAAAAGATTCATTGCGATTGTTTTTTTTTTTTTTTTTTTTTATAATAATTGAATACTATATTTTGTTGCCTTGAAATTTACACATATTCGTAATAAATGCATTTAAATTATTTATAATTTAGAAATTAAACTAGTCTAGAAATGAAATGCGAAGCAACAGCAAATGATTCTGTCGTAATTTACAAAAAAACGTTTATAAGTTACAAGTAGGTATGGTTTATAATTTTTTTACAGTGTACACTTACGCCTGGCTTATTAATTTTTACAAAATGTAATTTAAACTTAGTCACTAATTATTTTTTGCAATTTCGCAATTTTCTACTACGTTTTTTTCATTCGTTTTATTTATCATAATTTATTATACAAGTCTTGTAGGTAGTAGGTTCGTGATTTAGGTATCTGCCAGTGTTGCAGAGCTGCATTCGCAAGCGGAAAGTGTGTGTGTGTAGTGTAGCCTGTAGTAGTAGTAGCAGCTGGTAGAAGTAGTGTGTGGTGTCCAGTGTTGGCAAATGTTCAATGTGCATTGGAAACTCGGAAAGTTGAGAACGGTGCAGAAGATATATATGAAAATAAGTTCTTACTATGCGCGGAGAATGTGGAGAATTTCCGACATTTTTTTTCACGCCCTATTTCAGCTTATTTAATTGTGGTTTATCGTGATTTTCGATATCTCTAGCTTTTCGCTGTGTTGTTTTTTTTAAACTTTCTGAAAGTGTTGCACAAACATTTCAAATATTATTTTTTCGTGTGTACGTGTGTGTGTCAGTTTTTCTGTTTACTCTCGCATTTTTTGCTACTATTTTCACTACTTTTTTCTCTGCATGTTGGTTGGGAGTGTCTGGGTGTGTGTGTCTGTGGTTGGTTGTGTGCTGGTGTATATTATTTTTATGTTAAATATTGTTTTAACGCGCTTACTTGATACTTTATAAAATTCAGTGTTTACACATTTCCTTAGTATTCTGCTTTAGATATTAACTACTACGAAGCTACTACGATTTAAACGTTTCGTACTTTTTTTTTTTTTTTTTTTCTTTCTTTTGTTCTTCTTGTGATAATTCGAATGAGCATTAAACTAAAAAGGAACATATACATGATTATCCATTAATTATACAATACATATACTCGATTGTAAGTAAGTAGTTAATTTATTTTTTATATACGTATATATATATATCATATGTTGTATGTGTGTGTGTGTTTATGTTATAGTATATCTATTACTTCTATCCATAGTACGTTTATAGTCAGAGTCAGTTGTTTGTTGGGTTATACGCTCGCATAAATAAGGGTTAGCTTTGAGAACCGAATATTCTTGTCGATATTAGTTAAAGTAGTTGAATACATACATATATTTATATATATATTAATTAATTAATTAATCGTTTAATCACAAATCATTGATGAAAACTTCACTTGAATTGGTTTAGGCGACGACGCTCTGCACGCTCTCTTGGTCCGTTAAATTCCGTTACAATTTTATCATCTTCTCCACTCTTGCACTCTCTTTCTTTCTTAAGTTCTCTTTCATCCTAGACCTCGATGTCTCTCTACATAGTAATTTCTTTTTGACGCGGCATCTTTAAATAATCTTTGCGTATCTCAGGGGATACCTCACTAGGTTTATACACAGAAATTTACAGGGGAGTATCGAATAGTGGGCGATAATACAGTATAGCAAGTATAGCATAGTATAGACACAGGCAGGGACTGGGGATTGAGGGGGGTGTGGGGACTTACAGGCATTTATAGTCATATATATGTATGTAGTTATTCTGCAGCTTTCGTTTTCGTTTCGTGTTTGTTTTCTTTGTTGTCGGAAAGGTACTAAAAATCAGTTAAACTTTATTATATGCTAGATTACTTCTCGTCTCTATATCTTCTATATGGTATTTCATTTCGTTATTCTTTCGTTTCGTTTCGTTTTATAAACAATAAGTGTCGCTAAATGCTAGATCTTAAATTCGTTTTTTTATATATCTTTTATTTTTCGCTTGATTGCATTGTGTGATCTGTATGTGAGAGAAACTTGACGCACTTTGCTCTCTTGTCCCATCAAAAATTCAGCTCGCTTTTCTATCTCATATGCATTTTCACTACCTTCCCGTTGATTGATGATGATATAATAGGTATACATAATATATGTACAGATTGTATGTTATGCTAGAAGTTTTATCTATCCGTTTTTCTCTTCTGTTTCTCCGTTTTCGTTGGCATTATTCGACGCTATATTTGCTTACATATTCGACTTGCTAATTTTATTTAGTTATTTTTTTTTTTTTTTTTTTTTTTATCGTTTTCTTTTCTTTCCTGTTACTTTTAATTTAATCTTTACTTTTGCTCAGTGGGTTTAATTGTTCGACGCATTGTGCTCTCCCATAAAAAACGGGGAGGGGCGGGTTGTAACACAATTTTACTTAACTTTTTGCATATTGTTTTATAATTCTTGTTTCTTGTTCTACTTTCTTTGTCTTGTGCTTGTATGTCCGTGTAGAGCTTCAAAGCTGTAAAGGCAGAGAAGAGAGAGAGAAGAAGGAAAGAGGGCAAGTTAGTATAAGTGAAATATGCAGGTCTTTATTGCTATAAAGGTGTTTCAATTTGACTTGGGAATACCCTGGAGGGTATCTTTATCTACATGTGTATTATCTAAGTTATTTGGGTTATCGATCTTCATGGAACTCACCTCGATTCAATTCAATATGGCGTTTTCATCAATGATACCACAGCCTGTTGTTTTGTGTTCGCATAACACCGTTTGCCAACGGATTTGCATTTCCGTTTCCGATGCCGATGCCGATGTTTCCATTTCCGCTCGCATTACCACTCAATTTCGTTGCAGTTGTTGTTGTTGCTGTTGTCGAAGCTTCGCCGTTGACAGCCGATGTTGCCGCCGATGTCCTACTGAGATGGACGCCCACATCCTCGGCGGGCGACAGACCCGTCATCCCACCCGGACGCTTGTAATCCCCATTGGCAGTTACTTGATCCGTATCGCGAGTGAGTCGCAACGCCTTCAGGTGCTGCCTCTGATTGTCGCGCAATGTTGTTGCTGCTGCTGTTGTTGTTGCTGTTACTGTTGTTGTCGGGCCATTTTTACCATTACTCGTGGCATACTTGTTGTTGTGCAGCGTCAGGCTATACTTGGGCTTACCCCCGGCAACTCCAGCAATGCTCAGATGTTGCGGCTTCTTGGGCATCGTTGTGGCCTGGCTGCTGCTGCACTGCTGCTCAGCATTGGCTGCCCCCCACCACCCCATCGGCAGCCGCTGCCAACTTGAGCGAAGCTTCGAACTAGAGATTATCGGGATAGCTACGGAAATTGTAGGTTCTAGCGCGTTGAAACTCCGCAGCGGCAGCAGCCGCGGCAGCTGCACTATTGCCACCGCTATAGGGATTGATCATGGGTGCCGTCGATTGGGAGTTCATGGTGCCCATGCCATCGTCATAGATCCCATTCAGCTGGTCCTGGTTGTGGCTGCTGCTGTGGCTGCTCTTGCCCCCGCCACTGCTGACGGTGTTCGTGTTGCTGCTACTGGAACCAGAGCCCGAACCGGAGCCAGAACCAACGCCACCTTTGATGGGCTTAAATATGGCCGTGGTCGCATAATACTTCTCCATGGGCGGCGGGGGCACTGTCGGCGGCCTGGGGAATATGCTGCTCAGCGGTGGCGGCGGTGTTCGTCGCACATTCACGTAGCCGCCGCCGGCGTTGGCCATTTTCGATGCCGGCATGTAGTCCTGCATGTGGGGCACCGCATAGCCACCTTCGGGAACATCTGCGTGCGACGCAAGAGGATTTCGTTTAGTGAGGGGCGGGTGAATGGCGCGGGGGTAGACGCGTCAAAGGGGGTCGTATGTGTGTGTATTTGTGTATGTGTGTGTGTGTGTGTTCTTGTGTGTGTTTTTGTGTGTGTGGCAATCGCCGCAAAAATTTATTTGCATTAGTTGCTAGCGGCGCCATATTTTATAGCTCGCAGCGGAAATGGGCGAGCCCAAAGGGGGATTGCAAGGCGGTTGCCTGGGGAGCAGGCGGTGAGGGGGTGAAAGGTAAGCTGGGGGTCTGCATATTGGGTTTACACACCTGTATAGTCGGGCGTCATATTACATTGTAAATCATTAACCGCTGCGTAGCCGTTCACGCCGCTCGTGTACATGTTCACGTTGAAGGGCTCGTGGTAGAGGCTGTTCTTGCCAATGGAATCGTTGTCGTCAACGCTGGCCTGCAACGAGACGAAGATGGGGGAGAGAAAAGAAGAAGAATATTATAGTGGGGCTTTTAATATACTGACACAAGTCGAATGGCGTGTGAGGAGAGACCTTAAAGTTATCGTTAAAGCTGCGTAAAACAAATCGATTTTTAGCTGAAAAAAGTCCGTGTTACTTTCAAGTTGATTGCTAATGAACTCTGGTAATATCTGTTTAAATTTTCATTGTATATTATACATATATTTCTACTATATTACTAGTTATCTTTTAAGACTTGTATAAGCTACTAAAACTCATACAACTTTTTCATTATGGGCAATTACTTTCCTTTTTCTTACCTAGAACCTGAAGATTCTTTATTTTCTGCTTGCCTAGATTCGTTTATAATATCTGTATAGATTTTCATTATAATGCATATCATTACAAGTATATCTGTATTCATTCCTTTAACTTTATAGTTTTCTTGTATAAACTTGGAATCCATTAACTCTCTCATCATGAACACAATCTGGCTATACTCTAAACTGCAATACTTAAAGATACTTTTATTTCTGATTGCCAAGAATCCCCCTGTAATATACCGGAATGACTTTCTATATGTTTCGTGCTCTTCTGCATGCATTCTATCCATAATCATTTCTTCAACTCAGCTCAAGCTGTTCCACGCTTAAACTGTCTTTAAACTGCTCCCGGAATGATTATTTTTACTGCTTATTACTGTTTAACTTCCCGATACGACTTCGTGGAGGGGAGGGGCAAAGGGGTGTGAAGACCCATGGCAGTGCAGTTCAGGAGAGCGTTGAAAAGTTCCTATTAAATAAAATAAATGCCGCACGGTGCGGCGCCTGGTCAAGTGTGGCACGAAGTGGCCGATAGGACGTGGCAGCTGCACGCTACATTGAACCATTATGTGAAATTTGAGTCGGGAATTTGTCCGGCTCAAAGGACTGCCATACGTATATATAGTATATATCTATGTGTATGTGTGTGTGTATGTGCTCACCTTAATGCTGTTGCCATTGGGACGATGCTTGTCGACATTGCCACCGAGTGTGTTCGGATTGAAGCTGTATTGGAATGCATCGAGTACGTTGCTGCCTCGTGCTCGCTTCGTGCGTGATACGATGAATAGAATGACCGCCACGAGCAGAACAATTATCGCTGTTAGAACAACAATGACGACGCCAATGAAGTTCGCCTCGTTCGGCTCCTGGTCGATGGGGCGTGGCGCAATTACTGCAACAACAACAAAAAAAAGAAACAACAACAAAAATTAGCAAAGAAGTTCCGCGTTTTTGAATTAACATGCAAAAATCGAATGAAATTAAAAGTAAATATTGTTCAACTAAATAATTAGCGCAAGAGGGTTAAAGAGAAGAGTGTGGGAGAGAGATAGCAGAAGATCGCTAATTGAATTTATCTCTCTTTCTCTATCTCTCTCTTTCTCTCTCTCTCTCTCTGTGTGTGTGTGTGTGTACTTACATTGCGGCCCATTGTTGTAGTTTCCATTGCCGTTCACCGTGTTGTCGATGTTGTTGTTCATGTTGTTGTTGTTGCTGTTGGCATCATTGGTGGCGCCACCGTTGTTGCTGGCACCTGAGGCGCCTCCAGCACCAGACTGACCACCGTTCACCTTGTTTTTGTTATGATTGTGCTGATAGTCGGTGCTCAGGAAGGGATATTCGTACATATCCTGAACAGCTCCATTGCCATTACGCTGCTCCAGTTCGTCTGTGAAATTTCCCATGGCGGGCACTGTAAACAGAAGGAGAGAGAGGCAGAGAAAGAGAGATGGTTAATACACATACACATGCAAAAGGGAGTGGGGTTAGTCGATTCCGCTTATGAACGCTACATCAGCTACTAAATTTCGTCTTCAAAAAGTTGCCGACTCCCTGCCGGATGGACGGACAAGGCACAGCTGCGTTCCATGATTACATTTTCCCAGTGGCCTCTTCTTCGTTTTCTTATTCTTCTTCTTCTTCTTCTTTACACCTTTCGTTCCACTTTAAATTGTTTCGCTTTCGCTACGCTTTTCTTTTCCCTCAGACCTTTTGAACCTCTCTAACGTGTTCATTTCCTGTCAACCGAGTTCGAGTTTTTTACGTCAGGCATAACTAAATTTACCAGATGTCTGGATTTTGCCCTGTCTTATAAATATGCATGTGCTGCCCAGCGAATGCAGTTCTAAGAAATACGGAAAGCGGCGCTCCACAGCCTACATATCATTCATTATAATAGTGTGCGCTGTTCTTTTTCCATGTTTTAAAATATATTCAACATATTGGTGTTGCCCTCTTGCTTCCTATCGAAGAAGTAGCTCTATAGCACTAGCCAATCGCGAGTTACTATAGGTATACCGAAAACCAAGCAGCTTTTTAAATGTTTTCTAATACTTTCTTTATTCTACTTCTGCCTTCTTGCTATTTATTAAAAAAGTTCCTTTATAGCACCAGCCAATCTCCAGTATAGGTAAAAAATTACTATAGATATAATGACGACCGAGCAGCTTCTTCCATGCTTTCACATGTATGTTCGACATTCTATTGATGTCCACTTGCTACCCTATAAAAATTGGCTCTATAGGACCGGCCAATCTCGAGTTACTAAAGGTAATAGGAAGACATACCAACTTTCTTTCATGTGTCTAAATATATTCGACATTCTATTAAAGTCCACTTGCTATCCCTCGAAGAACTAGCCCTATAACACCCACCAATCTCGAGTTACATGAGGTAATAGGAAAAGAGACCATCAATTTTAACTGATTTACCGAAATTATAGCTATACATGTCTTGCTGAGCAACCCTTAAACAAGTTTGGGTAATCTTAGTGCGCGGCTTATGCTGCTTATTAGCTCAGATCTGTCATGGGAGACGGGTAGCAGTCACTGCGGGCCGTAACACCTGCTCATCTAGCGTTCACTTTGATCTCTAATACCCCCAGCTTATGCTGCCTCACCCCCTCTCCAACCACCTCTCTCTGTAACTACAGCATATGCCGTTCTGCAAAGTGTTGTCATTTATCTCCGCTAACATCTTGCGGGCATAACAAAGCAAAAGCAACAGCAAAAACAGAACATTCCCGGGGGCAGCTTTTTATACGCCCCCTTCTTCTTTACTGTCACTCCCCCTCTCGATGAAATCCTGGAAACCCCTCGAAATGCCCGAATACCCCCGTTGGCTAGCCGAACAACGCTTCCTTGAGTGGGTGACCCCGTTTCTGTAGACAGTAAATGGCGTAATTACTGTGTGAAGTTCTTCTGCTGCTGCTTCTTCTCCTGTTTCTTCTTCTACTTGATATTCTCCTTGTTGTTGTTGCTGCTGTTTTGAGTTATGTCGCCTTCTTTGGACAGCGCTCAGAGGATACGGAGGACACTCTAAGGACGCCAAGCCCATGCCAGGCCAGGCAGGCATGGCATCTCTCTGAAGTTTGTGCTTGGCTGCCTTTTGTTTTGCCATTGCCATTGTCCCCATTGTTGCCCCCACCACACCCCCTTCAACTCATCCCGCCACTTAAAAGGGCATATCTTGCATCTCTCAGTTGTTGTTCCCAGAAAGCTTCGTCGCCGTGGTCGTCATAAAACGTTTAAAATAATTAAAATATTTCGTGCCACATTTATCACATACACACGGGGCAAAGCGGGCACGTTGCCTGGAGGAAATAATGGCGAATACGCCGCATATCCCTTTTGGCATCTTCTTCTTCTTTTCAACTTTTGTTTTTTTTATATTTTTTGTCCTTTATAACTAATTCTCTTTGTGTGTCCCCAGGGTCGGTTCTCTCTCTCTCTCTGTATGCTGGCATTGTTTTTCAGCCTTTGTATTTTTAGAAACCTTTAAATACAACTCCATAAAGAACAACAACAACAACAATGTGAGAGAGAAAGAGAGAGGAGAACGCGAACAACAATCACCGCAAGCAAATCTCACAAATTGGGGTTAAATCTCTGCAGTGCCTGATAAAAATATACGCACACCACTCGAAAGATGCTGCCAGTCGTACGTGCGTTTCTTTTGTTTACCCTTACCCTAGTTTCCGAGCCCTTCACGGCAAACAAAACGAGAGCAAAGCAGAAGCAGCAGCAGCAGCAGAAAAAACTAAATAAGTAAAAATAAAAACCAGCCAAACAGCTGGTTTCCCGGCCCCCCCCATCCTTGGCCCACCTCCAGTGTGCGGTGCGTGACAAATGCCTCGTGGTGTTTGTTCCTCGTCGAGTAATTGCCGAAGCGCACCATGTGGTGCAGCAGCCGAGCTCAGCCTGCCTGCCTCATCCTCTTTACTACCTCTCCGTTTCCCCGTTCCCCTTCCTCTTTGTGGTTTTCGCTGACATATCCTTCACACAGTTGTCGCTTCAATCTGCCTCGTCATGCCCCTCTCGGTAGCTGCTGTCAGAGTAAGTGCCGATCCGAAGATCCTAAGAAGATCTGTGCTTCTGATTTTCGGCTTAAAGTCTTCATCGGAGAGTTGAGGGACTTGAAAGAGTCTGCAATGATTTTGCAGAATGCTTTAAGCGGAATTCTCATGCGTGAGAATAAAGAGCGATCTTACTGTAGCTGAACATGTTCATTAAATCTTTCGATTGTATGAAGGCTCTTTATGTCTAGCTTCATGAATTTCCAATACCTTCTTTACTCTTCTTCATCACATCTTTCAATTGATTACCGCTTTATAAATCTCTTATACTATATTCTTTTCTGTGCCTCATTACATCATTCAATTATATAATATCCCTATATCTAACTTTATGAATTTGTCATTTATTTTCTTCTTCTACTTTTTCTGAGTTACAAAAAAGGATCTTTTCAATTCTTCAACCTTCGTATCAGGGTAGTTACTAGGATCTATTTCTTTGTCTCCTGTGAGCTTTGTTCAGCATAACTAACAGCTTTCGCTATGCCTCGTCTTTTATTCAAAACGATATTCATTCGACTGAACTGAATTGAACTGGGAATTCTCAATTCTCTTAGATTTACGATTCTCTATAACCGATTAGTCCTCACCATGCACCGGGCTATAGGAAATCCCCTATTCATGTGGCACGCTCTATTTGACTCATCAATCAAACATGAAGTTGGCAGAGTGGCAGCTTAATCCCCCTACTCATTTTCACACCTACCCAACACAGAACCCAATCTCGGTGCACTGCAACCCCCCTATGATCTGCGATCCTAAGCAATTTGTGGAACCCCTCAGCGAATGAATTGCTAAATGTGCCATGAAAATATTGTCCAAATAGCAAAGAGAAAGAGAGGTACAGATAGAGAGGGGACAGTCTAAATCTTGCACTTTGTACAATTTAATCGAAGCTGTGTCAGGAAAATGCATCGGAAAATGCACACGGCATTTCTATCTAGGGGATAGCTACCCCTAAGCCGGGTATCTTGTTTACTTTTGTCAGCCAGAGGGACGCAACCTTTCTATCCATGCGCTTTTGGGCATTTTTATTGACTTTGTTCGGCTGCCCTCCTCCATCCCTTCTGCCCCTGTACGTGCTGCCTACGTGCAGTGCACAAAAGGGAAAGAAAAAAAGAAAAGGGGGAAATATTTCTAAAGAGATTCTGCTGTACGGGCCGCTTATCTCGCTTGTCTCGTTGCGTCTGTGTCTCTCCACCGAACCTATCTATCTCTCGCATTGTTGTTAGCCAAATGTTGGAAAATGCTTTTCCTTTTCCCCGCTTCTCTTGTTGTTCTTGTTGCTGTTGCTGCTGTCACACACTCGAAAACGAAATGTAGCTGAAAAATGCATTTAGAGTCGCGTATGCCAAATGCAATTTTCGGCCAATTTGAGAATCAATTTTCTGTCTCATTTGACCCCCCCCTTGAAGTGAAGTTCTTCCTTCTCTTGCCAACTTACTCGATATAAAACTGATCTCCGATAACATAATCCATTTGACAGCAAAATACAAATTGATTTTGAGATATTTGCCCACACGATGATGCAACTTTATGGTCACGTCCCGAGCATGGTCCATTATGGTGTCGGGCATGTAGGAGAACTGCACGGGCTCTCCCGGAAAAGTAACGTCCGCCAATGCTGAAGAAGACCTTGGCGTGAACAAAAACCTGTGAGGAAGACAGAGTAGAAGATGTGGCAGGTTAAGTAAGTGCCTTCGTTTGGAAGGGTTTGATATCATCAATATAGGGAGAGAAAGAGAAGTATAGGATAAAGTAACTGTCTCAGTGTGGTAAGGTACTAAGGCAGTTAAGTAGAGTTGGTAACTTTTCGAATCAGAGAAAGAGACTGGTATAGCTTAGTAAGTGTCTTAGTTTGATAGAGCTTATTAAGGTCCTCAGTTTGGTAGAGTTTGATATAATGTTTGCCAGAGAGAGAAAGGAAAGTAAAAGGTTTATTAACAGTCCAAATTTAGTAGGGTTAACTAACTGTCTTTGTTTGGTGTTTCCCAGCAAGAGACTAGCAAGTGTAAGGTTAAGTAACTATCTCTGTTTGTAAGACCTTAGTAACCTTCCCAGTCTGCTAGAGTTTTTCTCAAATTCTCCCTTTCCTAATCAACTTAAATCCCAACGTAACTCACCTGTACATCCTTGGTGAACATGTTGTTGGTATGCAATACGATAGCGCTGAAGTTGCGAATCGTATCGAATTCGAAAACGATTTCAACGGGTTTACCCAGCAGACCTGGTGTATCGTTTCTCCAGCCAATCCACTCGTAACCTGGAGAAAGAAAACAGAACCGAAAATGAAATGAAGTTGCTACGGTAAAGTCTGAAAAAAATCGATAGACCTACGGAACATATGCTGCAGAGTGGCATGTAAAGCTATTTAAGCCGAGAGGGTCCCCCACTACCATACATACCGTAAGTCGACGGCACTTTTGGGGTGAAGTTTTGTGGCCCAAAACAAACTAATGGGGGTGCTCTTGGGGGGTGGAGCACTGCACAGTGGGGCGGGCATAACTAGAAATTATGGCCAGAGCGACATTTAAGTAATTTTTTGCCTCCACTTTGCTTTGTTTGCATGGCCCTAATTTCACTGGGATAAGGTGGCCGGACAGCAGAAAGAGAAGGTGGGGAGAGGAGAGAGTAGGAAAAGGGGAGGAAGAAGGAACTGGCAGCAAAGGGTAAACAAAAGTCTGGAAATATTTCTCAGTCATGCAAGTGGCCTAAGCTGATCAGAAGTTACGACGATTCAGAAAAGTCGCCGTCGTAAATCGATTTGCAGCCCCGCTAACAATGCAAATAAGCCATAAGAAGCCAAAAGGAGGAGGGTACAATGGGGACCGATGGCTTTTCGATTGTCTGAAATTATATGCCGAAAACTTTGCTGCAATGCGATTCGTTTTTATGTGTTTGTCTGTCTCGACGACGGCAACGGCAACGGCGACGCCAGCGTCGACTGCATGTCTAATTGTCTGGGGGAAGTTTTCTACTTAAATTCGCACAGTGCCAAAGTTTTCAATAATTTCGATTATTGGCCATTTGCCAGCAGCGCGGCCAAAACAGACAGCCAGAAAAAAGCCAAAAGCCGGAGAAAGGGGGCAGTGAAACTTGCCAGTTGTGCGAAACTTTTCGCTGCCCGCCGGCTCGGAAATGAATGCCAGTGTTGCCATAAATTATCAAATATGCATAATGTTTACATTTTTACAGTTCGCATAGTTCGCTTCATTCGAAGAGAAGCAGAGGGAGAGGGGCTGAGGGAGGGCTGACAGGTCTCCCTATTCGAAGCAAGTTAACTGCGTCGCCAGCGAAATAGTCCAAACTTATTATTTATTTTGTTTATATTGTATGTGTTCCGTGGCGAATTATTTGCTGGCCACAAACTTTTGTGCCTCCCCTCGGCCTGCGCCCTTCGCCTGGTGCCTGCTCTGAGTTCGCCGTATGCTTTTCTGCTGTCGGTGAACTTTCGTAATTATTTGATGTTAATCAGTTTTTTCTATTGCCATAAATCTTCTCGGGGTTTCAGCACTCCACGGCTAACTAAATATATAGCGAAAGTTTCGCTGCGATATGCGGAAAGGGGTTTGAGGCTCTGCGGGAATAGAATCCCGATATATGTATATGTTAGTAGACTGGTCAGGCGGCACATTTGTCTCGCTTTAATGGGCTCAAATTGAAGGATACGTTGAGATTCAACTGCAGCTTAAACCTTGCTGAACCATCTATCGATTTAGTAAGTGATCGATTTATCGTCATCATTATCGTTTAAATGGAATCAAAGTAAAGCACTTTTAAGACATCAACTACAGCTGAAAACTTAATGAACTACTTATCGATTAAACGAGTTGTTGATTTATCAATATAGTTATCGTTTTATAATTAAAATTATCAATTTTTTGGGTTCAAATTAAAACTTGCCATGGGCATCAACTATAATTGAAACTTTTTTAAACTACCCATCGATTTATCGAGTAATCGATTTGTCAAGCTATCGATTAATTGCTAATTTCTTTGATGCGTAAACTATCTATTGATTAATCGCCTTATCGCTATCGTTATCGCACACTTACCTTTGCCAAATCCATGAATATCGGTGCGGAAATTATCCTTGCCCTTCTGGCCATCCACCAATTGTCCCAGTCCATCGACATAGCGATCACCCTGCTCATTGCCATCATAGGTCTTGTCCGACAGATCTACCTCCATGCCGCGCTGCACTCCCTTGGGTATGCTGTACGAGACGATACCCTCTGCAAAAGGAAGAAGGAAACCAAACAAAATTAAAAACATGTTTTAAATGAGCTGCACAATTCGTGGAAATGTAACCAAATTCGTGTAACACGAGCCACTGCACATACGCTCCCACACACACACGCACAACACACACACGCATTCATCACTTCCTTCACGTCATGTCACGTTTCGTGTCGCGTGACACGTGACACAGACAAACGAGTGACAAAGCGAATCGCGCGCTCGCTAAGTTCCCCTTGCTTTTTAAACTGCGGTAAATTTAAAGTTTCCCCTCCTCTCCCTCCACCCCACGCACTTGGGAAACTTTTCCCAGTGTCGTTGTCGAGGTGTGGTGAAGAGGGGGATGGGTGTGTGTGGGTTGGGGGGCGGGTGCAGGATATTGAGTTACTTGAAACATAATTTCGTTTTGCGGCCACTTTTGTCTTTTGTCTGCCATTTGGTTTCTGTGGTTATTTTTAGCAAAGTGTCGGACGAGTTTGGGGTTTGGGATTTGGGTTTTTCGGGAAGAGGGGCAGGCGGGAAAGGGGCCAGGCTTGAGTGCTGTAGTTTTTCAATGTCAAAGTCACAGCGGTAGCACCACAGCAACAACAACAACAACAACTGAGTCATGCTTTTGCGGCTGAGTTAACAAAGTCTTGTCGATGTTATGCGAAAGTTTTGTGTGATACACTGAGAGAAAAGATACATATATTCAAGCGATTAACAGTGTAGAGATGATAGAGGGGCAGTTAAGTGTCAGTTCCATGGCGCACAAACAACACCTGACACTAATTACCACAACTACAACTGCAGCAACAACAACAACAACTGCAAAACAAATACATTTAGATCGAAAAACAACAAACTTTGGGTGGGCCTGAACAGGGTTGTCAGGGTTGCCAGGACACTCGAAATAATTACACACTAATTTTACCAGAATTTCTGTTTCTATTTACACAATTCAGACACGCGCGGGAGACAGGTAGGAGAGGGGGGCGTGATAGATATAGTCAAAGGCATTTTCCAATAATTACCAAACAGACAGACAGACGGACGGAAAAAAACATATAGAGAAATCACATAATTACACATAATTGGACACAGTGCCTCGAAAAAGTGAGTACGCAGTGGGCATAGATAATGAGCAACTCGATTCCAGGCAACATATGTGGGTAGATAAGAGAGGTGGAGTAAGGGGGGGGGACAGGTAACTTTAGCTGCGCATATTAATAATTATTTAATCTATTTATAATGTAGCCGACACTTAATTACTTCAGGACCACCCCTCGCAGGGAGGAGAGGAGAGATAAGCCTCATTGTGGGATCACACGTTATATGGGGATATGGGATATTTAATTAACTGCAAAGACATTTCGGGCAGCGCGTTTTACAATTGCCTTGCGACATCTTTCACGCAATGCTTCCCCTCTTACCACACCCCTGACAAGGGGGAGGAGGGGACCTTCCCACTTAAGCCTTGTTATTCGCGTGCTCACATGCGATTTTATTTGCGTGTGTCGTGCGAAAGAGAGAGCAAAAAACTGCCAAAAGTCCTCGCAGTGCGTGCCGCGGCACAAACACACACACACACTATATGCTTGTATATATATCCCCTTATATCGGACAGTGGGGCCCAACTACAATGCTATATAAAATGTAATTTGTTTCCTTTTCTGCTTCGCGTCACGCGAACCCTGACAAAGAGCAAGGCGAACTTTGCTGATGAGTCAAATTGAGCAGCAGTTGAATGAATAAATGAATAACTTGAATAAATGGATACTTAGATGGATGGAGTACCCCAAAACTTTGCTTGCAGGGAGGCACACAAACTAGACACAGACACAGTTATCGAGTGAGTTATGTTGTCTGAAATGTTGGCTCCCAAATATGCAGGAGACAGTTATAAAAGCAAATAGAAGGGAAAGATTTTCCATAAACAGAAAGTATGGTAAGTAAATAAGGTTTATACTCTTACTCGTATATAAATCAAGCCAAAATAAGGAACTTTAGTTTCGATCAAAAGATGAAGGTAGATTGCAGAAATGGAAATTGCGTAATGGAAAAACCTAATACCATCGTAAAGTGGAAAGGTTAGTTGACCCTAAAACTTGATCAATTATGCCGAAAGTTATTGATTATCTGGCAAACCCTTTGTAGTAGCACGTAATGCGATATAAGCCCCAATTTAAAAGGCCTTAAACGCCTACACACTCACAATGAAACCTCTAACCGATTACCCAGCGAAGCATTCATAAATTATTCACTTTGCCCCTTTGTGGCGCACACTCATAAATCGCCAGCTCAACGCTAATCAGTTGTTGCATTTACAATAAATGCATAAAAAAACCCAACTCCAACTCAAAGTTCCAAGTCTGATTCGACTACGAAGCGTAACCAAATCAGATGCCGATTCAAATTCCAAGGGCTAAGCCGTTTTTCAATCGAAACAAATTCGTATTTAGTTCGTTGTGTGAAATCAGAGTCTGTCACTTGCCCCAAGATAATCTGCAGTCATGACGTGACCAAGCGCTGACTCTACCTTCCTCCCTCCTCCGCTCCTCCGCTCCTCCACTCCTCCACTGCCTCGGCTCTATTAAGCCCTATTTGCTTGCTTACAACGACGGCGCTTCCAGAGCTCCACACTGGGTGCGTCTCTCTCTCCCTCTCTCTCAATCACTCTGTCCACGTAGGTGTGCCCATTGATTTGCATTTCAAATGCTCTTGGAGTCGATACGACTTGAGAGTTCCCCTGATTTATGGCCACAATTTATAAACAATTATGATCGCAGTCTAAATTTCTCATCGATGAGATTAATGTGACTACACTTTATTGATTACTTTCGCCCCAAACGACGTCAGTCTGCCACTTGTCTAGACGTGAGGCAATAGAGAGAGACCCCCTCAAAGACCTCTCCGAGTAGGGCCATTCTAGAAACCATTTAGGCATGCTAGCACCCCCCGACAGTACCGACATCTTATCTCGCTTAATTTGCATATGAAATGCGCTCAGCGCTACAACTGAATTCCCAATGGCAAATCAAATGACATGGCTCCAAACCCCAATCCGAATGAGTGTGTGGGAGGTGGAGGGACGTGTGGGTGGCGACATCGTTGCTCAGTTTGCATGTCCGAGGGGCGTGTTGGTAGTTTGACCCGCAAGGGGCAAGAGGGTGTTCAAATGGCGCCACAGCAAACCACACATTGGGTTAATTTACGGAATAATTTCGACTTCCGCGACTACCGCACTGCCTCCTCCGCCCCGGGGAGGGCGCTACTAGTTAGCTTGACTTGGTCTGAGTTGGGTTGGGGTTTTTTTTTCTTTTTGGGGTCTGGTCAAACAAATTGTCATTAGGCGCGCTTTGCTGCTTGTTCTTGTTGCTGTTATCGCTGCTTTTCTACCTGCAAATTATAGAAAAATTTGTTTGCCCAGACTTGTTATAGTTGTCGCTGCTGTAGTTGTTGTTGTTGTTGTTGTTCGTGCACTACTTGACAATTGCGTGCAAACAAGTCGTCGTCGTTGTCGACTCCAGACGCGACGCGGAGGTTGTTGTACACGCCGATTTGGGCCCGTTGTCGTCTGCATAGTTTCTCAGCCTGTCTGCGACTTTCGATGAGATTCTGGACAGGGGGCTACTACCATATGTCTGCACGCGATTTGCTATATGTACAATATACAAGTATATATACAATATGCATGTACAGTTTTGCCACATTGCGTGGCACCCTACACGGAATTGGATTACGCGGTTGCGACTAATACGCTGCCCATAACGTTGGGTTCTCACTTAAATAACTCGCATAGGGTTGCATGCAGAGCACTTTTAAACAAAATTGTAGTTAGGGTAATATATAGTTGAAGCATTGCAGGTTTCTAGTGAACTTTAACTCACTTATTGGCGGGAATAGGCCGAACTGAGATTGAGAATGCAAAGATAAGTGATGGAGGATTTTTTGGTTGTAAGGTACTAAGGTAATCCCTAATTCCGTAATAGGAAAACATGCAGAGCTCTTTACACGGAAATTTCAGTAATATATTACCTATATAGTTAAAAGTTAAAGGTTTCTTTGAACTTGTGCAGTACCTTTTCACAAATAAAACCAGTATCTTCAGGTCCTAAGGTCTTCTAGTCGACCAAATCAAATACTGCTACATGCGAATCGCATTTCAACAGTATATTTGATAAATTAAAGGTCTTTTCTAAACTTGCACAAATGAGCCAGGGTGGCGGTTATCAAGCGCATTCACGGTTGCATCGGTCCACAAAGCTAAACAGACACTTAAGCTGCTTTGGCTAGTCTAATAGAGGCGGACACAGGGCCAAAAGAATGTAGGGGATAAGGGGAGAGAGGATAGGGGAATGGAGAGAACTCTTTCCGAGCTGTTGATAAATTAGCGCTGACACTAAAACTCTGTTAGCCTTTTCACGCTATCATTGCTCATGTCGAGTTTTTATCGCACTCGTTTAAATTTGCCTTGCGGACAGGCAAAAAAGGGGTGTGAAGGTGGGGAAGGGGGATTCACTTACCTTCCCAAAGGCAGCCAACAATCTCGGCACGCAGGCAGATGGTGCGATCGTACTGGCCATACGGATATATGCGTATCTTCGAAGCGAAGATGATCGGCTGCAGAGCGTTCTCCACCTCGCTGTAAGTGTTGATGTTGCCGGGAAGTATCTGCAGCAGAAGAGAAAGAGTTACCATGGGCTCGTAATGGACTCTTCTTTCGGTACTCTTGCTTACCTCTTTGCCCTGTGTGTTCTTCCAGCGTTGCCACTTATCGAAACCAGGTCGCCAATACTCCAGCACATATGCCTCAGTGTACTCCTGTCCCTGACCCTTGCCAAAGCGACCCTGAGTCCTAATGGCAGTGATGACGTGCGTCTGCAGCAGATCCACCTGCAGATACTCCTTGAGCGCATTTGATACCATGTGCTTGGGGCACCAGGCACCTCCATTATTATCGGTTTTCAGTCTGCAAGATGGAAGAGAGAGAGGAGACCAACGACAACTTTATTAATTGCCCTCGCATTCGGAAGCTGCGCAAGCCGTCAGTTGCGCACAAAGTTTTCCTACTTCTTCTTCTGCTTATTCGTTTTTTTTTATACAAATTAATTGACATTAAGCGTTCGCCACCCGTTGCCAAAGCCACGAACAACTGTGGCCTAAGGGGAGCCAAGACCAGAGACCAGTTGAGTTGGAATCGGGATGCTGCGCTGGCAGCTCGTCTCGTTCGTTAAGCTGCTGCGGTTTCCGACCCAGCAGGATGTTGTCTATGTAATTAAGGATTAATTTAAGTTAGACACGGACCGACGGACAGATGGACAGACAGCCAGACGACAGTCAGACCGTATGCTTTGCCTCTTCTGCTGGCTTAATCGATACCCCTACCCCTCCTTAAGGCTACCCCTCCTGCTGGTATTGATATGTTAACCACTGCAGATACGTTTTTCGGTTTATATTTCAATTAAGTTTTACATGCTTGATTGCATTTTGGGGCCTTAATGTTTGTCCATTATTCATCGGCTGTGACTAGGCCTAGGCCTGCCTCTTATGCCCCAATGCCAGACAGGAGTCAATTCCCCTCCCCCCCTCTCTTCCACTGCCACCCCACCTTGTTGCAAATTGCTTCATTTTGTTGCCTGTCTTCGGCAGACCACAACCTGCAGCCGGGCAGGTTGGCCAGGCCTGACTAGGCCTGGTCAGGTTATTGAATTTGATTGCAATATTTATTTAGTGGACGGCTGCGTTTAATGCATTTTCACATTTTCCATTTGTTATTTGCATTTTGTGCGCTTGACGTGTGCAGCGAGTGCAATTAGCAAAAGGATTTCCGCCTGAATTCAGAAGATATTGCAGTTCCATTTACGTGACATGCGGAGAGAGAGAGATTAAGTACAGTTCTCAGAACAGCTACGTTCTACAGGTTCTTGACAGTTTAGTTTGGATTGCTGAGTGAACTTAGACATAAACTGCAGGCCATATTAACCTTAGACTCAGGCATTAACATATTGTAACATATTAGTGAGTATTGAAGATATTTTATAATATATTTAAGTACATTTATAATAGTGAACAATTTCACTCCTATGTTTCAAGATCAATATGAACAGTAGATCACCTTGAATAGGCAAATTTACTGTTCAAACTTACTGAGGTATCAGTAATCTACATATTTGCTATGTTGACAGCCCTTCAGATACCTAAGCACATTTAGTACAATGTTAGTACAGACGTCCCTATACTACTACACTATTTTTACTGTCAGTATTTCCTCTACTATACTCCCAGCCAGTAAAACCTTTAAGATTTCTCTTATTCTGATATATCTATCTCACATTTCTTGTTCTTTCCTCTCCTGCCTCATGTATGTATGTTCTTTATAAAGCACTTCCGTTTGGCTCCATGTAATAATCATTAGCAGCTGCAATTACTTGCGAGTGCATGGATCAAAGTTGCCTTATTAAAATACTGGGAAAATCAGTGGGAAAAAAAGAGGAACTCCCACAGTGAAAAAAGGTCAATTTAATCTTCATAAAATTGCGCAGATTTCTTGTGCGGTAGGAAAGCAAATACCCCAAGAGCAAGAACAAGCTGGCAAAGCAGAGATAGAAAGAATGAAAGAGAGAGAGAGAGAGAGAGGGGAGAGAAAACAAGAGACAGAGCCAGTGAGCTGGGCATAAACATCATTTAAAATGCTAATATCCGCAGTTATGTGCATTTCAACTCGACTTTAATTATTGTTATTGCCAAAGTTAACAATCTGCGCCCATCGTCGTCGTGCGTCGTCGTTGGCTGCTCATTTCGCGCTGCCTCGCTGATGGAGTGGCTAACTGCTCTAAGGCTCTTTGGACTGCACTCGGAATGATACTCGCAACTCGGACTTCAACTCGGCAGCAACAGCTTTGGCTTCTAATCAAGCCCGCCCGGCCTGCTTTTTGCATTTTTTTCAATCTCTTTCTGCTTTTTCGCTTTCCTTTTTGCTGTTTTTAATATGTAAGAGGTTGTAAATTTAATGGCGCAGGGACGGACAGACAGACAGACCCGCCGGACGCTGGGCGAGGTAATGAAAATCAAACAGCGCCAACTGTCATTAAACTAATCTTTGTAATTCAATAGCCTTAGCAAACCCCCCCCCTCTCTCTTTCATCCTCTCCTTCCCTCTTTATCTCTCTCTCCAGTTGGCTGCTGGATCCCCTCTGGGCCTCGAGATCTGGCCGTGATTTGTTTTAAGTGCATGTTTTCTGTAATGAATTACTTAAAGTTCCCTTCAAGTTGCATTTTGGGGGGGGAGTTTTTGGCTAGTTAGCTGGCTGGTTAGAGTTGGTTAACTGGTTAGTCGGTTAGCTGGTTAGCTGGTTAGCTACTCGACTGACTGGGCTAAGTGCACGGCAGCCACAAATTATAATGCTGCCTGCACTTTTGAACTCTTTGCCTCGAACTGAAACTTCAGCTTCAGCTTGGCAAATTGCACAGTGCGCCTGATTGAACGACAGTGAGAGAGAGAGAGAGAGAAGGAAAGAGAATAGACAAAAGAAAGTTCCATCAAGTCTGAAGAGCAACTCTGTCTCGTGTGTGTGTGTGTGTGTCTCTGTGTGTGGCAGTCAGTGGGTTAAGCCGTGAGATGAAAGGCTGCAAAGTTCGCTGGGATAACATTGGAAATACGCAGCGAAATGAAATTGACAGCAATTAGCAGCAGCTCTCCAGGTAAATGTTTAGTTAGAGTCCACAAACTGACAAGTACAAGCTAAAGAAAAAGGCTAAAAACGAAGCAAGCTTTCACTTTGAGGACCTTGCAAAAGCATGTACTAAAAGCGTACTAGGTAAAGACCTTTTTAGACATGATTTACAAGGTACTGAGAGGGTGCTAAAAATCAAAGATTGTTAACTCTTTTAATCGTGCCACTTTAAAGAAAGTGACAGCAGCATTTGAAGGCAATTAGACTGTACTAAATGCACGTAATAAATGTGTACTAAAACTGTACAGTGATACTAAAGAAAAGCCAAATAAAACAGATTCACAAAGTACCAAAAGGATACTAAGGAGTGTTTACACATTTAAGACTCTAACTTGTAGTATAAGTTAAAAGTATAACCTATCGATTTTTATAGTTCAATTAGGCTGTACTAAATGCTTTCTGTATGTACTAAATATGTACTAAATTTGTACTAAATCGTGCGCAGAACTGCCTGCAGCACTTATCCATTAAGTTCTCCAGCATCGCCTGTCAATCGAAAGCACTTTGCCAACCAGCAGAACTTGCTGTCGCCCCCGGACACGACCTCTCAGGTGATTCAGAGACAGCGAGGGAGACAGATGAAGAGAGAGAGGAGGGGGGGGAGAGAGCAAGAAAGAAACATATCAAATGCTGCTGTGGAACTGCAAAGTCCAATTCCGAATTCGAATCCAAGTACGCGCAGTCTCCTCTGCGAGGGCTTTAGCATTGCCTTTTGTCTTTAGTATAAATTCCAGTTAATCTGCCTTGAAGAACTTGTGCAGAGCGAGAAACAAAAATACAGACAGTGTGTGTCTCTGTATGTGTGTGTGTATGTATACTAGTATTTTGTTTATCTCAACGTGCTCATCACGCATCGTTTTGTGGTTTTACTTTAGTGCCGCCATAAAGGGTTAATGTTAATGATGCCTTTGTGGTTTCTCCCTTTTTCTCTCTCTCTCTCTCTCTCTGTCAGATCGGGGGGCCCTGCACTTGAGTGTTTTTTAAGTGCATGTCTATAAACGAAAGAAAGACAGGACAGACGGCAGACGGACGGAGTTATTACAGAAAGCGCGGCGAGAAGAATCTGTGGCGAGGGCGGCCTGCCGCCAAGAAAAAAGAGACTTCCCTGGTCCGATGTTTGCATTGATTTTGCCGTAACTCACGTGGTAATTGACATGTTTACGGCCTGAATGGGTGCTTTACTTTAAGTGAGTGTGTGCCAGAGTGTATGTGTGTGTGAGTCGAGTGAAGTTCTGTTATCCCATACTAATTACACGCTGTCATCAATCATTCGCAACGATCCATGAGCCACTCAATTGCAAAACTTCCGGCCCAATCGCTTTTTTGACCCGCATTTCCTCACACTTTCCACACACAGACACACACACATGCACGGGTCATAAAACTTGAATCAGAAGTAAACAGACATACATATGTATAAGAAAAGAGAATTCCCAACTAAACTGAACTTGTCTAACCAGCTGCATTAGGAGGTTCTTCAACTTGCCCTTTGCCCAGGAACTGAACAAGAGCTGAACCGGTTTGCGGTTAGCTACATTGCTCCTCTGTCTCTCCTCCCTCTCCTCTCTCTCTCTTTCCTTCTCTTCCCCATTCCCCCTGAAATTGCATTTAATTAATGTAGAAAAAAAGCGATGCCGTCTTCAGATATTGCCGTCAAAGCCATTAAACGGCTACCCAACTCTACTACATATTCATGAATCCATTCACATTAACCCAAACCCCCTTCCCTTTCTCCAGCTTATCTCTCGAAGCGCGGCAAATATTTTGAAGACTATTCAAAACAACAAAAAAACAAAACTGATATGCAAAAAGTTTTTTCTCGCCCTTTTATCGATATTTTGTTTATATCATCGCATTCTTTTTCGTATTTGTTTATTTTCATTTCATCTTCAACTTCTTCGTCTTCTTTGAATTTGGATTTTAAAGACTTCTTATCGGAAGCCGCCCTAATGAAGTTGTCTATAAAATTGACAATTAAACGAACACGCTGCAGCGACTCTAATGATAAGCTCTCTTTGAATCAGTAGTGGGGGCAACTATGGGTTAAGTGCTCGAGTCAGAGATCAAAAAAAGAGAGAGAGACAGCAAAGATAACAGAGCTTTGTCAATTTAATTAGAGGCTTCTCAAAGTCAAATCAGTTGACGAATATAGAGATCTCTCGATCTTTACTATAGTGCTGTCTCATTTCCACCTATATAACTTTAGTCTAGTGCCATCTCCCTTACTCATTTACTCACCTTGCATGTTGTGGCCCAACGAACGCGGTGTCATGGGCTGAGCTGGCTGTGATTTGAGCATCGGTTATGGCGCCCGTCTCCATGCCGAGGGGCACATTGCAAGTGGCTGCAAAGAGAGAGAGAAAGAAAATATAAATATATTGTATATATACTTGGTATTTGCTATATTTTCACTTACACTAAACATCAAAAATGGTTTTGCCTTAAAAAATATGAAATAAAACAAAAAATTCAAATAAAGAAAAGTCCAAAAGTTTTTTAATTAATGATGAATGCGCTTTGCGGACCACAAAGTAAATTTAGAACACCCTATGCCCTCTCCGCCCCCTCCCTCCTCCACACCTCTCCCCTGCTGCAACTACAGCCTCCATTTTCATTCCCATTTCCAGTGCAACACGCCCATCAAATCTATCAAAATAAGTCGAGCGTCAATTTGACTTTTTGACATTTCAAGTGGGGAACAAAAAGGGGCGGCAGTGCTGCGCCACGCCCAGCAAGGCTGCTCGGCCTATCACTTTCCCAGGCAGCTTGACATGGGGGGGGGGGTAGAAGACTATCTGCTACTAGAAGCTGCCTTTAAATAAGGCAAACGCACTTAATCATTGCCAAAGTCGAGCCCAAGCAGCGCAGGCCGAGCAGAACGTCAACTACTTTAGTTAATTTATTGCCAAGCGATTGCCCCCACTACCCTCCTCTCTCCCCACTCCTTCTTCTTGCCTTGCCTTTGATATGAGACAGAGTCGTAGTTGAAGTTGCAACTGCCCCCCGTCGGCCCGTCTGTCTGTCTGACTGCCTGCTGACATTTTCGCCAGAATCAACACTGATTTGACATGACTTTTGTTGCTCGGGCACACAGCGTTGCTCCCAGCAGCTTCCAGTGTGTGCTGCAGTGCCTCCTCCTGCTCCAAAAGGTGCGTGCATTCGTTTAGAAGTTTATAAATAAACACACACAGGCAGTGCGAGAGGTCGAGGGAAGCCGAACCTGGACGAGGCTCTTTGCCATCGCACTTGATTGGATTTGATAGCTGGTAATGCTAATGTGAACCGAAGGCTTCTTCTCCATACTTCATCTCCAACTCCATCTCCATCTCAGGCTGGGTCAGGAGTAGCTGGACCGACTGCAACTCCGACTGCATGTTGCAAGTGCGTTCACTTGGAAAATTGTTGCATGTTTTGCTAACTCAACTCACTCGATGTGTCTGGCCCAACAACAAGCAACAACAACAACAAAGCAACAGCAACTGAGACGAGGCACTTCCTCCTCTGCTTATTTGCCTATGTGTTTTTCCTCTCTCTCTCTCTGCCATAGAAGAAGTTGAGGGAGTTGGCAGTTGAACATGTTTATAAATTCGTATTTGGCTTGCTTGATTAACTATAAATATTATGGCTGAGATTTGATTTGTGGCAGACAAAGCAACAGAGAGAGACAGGAGAGGAACAAGGAACAGATAGGGACATACGGATAGAGAGAGAGAGACAGACAGACAGAGCGCCAGACTGCTAGATAGAGAGACAGACATAGAAAACAGAGAGACAGACAGGCACAGACAGAGAGACAGACAAGCAGGGCCAGAGACACAGAGACAGACAGACAGACATTGAGACGGATATAAAGAGAGAGACAGACAGTGAGAAGGACAAATAGACAGAGAGACAGAACACAGAGACAGAAGGTCTGTTAAAGAGCCAGAAAGATCTACAAGAGGAGACCGAAATACAGAGAAACAAACAGACACGGAACATAAGGACAGACAGACAGAATGACAAAGAGAAGAAAAACAAATAGAGAGCCATACAGACAGAAGGAAGAGTGACAGAAGGAAAGACATTCAAAGATACAGGCACACAGACAGACAGAGACAGACAGACAGACAGACGGAGGATTTAGATATACGGAGAGTCAGACAGGCAGAAAGAGTGACTGTTAAAAAGTCATACAAAGAGACAAAAGAAGAGGCAGTCACATATTGAGAGACAAACAGACAAACAGACATACTATAGATAGACAGACTACTAGAAATGCATAAATGAGTCAAGCTGAAGAAAGAAACTTCTTAATCAACCAGAAAGGTGAAAACTTTCTTGCCAAGTTTTCTTCACTAAGTACACAAAATCAAAGGAAACTGAACAAATAATTAAGTTTATTGCCCTAATTATAATATCTTTTAAAAGTAGATATGAATAGAAAGTGTATGACAGAGTATTGCTGAGCATCCGCCTGTAAACTATATGACTAAAGACAGTATTACAGCAGTTGTTGATGATGCTCCTCCTGTCTATCAACTTTGAGACCGCCTTAAGCTTTGTGCAGTCAATCAGGAAGCCAAGTGTAAAGTGCCAGGGGACAGATGGGGCTAGGGAATGAAGCATCACAATGTCTCCAACATCAACTTGAAAATTTATGAGCCACTGACATGCCAAAGCCATTCGGTATGGCCATAATCCTAAGCCGGGCTGTTTCATTGGAGTATGGCTTCATTAAAGCCACGTTCCAACTACTGTGCCCCCTCTCTATGCCCCTGTGCCCCTCCACTGTGCCCCTGTGTGTGTAGAAAATTTGTGCGCAAAACTTCAGAGGCTGCATAAAAATGTCCATATGCCAATTAATGAGCTGGAGGTGAACCCAGGACCAGCCACCGAGGCAACCACCCAGCGCACCCAACTTCACTTCACTACGCTTCGGCTTGTCAGTTCTCATCGGTCGCATGGTCCAGTGGACGCCCCATGGTGAAGACTGTTTGTTGCAACTGAAGTCAAAGGGAGTGAAGGAGAAAGGAGGGGGAAGTGGTAAAGGGGGTGAGGAACTGGGGGCCACCAACTGCGCCTGCTGTCGCAGCTCGGGAAAATGATATGCCACATAAAAAAAAAATGTGCTTTCAATGTCAATTAAAATACGTTTCCCCCCCCGCGCCTGAAGTTGCCCCCAGGTCGCATGTGCCACTTGAATCCAAGAAAAATAAACATCAAATTGTGTTGGTACCCACTCCTCCCCCCTTGCCCCCTTCCCTGCCCCTTCTCTGGCTGCCCAGGCAGCACTTGTGTATGGCGAGTTTAATGATGGAAGAAGCCAGGCAAATTGATGAATGTGCGCACCTTTTGACTTGCCGGCCAAAAGTTCATTTATTTTTTAGTGCACTGAGAGAAAATTTAGCGCAATTTAAACAGGTTTTTATCAGTCATTATATGCTTATATTATTATTTTATTTTGTTTAATATTTTCAATGATTTTCAAAGTTATTTATTCAGTTTTCTAGTTTCTAATTTAATTTATTTTTTTCCCTTCACACTCTATTATTTCCCACAGTGTAATGACTTGTTTCTGTACTCACCAATATCGAACGCCGCAGTCTCTGGTGTATTGAGCATTAAACAGCCGCTGGCAATGATCAGGGCCAAGAGGCTAAGGTTCCAGTTGCCATTCCAGTTCCGAATCCGCAGCAGACTCGAAGATGTTGCTGAGGATGAGGTTATGATGATGATGAGTGGGGGCAGGTGGTTGTGGAGGGGGAGGAGGCGGAAAGGCACGGGCGGGAGAGCATTTTGTAATTCGATTCTGCTGTTGTTGTTGTTATTTCATCTGTTGTTGCTGTCGCTGCTAAGCTGTGCGTCATTTTGTCTGGCAGTGAGTGGGAGATCTGCAAAGGGAACAAGAAGTTATATATAATATAGTAAGCTATTTATAGTACAAGTGTTATTAAGTACGTGCAGTTCATTGCAAATTCAATTTAAAGCTACAATTAAAGCTGAAGTGCGCCTCTCTATGCGCTTCTCACACGAACAAGCACCCTTCTTTGCGCTTCTCACTTTTTTGTGCGCTGCCTTCACTTCCAATTAGTTTCGCTGCTGCGAGGGTACTACGAGGCCGGACACGCCCATATCGCAACTCATTAAAATTAAAAGACATCAAAAGAAATTGGCAAACTAAACACAAACACAGAGGCAGCTCGACTCCTCCTGGAGAATGTCCTTTTCGCCAGGGCCTTTTGTGCTACCTTTTGCCCTTTTTTTTCGCCGCATGCTTTGCATAAAACTAAATAAATTCCTTGGGCGCGGGCATGTCATAAACTCAACCCGGGTAGGGGCAAGCAAAGAGGGGGCGGGACTGCAGCTTCAGCTTTAAATTGCTGTGCCAGCTGATGCGGCTCTCCTTCTCTCTCTCTCTCCTTCTCTGGCTCGTGTCTCTAAGCCGGCGTTAAATTAAAGCGGAAACTGCCTGGGCAGCACCTAATGGGGTGCAAGTAGGAGGAGTAGCGAATGAGGAAGTGGAGCAAGCAGGAGTAGGTGGAGGTGACACACTGTAAGCAAACTTGACTGTTTGCTTTGGTCTCTTTCTATGTGAGCCACATGTCTCCTTCTCCTCCTCCTCCTCCACCTCCCTCACTCGTCTTGCCAGCCAGCAAAATTGTTGCAAATAATGTTAAATGAAAAGCACAAAGTCATCCAAGCTGGCAGAGGGGAAGTAGGAGTAGGAGGCAGTTGCAGTGAATGGGGACCACCACATTCGCATTGTGCTCACGACTTGGCAGCAGCACAGCCCCAGCCTCATTCTGGCTCTCACATCCTGCGCGTCATCGTCACGCACATTCACTTTGCATTCATTCGACTCGAAGCAGCATTCATGCCTGTCGCTGTCGACGTTCGCAGCTGAAGTTAAACTGGCAGACAACTTGCCACAAAATTTGCCTCTTTGACTTGCTTCGATTGGGCGAAGAATTGACTTGAACCTGCTCTGAAACTTAACAAAGTTACCCATGAGTTGCAACTGCTAAGGCAGTCTCAAGTGACGGCGCGATAGAGCGAAGATACTTTCTAAGATCAAATTGGAAGTAGATTGTGACTAATGTTATATGTGATCTAAGATGAAAGAGATAAATGAAGGGTATAGAAAGAATACCATAGAGTAGCTACAGCATCAGCTAAAGAATAAAAGATGAGAAGAAAAGGTAGAGGTAGAATAATCAGGAGAGGTACAGAATCCACCAGGGGAAAAAAACGGGGGGCCTCCTTCCCCCGGCCCCCCCCCCCCCCCGGGGGGTGGGGGAACCCCCGAGGTTCTTTAGAAAACTTCACTTTCTTCCTAGATTTCTTTCGAGGCTTGAGAATCAACTAGAGAATATTATTATAATGTCTTCTTTAGGAGGTTTCGTCTTCTTCCTCTTAGGAACTTCACACTCTTCTTAATCCACTAGAGAATCTTCTAAATACCATTCATATATTATCTATTATTATCTACCAAGTTTCAACTTTTCAGCATCTTCTTCTTCTTCTGAAATTGCTTCACACTCTGCTGGCCCAAAGTGACATCAATCTTGATCTCGTTTCTTCAGATATCTCAAGAATTCATTCATTAGTTCACTTCAAGGGATGCCTGCTCTCTATGCAACATTACTCCACTTGCAGCAGCTCTTTCTCCCCCATACTCCCCCTAACAAGACTCGTCTCAGCTTGCTGCCACAGATGCTTATCTAACAAATGTCCACATACAGCGTTGCATGCAGCTTCACCTTCGCCTTCCATGCGTCGAGGCACCTTATCGACCGTCCGAATGCACATGCAAAAAAACAGCAACAGCAACAACAACAAATGGGGCAACGTCATGTGGCAATTTGTCACGCAGACGCAGCTGCCACACGAGAAGCTCTCGGGTTGTCTCCCTTCGTGCATTTTTGTTGTTGCTTTTTCCCTTGACTCATGTCGATAACTCAGCGCTTAATTGCTCATCTCTCAACGTCCGAAACACGGCCAGACTCCTCCTACACCTTTCCCTCTAACCCCATCAGCTTTTCTCCCGCCCCCTGGCTACACCACCTTGCCACGTTGCAGCTTCCTGCTGCGGCGGCCTTTGAGGAAAATTAGAAAATTCTCAACTGCATGAAAAATGCCGCCTGTCATAGTTTCAACTCGCTGTGCTTCATTTACGCGGCGATCTAAGCGATCTACAGTGGAACAAATTGCTAGATTTGCAGATTAAAGTTTATTAATAAATTACTCTTCTAATTTTGCCCACTGTGCAGGGCGCAAGTTAAGGAAATGATGTGCAAACTAAGTAAATTATTTATTTTTTTCCTTTTTTTGTTGAACAATTTCATTAATTTAGCCCACCGTGCAATCCGATGCGATCTGTCCAGCGCCGCGCGCACAATGTAGGTTAAATTAATAGTGACACTCGCTGCACAGCCTCGCCACGAGTTACACCTGGCGGTGGTGCCACCACATTCTGTGGCAACTTGCCACAGCTTGTGCCCGTCTATATGTGTGTGTGTGTTTGTGTAGCGCGAATATTTCATAAATTGAAATGTACAGTTAGTTAATTACACGCTCAATTGGCTCTAAAAGTGGCATTAGCCGAGCGCTGAACCAGCCCAGGCTGCATTTTTAATGCCTCTGCCTCTCTAGTGGATATTTATCGACCGATCAACAAGGCAGGCACAGCAGACACACAAGCAGGCGTTTGCACAAGCATTGCTGCACTTTAATTACAGGGTATGACAGAGTTTATGAGTGCAGTCAAGAGTAGGAGAAAGGGTAAAGCTATAGGGAATTTAATCTTGAAGGGAATCGATAGGAAGTCGAAAGAAATCGCGAAAAATCGGAAGTGAATCAAAAATAAATCATAGAGAATCGAAATTAATCGAAAGGAATCGAAGGAACTCTAAAGAGAATCGAAAGGAATCAAAGTAATCGAAGAGAATCGAATGCTTTGAAAAGGAATCGAAAGATAATCTAAACGAATAAAAGGAAATTGATTGTTATTGAAAGAAATCTAAAGAAAATCGAAAGTAATCGCAGGTAATCGAAGGCAAGCAGAGGAATCGATAAGAAATCGAAATAAATCGAAGGGAATCGAAAGAAATCAAATGAAATCAAAAGGAAATAGAGACACATTCTGTCAAGAGAAGTTCCCATTCCCTAAATCATTTAAAAAGCAAAAATCAGAAATTTTCCTGACTTCAACAAACCTACTAACTTTCCTAAGAAAATATAAGAAAATCCTCGACGATTTTTTCCAATCAAAAGTGACTTTAATTTCCACTATAATTTATCTAATTCACTTTTCTTTTTTTTCTCTCAATTTCCTTCGCAGTTTCCCGATTAACTTCCTAAAACTTCACCCCGGGGAATCAGCATAAACAATCTCAAATTTCATTGGTATATCTTTAGTCCCCTGCACCTCTTCCCTGCTCTCTTCATTGTGCGGTTAACGGGTCATCAGTCCATCAATCAAAAGCGTTTTCATTTCAAATGTCAACACACAGACACACACGCACACACACACACGAGAGAGAGAGGTGATGCCATCTGCGTGTCTGTGTGACTCCTAAAAACTAAACAAATTGCGGACCCGCGTGCTGAAAATTTAAACATCAAACTGTGTTTTCGACTGACTTCCTGATTAACTCGAAAATAAAAGAACAACAACAACAACAACAATAGCAGCAGCAACAACTAGTGAATTTTCCCGCAACAAAAATACCAACAACCAAATTGATTAATTGATGAAGCGCAGCACAGCGCAATTTCCATGGAAAAAACTGTCGAGTAGCCAAAGTAGAACACGACAAGGGGCAGTGCGGCAGAGGGAGAGACGAAGAGAGAGAGGGAAGTATGCACTGAGAGAACTGGGAGAGCTGTAAATGACATTTAAATTAATATTTTAGTCTACATTAAAGGTTTTTGCAGAATTTTAACAGATTAATCAAATATTTTCAAGTTAAGAAATTTTTCGAAAATTCTAAACTTAATTTCTCTTTCTCGCAGTACATATATAAATCATTATAATGCATTGAAATGTATTAAATATTTAACTATTATTATTTAAAAAATATTAAGTAACTTCGAATTTGTCGCAGTGCATATAAAATTCATAAAAATCGATTTGAATTTCGATTTCACTTCAACTTTTTAGGCATACTCAAATATGCTCAAATCTGCCTGTCCACTGATTTCTCTCAGTGCACACACACACAGGGACACTCGTATTGTAGGCCACATGGCCCCTTCCACCTCCATCGACACAATTTGCATAAATCGAAACACAAAAAGCGAGTTGACTGCGCTGAAAATCGTTTGGGGATCGGGAGCAGAAATAAAGATATTCATCTTGTCTCTCTGGCGCGTCGAGTGTTTGAATGAGTGTCAAATTAAATTGATCAATTAAGCAATTGACGTGCTGCCAGAGAGACCAGAGTGAAAAATGCAGCAAATGCGCAGCAAGGCATCAGAGGGGAAGGGGAAGAAGAGAATGGGAGGGGGCAGTAGGCGGCACTTAATACGACTTCTGCATGCATGAGGCACAACAAGAGATGCAAATTGTGCGCTGCGTGTTGAAAAGGGCTGGCAAAGGGGGGTAAAGTAGAGGGGCGGGGTGCAGTTGTGAGCGTGGGCTGTGCGTTGTGTACTTACAGCTGCTGCTAGTGACAATTTCTGTCAATTCAGCGGCGCTAATCAAGCGTTGCCAGACTCTGTGTGGAGCATTTAAATAGGGAGAGAGAGCAAAAGCTTCAACTTGCGCCCAACTTTTGCTCCCAACTAGACAAATTGGCTGCGATTGCAGTTTGCAGGCAGTGCAGGCCAACGGGGAAGGAGTACAGTGTGCTGTGAGGAGAGGGAGGGGGGGCAGTTTTAAAGCCAACATGCGGGTTGTTTGCAACGTCATATAATCCATCAACTAAGGCAGACAGTTGCAGTTGCGACAACGTCACAAACTCGTCTCGTCTCCACGAGACTCGACTCGAATTTCCCTTCCTCCCTTTCCCCCTCCCCCAGCATCCAGCTGTAATCAAATCAAATGACAACGCAGACGCAGGCACACTGGCAAACTTGCAACAACAGCAACAACAAGCGGAAGGCAACTGTCTGAGTGAAGAAGAGCTGCAACTCCCGCAGGAAAACTGATGCGACTCACTGTACGATTCCTCGACGTTCTATTGTCACATTTGATGGCCAACACTTTTGATGATTTAATAATGGCCTGGGCAGGGCCAGCAAGACAGGAAGAGGGTTGAAGAAGGGTGTAGAGAGGGGGAGGGTGAGTGCGAGGGGGCACAGCAAAAGACCAAGCAGTGTGGGCAAGTAATGAAAGACAGTCCAGAGAGTTCACAACGAAGTTGGCATGCGCTTGGAATTAGAGTATGATAACTATCGATATAAGAAGATAAAAATCGATAGTATCGATTGCAGACTGCACCATTTAATATACTATTCAATATGATTTTAATATATAATAATGATTTTAATATATAATAAATAACAAGAAGTGGCGCCATATTCTATCAATAGGCAATGATTTCAATAACAAAAGGCCTCCTGTACTTATAAGTTTAAGCCTTAAATCTCTACAAGTTTTATTTCTGCAATTTGTGTTTTATTTTACATAAGGTTCTAAACTATCGATAGTATCGATTGCAGACTGCGCCATACTATTCAATATAGGCAATGATTTTAATATGTAATGAATAACAAGAGGCTTTCTATAATTTTTAAGTCTCTATTTCTGCAATTTGTGTTTTATTTTTCTTAAGCTCCTACTATCGATAGAATCGATTACTGACTGAACCTTAAGCATAACTTTACACATGTCACATATGCAACTAGCAAGTCAAAGTACTCTCTCCTTCTCTCCTTCTCTCTCTCTCTCTCTCTCTCTGTCTGTTAGAGTAGCCACAAATTTGCATAGAACGACAGTTGACAACTTCTTTTTTTTTTGTGTTTGACGAGCCAAACAATTCACAAGGCTCTTAAGGCTGAATTTATTCTTCTATTATTGTGACAGGCAGGAAGACAGGGCAGGAGAGAGGGAGGGAGAGAGAGGTAGAGGAGCAGTCTGTCTGTCGACTGTCTGACTGAATTAAAAGGCAGACAGAGCGCCGACTAAGTCAGTCAGCCGGGCTTAAAGGCACTTGAGGCAGGCGGCACTTATTGATTTTCGACATGTTCCAAGTTCATTAAAGTCACATCAGCCACACGAGGCAGAGGACAAAAACAACAAATAAGCAAATAAACAACAACTGTAAAAGCAAACACAGCTGAGAATATCCTTTGCCCACATTCCAACCGCAAATACACACGAGATGCGGCAACAACAACAACAGCAGCAAATCAACGCCTAACCGCAAAACCAGTGGCGCGCAGAACAGGAGGGGCACGGCCCGAAAAAAGCCAGCAGCGACGCCATTTTGTCTGTCGCCGGCCATTAAATATGCAAAAAAAAAAGTGTTGCATACTTTTAGTCGCTGCGTCAAACCACAAAAAAGGCAGCGGAGCAAAAACGGCCACAGGAAGCCGGAAAAATAAATAAAAAAGCGAGACGAGACAAGCTCCCCCCCCCTCCCCCGTTGCTCCCTTACCCTTCACTACTGCTACGCCCCTGCACTGGCCACACTTGCCCTGAGCCTCGCGAACCATTCATTAGCATAGACAGAGCGCAATATTGAATTTCTATGCGCGTGTGTGCGACTGTGTGTGTGTGAGATGTGAAGAGGTCACAAGGTTGCAAAAAATGTTTCACGCCTCGACAAATCACAGAAGGCGGCACAGCCAGCCGCGCCTGGGGAACAAATTAGTTGAGTTTCTCTCTGGAAAGGAATGCGACGTAAGTGCTGAATAAAGTGTATGCTTGCTAAAGGGTTCCCAGGGGAGCAGGCCCTGAAGTAGCTAAGTGTCTCTGCTCTCTCTCTCTCTCTGTCATAAACAGGAAGCGGAAGTCGCGCGGAGGACATTGACAGCAGTTATGAGAAGACACAAAGCGGGGGAAGCTTAGGAAGGCAAGAAAGAAGACAAGTTTGAGTTGAGCCCAGAATAAGAATTATATGTTGTATAAGCAGGAAGAAGAAATGTAAATCAAGTTGCTGTAAGACTTATGCTATAGATAAACAGTTATCGAAAACAATTAATCGATTATTGTAGCAAAGAGTTAAGGCAGACCAAAGAAAAGCCAGAGAGAAGAGCAGATAGAGTGGAAGCAAGTTCCATAGTGATTACAAGTTATTTAAACAGACAGGAGAGCTGCAAATCAAGTCGATGATACCTTGGCTAAACAGTTATCGGCGGCGATTAATCGATATTAAGAAAAAAGAGTTGAGATTCCTGTGGAGAGAGCATGAAAGTGGAATGGAATGTTGTGGCAGGCGAAAGGTTGAATAACATAAAAGGCAACGGCATGGGGCGGTTGACAGTTGAGGGCGGAGTGGGGGCATACTGGCTTAAGGGCTGTCTCCCCCATACCCCCCCCCCCTCTAAACTGGCTTAAGGGCTGCCTGCTGCACCCCTTGCCCCCTCTAAAAACCTCAGTTGGTAAGCCCTTTGGGGCATTCACTTGTCTGTCAATTGAGTAGGCAGCTCAACGGCTCTGCCACGCCTCCACCAGCACAGCCCCCTATGCCCCATTCCCCTTAACGCCTGCTGTGCACCGCTTTGTGTCATCGTCATCGGCGTCATCGTGTGGGGCCTGCTCTGCTCTGGAATTTTTATGAATTACGAAGCTGAACAAAAATTGTATATGTAAAAATATTTTCAAAAAAATATTTTCGAGGATGACAACGACGACATTGACAATGAGGCAGTTGTAAGTGCCTGTCAGGGGCGGGCAACATAACAACAACAACAAAGCGCTGATTGACAGGAAGACACACAAAAGCAGCAGAATAAGGAATAAGAGGGAGGGGGAGAGAGACGGAGGCAGAGCGAGACAGACAGTTGTCGTTAGGCCGAGCAGCGAAGCGTGGCCAGGACATGTGGCACGGGCAGTGCGGCAGAGGGCAAAGGGATAATGGTAACGGGTAACGGATAACCGAGTAGCGAGTACACAGTAACGGGTAACAAACTGTAGGGGCAGGGGCGTGGGGATGGGAGGAGGTGGAGGGGGAATGCGCAACGCAGCCATGCCTGATGCTCCATTGATTTTCGAAGAGGTTTTGCGACTTTTCTTTGTTTTTTCATATGTTGTTTTTAATGATGAAGAGAGTTGAAGCTGAAATGTGGAAGTAGGAGCGAAAGGAGGCAAAGAGACACAGAGAGAGAGGGGAGAAAGAGGAACAGAGAGAGGCAAACAGAGAAGAGACAGAGAGAGGGGGAGAGTCAGACAAATTAGCAATGCTTGATTAATTTTTATGAGAGACACGTGAAATGAAGAGCCAGAGGCAAGCTCAGGTGAGGCACAGCCACAGTTGCATGTGCCACATGCGTATATGTATATTTATGTGTGTGTGCGTGTGTGTGTGGCTGTACACCAGGTGCAACACAGTGTACCAAACATTTGTCTAATCATCTGCAATTAAGCAAATACCCGATAATCATAGACATTTCTTGCTGCTGCTGCTGTTGCTGTTTATTTTCGTATGCATTCTGGTTGCACGTGCAACAGCTACAACAACAGTAACATCGACGGCGGTTGCCCATTTGATTATAGAAATCATGTAGCAGACAATTGTGACACAGTTGCCCATATGCCGCCGCAATTGCCTCTTTAATGGGCTCCCCCTCGTACCCCTCGCACGAGCCGGAAAGGCGGCATGTTGAAAACTTTTGTTTGCCCGCTTGTTCCACTGTCTGTCCCACTGTCCGTCCCTACCCACGGTACCTCCCACTGTACTGTATGCTTCCCCTTCGTGGTTCGCATTGTGGTCATAAAATTTGACGCTTGTTTGGGCTGCATTTGGTGCCGTTTGCAGGAAGCCTTTATTAGCTGCTGTACTGCATCGTATCGTATCTATAAGGCATAAGGCAATTGGGTAAAGCTACGCGACGCGCCGCGACTTTGTTGCCTCGCTACGTGGCAAGCTGCAGCAGAGCCTAAGCTGCAATTGCCTCAACTGCTAATGGACTCCGAATTCAGTCAGTTTTTATTGGGGAGAACCATGAATAGAATTAGCACAGCCAGAGCTGTATAACTGTAAATGTATCGACTTGTATCGACATATATCGAGTTATCGTCGGCAATATGTTTCAGTTATTAAAGCCACTGAGAGCCATTGACTGTTTCGATTGCAGGCATTAGTGCTCTAACGGTTGTTTATCGAGTTATCGATTGTACAAAGTACGAAATTGAAAAGAACTTTAAGTTTTCAAGACACTTAACTTCAATTGCTTAAAATGTTAATGATATTTGATGGTACAACCCTTATTCCTGCATCTCTTAACGAACTTATAGACATATCAATGGCGCCAAGCTTTAATATGTAATGTAATTTAGTTTTTAAAGTTACTTAACACTTTTAGCACCTTACTAGCACAAATTACAAAGCCTCTTAAATAGTACCATCTCTATTTTTATATATTTTAATATTATATATCGACTTAATGTGCAGTTTAAGTCAAGCCCAACAATTGCAGCTGTTTTTCTACTTTTATCGAGTTATCGATTACACTAACTTGCTAATAGAAGCATTTGTCGACTTGATATTTATCATAGCTTTAGCTATAACAGTTTAAAGTTAAAGTTTTAGTAATATTATCGATAATTCGCTATATTTGCATTGCTGTAGTATTAATAGTAGTTACTATCAAGAGTTATCGACACTTCAATGTATCATTTATACATAGTTTTAAAGCTAGCTAAATTGAAATGTTTTCTTATTTTCCAAAGTACTCTAAACAGGTTTTGCAACTGCAAATTGTTTAACCCTTTGCAGCCCCCGTTTTGGTTGCGCACTCATTTAACGCTTTCGGGCCACAACAGTTGGCACTGTTAACCCTCCGACAGATGAGTCGCCCCAGATAATTACGCAAACGTGTCGTTTGGTCATTTGACGGGGCGGCAACCCTCACAGCACGCCAAGGCAAAAGGGGGCAGGCATGGGGGGAAGGACGAGTGACAAGTTGCATTGAAACATTTTTGACACCTGTCGAGAGATGTGTGAGTGAGAGAGGAGTGTGTGTGTGAGGTGTGTGTGAGGCTGTGTGTGTATGAGGGTGTGTGTGTGTGTGTGTGGTGTGTAGAATCCACTTGGGAAACGCGCCACATTTGCATGCCTGAGTAGGCTAGTCCCGAGGGACTACAAAATGAACCGCACTGGGGGTACCTACAGCTGTAGTTGTAGTTGTATCTATGACTGTATATGTAAATGTATCTGTATCTCAAACTGTATCTATAACTGTCGCTGCAGCGCTATCTGTAGTTCTGTTGTTGAACAAATGTGTTGACTGAGAGAAATGACATTGCATGTGTGACGAAACTTTTTCAAAAACAAAACGTTCTGCCCCTTGCCTTATAAGGGGTGTGCGTTTGTGAGTGGGTGTGTGCATTGATTAATGAGTGTGTGTATGTGTGTAAACTCCATAAAAGTATCTATGCATTTGGCAACTTAGAACTTAATTACCTAAATTCGAATTGGAATTCGTCAGTGCGACGTTGAGTCTTCCCGCATTTTGATGGATTTGTGGGCTGAAGCTTTGACCCTGAGCAGCGATGAAGTGCAATCGAGTCCCTAATGACAGCGCATTGTTTTGTGAAGCGTAAAATGTTTTGTAGCTGTCTTCGGGTCCGGCTAATTTGGGTCTGGCGCGACTTGCTTGAATGCCCCCGTGTGTGCGCGTCTTCACTGAAAGAGGCAGACAAAGAACGATGCGGGAAGAACTCGCCTTCAATGCGACTCATTTCCGGCCCTGTCCCTGTTCCAAATACGATTTTAATATGCCTTATAGCATACTATATATACATATGAGTAGCACCAGCTTGTCCCTTCCCCCTCTCGATGCCCTGCAAATTTGCGCAGTGAACTGTAACCGGAAAGTTAATTAGCCCAACGAAATCTTCCCCATGTGACGAATTCTCAGTGTTGTGATGTGTTGTGTCTATCATGGCGCATATTTAAATGCATCGAGTGTATGCCGAAACACTGATGAAGCATGTCATATAAGGGTCGACGACGGGTTCCAAGACAGCAGGGCCTAACCCACCAGTTGAGACAAGGAACGGCAGGCAACGCTCAAGGAAAAAGGGTTCAGAAATTGCGCAAGATAAAAGAGATAGAGCAAAGGGGAGGAGAATGTAGGGCAGAAAGTGAAAACTGATTGATTTCACAGGCAGAAAATGGGATAACTTGAAGTAGAATAAACTTAAAATGAAGCTAGAATGAAGCTGAAGTTAAATAAACTAAAGTTAAGGTTAGGCAAGGCAACTTTAAGAAGAATAAATTAAGTTAAAAGGCGTTGAAAGAATATATGAAAGGGTAAACTGAAGTTGTGGTTAGGTAAGTAAATATTAAAGAACAATTAACAAACTCGAGTCTCTCTTTTCTTTAAATGAAATAAGAATATACACAAATTGAGGTAAAGCAAGACAAAATGCATGAAGAATAAATTAATGTTGAAGTAAGACAAGGAAATAAACTGCAATTGAGGTTAAGTAAGAAGGCTCTCTCTCTGTAGCACCTTAACAACGTCTTCTTCTTTCTCTTCCTGCTTCCTTTAAATTTCATTTGCACTCGCTACACATTTGTTTGTTCCTCTAAGCTTCGCTGACAGCTTGAAATATTCGGGATACTTTAACAACAACTTTTTACTAATTAAGCAAGTCCCACACGCAACACAAAAGCAACAGAATGAGAAAGAAGACAAGCAAGAACAAGAGAAGACTGTGAAAAAGTTCAAAAAAACGCCGGGGAAAAGACAAAGGAAAAACAGTGGCTGCCAGTGACGGCGCTGCTGCTGCCTGGCGCCAAGTCATTACATGGAAAATTCACAGCAACACGCCAAGATAGACACACAGACACACACACACAGACACAGAACTACTCCTACAGCTTGGCTACTTTTAAGAGCCGCAACACTTGAGAATTTTTCACAAGTAGAAGACGAAGACAACCGCAAGAAGAAGCAGAAGAACAGGAGAAGGAGGCGGAGGCTGAAATAATTTTGCTGCCTTTTTACAAGTTAACACACCAAAAACCTTAGCGAAACAATAAAAACGAGAATAAAACTTGGGAAAAGAAAGAAGAAGACACCTGCCAAAAGGGCAGCTAGACTAGCGGAGAAGGGGGCGTGGCAGCTACTTGACCGCCGCCACAAAAATGTGCTCTTCATGCACGACTGAGCTGCGGCACCTGTGTGTGCCAATGTAGCTGTATATTTAGCTGTAGCTACATTTGTATCTGCTGTTGCTGTATCTATGTACATATATGTATCTGTATCTGTATCTGCATCTGTGTCCATGTGCCGCGAGGCAAACAAATAAACCGCCAGCCACGTTATGACAGTTGGCCGCAGGAAACATTATTCTCAGTTAGATGCTAATTAATTAAGGCACCAACAGCAGCCCTGAGGGGAGCAGGCACAGCCGTGGAGGAGGGGCTGACCATGTGTGTGTGTGTGGGCAGTTACAGCAAGGCGTGGACAATACGTGAAAGGGAGAAAAAAGAAGAGCACAATAGGGAAGAAGAATTGCCTGACCAGGAAGTTTGGACCAGGGCAACACCAAGAACATTCAACGTGAGATTAAAGAATATGTCTGCTATCTGCTATACATCTATCTTCACAAAATTGTATTTATATTTAATAATAAATATAAAAGAATACAATTAATTATCATACTTCAATATTCTTCTTTCAGCATCATTCCTTTCGCACTGATATTATTTTGATAAGAAGTTATAAAGCCTTCGTTCTCCCAAGATTAACACTTTATTGGACTAAATTGGACTACGCGGTTTGAGATGTAGTCAGGTCAACATTTGCATAAAATAATCTTCTAACATTAAATTATTTGGACCATATTATCGATTTAATTAAAGATTTCATGCATTTCTCTGAATTTTATGTTTTTTTTTTTGTAAAACTTTCCTATAGCTCCTAAAAAATCAATCTATTTTATTTCAGGCCTGTCTAGAAGGAAACGATGCACTTTTTTCATAAATATGATTTCAATAAACGATTTTCACAAATATTTTTTAGGAAAATTAGTTTTTACTTCATTGAAAATCATATTTATTTTATTTATATTAACTCTGTTTCGCTAATTTTATACACAAATGTCAAAAACTGCAAAACCTCAGAAAACTAAATTCGCTTTGAATCAAGTAGAATTCCTATTCAAGTTCGAGTTTCCTTCTTTTACTCTCTAAGTACAAACACAATTGGCTTTATCAGCAGCACACAGAGTTAGAAACCAAGCAACCCGATTGCCTCAAATTTTATCATAATGCTAATAAACTGAAATCGACCACAAGAACAACAGCAAAAACAACAACAACAATAGAAGAACAACCACAACGAGGAGAGAAAAATTGAAAACTTTTTAAGATTATTATGATGATTGCGTCCCACTGGCGCCTCAGGCAGCATGCAGCCACGCCCCCTTTCCCCCTCACTACCCTCTGAAGTGGCTTGTGCTGCTGATGCTGCTGCTGCTGGTTGGCAAGCAAGTTGTTTACATAAATTTTAATTGCTGTAATTATGATTTTTTACACGAAATTAATTATGCATGCGCATCTTACGGATAAAGATGCCCGAGTTGAGATACAACTCAAGTGGGAGAGAGAGGAGAGAGAGAGAGAGATAGACACGCAAGCCAGCAATCAAAGATATATGCGAGAGAGCTCGACCAAAGTTTCATTTAATTAGACAGTGTGGAAATTATGAAACTGCAGTTGCAGAGCCCCCTCTATGCCTCCGCCAATGCCTCTGCCTGTTCTCCCCTCAAACGATGTGTGAAGTTGCCAAAGATAAAACTCAAACGAGTCGTGATAACTATATCCCTCTCTATCTTCCTCTCTTTCTCTCTGGTAAACAATTTCTAAACAGGAGAAATTTTATTTACAGTTTTCTTCAGTGTATTCTGTGATGACAGTTTGACTTCTCTTAATTTGTGTTTAATTAATGCACTAAATTCCACTCTGTGAGGGGGAATAAATCTGGGACATTCATGTAATTTAGCCTACGGGAAACATTAAGAATTTCTCATCGATATTCAAACTTGATATCTACGGAAAATGTGAACTCAAAACATTTGTCACGACTTTGTAATACTTTGCAAATAGCTTTAGACACTTGTTTTTCATTCATTACGCACTCGATCACTCACTCTCTATCACTTTGTACTATATATTAAAAACAACAGATCCCATTGAAGGAAACAGAAACAGAACTAAAAACAGTCATAGCTAGTTGAAATGTTTTTACAGCTTGATTGATTGAGTTAAGAACTTTTAATTGAGTTGATTTTTTGATGAAAGCTTTACAATATATGTATATGGTTTATCATATATATATACCTTGTTGCCACTTCACAATATATAGTTAGGTAGCTTTGATTGAATTAATTTCTTAAGGGAATCTTCACCTCATGGAAACTTCATAATAAATATTGTAGTTAGGAACTTTTAATTGAGCTGTTTCTTTAAGACAAGCTTCATAATATATAGTTTATCATGTACAAAACTTCACAACATATATATATGAATATATTATAGTTATGTGCCCTATAAACCTCATCAAAACCGAGACCTAAATAGATTTGAAACTCGAAACTTACCAAGTTTGTAAATGAATTTCGCAGCAAATTAAAGCAAGTGAAGTTTCTGAACAATTTCGGTTGTATCCTTAGCTTGAATATGGCATACTTGGTATATATAGTATATAGCTGTATATAGTATATATCTGTATATCTGTGTTAAATAGTATGTAAATGCACTAACACACACTCACACTAACACGTATTAATTTGCAAAATAAATGCAGTTTTAGCTGTTGCACTGTTTTGATTATCTTATTTTGTTTAAATACTTTTCACTTCTTTCCACTGTGCTTGTTGTTGTTGTTGTGATATGTTTAGCACTCTTTTTGGTTCAAGATACTTTTGTTGTACTTGAGTTTTAGCCTGCACACTGAAACTCGCTGCCTTGCTGGCGCCGGCAACTGCACAGTGGCAGCATCTTATTGGAAAACACACACACGTAATCGCGTCGAGGCGAAACGAATCGTAAAATCGCGAAATCGAAATCGAAACCGATAACACACTACACCGAGAGCAGAGAACTGTTGTTGCCGCGACGAGCGCTGGGATGAGACTGACCGTGTTGTGCTGCTTCCATTGGCGATGCAACCACCACGACGTCGACGTCGACGACGACGATGACGACGAAAGCAAGCCGAATAGGAATCTGTTGTTCGTTGCAGCCTACGCCGACTGCGATAACTGTTTGCTGCTTACTGCGCTGCTGCTGCCGCTGTTGCTGCCGTGTTTCGCTTGTTGTAACGCGCGGTACGAAGGTTGACGAGCGATTGAATCGAACGAGCCTTGTAAAGTTACTCAGAAGCCTCTGTCTGATGTTCGGTTCATGTAACCGAACGACGGCAACAGCAACTGCTCTGTGGATGTTGAGAGCGACCGAGAGAGGAACAAACAAAAGAGAGAGTCACAGCAGACAGGCAGGCAACGTTGAGTTTGTTGTTTATGGAAGGTATATGGCAAACGAAGAGAGCACAGTGGGCAGGCAGGCTGTGGGTGTGTTGTTGTGGAACGAAGAGCGCAGGCAGACAGGCTGACTGCATTTTGTTGTTTGTGGATGGAGGGTGCGGCAGGCAAGCTGTTGTGGAACTAAGAGAGCGCAGTTACAGTTACAATTTGAATGCAATAGAAAAATAAATACAATTAAAATATTATAAGTAAAAAAATAAAACAATATAAATACAATTCAATTATTATATATTATTAATATCGTTATAACTTTTATTATTTTATTATTTTGAACATATTTTTTATTATTTAAATTGTTCTTATGTTAAGTTCAAGTTGTATTTGCCATTCAAGTGCTTTGATAAACTCTCTTAACTGTCTGTCTCTGCCTCTCTTACACCTTTTTCACCTGCTGTGGCACCTAAACTGAACAACTTCCTCTTGAGCGCACTCTCTTGCTCTCTTACTCTTTACACACACTCTCTTCACAGTCAGTAGTAGAGTTTTCATTGCCACTTCGTTCCTCTCTGTGTGGAACATTTGGGCTGTGTATGAAACAAAACAAATAACTCATCTAACTGTTGATTGTTGTGTTGCTCTCTGCGGTTCATGCATAAGATGCGAATGTTTCTAAGTAGCTGAGTAACGCAATGCAAATTGTCGTATGGAAAAGGGAGAACGCAGACAGGGGAAGGGGCAGGGGGTACGCATACGATCTCGCCATGATTTATGACAGTCCACACTCTCGAGGCTGGGCCTGGGTTGGGCCTAGGGCACTTCTCCATGTTGTAGTTGTAGATGCTTATCGGGTTTGTCGCACTTAATGGTCTCGCGCGGCTCTTGATTGATTGCTCTGTTTGCTCTGTTTGGACTGTTGGGACTGTTTAGACTGTGGCACACAAAAGGCTAAGCAGATCAGATCGTATCGGATCGAATTGGATTAGTGATCCATAGCGACCTATTTAACTTGGTTAAAACTATACAAAACTTTTTTTCTATTTATTTATTTATGGTCAACAATAACAATCTACTTTTAACATATTAAAATCAATTTGTTAATAAATAATTAAGGGAGTGAATTTTATTAAATTTAAATTTTCTTGAATAACTTCTATATTTATTGTCCGATCGCATTGAAATTTAAAGAATGATATAACAATCAGTTTAATAGATGTTACAGTCAATAAGTGCTGTATCTTTTATGTCGCTTACAAATCGATCTAAAAAATTAAATTATTGAATTGCGGATGCGGTGGGCGTGGCATTCAACATTTGACAAATACTTCAGCTGCGCAGAGTATATAGTAACCTTTATTCCAAATTTGGTGTCTCTAGCGCTTATTATAGCTGAGATCTGCATGTATTATTATACTTTAGTTATAGCAATAAATTCAAATAAATTGTAATTAATTTACTAAAAATTTAACAACTTTAAAATAAAGTTTAAGATTTACAAACTATGTATGTATTTAATAATTAAATTTATTATTTAAGTAATTGTATTAACTTCCTAAAGGTTCAGTTCAACTATAAAATTGAAATATAATTTATTGATTTAGTATTTATCGCTATATAGCAAACACACTCAGTGTGGGACTATCAGCCTTTCAAAACTGATGAATTTATCAAATTGTGCAAATATTCGTTTATGATAACACGCCAGCAGTTGTTGTCGTCTATTGTCTCTCTGTTCTTGAGGCTTGTCTCACATTTGTCTCTCTCTCTCTTCTCTCCCCGCAACGTTTTGTATATTTATCTGAGGCGCTGATTGCATTTTTGTGTAAATTCCTGCACAGTGATGATAATTTCCATTCCCCCCTTCCCCGTTGACCATTATCTTTCAGCTCCTTCTGCCTGCTTGCCTGTTTTGTGTTTATTTATGCCCTGGAGGAAGACAAACAATGCGACAACACATTGACAACGTCGAGAACGACAACGTCCACGACGACAACGACGACGCATGCGCAACAGTTTTGGGCTCTGACTTATTGCATGGTTGTCTGTCTATCTCTATCTCTGTCTCTGTCTAGCTGCCTATCTGTCTGTCTGTCTTCTTGTCTGTCTGTCTTTCTGACTGTATGTATCTCTGTGTCTTTTTCTCTGGCTGTCCTTCCCCACATCTGTATGTCTCTTTGCCAGTCTGTCTGTCAGCCTGTCTGTCTCTATCTTTCTTCCACTCTCTCTCTTCCACTTCTCTGTCTCTTACTCTCTATCATTCCTCATCTTTCTCTTCTCTCTCTGTCACTCTCTCTTCCTTTGCTAATTGATAAATTGATAAACTGATTATTGCATTCCAACTAACAGCGATTTTCCTATCGACCTATCGAGTTCTCTTGTATGCTGCTGCTTCTGCCTCGCCTGACGCGTGCCAGTTGCAGAGAGTTTGATAACTTTGCACACTGTAGCACGGCACAGACAGCACTCACCTCCCTCGATCCCACCCCTTCCTATCTAGTGCCTGCTGCTCTCTTCCGTTTACATCTATTCCATTGACGTCGCTCTCGATATGCGAATCACGTACGCGTTTATCAATTGTTGCTGCCAGCCCTAGGCAAATGATGAGCCAACTTGTCCGACTGTCCAACTCCTCGTCCTCTGTCTCTCCGTCTGTCTGATTGACTGACTGCGCGATTGACTGAAGGGTTGCCCGCCACACAGCTCCCGCTTGCCCATACTATTCGAATTATTATATTATACAATATCTGCATAATTTCTAAGCCCAGCTGGGAATACTTCTAGGCTAAGCGAATGCTCTAATAAGGAAATATCGATTCGAATTTCGATATTTTGCATTGCATTGAGTTTATTTAATTTATTTAAACTTGCTTTTTATTTTTTTAATTAAATCTCTTTACTGCTTTCATCGTCGATTACTTGTATAAAATAAATGCTTATCGTTCTGCCGCCACATGTAAGAAACGAGTGTTGAGTAATTTAATAAATTACATATAATATATACCAATTAATATTCATTCATAACAACTGAATAAATATCGACTTGCCGCCACTTGCGATAAAACAGTGAACTAGTAAAATGAACAGTGTTGAGTAATCTACGAATATGGTTAATAAACAAAGAGAGACTTTTAATTACATTTAAGATAAATCAATTACAAACTCAATGGACGACTTGCAACAGACATATGTATATATGTATATACTATATATTATATGTATATATTATATAGTCATGAATCGCGTGATGTGACGCCGATTGCAGCTGCGAGGAAGAAGAGGATGGAGGATAGATAGATGACTGGATGTGTTGATGGCTTGTGAACTGATTTCTGATGGCTCTGTTCGCATGCAGATGTTGTGGCTAATGCTTGTGTTGGTTAGGGGGGAGGCTGAAGTGGGCGTGGCATGGCTAGCTTTTAGCTGATAATCCCTCTGGCACATCAACAGTAAGTAAGTCAGGAACTTGGCTTGCTTTTTTTGTTGACTGCCGTGGAAGGCGAAGGGAAATGGAGGGAGAGAGGAGGGAAAGGGAAGCGCAGGAAGAGGAAAGGAGAGTAGCTGGAATAGGAAGGGGTAGAGGAAGGACAGAAGGTTACACAGGACAAGAAAGAAGAGGAAGAAGAGGTAGAGCAGGAGGACTAGCGGCAGCTATGGCTTTTGGTTCGCTCTATCTAAGCTCGTTGATGTGTTAATTGACCAAAATTTCGTACACACTCGCTGGCTGGCACACACACACATACGCAGGCACACACACATACACAGGCAAACACCACACGCACACAGGCACAGGCAGGGCAGCCTACGCGTAGCTCGCAGACACACAGACACAGTTTCGATTGCAACATTCTGTGTGTGGAGATTCCCGTAACCGAAACTGAAACTGAAACTGTAGTTCGGCCAGCAGCAGCAGCTACACCATGCCACGCCCCCTCCCCCTCCCTTGCCGCCCTTAACTCAGGCTGGCATCATCGACTGGACTCAGGACTCGCCTGTCGATATTAAATCCCGGCAAAACTTAATTAGAAATTCCATTTTTGGCTTTTGGGGGCATTACACGTGACGCGTTACCAATTATCGACTCGAGAACTGTTGCATGTCTGAGCCCGTTTCTCCTCCCCCCTCCCCTCATTCCCCCGCCCCACTCCTGCACCGCCTCATGTTGCCCCACTGCCCCAGGGTCTGCTACGGAGCGTTAAGCTGCAACACGCCAATTAAAAATGCCTTATGATGATGACATGCAGACACACACAAACAGGCACACACACACACACACACACACCACATACTCGCACGTCTGTCAATAACAACTAAAAGATATATGTATAAAGTGTATATATACTGCCTGCCTGTTGAGAGAGAGAGGCGGGGGGGGAGGCATTTACCTAGCCTAACGTTTAAACTGACTAACGGCACACCCTCCCTTCGACCCATTAGGGGGGGGGGAGGTAGGGTAGCTGTGCCGGAACGGACTAACGGAACCGCCGCACGACTGCACGTACCTGCAGCGGAAATGCGTTTGCAAAATGGCGCCGACGTGCGTGCTAATGAGCGGACGCAGCCAGCACAGTGGGCCACAATGCAACAAATGCCGAATGGAATAAATTTGAAATTTACATGCAAATCGTGCTATTTGCACCACTGTGCAGTGGAAATGTTAACCAGCAACCATTGCTGCCCCGCCTTCTCTTCGTATGCCTTCCCTGCCCCTTCCCTCTGCTCCCTTCACTCCCCTTTCCCATACACCACTGCTGCCTTTGGCCCCCTCTTCCAAGCCTCTACCTACGCCACTGTCTCTCTGCTCCCTTCATGGGGGTCGCCATCAATGTAAATGCGCCAAAGCAGCTTGCCTTCTGCTTCTCCCTCTATATCTCTTTCTCCTCCTCCTCCTGCTGTTGTTGTTGTCTCTATTGAAAAATCACAGGCCTGAAATTGAACACATTTGGTCCATTTTGTGGTTTGTGCAACTGCAGCAACACAAGATGGAGGGGAGGGAGGAGTGTCTGAGTGGGGTATTTTGGCTGCTCTGGATCAACTGGCGGCTTTTGTTTAGTATGCAAAGCAGCAAAATGTTAACGTCAATGTAAAACGCAAACGCACTGCTAAATTTGCCAACGGTTGCGCGTGTCAGGCAACGTTCTGGTCAGTGGTCGTGGTGGGGGAAGGGAGGTAGGGGAAGGCAGCTGCTGGGCTGGGGCCGAATAATCACAGTCAACTGTCAAAACTTCAGATGCATGAGCTGCATGATGAACAGCAGCAGCAGCAAAAACAACAACAACAGCAGCAGCAAAATTATCCACAACAACAATTAAAGCAGCAGCAACAACAACGCGTACAATAGCAGCAGCAGCAGCAACAACAACAAAAATACTAACAGCAACAGCATCAGAGTTGAAGTTTCTGACGTGTGTGAGCCGCAGAGTAGCAAACAGTGCCGATGTAGGGCCCCCAAAGAAGTTGCAAAACTATCGATACTTATTAATAAATACCAATTAAAATACCAATTTCTTACAGCTTGTACTTTGTCTCTTTCTAGCGCATTTGCTTGGCTTAGCTAAGCAGCTGATGAGCGCTAGAAAGAGACAAACAGAACATCATATTTGTCACATGTTCGCAGTGTTGCCAACTCAGCTTTTTTTTCTGTTAAATCTGACTATAATGAATTAACTTCTCTTTCCAGCTTTATTTAAATTACAAAAATTGTTTTCCATCTACTTTTTAATATTGCAACTTAATTTTAATTCTTTCTTCTAGCACTTTAACTAATCTAGTTTTTATTTACTCAATATGACGACTCCCGTTCTGTTCATGACTTCCCAATTTTTATATTAATACAGTCAAACTTGTTAAGTAATGACTCGCCAACGAGAGACAACTCCAGCGCTCCAATTGCTACGCAGCTGTCGTAAAAAGCGAGAAGAGCTCTACCATCCGACGAGGGGTGGAGAGGGAAGCTCTGTGGTGTTGTTGGAAAGGTGCCGCCCTGTCGATAACATTAATGCATATTTCTGCAATTAAATAAAAATATCGTAAATCGTCTCGCAATTTTTATGACTCGTAACCCTTGCGATAGGTGTCAGAAATGTGCACAGCAAATGCCTAATTAGATATGCGTAAAAAACGACGAACGTGACGCAATGAAAAACGCATAAAATTATGAAAAGAATGCAGCGAGCAACAATTTCATGCCTTCCTTCAATAAACTGTATATATCTTAACTATATTATATTATTTCTGTGTATGACCGAGCTTAGTTCTCTGCAAGGAGGGCATTCAGCAGTCGGGAGTTCCCAGAACTTTTGTGCTCTTGCTTCCAACTGTGCCCCTCCCCACCCCACACTGAGTTCCAATGTGTCATAAATTCTATACGCCAATCGCCATGCACGTCCCGATAATAACCAAGAACTGTATAAAATGTTGAAGTGCCCCACGCAGGATGTCGATATCGATGCCGATGTTTAGCTCGTTTTGATTTTCTTCTGTTTACACTGGACGATTGTCTTTCGAATTGAATAAACAACAACCAATTGACTTCATGTGTTGTTGTTGTTCTTTTTCTTTTTGTATAATTCTTCAATTGAAGTCACTTTGTTTATGAGATGTCTTTCAGCAGCAGTTCCAGATGCCTTTTCTATGTACATATGTATGTATTATGTAGCTGTCTGCCTGTTGCGTAAGGTCAGTTTCTCTGAATTGTCAAACGATTATACAAATAACTCATGTACATATGTATGTATGTACATTTGTATGTGTGAGTATTCGATTTCTGATTGTAGCGGACCCCCAAGAACTAGGAAGTCGTCAGAAGAACTTAATCAGTTGCGACTGGTGGAAAGTCATATTTATTATTTATTTAAAATGCAACAAAATTTAGCTTAGCACTCTTAAAGTATGATTTTTTTTTGTAGTATGATTTGGTATGGAAAGTAAACGTTTAATACGGACAAATCTTTACATTTATTTATTTATTTATCCATTTCATTCTTATATTTGTATATGTATGTATGTCAACTGCATTTAAGTTTGGATTACTTTGATTTCATTCTTCAAGTTTGGTACAAATGGAATATTACATTTTGCAGGGTTATTGGGTGCAACTGATAATCAGAATATGCTTAGTGTGTTCAGACTGACATTGGAGACATAAAATTTGCTGAAATCTGTTAAAAATTTCACTTTTTAAAATCAACCTTTAAGGGATGCAAAAACGTTGTATAACTTAGTGCGTATTAAAAAAACTAAGTGAAATTAATTTGTGTACTGACGTCAGAAATAATGAATATATATTATGAGAATTCACATTTTTTAAATATGCTAAAGATGATGACAATGGGCATTAGCATATAAACAAACAGTGGTCAAAAGAGGCAACGAATAGGCTTGTGCTCTTTAACGGCTACTTAGCAATTTGCGATTTTATTGAGATAGCACTGAATATAATAAATTTTAATGATAAAAAAAACTGTTTATTAAATATAAGGTATTCATTTTGATACGTATACCACGGTGCAGGAATCTGTCACTCTTGGCGGCCCACTACAAATTGTGGACAATTATCCAAATAAATTTCGTAGGTCGTAGGCGTTGCCACGCCCTGTTGACCCAGTAAAGCGCGACGACGTTGCAAATGATGAGCTTAGTTTTAATAAAATTGTCTGTAAGGGAACGACAAGCAGACTTATTAGAAGGCATTGTCGACTTTGAAAGACTCCAGACCTGGGTCGTTATAACCAAACACCTTTGACTACAACATCCACTGTGCCACGCCTCTTTGTCAATGTCAGTTGTTGTGCTCCTTGGCTATTTATCATATCATAAGCAGACAGCTTGTTCTTATTGTTATTATTATTCCTAATTAGCGCACACTGGCAGCAACTCTCAATCAGCTGTTCCAGCACTGTTCCAGTTGCATGTATACTATGTATATCTCGCTCGCACTTGCATTGATTAAAGTCCATGTGGATTTCGTTTCTGCCAGACAACAAACTTCGCTATGTTATCGATATATTGAATGCAACTGCTTTGTCAACTATCGATCGCGCAAGTTAAACGTTAATTAGAATACAGTTTTGCTCAAAATCAGTATACATGTATGTTTCTGTATGTGTTAGAAGATATCGTTTTATATCCTTATCTATGTGCTTATCTGTGCAAGGGCCTTGCAGCACCTCGATGGGGATTGAATCAAATCTTGTGCTCGTTTGACATTCTGCAGTGCTTCAGTGAACTAGAAACAATTCGTCCCAATTCAAATTAGTCAAATATTAGAAACTTGCGTTCTGCTCTCGCTTGCATCGTATTCACAAATTTCCGAAAATGCAATCTCATGCAATCAGCCAACCGCAAAGGCAGCAACAACAGCAACAACGACAACGGTAGCAGCAATGGGGGAATGACAAAATACGAAAGAAAAATGTCAGGCAGCTTTTGCATGCCACATGGCACAGTGGCACTAACTGTTTGTGGGCAGCACAAGAAGGCAAGTGGTAGTGGTAGTGGTGGTATGTGGAAAGCAGAAGGAGACAGCAACTTGCAACTGTCAAAAATGCAAGTCCAAACGGTTAGGAATGCATTGAGTGAGTGAACGAGATAGAGAGAGATGCGCACTCGTCGCTTGTTTGGCATTTACATTTGACATTTGCATAGTTCGCATGCATTTTTATTGGTTAACTTGTCTCTCATGCAAGCAATGGTGTAGTTAGGTCAAGGTGTAGAGGGGGCGAAAGATGCAATGCAATATATAGAGCTGGAAGACGATTCGATTTGAAAACGATTCTATTGGTTCTTTTGAAAAAAAAACATTGCGTAAACAGTGGATAATATAAGTAATTAATTATCGATAGTTGATGTTTTCAAGAATAATGTAAACTGGTCACACTAAGAAATCGACGCCAGAAAAAGGTGAGCAAAGTTGTGAAGAAAGTACTTGAGAAACCAAAGAACTGGAAAATGTATAATACATTTTATTGAGGATAGTTGATTTTGAATATAAATGGATTTTATAAAATCCGGTATCACTTAATGTTCAATTCTGATGCTGGGATATGTATTTAAAGTAATAATACAGTTTTTAAAAAAATTGTGTTCTTTTTGCAAATGGTTTCTGAGTTTTCTGAGATATGGTAAGTACTCAAACTTGTGTGATAAAAAAAAAAAAAAAAACCATTAGTGTTATTAGAATCATAAAAGTTAAAATTGAACAAAGAATAGTTTCAGGGTTACAATTAAAAGAAAATTAAATTGATATATTTGTCAAGAAACCCTAGAAGATATTCTATTATATTCCTTATATTGAAACCAGCTCTATCGTAGCCCCTTTTTGGCTGCGCCACTGGGCACTGAGCACAACTTGTGCTCGGCTCATATAAAAGATTCCATTTAACAGCTTTGAGGTGTGCTCTAATCTCTGACGTTGTCGATTCAGAAAGGGTCCTAGTCCCAGTTCCAGTTGGAGTCCAAGTCCAGATGTCATTCGACATTTCGTATTAAATTAGTTTTGATTTGCAAAAAGTGTTGCGGACTCGGGCATTTAGCATTGTAAATGAGCAGAGGGTGGGGAAGGGAGCGGGCCGTTGCGGCTGCAGGTGGATGAAGAAAAAAGTGATTCGTCGGTTCGGGAAAGTTAAAACTGGACAAACGCTTGAATCGCCCGCACACACACATGCATACACACACAAACACAGACAGCTGGCCATAAATATTTAAGCCGAATGCGTTTTCATTTCGCACACAGACGCTGCCAAATAAAACAAACTGACTGTGTGTGGCTCTCTCTGTGCGTGTGTGTGTGTGAAAAAGTGAAACAAAGCGTCGACCGCCAGTCGCCATTTTGCTGGCACACGTTGCGTATGAATAATTTATTTAATGAACTTGTACGAATACGAATACCCAAATACTCATGCACGAATGCGAATGTGAATGCGCCTGCGAATATCTACAACTTTGTACGTTTGAGTATCTTTGGCAGCTGCTGCCGCTGCTGCTGCTGCTGGTGCTGCTTCTGCTGCAGACATGTTATAAAGTACTTTTTGTTTTTGTTTTCCGTTTTGTGTTGTTCTTTTGTTTCGGGCGATTTGTTGCCGTCGAGCGTTTACGTTGCGATAGTTTTCTTTTTTTCTTTGTTTTTGCTCCGTGTTTCGTTTTTCTGACAGCCGAAACTGCGAATATCCGTGCAAGCGAGGGCTGTTCTACAGGTTAGTTGAACTCCTTTAAGTGTTTCGCTCTTTCATAAAAATATATCTTAATCCTTTTTGAGTTCTCTGTGCTGATTACAATAAATAGCTTAGAGTATTCCACGCAGTACCCTTTCTTCTTCTAGAAATATTGTCTTTTATTTTATTTTTATATTTATTTAAAGTAGAGTATAGACAGTTTACTAATTAAAAGTAAAACAATCTTTATTTTCTTAACTGTTTATTGCTTTGGTAACAAGAATCTTTGTGAACTTATATGGCTAAAAAAATATACGCGTATATATTTCAAATTGTACACTTTTTTGTCTTTAAAAGAGTTAAACTTTTATTATTTAACTGTAAATTAAATGTAGTAAACTATTTGAGTAAATTTCTCAGCTTATCAAGTATTTTGTATCACATTATTATTACATTATTCTTAAAACACAGTAACTATTGATAGCTTATTATTAATCGTCATATTAACTTTTTACTTTTGTAGCTATTATTAAAATATCTTTGAGTATGATTTAAGTTGACAATAAATAAATGTTTCTCTGCTTTTAGAATTCTTTACGGAATTCAGTTCCATCAATATTTACATATCAAACGATAACACTACGAGCAACCCTCGCACACTGAGTCAATACATGCATGCATGTGTGTGTGTGTGTGCTGCGAACACCGGCGTTGTATTTTATTTCTCTCTCCTTATCCGAGTAATTCAAATTATTTATTTATAGTTCATTTGCGAGTTCCCCATCTATGGGTCGCTACCAAATTTATGTGTGTGCACGAGTGTGTGTGCATGTGTGAGTGTGTGTGTGTGTGTTCGAGTGTAGATTGACTTTGACCAAGGGTCAAGCAGCAGTCAATTTGCAGCCAGCTAAGAGGCTAAGCAGTTAACCGGTTAAGCAGTTAACAACAGAGTTGTCATCCCTCAATTAGCACCTGATTCATGCTCAACTCAACCTACTATACCTGAATTAGTATCTGTATCTTCTTGCACTTGACTTGCAACACGAACAATTATGCTGGCAACCGCAAGAGAGAGAGGCAGGGGGACAAAGGGTTCAAAGCGATACACTTAATTTGCAATTTTTCAAAGCCTCTTAAGCAAATGCCATTCACCGCAGTACAACACACAAAGCTGCCGGGAAGGATCCTTGTGAATGGAAGAAGAAGAAGAAGACGAGCTGTGGTCAGGTGCCACTTGATGTGATAGCAGTTGTATCTACTACTTTTGTATCTACGTGTTTGTCACATTTAAATATGTATGTGCGCTTTACAAATTGCTCAAGATACATTTACATATTACGTATACGTATTCGTATTCCACATTCACATTCCGTTTCGTGTCGAGCCTTGCTTTGTCTCTGTCTTTCGCATTTGTTTATTCGGCCAGCAGCTTTCGACTTTTGTGTCCTGTCAAATGTATCTGCAGCTGCAGCACTTCATTATCATCAATGCTAGGCAGCATATATGGCATCCTTGTATATCTGTATCTGTATCTCATGTGCACTCCTGCCAATGACAGCCTCAAGTGTCTGACAATATTTTGTCATATTAAATTTCATTTTGAATAAAAGTTAAGTTTGCCCTCTTCTCACACAGGGGAGACTTCTAAGAACTGTCCAGCGTGAGTTCTATACGAGTTCAATAAATTCTTGTAACAGAAATTCATACCTTGAACTGCGATTCGAGAGTTCCTTCATCAAGCCGTCCTGAAATGTGTTTATATCATAGTTATATGACTGTTTATATAACATTTTAAGTTGCTGAAGCTTATCCAATTTTCTGTTTATTCTCTTGAACTTGTGAAACCTTTTTGTGCCATGTTTATATCTCCGATATCCAGATAACCCGAGATCCCTTTGAGATTCTTCGTTTTCACTTCTTGAACTCAGTTGGCAGATTGTGGAAGCTTTCATCCACGTGTGGACTTTATCAATTGATGCACTGTCCGTGATATTTTCACATGCAGCGTGTCATTAAAAATGCATTTTCAATTTCGTCGCAAGCACCACAGCGACAGCGACACTACAACAACAACGGTAAGAACAAAGCACAGCAGAACAAAGCAAAAAATGAAAAGAAAAAAATAAAGAGAGAGACAAATAAAATACAAAGAAATAAAACAAAGGACAAGCTCGACGCCAACTCTCGCTTCAGTTGTAATTTTCGTTGACGTTTCTGTCTTTTGGCGCAAATAAAAAGTCGCAGCAAGTTTTCAGAATTTTTGGAATCCTGAGTTTGGAACTGTCAAAAACAGTGAGCACTAGAGATGAGAGTTGTATAACGATTACTTAGTAAATTGTTATCGCTGCAAGAGAAGAGAGAAGCGAAGTGCAGTTTGTTCTGGGGTAAAAATGTATTTTAGTATTTAATTGTTGCATTTACAGTTGAAGAGTGTTCAACGCTTTCTAGTTTATATATTTTTGTTGCAATTGCAGATGATTCCATGCACAGTAACCGTGTAGATATTACTATGTAACTTTACTTGATTTCATATGAAATGTTACTTTACTATATGCAATTGGGAAATAGAAAGAAACTCGAAAATATATTAATAAATATTGACTGCATACCTGAATTGCCATTCTAAATCTCTTGGAAAGAATAAGTTTGCAATCAGCAGATCCTCCGATTTCCCTTAGTTTCTTTCAGATTCTCAGTCACCAGATTGTTAGGGAATCTTTCATAATATCTTGATGATGTTCCTCTCCATCGTCTCGCTCTCTTGCTCTCCACTTCAGCAGTCACTGCCACAGAATGGCGTTCGTTGCCCCTTTGGGCTGCCCAATTATGCTGCTGCAGCCTCGTGGTTGAATCAATGAAGCTCTTCTCCTTCTCCTACTCAGACAGAGTCACATCGAGGGCATTCTTTGTCGTGTCCGGGTCGAAGTGAAGTTTTGTCCCTTTGCGCAGAGTAAACATTCGCACGCTTTGCGTTAAATTATTTTCGTTTTTTTTATTTCGTACGTTAAGTGTTGCAGCCTATTTCTGTTGCTCCTCTTCCGTCGAAGCTCTGCAGGCAACGTCGGATTACGAGGGCGTTGCTGCTGGCAGGCAAGCTTGGGACTTGGGACTGGGTCTTGTTATTTCATCAGCGTGTGCAATCATCAACAAAACTGAAGCAGATTCTGCGAATAAAACGAGAGATGCCGAGGCACCGTGACAGGAAACTGGTTTAATTGGTTGAGAACGGGGGGAACTGCACTTGCTTCAGCAGAGAAGGAGGGAGAAGGAGGGCGGGGCGACTCTGCCTCTGGCCGCTGGGCACTGTCTACAGATTCTAACTGCAGGCTGACTGTGCTGTCGGGTAGGCATAAATCACAAGTCGCATGAAAATCGCAGCTCATCGAACTGTGCGCAAGTTCAATTCAATTCAATTAGTAGCATACTATATATTTTGCCCGGCTCGAGCCACAGACAGCATACATCCGAATGTGAATGGGAATGCGAGTGTAGATATGTTGGACAGATACAGTCCGCAGATAGCGGCAATTTATGAGCACAGGCATTTGCAGCAGCATGTGGCACCCTCCGCCTCCTTAAGGCCATGGCATGTTTTGACAGCATACCGAAAATAAAGAAACAGAAGAGGAGGAAGGAGGAGAGAAGGAGAGAGCGGCACCCGCTGTTCACACTCCATGCCATGCGATCTTGAGATGCTTGCACCATGACTGCGCAGCTCCTCCCGGGGGCGCTCATATGGCGTGCCGTTGTCTTGGCGTGCCGTGGCGTCGAAATGATTTAAAAGTTGGCGTGTCTGAAGATTCCAGCACAACAATGTGTTGTGCACCCAAAACTGACCTCAGCAGCACATATTATATAAAACACAGGTTAGGGTGTGTAAATAGCTTGTAGAACCAATTACGTAATTACCTTTCGGGTAGAGCTCGCTACGCGCAAGGAAATCCTAGAAGGCGCGTTGATATTACATCATTTAAGCTAAGCTTCTCATTTAAAATACTTTTGTGTGCATGTTAAATACTGTTATCGATTATCGTTTGCCAGTCATAATGACCAACCGCTACAATTTATTAGTTGGCATAAGTTCTGCTTTGCATTAAAAATACTTTTAATTCTGCATTCAATTGTTTTCATCATATCGCTTCCCATTTAAAATACTTGAAATACTACAGTCAATTGTTGTTGGTGTATCGATAACCGCTAGCCAATTGCAATCGACCTGCCGCCACAAAGTTTGCACAAGGAGATCTAATTGCGCTCAGAAGATAGATGCTATGACACTCATTAGGGCATTCTCTAGCTGTCGCTATCTCCCTCTCTTTTGCGTCCTGCTGCCTGCCAGGTGTCAATTGCTAATTGCTTTCAGTTCGAACTTTCTGCCACGCCCCCCACTTGGGATATTTAATCAAGTTGCGCAGACAAGGAGACTGTGACTGGGCATCCGCTGCGTGCTTTCGCTGCAGCCGTCAAATCTCGCACAGCAGCTACAACAACAAAAGCAACAACTTCATATCATTAATGCAATCAACTCGAGCGCGCACCGCAGTAGCAGAAGGAACAGCAACAGCAGCAACAACAAGCAAGCACAACACATCTGGCGCCAGCGTCTTTGCCATTTGCCTTCTTACGCTCAATTACGCGTCCCGCATGCTGTCTCCCTCACTCCTGCTCTACTCGTCACGACCGGTCGCACGATTGTCTTTTGTTTGGCGGCAGTCTGTCAACCTGCGGTTTCTCTCTTGGTTTTTTTCTTGACTTTCCTTCTCTTCTACCACCTCCTCCTTCTTCTTGCCTTGTCGCTTGCCAGGCACGCGCACACCTCATCGATTACCTGGCTGGGGCTGCCAGCATCTTGTGTGCTTTGCATGTAAATACTTGTAATTTGTCATTTAACGCAGTTTCCACGCATCCACCGCTGCCACGCCCCATTAGGCGCCTCCTCCACATCCTCCCCTTCATACCTTTGCGGAGACTGCACACACAGTAACTAGCTATCAGAGTGGAGAGGAAAATGCATTAATTTAATTTCATTGAAATACAATTTGCAATCAAATAAGTTAAAATACTTTTAAAATAAATTAAATGAAAGCAAAAATAACCTTAAAATTAAATGGAAGTACATAACCTATAATTCAGTATATTTAACTGTCATGTGTAGTTTAAGCGTTGCCACTTCGAGGGAAGGTATACCGTATTTTGTAATTTTCAACCGGATTTACTTAAGTGAAATCGAAAAATTTCATCTATGTTGAAATAAATTAAATTAAGGAAAACATAACCTATAATTTAGTTGATGTTGCTGTTATTTGCAGTGTAGGCGTTGCCACTAAGTCGGGATTTGAAGAAAGTATGCTGTATATCGCAGTTTTCAACCGAATTTACTTAAGTGAAATCAAAAGATTTCATCTAGTTGCCCCACACATGTTGAAAGGCAGATCAACTCGGCTCAGTTCGCGAGACTTTCGCGGCTGGCTGCACACGCACCACCCGCTATGCTGGGGACCACACACACACACACCCCCGTTAGCTGGTCAACAGCAATCGACGCCTGGCATCGCCACGCAACGCTGCCTACTTGTGGGCGCAGTGACCGATACAAATTCTCATCGTAATACGCATGCAATTTAATTTGATTAATGAGGCGCACGGGCCAAGATAGCGTCAGCTGCGCCGCGACGCCCCAAGGCTGTGGCTGCAGAGATGCTGTGGCAGAACTCTTTCAGGCGCTGCCAATTGTTGACCCAATTCCTTGAGCGTCAAACGCATGAAAAAGTGTTTGTTGCATAATATTCTATAAATTATAATAAATAAATAAATAATGATCAAATATATTAAATAAATAAATATGATACACGTATATAAAAAATAAGTAAAAAAAGGTCTAATTATTATAAAAATTCTCTTTAATAATTTAATTATGACCCTTAATTTAATATTCGCCCCTGGCAAATTATCAAGTAAAATAAAACAAACCCCTTGTACTTCCTGAAGATCTTCCTTTCTAAATTAGAGCTTGTTATAGACCTACTTTATCATCAAAATTCATCATCAAAAATTTATATTAAAATTATCATTTATGATCATGAAAAGTGTTTGATTTTAAACAGTTGAAGACTCTTTAAAGAAAGTTAACAATATTGTAGAAAGAATCCCAAAATTTGTAAGGAAGTTCATTGTATATTCGCGTTGAATTCGAGCAACTTTGTGTCAAACTCTTGTCAAACTGCAGTTCACAATTTCGGCAGCCAGTTTTATTCTTCAATATATAAGTGTACTTGTGTGTATAGTGTGTGTGACTGCACACACTCCTCGTCTTAGGGCAGGCTATTTTTAGGGCGCCTGCAAGTTGCAGGCGTCACCCTGGCCAGGCAAGATCAAAGAAGTCAATTACTCAATGCCGGCGAAGGCAGCTCGCCCGTCGCACTTTGAAAACTGGCAATGAGCTAGAGAACCGCAGAGTCGGAGCAGCTACCTTCCCTGCCTCTTCCCTCCCTTCCTGATGCTGCCCTAGCCAGTCAAATCAAATTAATTGCAAGTGAAAAGCAGTGCAAAAGTGGGTGTGGCAGGAAATCGATGAGCGTTGCACGCAAGTGCGGCAAATGCAGCAGATCGTGTGCCGTGAGTATATCAACGAAAAGGTGTTAGAAGTCATGTGGCAAGGCCTGAAATGTGGCAGCACATTCGCCGATCGCATCGCAGGCTGTCGAAGATCTTTCGCTTGCCTAATTATGTGGAACCGCTGCATACGTCCGTCCGTCCGTCTGCCACACACAATGTCAAAACATCTCGTCACGCGACTTTCGAAATCAATTTCGTTGGACAATAAATAATTTCTTAATAAATTGCACATTCAAAATGCGACTTCCTGCAATTAAAGGCGGCCTCTGCGAATACGTTGCAATAAAAAATAATTGAAAATTCAGTCACGTAAACGTTTTTGCAGCCGCAGCGGCAACGGCAGTCGCTGCAGATCGCGCTCGACTCATTAATCCATGCGGCAAGTCGCCGTTGCAACTCCAGAGTTGAGCATGAGTCACAGAGTGACTTTGTTTTGAATCCTAACAGTGAATGTGTTCGACTAACAGGCACAGACACAGTGTTGTGAATGAATGTTAATAGTTTACAGAGAAGTCACAAAGCTGTAATCGTCATCCAATGTTAATAGCTTACAGAGCAGCTCGATAATCACTGTTTCGCTAAGTTTACAGAGCAGTTTCAGAATGGTGAACAGAGCTGGGAGTGTTAACAGTTTACTAGGCAGTTCGATAGATGCATCAATTTGCAGTTGAAGTCAGAGATTTTCTTAGTTAACACTTAACATTGCAGTCACAGAGCTGTGAACATTAACAGAGCAGTCACACAGTTCTAACAGTGAATGTTAAAAACTTATAGAGCATCCACAAAGCTGTGGATGTTAATAGTTTACAGAGCTGATTGATAATAGTACCAACTACAGTCACAGTTTTGCTCAGTTAACCATTTACAGAGATGTAAAGCTTGAACCTAATATTAACAGTTTACAGAGCTGTAAGAGCTTGAATTAATTGTTACCATTTAACAGCGTATAACGCTAGTAGCACTGATTGCAGTTGCAGTCACAATTACTCTCAGTTAACAGTTTATATAGCAGTAACAGAGTTGTGAGCGCTGAACAGTGAATGCTAAACAGTTTACAGAACAGTCACAAAGCAATGTTAACAGTTAACAGCGTTAAAGGATACCAGCATCGATTGCAGTTGTTTCTAGTCACAGTTTTGCTCAACTCTGGCGTGAGAGCAGCACGCGGTGCTCACTTATCGGCTCCTGAAATCGTTGGAACGTGCACGAGAGAGCAACAGAGCAGCCCAGGCAGTGTGAATGGAGAAGAGGGGTGGACGGGGGCCTTTAACTGCTCTCATCATATTTGGGTTAAAAAGGCGTGCATGCAATTTACCATGGAAGATCATCATGATTACGGGCTCTCCCGTCTGCGACCCCAACTCCAACGGGGGCCTGCCTACCAGCCTGTTGCTGATGCGTTTGATTGGTTGCCGCTTTCATGAGAAGAGGGGGGGGAATGGTTGTGAAAGGGGTAGGGTTGCACATAGCGTGTAGTGCAGGCAGAGTTTATTACATCGCATGGCAGGCAGACTGGCAGGTGGGCGTGGCTAGTGCAGTTGCACAGCAATTTGCAGCTAACGAATTTTTAGATGAGATTAAATAAAGCGAATACAGTTTTCATCTTTCTGAATAGCTAAGAGGTAACAGATACAGACCTTAAGGCCTTTTATCTCTCATGTACAGACCTTATATCCCTTTGGTTCACTTGCAATGGAATAAAATATGATTTTATCACCATTTTTTATTCATTTTGATCTTGATTCCCTTTACAACTCTGTGTTTCACTTCTGTGTACTGTGCTCCACACCCTCTTCTGTTTTTTGTCTCTCCACCACCCCCTGTACAGTAGCTGACTCCCACCACTCCCACCCTCCATTATTGTTGTTGCTGTTTTATGTTTTCTTTAGCTCCTTTTGCGTATTTCAATCAAAATCAACTGCAGACATCGTCTGAAACCAAAAACTTGCATGGAAATTACACGCACAAAACACACAAACTAATTTTCCAACAAATTAGACGCGCAAGTAGATGATGCCACGCCCCCCCCACGCTCTCCCCGCCCTCCTGCTGTTCATAATTTATTTGCCTCGTTCGCTTTTTTTTGCTCATTCTCTTTTGCGATTCGGCTTTTTATTGTCCAGCGCAATTCGTGTGCGTAATTTCCTCTGTTAAGCTTTGCTTTTTTCTCAGCCATGGGAAAAACTTCAGGGGCGGAGTGGGGGTGGTTCTCAGGGAGCGCGGGGGCTGCTTGATGTGCCAGGCAGGCAGGCAGGCACTGCTTCCTCGTCTGGGGCTGATTTTTGTGTATGATAATTGACCGAGTGGGCCGTGCGTAGCGCATTGCTCCCTCTCTCTCTCTCTCTCCCTCTCCGTCTCAAGGCTGCATTTGATATGAGCTGTGCCTCACCAGTTTTTCCAGTCGCATGCATCGCTGCACAGGAGACGCCTTCAACCCCCAGCCCCACCCACCCCACTCCCCTCACTATTTGCAGGCCGGTCACGTGACCTTAATTAGCCGAAAGTGACTGCCGAAAAAAAATGGCTAAAGCACAAAAATTCAGCTGGAAAACCAAGCCAAATTGCTTCAGCTGCTGCTGTTGCGAACAATGAAGAACGTTACACTAAGAGAAACTGTGAATTTCAAAAATTCATTAAGAATTTTTGTATATTAACCTTAGTAGAAAATTCTGTGCAGAATTATTATGTATTTAGTTGCAAACACTGCAAAAAATAACTATAAGATTGCTACAACTCAAAGATTTAAGCAAAAATGTGTAATTTTTATATATTTCATACAACTAAGCAATTTATTTTGATCAGTGTAATTGTTACTAGTTGTTACTTGTGTATCTTACTATTATTTAGAACTGTATAAAAACATTATTGAATTATTGAATTCAAAGTTTTAAGTATTTATGGAAATTTTATAAATAGAAAATATATTTATTAAGTGTTTATTTTTACAATTTTATTATAACTCACGCTAGAATTTCGCACTGTGTATGTAAATTGTGTAGTTTTTAGTTGAATAAAAAATCTTTTAAATGTCTAAAACTTTTACTTTTATTTTTATTACAAATCAACCGATAATTTCGTGCAGTGTAGTCGCATATGAGATCGTTTTCTGTGAACTGCAATTGCCTTCAATTGCAAATGCATGCTTGAATCCCCCCCTCTCTCTCCCTCCCTCTCTCTCTCTGTCTCTCTTCCGCCTAATGTAGGCGCACATTGCATTGACCCCTGTGCCCACTGTGCCGACTGTGTATGTGTGCCCACAGTATGCCGAATGTGCAATAAATTTCAATTGTTTATGCTACTTAAATGTGCATTAAAATGAATTGTCAAGCTCGTCTGGCTCTGCTGCTGTTCTTTTGCCTGTCACAGTCTGTGCTAAAAGGCAGCGCACTTAAAGATTTACTCGCATTTTCTTTGGCAAAATCGCGCTTAATTTCCCCACAACACTTTGTGCGTGTGTGCGTGTGTGTGTGTGTGAGGTACATAAAAATGGATTTACGCTTAATCACACACGAAGGATGCATATTTTACCAGGCTACAGTGGGCACATTGCCCCCGCAACTGACTCAGCTTGCCGTGGCTGCCTCACCCCCTGTCTTGCCTCAACTGGCTGCAACTGGTTTACCTGCTCTGCTCCATTGCATGCACATTTTGTTCATTAGAAGCTCCACACGAGCTGCGCAACTGCTTAACCTCTGCTTAGCACACAGCCGCCACATGTAGCTTCACTCCTCGGCACCTCCCCCCCATGCCCCCCACATGCTGCTCTACTTGCAACGTTTTCAGTTCATTTCGCTCTCTCGCTTTCGCTTTATTTCTGTTTTTCCATTTCGGGGTTTTCCACGGACAAAAGAACCGCCTGCTGTGAGCAGCTTTAGTCGAGAGCTCAAAGCTTTTGGCCAATGCCAAAAACACGTGTACAGCATAAGAGTCTGTGTGCGTGTGTGCAGGTGTGTGTGTGGGTGTGTGTACGGGGTGTGTGTGTGTGTGCAGCTCCCATTAGCCAAAAGGATTTATATTACAAGCGCACACATAAAAAGCACCGCAAGATATTTTGTTTTATGTGAATTTAATTGTACTTTTAATCCCACCATAGTCCAGCAACAGTGCAGCTCCCTCAACCCCCCTCCTCGACTGCTACCCCTTTGATTTTCTTGCCTCACTTGTGTCAGCTCAGCGTGTGCTATTTTATACTAATAGCATTGCATTTTTAATAATAAGCAAGCGAACACACGTCGGCTACTTGATTTTTCACTTTGTGCCTTTGCCTTGGGGGTAACTGTAAGAAACTATGCAAAGTCAAAGAGTCGCAAAGTCGGTCAAGCGCAGATAAAGCCGCCCCAAGGCAAAAAGCGAGTCAAGAGTGTCCAGTAGTTTTTCCTCAGCTTTTCTTCGAGTTTTCCCCCTCGTTTTTCCCCTTCGTTTTCCCCACGTTTTCCTCTTAGTTTGCTGTCAGATTAAGCTGAATTTGTAATTGCAAATCGAAAAGTTGTTCCGCAAAATGTTATTATCACGCGAACTGAACTGCACTGAACTCTCTGCTGCTGCTTATCGCATACCCTGTAATCTGTAAACTGTAAGTGGAACAACTGACAGGCACAGCGTATAAACGTCAAGTGCTTAAAAACTTTTGTTGGCCAGGAAAAACTTAAAAATGCCCAAAAATAAAATAAAAGAAAAAATGAAAAACGAAAACTTGGCCAAGTTTTGAGTAGAAATATCAACGGAAATATGGCAAACACAATCCCATAACACACACACAAACATACATAGAGGGAGAGGAGGAGTAAGAGGAGGATGGTGGGGGGGGGGTAAGGGAGAGAGGGGGGACTAAAAGCAACACAGGCTCAAAGTGCGCACATCCTGCTTAGCCGGGTTTTCGTAATGTGCTTTCCTAGTGCTTCTTGTTGTTGCTGTTGTCAACACTCATAGAACACACATACACACACACAACACACACACACGTATACACAACACACACCCACACACACAAAGTCGCATACTCACACGCGCTGCTTGGCCACAAAAAGGGACAATTTGTTTAAAGGTAACGCAAAGTTTTGGCGCTCTGCCTTCCCCCGCTCTCCCTCTGCCTCTCATTTTTTGCTCTCTCTCTCTTTGGTTTGTTTTGCATAAACTTGAGAACGGCACAAGTTGAAAATGTTTCTTGTGCTGTTGTTGTTGTTGTTGCTCTTTATGAGAAATAGCAACAAAAAGCGGCAAACAACAAAGATAAAGTTCAAAGGAAATGTGGCACAGGAAGCAGGCAACAGAAGATACGGAAAGAGAAGAAATATGATGGGCGACAAAAGGTAAAGCAAAGGCAAACCAGCAGGAGAGGTGAGAGAAGTAGGAGAGGTGAGGAAAGTAGGAAGTAGAAACAAGCGGGGCGCTGAGGAAAGAGAGACAAACAAACACATAAAACAAAATATTAAGAAAGTTATTTCAACAAAATGAAAGTTCTGTCGACCTCTCTCTCTCTCTCTGTATGTGTGTGTGCCAGTGTGTGTGTGTGTGTGTGTGAACTTATCACATAAGCTCTGCAGCAAGCGACTCCTGACATGCTCAGGTATTTTTATCACTTATTTTTTTGCCTCTGTTGCTTCCTTTGCTTGCTTATTTATTCTCTGTTTTTCTTGCACTTTTTGATTTGTTTTCAAAATTAATTTCATATTTGGAAACTTTTTGGCAGCCGAGCATCGCAAGAGTTTATGCAATTTGCTGCTTATTAAATCGGAATACACTATATATGCATATACTATATTTATATATACTCATGGGACTCTATAAGCTCGATTCAAATTGTCTTCGGCAAAGCAAACAAAAAGTTTTCTGCTTTTTGTTGCTCTGCGATTTGTTTTGTTATGTTTATTTTTTCATCTAGAGAGAGAAAAATTGACCAAAAGTGAATAATTGTATGTTAAATTAAAAGCAAACAAAAATTTACAAAATTTAATGCTAATTTTGGCTTGCATTTTTCTTCTTCTTTCCTTCTCTTTCTCTTCTTTTTCTCATGTTTTTTGTTTATTTTTCTCACTTATGTTTTCTTTGTTTGCCACAGCAGAAGAAAATTTGCATAATTTAAGGCGTATTTTCTCGCGCGTTGCTTTAAATTGATATTACAAGAACAATTTGTGTTCCCCCCCCCTTTGCGCACTGCTAAGTTCCCCCTCTGCTGGTTCCCCCCTCTCTCTATCTGCATCCCTGCGTGGCTAAGTACACGGAAAAACTGTGCCATGGCAACGTTTTTATCTCACTGGGGGGCGTGTGGGCGACGGTATGTTCATTCATTTCCTGTTGCGCCTTAAGTTATGCAAAGCTTTTGGCAAAGTGAATTAGCTGGGGTGGGCAGTGAGTGAAGGAGGAGGGGGGACCAGTCGTGTCTCCCGACTAAGTCGAATGGGTGAATAACATTGTGAAACAGCAGCGAATCAATTGAGTGAGTGAGTGCGTAGAGTGAATGCAAGTGAATGCGAGTGAATGCGAGTGCAATCAAATTCAATTTCATTTCTTATTTACTCAAATTATTCTTAGCAAACTTTTAGCAAATAATTCAGTTTAAAGTAACTGTTTATTCTTCATCTAGTGCATAATGATTGACGTCGTTTACAAATTATGGAAAATGTTAAATTTATGGAATTAAGTAGCAAATTATATTTATTCAAGTATTTCATTTAATTCTATAGTTTTAATCTTTATAATTGTGTGTAGCTTCTTTAGATGAGTCAGTTTCTTAGTGGTGGCTTCTAACTCGATTGCAGCTGGTCTTTCATCGACTTAACTATCGATTGGCGGAACTAGTTCGCGATGTATCGTGACTGCCACAAATATAATACTTGGGAAACTCTGGAATAAAATGAAAAACAGAAGGCTTGGAGAAAACAATTCAATACAACATAATTCCTAAGGTTTCTAAGAATCAAGCACCTTAGCATTTCTATTCAGATTGAAACCGGCAAGAGGCAATCCATACATAATCTCAATTCATAGTATCAAAGTATACATTCTATAGTTAATTTTTCTCTCTTACCAGCATCACATTGGCTACGCTCTCTCAAATCGAATTCCAATTAAATTTCTTTCAAAATGAATCTTATCTGGGGCCATAAGGGTCCGTACTTTCATGCGCCCTGTCAGCGCGATCGTTTTCCCAGTGTGCTTGATGAGATTGGCGAAACTGGAGACAAGCTTGTTGCCCATTTGGGTATATCCAACATGCCGGAGATGGGCGCACGTCTCAAGAGGGGCCGCCCCAGTACAATCGTGGCCGAGCAGCGCGCTGCATTCAACATGAAGGAGTCGCATGTGCAGCTCCACAAGATGTACCACACCTCATCAAGGGGACTGCGACGTGGTGTCGATAAGTATACCCAGCTGCCGAAATTCGATCCTTATGTAGATGAGCATATGGCAGGGCATGGAGTCGGTCGCGAGCTGTCAGGACAACAACGAGGCGGCAGTCGCCCCAATTTGATAGAGGCAGCAGCACGTCAAGAGGGCGAACCGCCGTACACCGGCAATTGCCTGCACTGTCGTCGTCGCGGCAGCAACGATGTGGACAACGACTTTCAGGGGCGACTGTATCTGCAGCAGGCACAGTTTCGGGAACAAAACAATTTAATGTGAGTAACATAGTTCAATTAGTTGTTCATTGATAAAGATTTCCTGTTACAGGATGATCGATGGTCAGCCGGATCCACTCGCAGCCATCGCTGCCGAGCGCAATCGCAATCACAATCACAATCACGGCTAGCAGCAGCAGCAGCAGCAGCAGCAGCAGTTCCTCTTTAAGCTCCAATAAAGTTCAACATCTGCTTTCAATTATGATTAACGTGGCGCAGGGATCCACTGGGAGGGAATCGCCTCACAAATCATCGCCGGCATTAATCAGCTCATTGCAGGCGCCGCACCAGCAGGCAGTCTTTAATTGCCATAAAAAATAGTCGGCGGCATTTAACAGATGTCAACAGTGCCGCACAGTGCAACTTGCAGATAAAGTTTCCCTCGAGTTCTGGGGCATGTGAACTGCATGTGGGCTGCGGCATGTTAATAATGCTTCAGGGACCGCAGCGCAGAAATATCACACACATTTCTGGCAGCATTGCAGTTCCTGAAATTATCTGTATCGTGCAGAGTAATGAGTGTTCTTCAGTAATGAGTTCATGTACGTTAACTACAAATCGATTCATTCTCATTCATTGAGTGGCAAAAGAAACAACTTGACTCTTGATTACTTTGCTCTACTGCTGGGCGAAGGCAATGTCTCATTACTTTGAGTGCACAAGAATAACATCATTATAATACTGCCAGATTCAAGTCTGGCCCATACAAATGGTTTGAAAGGTATAGAGGGCTGTGGGAATAATGGTTTGATGTAGACTTATCTACACGTTCATGTGCATACATGGGCATCTTGGTTGTAATCCTTTGCTTGGAACAAGTCACGTTACAGAACTACATACAGATCTATTTTAGTTATAGTTTTTAATATAATAATCGTACAATATTGGATTCCCATGTGGAACTGGCACACTACATTTGAAAGAAACCTAATCTGCACATGGAAAACGTCTCAACTGCATACCAAATTTGATATCACTTTGAGCATAAACAGCATAATCCCAATCCTACGCATCATTGCCTTGATTTGATGCTTAATACTTGTTCAAACACTTTAATGTGCATATTTGGGCAGCTTGGTTGTTATCCTAAGCTGGAACACGCCACGTTAAATAAGTACAAAGATATATTGCAGTTGTTAAGGTTTGTATTGTACTACAATAATCAAACAAAACTGGGTTCCAGCCAAAGCGGAACTACACTGAAAATATACTTAATCTGCATAAGTTATTAAGCACTCTGCATGCCAAATCGCATGTTCCTAACTCTTATATTAGCTGAGATCTGCACTTAAATATGCATAAGTGCCTAATCGATCCTTTTTGGAATATTTCTCTGTATAGTCTCTAGTCTTCTCTTTATCATGCTCTAAATATTCCTCAAAATGCAGTTCATGTTCTGCAAGTGCTGCTTATATACAGCTCCCAGTTATGTTCAAGCTAAACAACTCCCTAGTCTCTCTATTGCAGCATATACCCCTAAATACAACCCATGTTCTCTGTCTGCAGGGTATACTTACCTGCCAAATATAAAACACAATTTCCTCTTTCAGTTCAAGTTCAGAGATACGCCAAACAAAACGAAACCGAGACTGTTAGCTCCTTCACTTAGCCAGCTCTGCCATATTGTCTTTCTCGCTGTCCTACTGTCCGGGCTTCTCTGCCGGCAATTTCTGGAAGAGGGTACTCAGCTTTACCCTGCCAGGAGCGAAAGAAGGCACGCTGTGTCACTAATTCAGGTAATTTGTCACTTTATTTACATTTTAAATTAATGTTGTTGTTTCGGCTGTTGTTGTTATTGTTGGCATTGCTGCTTCTCGAGCTGGTGCCTGGTCGAGGACAGCGAGAAACCGAGAAAACCAATTTCCATTTTCATTTTGTGGGCAGCGCAGCGCACCGAAGACAAAACAAATGAATGACTGACGTGCGGGACTGGGGACACGGACAGCGGACTGTGTTGGCAACCCTTTTTCTTCATGGCCAAAGGAAAGACAGACAAACTGACACAGAATGAGAAAGAGAGGAAGGGGGGAGAGGAAGAGAAAACCAAGAAATGCGATTAACATTTGAACAGTGAGCGAGAAAAGGCAATGAGGTCCTTTGTGGCGGCCCTCACGTATCGCCCGCTCGTGGTCGTTCCACACGGCGTATGCTTAATTTGAATGAAGTGCCAACGTTGTTAATAGCTCCCCTGCCTCTACCGCTCTCTACCACCTCGTGGTTCACGGCTTTTAATGATGCTGTTTACTTTGCATTTGATGAGCCCAAGCAAAAGAACTAGAATGTGGAGCCTGGAAAATGTTTGCACTGCAAACATTGTTAAAAAGAAATTGGCAGAAGAGATACTCACAGAGAAAGAGAGAGAGAGAGAAAGGGGAAAGGAAGCAGGTAAGCTGCACAGTTTTTCGCCAGTATTTTTTAATTGAAATTCACAGCACCTCATTGGCATAGGCTTAATTGAATATTGGGGCAATATTTAAACGAATTGCCTAAAAAAATTATTATTTCAGCACAGAGCTGCGCAAATTGCCATTAAAAAACTACTCTCGAAAGACAATATGTATATTTTCTTAGCAATTTTCCACAGTTTTCCATTACATTTTACTCAAGAAGTGTGTGTGTGTGTGTGTAATGAAAATTTCAATCAGCCCAGCAGCTCTGCGGGAACATCGACTTTTATGAGCAGCTTGTAACATAAATTCTCAGCGCACACATGTCACGACTCAGTCGCGCGCTCTACCTCTTCTTTTCCCCCCTCTCTCCCTCTCTCCTCTCTCTCTCTCTTTTTGCAGTTCTCGTTTACCTTTTGCCATTGCCGCAAATAAAAATAAACACACGTGCCCGGGACCCAGCCCGGTTCATTGCCAAAACGTGTCCCGACAACGCCAGCAGCGCAAGACAATGCCAGCTAGGTGGGCGGATGCAACAGAAGCAGGAAGTGGGGGGCGCGGCATGGAGGGTACGCGGTTTTTGTCAAGCCGGAGAAGACAAAGTGGTGCCGCCACAATAATAGTTGAACGGCAGATGGGCACATAAATATTTTAAACATGTTTATCCTGCCATATTTCGTAGCCCCCCAAAACTAGCAGTACCTGCCTCCTGCACACCCCTTACCCCCTTCGCCTTGCAGCACGCTGAGTTCCTTCATATGCCTGACCACGTACGCTATCAATGTCCAATTTCGTACGACTCTTTCTTTCTCTCATCTCTCTCTCTCCTCCCCCTGCTTCTCTCAAAAGATGAATTTATTTGCCAGCTTCTTTTTTGTTCCTTCTTCATTCCATAATTTGCTTATTTTATTTGCTTTGATTTACTTTCGCATTGCACTCCAGAAGTCGAAGAAGAAGCTTCCGCAACACTCTTCCCTCTACCACTCACTCTCTTCCCTCTCTTTCTCTCCCAGTCTCCCCTCTCTTTGTGCAGCCTTTCTATGCATTTTATTTGCTCTTGCCATGTAAACAATAAGCTTAAATTGTGAGCTCAGTCAGAGTATTCATATGAGTATTCGTATGAATGGGCTATATCACTCGTAAAATACAAAAGGCTGCAGTTCTCTGTGTGTGTCAGTTTTTGTGTGGCTGTGCGTGGGTGTTTATAATTGTGTGGTTATGTCAGTACAGTACGCATCGAATAGAAGGGCAAGCTGAACTTCTAAGCAAATTCAGCTTTTACTATAGCAAAGAACATTTAAATCGAATTTCGAGTTTATTAGAAGTTTAAATGGATTCCTATACTTCGACCACCAAGAGACTTATTCGATATATAGTTTCCTTAACTTTTATGTAAAGTACATGAATATAGGAAACTAATCTACTGTTTGGTTTAGTTTGCGTGGTTTCCTAATTTTTGAAATCAATTCCATCATCTGTCTTATGTTCCTTCGCTATTTTAAGGGTATAATATATTTAAATCAATATAAAACAAAAAAAAATTTTCAATATTCATGTAACTTTAACGTTTTTTTTAAGTTTTACTCAAATATAGATCTCGTTTTCTGTATTTTAAACACTCTTCAAGTTCATTACCAAGTAGTCCACAAATCCTGATTATTTCTTCTCTAACATTTTTGCAATTTGTTTCATAATCTTCAACTTTAGTTTTGCTCTTCATTGTATTGATATGTTTTCTTCAACTCAATTTCTTGCGTCATTTATAGTCTACATTCACTGTACGCCTCGTTGCAGGCATGTCTCTGCTCTATTGTTTATATTGTTTTAATTAATTTCATTTTGCGACTTTCTGAAAGAAAACACGCACCGCAAGACCCGCAAGACCCTCCTTACCCCAACCCCAGATCAAGCAAACCCCCTCTCCCCCCTCTGGCAGGCAGTACAGATACACTTTATGCCCACGTGTGCAGAAATGATATCGCTGCAAGTAGAAGCGTTGCCGGGAAACGTGTTGCGAGCGGCCTTGCGAACGCTCGCCGGGACCCAAAAGTAAATTTTGCGACTCTCGAGTGTCGAGTTGAGCTTCGACCGCAAGCCAAGTTGTGTGCCACTCCCCCCTCCCTCGCTGGCTGCTATGTTTAAGGCAAAATAACAGAGGCCTTTGAGAGCGGCCCGGAATGTTGTCGGGGATGTTGCCACTATGTTTGTGCGATGAAGCGTGCGGCTTTAATAGCGCCAACAGTCAGTTACAGTGGAGCCTGTCAAGTCATTGAGAAGCTCAGCAAAAGCTGCAAGCAAATTCTTAATTTGTGAAGAAGAAAAATAAGAAAATCACACGAAATACAAAATGCGAAACAAAAATAGAAAATGGAGAAGGAAGATGAGGAAAAATCTCAGCGTAATAAATGAAACGTAAAGGCAAAAAAGCGAAACTTAACAACTCGCAAAGTCGTCGCGACGGACGTGTAGGACGTACCGCTGGACAATCGCTGGGGCTAAAGAGAGAGACTTACCTTGTACCCTGCCTCCCTCTGTCTCCTCACCCCACGCCCCTTGTGCTGACTATTCTATGCAATCCGGGTACTGAGAGCTTTCCGCTCCACTTGGCTGCTGCTTTGATTCTCACGGTTTTCATTTGAATGCGCCCATCCCACTCAAGTCCCTTCCCCCATTTCCCTACTCCCCCCTGACTTACCTGTGCTGCGTCGTATCTTTGAGATATTTAGATACGTATATATTTTAATGTGCGCTTTATCAACAGCTTTAGATAGTAGCAGCTCTCCTTCTCCATCTCTCTCTCTCTCTCTCAGCCCTCAGCCATTTGTTAGACTTGACTGCATCGGAGGCTGCTGCCTCTGCCTCTGCTGCTGCCTCTGCCTCTGCTGCTGCCGCTGATGATGCGGGTGTGGCAGGTGGGCCGGTCCGGGCTTGTTGATGGACCGTGCTGTGCTTTTGTTGCCTCGAGCGAAAGATTTTAAGTGATTTCTCTTTGACTTTTTATTTGCCCGCTGTCAAATTTATCTCGATTGTCAGCTGTGTGCTTCGCATGCAGTTGGCAGCACAGTGCGCGCAGTCAATCAGCCCAGGTTGCCAGCCCCCAAATGCAATCTACTGCAGCTCGGCGAGTGCATTTAATGTTGACTTATTGAGTGGAAAGTGAGACATCGCTTTATGCTATCATATATAAACCCAAATGGGGGTACATACGTTTTTGCCTGAAGTTATCACACTTGGAGACATCGCACATAAATAAACTCTATGAGTTTGACTAGCAATAGTCGAGCACACGTGGTACAGAGACTTTAAGCAAGCTGGAATAGATATTGAATATATATTCTCTTAGTTACTATAAAATCAATTGGTAGATAATGTTTTTTTATGAAGTTATCGCAATTAAACTCTACACATAACTGCCTTGTCGTATCTCCTATATTGGCTGGGAATTTTAGAAAAAAGTTGACTATTTTATAATATATTTATAATGCAAACAATCTGAAAAACTTCCTTTATATTTAAAAATTCTTGAGATATTATAGATAGATATTTTGTTTAACTACCATAAAAACTAATAGTCTATAATTGTTATTTATTAACATGTTCCAATCAAATTCATCATGTGTTCACTAAACAATATCTTACATGTTGTGCGCAAGTTTCGTATATAGTATAGTATTATAGTAAACTATATTTCAAATGGAAACGATCTAGAAATCTTGAGTTTGTTGTCTTTTTTCTCAAAATATACTTTAATAACATTGTCAATAAAGGGATGCATAAGCAATTAATCTAGTTTGCTTTTAGTTTGCTAGTGCTCTTTCAATCTGTATATAAAATACCATAGAAACTAACAGTCTATAATTGTTGTTTATCAGCATATCGCAATAAAGCTCATCACAAATTTTCTTTACAATATTATCCATATTATCTGCAAATCTCAACAGAATTGGTTAAGAATAACATATGTTCACATGGAAAAGCATCGAGCTCATTTATTTATAATCTCTTGAGATCTTCTTCAATAACTTTAGTAATCAAAAGCAATCACAGTTTTCTTTTGAGTTGGCAACGAGTTGGCAGTCTTGGCGCCTTTGCTGCTTGTCTAATTAAAAACTTTGCGGCATGCTAAGCCCAACAACACATGAGACGGAGACACAGCTGGAGACGCACCTCGACGCGAACTGTGCGACCTGCTCGAGCTGGCTGTCAGAACTGTCAGAAAAATGACATTTTGCCGGCTAATTACAAATTCAAATTAAATCACAAGTAATTAGCTGAAAGTCACTGGCAACGTGGAATGCGAACAGGTAGAGTGGGAAGGGAAGAGACAGTGGGGAGGGGGGTGTGGCACCCAGTTGACTGGCAAGGAATTTGACAGGGTTTTATGATTTGCAAACGCCATGAAATGCGCCTAAAGGTTCGTTTTGTTTGTTTGCCTGTTGTTTGTTATTTGGCTGGGGCCGCAGGCGGTCTGTGTGTGTGCGTATAGAATGAGTTTGTGTGTGTGTGCATGTGTGTGTAGGGTGGGCGTTAGTCACGCCCATCATGCGATGTTGTAGCAAATGAAAGACATTAAAAATGACAACAGGCAGCCGAAATGGCAAAGCGGGCGACACATTAAAATACATTTTTAATGTTGATGTGTTCTGTGCGCCATACGCGACTGTATGAGTGTGTGTGCAGGTGTGTGTGTGTGAGGGAATGAGATAGACAGAGATAGAGGGAGAGAAACAATGCCATGCCTATTGCCACTTGTGTATTCCTCCATTCAGGCTCGTTTAGCTTATTTTGGCTTGGACATATGTCTGTCTGTCTACCTCTCTCCCTGTCTCTTTCTTTATCTCTCTGTCTCTCTCTCTCTTTCTGCCTTCATTCGCCCTAGTTGAAGTTAGCTCTCAACGACGTCCTTCGTTTAGAATTGTAATCAAAATAATTATTTTTATTGTGATTTCGCTGAATAGAGACAACTTCTCAGCGAACCAACTACGCCAGGCAGCTCCTTCTCTCTCCCTCTCTCCTCTCTATCTGTCTCTGTCTATCTCTCCACATTCTCTTCATCATTTCCATCATCTTCTGGTGCTTTGTGTTTTTTTGCATTTCCTTTTTTAGCCAGCTTTTGAATTATTGTTATGGCTTTCGTTTTAATGGCTTTTAATTTCCAGATCAGCTTATGAAATTAGCTTCCCTTTTAGCTGGAATTGTTCATATTTCCTGATTATTTCAGAATCTCTAACGAACTTAAAGCAGCGAAAGTGGTCTCCTTTATGTAGATTAAGATCAGTAGCGGGCAAAACTAATACCAGAAAACATTTGGTTGTGTTAGTGAGCAGCGATAAACTAAATAGGAGAGAAACGCACTGATCTATGGGACTTAAATTCAGAACGACGTAAGTTTTGTAAATTTACCAATAAGTTTATTAACGCTATGACACTTTTAAAGTATTTTCCATTGCAGTTTTATACATATATATAATAATTATATAATAATCATTGTTCCTTCAAAAGGTGTAGAACATCTAAATACGATCAAATCAAGTTCACCACACAAGCAAATCGTTAATTTGTGATTATACAAGTATATATAGATGATTACTATGCTCAAAATTGCACCCCAGTGTATGTAATTTCAACAGAATCATATAACAAATCTCTTTATGCAGTTACAGTCCGAAATCAGAAGCTTTAAAGCGCAACGAACGCACTGAGATATTAAATTCAATTATTCCTCTGCGCAATATTGAATCAACACGGGCAGGGCGCGGGCAGAAGGCAGAGTCTCTACGCAATCTCAAGATCTTCGCACAGCTGTCGTGTAAATATTTAATTTACGAAAATTCCATAATAAAATTTCGCCTACCAAGGCGCCTTATGTTCTTGTTGTTGTGCGCATTTCTCGAGCTATTGTTGAGTTGTTGTTGTTGTTGTTGGTGTTGGTGTTGCTGCTTTAAGGCAGCTGGGCTTTCATTTGGCATGCCAATTGTTTGGCAAGTGTCAAAATAATAACAAGCCACCCCTGAGACAACCCGTGCCCATGCCGTGCCCTCCCCCAAGTGGCCAACTTCGCCGCCCCCTCAAACACAGCAGAGTGTCAAAATATTTCTGCAATTTTTTTTATGTTAATTTTCTATTAATAAAATAAATATTAAATCAGTTCAGGGTTGCCAGGGTTGACAAATACCACCGTCTCTCGAGGTCTTGCGATGACTCTATTAGAGTGCGAAACCACTAATTTATCCCCAAGGAGTGGAAGCGAGACGGAGATTGTGCATATTCTCACAGCTGTTGCGACACCCCTTAGCGCAGCATGTGATTGCCTTTGATGCGGAGACCTTTCTCGCTCTCTCCTTCTCTCTCTCTGTCTCCCTGTCTCTCTCTCTGTCTCTCCCTCACTGGAGTTGAATTTAAATTTCATAAATTTCGTAAGACGCTGAGCCAATTTGGCATTGTGTTATTAAATTTAACGTCCGAGTAAGCTCGTTGATTTTCATGGCTCTGTGGCATTTTGTTTTCTAATTGTTGTTGTTGCTGTTGCCGCTGCTGTTGCCGTTTCCCGTTAGTGTTAACCCTTTGTCGGCCCCATTTGCCTCTTGCCGTGTCGCGTTGCTGCCACTGTCACTGGCATTGCCTCTGCTGCTGCTGCTTAGCGGCTCATTAGCCAAGTTTTATGTTGCAGCCAGTCGAGTCTGGGCGTGGCAGCCATAATTTGTAGGCAATGCTGTAAAACTTTTGCCCATAAACACAGCCCAAGATGATTCTCCTAGTTGTGCCTGGCAATAAAAAGTCGACGTTAAATTTCCCATTCGGCCGCTAAGTCGGCAAAATTACGCGAATCGATGCGGCAAATAATTACGGTAAATGCGTTTTTGAAATGTGCCACATTTCAAATGAAGGTCGATCATTTAAGTAGAACGAGGTAAATGAAGAGGAAGATACAGAGAAGCAGAGACACAGTGTGCTGCCTTTGCTTTAAAAGTAAAGACTTTGTTGCAAGGGTTGTTATATAAATAATCAGTATAGTCCATAGTTAATAAGGCAAATCAGTAAATATAGAATTTATACACACTTAACAAGAATATTATATAAGTTTCTTCAAATTTATTCAAGAGCACTATCGTTAAGATAACAATAATCTTTATAGTAAAGTTGTATTCGCCTTTTCAAGCTTTCTCTTCGTCAATCTGGTTGCTCTTAACTGTCTGACTTTCTGCAGATCTGTTTGCATGTCGTTTGCATTATTTCGTCAGTTTATCATTGACTCTATGCTAAAATCTATAAAATAGCGTATTTTTAGGTATATACGACTAACTTGGAAAGAGGTTATAAGCTTCAGAGTATTATGTATATCCTACAAAATTATTTCCTTTATATAATTTAGAATTAGTATAGCCAAGATCAGGAATGTTCTTAGTAAGGTTTATTTGCTGAAGTTGTTGTCTCAGCTAAGGTCTCCTGCTTTATAGTCGCTTGTACCTCTGTTCTTCAGTCTTCTGTTCTATTCCTATTCATATCACTTCCAGAATATCCATTAATCTCTACAACTGTGCACTCTTTCTCTGACCTTCCTCACATTTACTTATTTAGTTCATTTCTGTGATTTAACACTCAGTACTAAATGCAATGTGTAGCTAAACCCAAGCTGAGCTCATTGTCAACCATGGCCACATTAGAATCGCAGCTAAATCGCGGCTAAATGGAGTCGAGTAAAGTTTCTGGACAGCTTCCACCAAGTTTAACCCATTTCTGGGGACACGAAACCAGGTGGCAAACTTAGTCAGCTACAGGATAGTAGCAGCATCAGTAGGGGAGGAAGGCAGTCTGTTGCACTGTGCTGCACTGCATTACCAGCAAGCCAACTGCGTGTCTGGCCCCAAAACAATTTGCTGCCAACTATTTTGCATTGCACATTTTCAGGAGCAGAGCTGTCGCTTCTTTAGCTACTCCCGCTGCGTCTGTGCTTAGCCAGGCTGACACCAGCGAAAGCTACTTGTTGGGTTAATGACGTCGTAAAAATGGCAACTGCAACGCTGCAGTAAAACGACACCTTGAGCAGGGAAAGCATCTTCAGTCTCTGCTCGTCTTAAGCCTGTTATAATTTTGCGAAGCTTCAGCGAGATATACACGAGGCTTAGTAGAATCCAGACCCTAGATTCTCCCTAGTAATAGTCTTTACCATCATAGATACGTACAGCATGTAGGCCCTAAATATATCTTACTGTAGATAATTTCCATTTCAATTCCCATTTAAAACAAATCACAATTTGGCTCGACGAGACTATTTTATTTGTTTCGCTTATTGAAAATTGCTAATACCATTTTCATCTATTTCGACGTTTGCATCCTTGAAAAGGACAATCTGCAAAAAAGAATTAGAAAGAGACAAATTAATAAACTTCAGCCGAAGGTCTGCTTCATTTGAGGTATGCCTGCCTGCTGTGCTCATTGCAAATTTTTATAGCGACGGCATGCTCCATTCCCCCTTTACCCTCACTAACCCCTGCTACAGCAGCAGCAGCAAATTGTGGCATAAAGTAGAGCACAATTGCTGGCACTGCAGGCGGTTTTTACCGGTGCTAAACCGCCGAGCTGGCAGAGGCACAGAGACGAAACAGTCAAATAAACGATGAACACAAAGCACGAAAAATTTCGTAATAAAAATCACACGCACATACGCTGCTAAAAACCTACTACGCCCTCTCCTTGCCTCCACGCTGCTGCCACCTACTACCTGCCTTCCTCTGCTGCTTTTCTTTGGCGTGGCGCCTTTCATGTTGCCAACGGTAACAGTCCGTTGGAAAATGAAATCCGCTTTGCCATTTGCACCCACACGAACACCCACACACACGCACACAAACACCGACCATCCACGTGCTGCGACACGAGTTTTGTTTACAATCGAACCCCGACACCGACCACGAGATCGGGCTAGAACGCGATGCCGACCTCGAGCATCGTCGTCGAAGTCGTCTCTTTGCACACGAGTTGTTGAATTGCGCTCACCTGCCGCGAATACCCCCCACTGCCCCTGCTTACCCACTTCACTCTGCCCTAGTCACAGTAAAATTTTTATTGGCAATGCGCGACGCGAAGCGACAACGCTTTGTTTCGACTGACGGGCAATTTTCAATTTTCCAAGCACAGCTAGAGATGAATAAGGCAAGAGAGAGAGGTAAGGACTCACCTTGACGTAACGATTCCCGACGGAATTCAAGGTTCACACATTGAATGCAGTATATATGCTCCTTACTCCTTTCCAAAGCTCAGCACGTATATAGCCCGAAAGGCCAAAACGCAGGGCCACTGGGTCCACAGCAAGGACCACAGCCACCGCAGGGACCACAGGGCGCTCCAACAGGCGCACAAGGTCCAGCACCCACCGACCAGGGTCCATAGCAACCACCAACGTATCCACACATTTTTCGATAGTTTGTAAAGATTTCTTGGTGCTGTAACAAAAAGAAAGAACAGTCTTAGTTTCTTTTTCTGTGGAATGGAGTATATTTTTAGTATTTTTTCTACCTGTGCTTCACAGGAATAGGAACAGGTTAAACCGAATTAGATTTTTAGCACAAAATGTTGATGATTACAATTTGGAATTAAGATTATTATAGTACTTCCAGCTCGATGTGTTCAAGACGAAAGTTCTATAAATTATGAGGAATTAGAAGTGCGTTCGAGCTTAGGTAGGGGGCAAAATCGTATCAGGGCCTACTTAGCATACATATAATAACTCTCAACTGGGTATTCCCCGGTACATTGCAAAGTTATTTTGTTAATTAATTGCATACCCTTTAAAGTTTGTTACACCCTTAAAGAGGCTAAATGTGTTTTAAGCACAGAGAAGACGGCTAATCAAACCCTAGAAAATGTATGTATAAATTCTTGGTCAGCATCAAAAGTAGACTCGATAATACTATAAATTCACGTCCTGTTGCATGCCTTTCGTATGTCTTTTGTACTAAATAAAAGTATGAGGACTTACATAGGAACCTATTCATTCTTTAGGTAATAATGTACTGTTCTTCCCTATTGCATTAATTGGAACAATCAGCAGTATTCTTATCAAAAACAAAAAATATTTGGTACGCAGAAAATAGGATACAACACCTATCTTTCTTGTTTATACTGTTGGCTTTAGTTAGCGTCTAACCTTCCCACCTGCAACCTTTCGATCTTCACCGTTTTGAGATGAAGCAAAGCCCCCCTTAAGTGTCCAGAATTAAACACAATTATATTAAAACGACCTAAGAGTTTCTTCCGATCCATTGCTGTATAACATAGGAACATAATTTCAGGAAAAACCGGTTAATAGGCTCTAAAAGCTTTGCGTTTTCATGTCTTATTTTTAGTATTACTTTTGTCTGTTAACCATAAGACTCTAGAATGGTGATTAACTTCGCAATTATCTTTACAACCCCAATTAAACCAACTTTGATTTAAAAGACCTACGATTTTATTTGTTTCATTTACATAAATTGCTTTACCATATTTAGTTGTTTCGACCTTAATGCCTGCGAAGAGGATAATCTGCAGAAAGAGGGAAAGTAAAATAGATAAGATAGGTGATAGGGTCTAGTGGCCCACCTTGACGTTACGATTCCTGACGGAATTCAAGGCTCACATAGAATGCAGGCGCATGCTCCTAACTTCTTTCCAAAGCTCAGCCTTTATTTAACCCGAGAAGGTAACACACATTGAGGTCACCAGCCGCACGATGCAGCTCCACTGGCACAACCACGCCAGGGTCCATAGCCACCGGAAGGGCCACAGCCACCACAAGGTCCACAGGGTCCACAGCCTCCCGTCCAGGGGCCACACGGACCCCAGGGTCCATAGCCGTAACTACCACAGCCGAAACCGCACATTTCTTTACAACTTAATGATTTCTTGGTGCTTTAATGGAGTAAAAGGTAGTTTTAGATTTTACAGGTCTGGGATTTCTTACTTCCCTACCTGTGCTTTACAGAAATAGGAGCCGATAAAACGAGATTTGTGTTTTAAAACGAAATGTTGGTGGTAATAATTTGGTTCGGTTTTATTATAGTACTTTCACACGAAAGTTCTATAAAATATGACACTGTAACTGTGAATGAAGTTAACAAGAGGGCAAATTGCTTCAAGGCCTACTAAGCCTACGACATGAGATGTATAGTAAGGGAATATATGTTATTTACAATGCTCTTATAAGTACATCGATAACACAACATGTATCGATTAACTCGTAATTATCATAAATTGTTTAACCCTTTGAGTCATTATAAAGTTCCGTTCTTTACTTTTTAATTTTAACGTCTACTCAAAGCAAACCTATCGCTCCAATTTATGTCGGGACTATCGTTAGTACTATCGCTTCTGGCTGTTCCCTCTGCTTTTACAAACCTCATTCCAAAGTTCCCCCAACTGCTGTGCAAATCCAAGTCTTAACGCGTCAGTTTCTCTAAGTCTACAAAATAGACATGCCAGCATACCTTGTTTACAAGCCCAACTCCTGCTCCTCCCTGCTCCCCCTTGGCGCTACGCTAAAACAACGCCCATGGCACTTTCCAACATGTCGCGGCAAATGGCTGACGGCATTCAGCAAAGAAACCGAAAGTCATGGTCTCTTCTTTATGTGCGTGTGTGTCTGTGTGTGTGTGAGTGTGTACTTGGTGTGTGCAAGTTGGTTTTACTTTTTAGCCTTTTACTGTTCACATTCCTGTTGCGCTCTTCCCTTTGGCTCGCCCACTCGCCCCCTCTGGTTACCCCAGCCATGCTTATTTGCCTGCGATTTTCATGCTGTGTCACGTTATTTATTTCTCTTGTAATTTTTGAGCTGAGAAACCCTTTAGCAGTTTCCGCTTGGAGTTCCACAAAAGTTTTCGTCTTAAAATTAACATAAAAGAAACGTTAGGCTTTTCACATGTGGGCGTGGCATGTGCCTTAGCACCATGCGTCTGTGTGGCACGTCTTCCTCTCGCTTGTTTAATTATTTTGTTAAACAGTCAAAAAAGTTACGCTCTACGCGCTCTTTGACAGCCGCTTTATGGCCAAACATGTCGACTAAGCCGTTAATACACACTCTTTGGCTTTCCACGACGAAGGGTGAGAAGGGACAGTAAGCTTGTGTGCTGTGCAGATACCCTAACAAAGTGTTGGGATACAGACGAAGTGACACTACAATTTATAATTCAAAGAAATACTCAGATATAAATTTGCTACTTAATTCGACTTTTTGTTAGTTATTCAATCAGATTAAGTTAATTCTCTGCAACTCTTAGCAAAATAAGACAAGTTTATTAGAGATACTGTTGTACCGTGTAGTACCGTTGCAATATATGTAAGTAATATTCATTATATCTTGACGTTTTAAAAATATGTATAAAAAGTCAAAAAACCCTTAGGTCGCTTGCGTTGCATTGTGGTTCATATCCCCACTGAAAAGGGTATGTGACTACTGTAATGGACAGACTGGATAGTAGCCCTCAATGGACTCCACCCCACTAAGCCTTAAAGCGTATTGTGGTCACTTTTGCTGTTGTTGTTTTTGCTGGTCAGCCAAATCGCCTTATGCTATTTTTGTAAAGCTCAACTAAGGGCGCGCTTGACTTTAATGGCACTTTGACAGCACTAGTGGGTAGGCCCGGGAGTAAAAGGGTGTATTTGTGGGAATGTACGAGTGTGCGAGTGTGTGTATAAACTCGTGTTAGTTTGTCACGCATTCGCAACGCAAATGCCTTAAATACTTTTGGACTTTCTTCGAGAATAGTCGCCTGTACCCCATCTTAAGTGCGTTGTTATTTGACCTGACGAGCCTTATTTTGTGGAAACAGCAAGAGGGTGGTAGATGAGTGGAAAGACTAAGAGAGTATAAAGGGAATCCATTCCTTTGGAATTCGGAAAACAACGTTGCAGCCTTTGAAGCACTTGACAACAAAACAAGGCCAATTTGGGTTAGCCTCGTGCAACTCTACAGTAGTGCTGAGTCTACAACTCACGATAGTTTCGATATATTAAATTTTGTCTGAAATTTTTTAGTTTCAACGATAAACGATAATGAACATCAATATTTTCACATCTTTCTTACCAAACCTTCTGAATAAATGTTAAAAAGCTGTAAAAATAATGATTAAAAAAATTTGTTCAGTTGTAAAGTAAAACTATCGATAGTATTAAATATTTTCACCACGATCCATGGAGAACTCACATGCACCAACTATCGATAGTCTTCCAGTTGCTCTGAGATAATGAAAAGCTTAATGAAAAGTTATCGAACATATCGATAGTGAATATCGTTTACGATCTCATTCGCCCCCGGAATACAATACATAGAACAATTATAAACGTGCTGTTGTTTTTTTTTGTGATTTTTTTAGCTTGTATTAGCATTTGCTGGTTAAATCGATAAACTCAACTCTTGTAGGCGAGTGTATTACATTATTTCGTTAGGACTCTGTTGGAGCTCATAGTTTTTGCTATTATCAAGGTGGGGTGCAGGGGTAATTGTCATCCATCTTTTAGGCCTTGGGCTGCACGCATCGCGTGTTCTCGGGCAGATCGCAGATGCCCTTGAGGGCGTTGAAGTACTTGTGGCCGCAGCTAACCTGCAGGGGGCTACCATAGCGACAGATGTAGTAGTTGTTGCAGCTCGTCAGGGAGGCCAGCATGAAGCCGTCGGGCTTGTTGCGGCACACAAAGCTAGTGTACAGCTCCACATTCAGTGCATTGGTGGCCGATGTCATCTGCATGGGTTTCTGCAACGCCTCAGGCAGCAATGAGTGGCTCGGACGAGAGATGGGTCTCACGTTGAGTGCAGCCGGTTTCGCCTTACCAGAACTTGACTGTGTCGGGCACTGGGTGGTTGGTTCTATTACTGGGGGACAGACGGTTGTTGTTACTATTTCTGGGGGACAGACAGTTGTTGTTTCTATTTCTGGGGGACAGGGTGTTGTTGTGGATGAAGTGCAGGGTGTTGTTGTGGTTGAAATGCAGGGTGTTGTTGTTGTTGAAGTGCAGGGTGTTGTTGTGGATGAAGTGCAGGGTGTTGTTGTGGTTGAAGTGCAGGGTGTTGTTGTGGATGAAGTGCAGGGTGTTGTTGTTGTTGAAGTGCAGGGTGTTGTTGTTGTTGAAGTGCAGGGTGTTGTTGTGGTTGAAATGCAGGGTGTTGTTGTGGATGAAGTGCAGGGTGTTGTTGTTGTTGAAGTGCAGGGTGTTGTTGTGGATGAAGTGCAGGGTGTTGTTGTGGTTGAAATGCAGGGTGTTGTTGTTTGGGCTTCTGGAGTGCAGGTGGTGCTCTTGACCGTGGTCGTTTTTTCAGTGGTTGATGTGCTGCAGGTGGTTGTTGTCACGGGGGCTTCTGGAGTGCAGGTGGTGCTCTTGACCGTGGTCGTTTTTACAGTGGTTGATGTGCTGCAGGTGGTTGTTGTCACGGGGGCTTCTGGAGTGCAGGTGGTGCTCTTGACCGTGGTCGTTTTTTCAGTGGTTGATGTGCTGCAGGTGGTTGTTGTCACGGGGGCTTCTGGAGTGCAGGTGGTGCTCTTGACCGTGGTCGTTTTTTCAGTGGTTGATGTGCTGCACGTGGTTGTTGTCACGGGAGCTTCTGGAGTGCAGGTGGTGCTCTTGACCGTGGTCGTTTTTTCAGTGGTTGATGTGCTGCAGGTGGTTGTTGTCACGGGGGCTTCTGGAGTGCAGGTGGTGCTCTTGACCGTGGTCGTTTTTTCAGTGGTTGATGTGCTGCAGGTGGTTGTTTTAACGGTGGTCACTTTCTCTGTGGTCGGTGGGGCACAGGTGGTGGTTGTGCAAGTTGTTGTTGTCACGGGGGCTTCTGGAGTGCAGGTGGTGCTCTTGACCGTGGTCGTTTTTTCAGTGGTTGATGTGCTGCACGTGGTTGTTGTCACGGGGGCTTCTGGAGTGCAGGTGGTGCTCTTGACCGTGGTCGTTTTTTCAGTGGTTGATGTGCTGCACGTGGTTGTTGTCACGGGGGCTTCTGGAGTGCAGGTGGTGCTCTTGACCGTGGTCGTTTTTTCAGTGGTTGATGTGCTGCAGGTGGTTGTTGTCACGGGGGCTTCTGGAGTGCAGGTGGTGCTCTTGACCGTGGTCGTTTTTTCAGTGGTTGATGTGCTGCACGTGGTTGTTGTCACGGGGGCTTCTGGAGTGCAGGTGGTGCTCTTGACCGTGGTCGTTTTTTCAGTGGTTGATGTGCTGCAGGTGGTTGTTTTAACGGTGGTCACTTTTTCTGTGGGAGGGCAAGTGGTGGTTGCCTCTGATGTACAGGGTGTTGTTGTCTCTGATGTGCAGGGTGTTGTTGTGGGTGATGTGCATGTAGTGGTTGTGTCAGGTGGACACTGGGTTGTTACAATTGTTTCACAATCGGAGCTGGAAGAATCAGAGGCACCGCCAATGATGGCTGTCTGAACCACTTCAATGCATCCGGTGTTATAGTTAACGCATTCTTGGATGGTGGCATCAAAGTAGCGCGGACAACTGGTCTCGATGGTGACACCTTTCTGGCATTCGTAGTATCTGGAGCAGCTACCGGGAACCAGAGCACGGAAACCATCTTGCTTTCTCATGCAGACATATCGTCCATATAATGTATTGTCCACGGGAGCTACCGCAGGCCGAATGTTGGCGGCGGATGTGGTTGCCACCAAAATGGCCAGGCAGGCAGGCAAAGACTGCAATAAGATTGTTGGTTAGTCCTACAGGTTGTAAACTAGAGATCGCTTTATGTGAGCAAACTCCATACCGTAGTGTGCTCTCATCTTGAGTCGGGCTGAGAGCGGAGTAGGTATTCCAATTGTTCCTTTCGTTGCTTGGCCTACCAGAAGACTTGGCACTGACTTCTGTAAACGGTGCTTTACTCAAATGACAATGTCGCCAGTGGCTCTGCTTTTATATGGAGACGATAGACATCTCGACAAGCTGTCGTACTGCTTGTTCTTCGCGCGGCGGATACCTTATCGCCCTATCAGCATGTCAATCAGATAGATATCTTCACTCGCCTTGATATTGACTGCTATACGGGATGCTGTGCGGCAAGTTCTGTATTGGTTTGATGTCTTACCTATTATAAAGATACTATATCGCGTATCTTATCGATGTCACTTGCTGTTCGTTCAGTTCTTCCCCTGCTGCCTCCTTCCAATTTATTTAATTGTTTCGCTCTTGACAATTTCACAGACTCACCTTGGCCATATTCGCAGCTAATTCTCTGCGATTTAATTGAGGCACTTCTTGAATTTCATTATTTGTTGAAATATGTTCTCAGTATATTCGAAACTCATGTTATAATATATGTATTAATGCATTGTATGGTATGTCCATAGGGTGCACTGTGCGAACTGAGTTCACTTTGAATAACGCATGCCATTGTAAGGGTTTGACATTTGCATTAATATTGCAAAAACCGCCAACAATGTGGGTGCCAAGTAACGCCCCTATACCAAGGGCCCTCTGAATTCCCGATATATTGCTCTGCAATACCCCCCCTTGTGCTCTCTCTCTCTCTAGCTCTCTGTGCGTGTGGTCAATGCTTGGTGACGTTAATTTATCAAAGGAATTTACAATTGTTTAATTAATTAGATGCTTGCCACCACACACACACATACGCACACTCACACATATGCAAATGCACACAACATACCAGCACACAAAGTAGATAACAACTGAGCATTAAATTGAACACAAGTATTTGCTGTCCTTTGCATAGTCACATAGTCGAATCGTAGTGGTCAGGCAACGCCTGCCACATCCTACTCAGGAAGTGTCGCAGGGGTTTCGCTTCAATCAAGTTAAATTTAGGGAAAAGTAAATCTTAAATGTTTCATCTGTCATGTTTGTTTACTAAGTGTACCCTGTAGCAATTGAAAAAGGTTGCAGAGGGTGTTAGGACTTCGAGAGAGACATTGAGAGAGGAGTATTACATACTCCATATAATATTTATTATAGATCATCATCAAAACCCACTGCAAAGAGAGTTACGTTTTCGAGAAATCGAAAGAGAGCGGAATACTATACACTTTAATATATATTCGGCTTTATTATAAGGGCTCTACTTTTCTCTATAAAACTTAAATACACATTCTGGATCATAATCAACAGCCCCCTGCAAAGTTTTTAAAGAGACAGCAAAAGAGAGAGAGTTGCTATATATACTATATATATTTTCTGGTTCATCATCTAAAACAAACACGATTTCGATTATATCTGTAAAACTATACCAGGAACTATCCTTAAAAAAAGCTAACTTGGCCTACAGTGATTGATCATTATATATTGATAATATCGAGCCAAACGCAGAGATAAGGAAACTGAGAAAGGAACAAAAAACACGAACTATCTGCTTATGGCTAAGAATCAACCAGTAAGAAAAGCAACAGTCGCGCAGCACGCGACTGTGGGATACCCTTCGACCTATGTATGTATGTTCCTATGTATGTACCCATATATGTACATATGCATATGCTTTGAAATTAATCCCGTCAGATGGCGCTCGCGCTTCGCGCTCGTCCGCCTCCCTTATTAGCTGACAGAAGCACTTGGTTTTATGCTCATACTTTCTTAAATAACTTCTGTGATTATTGTCCGATCGCATTGTAATTTAGAGACTACGTAGATATTTCATTCAGCTTAGTATATGTTAAAGTCAGAAAGTTGTATCTTTTATACAGCGCTTACAAATTGAGTTCAAAAATTAAATTATTGATTTGTGGGGGCGGTGGGCGTGGCACCTAACATTTGTAATAAACGTGATCTGCGCCGAGTACATAGGAACCTTCATTCCAAATTTGGTGTCTCTAGCGTTTATAATAGCTGAGATCTGTGTGTTCACACAGACAGACAGACGGATAGACATACGGACATGGCTCAATCGACTCGGCTTGTGATCCTGAGCAAGAATACATATACTTTGTGGGGTCTGCCACGCCTCCTTCTGCCTGTTACATACATTTGCACAAAGTTAGTATACCCTTTTTTGACCATTTTCAATGGTCGAAGGGTATAAAAAGTAAAATGTTTCAATTTTGTTAGATTTTATTATAAGGGTATAGCCAAGTTGGTGAGGAAATAAGCTATATGAATAACTATATATAATTTCAAATTTCAAATGAAATGTTTTAATTATTCATACGTCAGAGTAGGTTGACTGGTCCATTTGCTCCATTGATAAAATTGTGGAAACATGTTGTGGAATTTAGCTGGAACTCTCTCGCCGGATGCTTATCGGACAACCAGCAGATGTAGTACGTCCGATAGGACACGCGTAGTTGTTTGTAATTACAATTAAGTTGAAGTCACACAGCACCACAAGCAGGCATAGGTAGTTCACGGGACCTTGTTGTGTGGGTTGCGTGACAAAGCGTGCGTGTAAACGGAAACCCCAAGATACCAAACTGAGACTCGGCAAGGGTATTTAGGGTGCGGTGCCAGCTTGCGGACGTGATTTAAATTACGTTCTCGTTTAACATTTGCTTCGCAATTTGTCGACACACTTTCGCGGAGGGAAATTATATAAAGTTAATTTGAGTCAGGATGGAAAAGTACTGACGAAGTGAATTTCTTCGAAAACTAAACAGAGAAAAAGTTGGGGTGAGTCAAGAGAAACACCGTGGCTGCTACAAATATTTACAACTATTGATTTAATATTTTGCACTGTGGTTTTTTCTAGAGATAACATGCTGTATAAAATATTATCAATTTGTGTGTACATGAGAATTAAATTTGAATTAGAATTCAATTTGGTTCAAACTATAAATGGCATGCGAGAAATTATCAAACACACATTAAGCGTGGCCAACAACAACAACAATAAGAACAATATTAACAACAGCAACCGGAACAACGACAACAACAAGTTGTTAGGCCATAAAAAGTGTTTGCTATTACCGGCAATTACATTAAAATCAGGCACAACAACAGCAGCAACAACAAAATCCGTATAATAAAACATTTCAATGAAATTGAATTGAATTTCTGTAACGACAACCCTTTCAAGGTGGTGGATGGTTAGGTCGTTAGGGTACTGGTACAGTGAGGGGAGACCGCTCGCGAGGGTCGTTGGGTAACCCGAACGGAGAAGGGCAACAACTGTGCAAACATTTTAGGTCAACATTTTTTGATATTGGTCACCGCCTGCGGCGCATTAGCCGAAATCGGGCGAACAGGGAGTGAGAGAAAGAGACAGAGAGTGGGCGAATAAGAGATAAAAATCGATAGTTGGAAATTTAAATAATTCTCAGATGACGAAAACTTTAAATTTTTCATGCGCTTCTCGCACTCGCCTTGTTTGCTGCGATTATTTATGCGACTTTATTTTACACTTGACTAAATGCATCGGACACGTTAGACGGAGATGAGAAGGAGACGAGTGAAGGCGAGAAGTTCGAGCGAAAAGAGAAACAAAAGAAATCACTTAACCCTTGAGCGACCCCGACACTTGCGAAATTGACTTGAATTATCGAATTTCGTATGGGTTCTGCCTGGAATCTGGTCTGGGGGTTCTGGGGGCATGGTCTGTGTCGGGCGACCCTTTTATCAAACTTGAACTCAAGTTCAGGCAGCGGCACAAGCAGAAACTTGTAAGTGTTGTTAGTTGCGAGGATAGATTGGCGAGCAGATACCCTATAAAGTAATAAGGAACTCCTGTAGGTATTATATAAATTAAATTCTGTTTTCATTTAAGTTTGGCAACGTTGCAATAAACTATTAGATGCCCTGTAAATCCACCTTAGTTGCCTTGTAAATATTTGACTGAATAAAAGACGTTACATTCCCAATTGCACTGAAGTTTGGCAGCGTTGTAATATACTATCAAATAACTATTTTATTTATTACAAGATGAAATTCGTTACAATTTCAACAAATTTGTAACGTAGCAATCAACTGTTAACCGTCCTGTTCCCTTTTCACTGAAGGTTGGCAACGCTGCATCAAGCACGCAACGAACTACTCCACGCCATGCACATTTTTACAGGGTATAGACGGGAAAGAGCAGCAAAACTCAACTCACACTCACACACATGATGCGTAGTCGAGGGAAACGAGGGAATCAAACGGAATATAAATCAGTTTAATGATTTTTATGCCAGTAAAAACAAAAAGTACAAGGGAAAGAGAAAGCTGCAGAGCGAGAGTGAGCAAGGAGAGAGAGAGAGAGAGGCAGAGAGTGAGACAGAGAAGGGTGGCAGAGGAGGCAAGTGTGCCGCAGCCAGAGCGTGGGCTGTGTTTGCATTGCTTTGCTTTGCTTGCCGCCGGAAGCGGAAGTTGGCAAAGTGTGCGAAAAACAAAAAAACAGAAATATAAAATGGACGTACACGGGGCAGCTTTAAAAGCTGCCACAATCATTTAATTCGATCCAAACACGACCTTAAAGCTGCCGCAAAGCGTATTTCGCATTTCGCATTTCGCAATTTCCTCGCTGCCTCGCGTGCAAATTAAGTCGCAATTGAATTGCAGGCAGAAATTGTCCCAGCAGTGACTTATTGATTTCTTTACAAATGAGATTGCGTTGGGCTCGTCCTTAAAGGAAGTGCACCCCTTTAATCCACAACGTTTCCTGCCCCATCCCCTTTTGCCCCATCCCGCTTTCTGCTCCGGTTCCTGTGGGCCGCTGTTGCTCCTGCTGCTGCTGCTGTTGCCATATCTCAACGTTTAATTAATGTCACTGACATTTGTCAACTTGGATTTCATAATTTCGTGCGCTCTCCCAGCCCAGCCTACTAGCCCCGTGCACAGTGGGGAGGTACAGATTAATATTGTATAGACTAACTTAATAAACTAAAACACATCGAATTTATTATAAATATTTTATTAATGGCCATTTACTATCATAATTCTAGATACAATTTCTAAATATTTATTTAAGGTATTAAATTTAATTTTGCTAATCTAATTATTTTGAAATTATAAGTTAAAATCATTTATTTCAAATCAATATCTCTATTAATTTTTATGTTAATCCAGGCTGCTAGCCCATTGTACAGTGGGCAACAAAATGAGTTTTATATAGAGAAAAACAAACTTATTATAAATATGTTATTAATAATTTATATATATTATTTATATATTTAATTATTTTATTTATTTCTGTATCATTTTATATCGTTTTAATTGTCATAAATTTTGTATTAAATTTATAGATTATCGTGCGTATTTTACACACTGTGCGCTCATCTCGTGCCCACGTTCAAACGACAAGTGACTCACCAAACTGGCGACGTCAGCATAGCACCTGCAATGACAAGAACGACCCCAGCTCCCTCTCCCCTTCCACACCCCTCCCACTGTGCACTGTGGACTGCCGACATTAGTTTCAATAATAAATTAACCTGTAACTCAAACTCGGCTGCTTATCTTGCCATAAGTCAGTACCAAGTCCGTCCAATGCCTTTTGCACTCCACTGAGTCGCGTACGCAGCGCAAAATTTAGTTAGCCGAGTGCACTCGACAGTGTGTGTATGAGTTGTATGTGTGTGTGTGAGTTGTATATGTGTGCGTATGTGTGTCTGGCATGCAAGTAAATTTATTTCAGCACAAGACAAATTCATGCGTCTCAGTGGCATCTTCCGGAGACGGCTTCAGCTTCGCCTACGGCCAGGTATGCTGCTTCGCCAACCTTGCGTGTGTGTGTGTGTGTATATACATATGTGTGTGCTGTTGCTTGCTTCTTGCTTTCTTTTCATTTATTTATCAGCAGCAGAGGCAGCGAGCTTAGTTAATGCATGCGATACAACAACACTAAGCACGCATATTATTAGGGGCTAATCAATTTTGAGAGGAGAAACGACAAGAGTAAAGCAGGTCAGCGCTGCGTTCTATTCTACTCAACTTGTTGAGCTATGCGATCTCTACCTAACTTGAGGTATTTATACGGAGAGCGATGGCGCATTCCCTGTAAGCTGCTGCTAAAGAAAGCTGTGAGAGCGTCTGTTGAGGCTAAGCTGTTAAGATGCTGCAGGACAGAGCGGGACAAACATACACACGCTTGAACAGCTGTCAAGCTTAGGACTGAGATCAGAAGGAAAAAGATGCTTAACAACAGTGTTGAACAATGTAAAACTAATACAGAGCTCAATTCTGTTAGCGCCTGCTGAGAGAGTATTTGCTGTAAGCTGCTGGATAGCCGCTGTTAAGCTTTAGATGCAGGGCAGAATGAGTAACATTGATATCAGAACGAGACAAATGCAAGTGCATGAACTGTTGTCAACAAGAACAGTGAGGTTAAAGAACAGAAATAAACAGATATACAGAAGGGAACAAGAAGATCAAGAAAAGACAATTGCTGAGCCATTTTTAACAGTGCCAAACTAAGACAGAGTTCAACTCGGTTATTAGCAGTGCCATGTGAGTGATTAGCAGAAGGTGGGAGTGAAGCACACCCTGTTAAGACTTGAGCATTCCACCACTCTACGTACGACAAGCACTCACTTTTGATTTGGCCCCACATGACAACATTTGAGCCACACTCATGTTCGGTGTGTTTCATGATTTATGCCGTGTGTCGTTGCCGTGTCGTGTATGGGATAACCATATAAACATATTTTTATCTCTTTCGCCAGAGTCATCAGCATTTGCTGCGAGTCACAAAGCAAATCCCTTTACAATACACCGTGCTCGACGGCAACTGGAACTTTAACGGGACATGCAGCTCCATAAAGCCGCTACTCCGCCCCTCAACCCCCGCCCACCATTCATCGACTACATAAAACGACAAACAAACGTGAGCATACAGATGTATGTATGTATTATATATGTATCTATATGTATAAAAAGTAACGTTGAAATAAAAATAACTGAAATATGCACACACTCTTACGCACACGCACTCAGACTCACGCACACACCTTTACGATTGGCGAAGGAGTAAAAATGTAACGGCGAAAATGTACATTGAAATTTACACGCTAAATGCGTCCCCGAAGAGGGTAAGCCAAAGTCATTAAATGTTGGCCAGGTGGATCTCAATGCTGCGGAGACTGTAGGCCCAAAAAGGTTTTACATGTCATTGCGGCGTGCCACACACACACTCACACGTACAGTGGCACTCACACAACGAAAAGCGACCCAGAAATTGACATAAATACATAATGAGCAACAATTTCATGTGCTTCACAGCGCTTCCCACACCCCTCCAACCTACCTGACTGTAGGCGTGGCCAAAGTGCGTGCGTGTGTGAGTGTGTGTGAGAGTGTTTGAAGCTAAAAAAGCGTAAACTCTTACTTTAATTTCCCGCCGGAATTGGCCCAAGAAAACGGCTGGCAACACTGTGAGCTGTCAACGTTTTGCCACAGCGCCTAGTTGTATGCAATTAATGTGATTTTCCAAGAAACTACTCGCGAAAGGGGAGCACACACCCAAGTAGGCAGAGCAATGCACTAAAATGCACATTAACCTGCCTTTAATAGCATAGCCTGTAATTAACACGATTACCTCTGTAAGAAAATCTGTAGCTAACAGAGCTTTAACATTACTTTATAAAAGTTGGCATCGATAGCTGCATCACCATATTGATATCTATTGAATGTTAGCATACAATAGTCTTAACATAACATGGGATTAACATTAAATTAACATGAATAAAATAGAAGAGAGGGAAATGTTTTTAGGTTAGGTTATGCCGGCAGGCCCCCAAGTGGGGGGAAATGTTTATTATTATAGCAATATTTTATATTTGTCTACCTCACAATAACAGAGCTTCAACAGTGCTGTTAACACAACATAGCCTTAACATGTACCGAGAAAATGTACCGTAGCAAGATTTAATAATTACCCCTTGCAAGTTGCCTATCGCAGCCTATATACCCTGCCAATTGTAAAGTGTTAGCGAAGTCAAGTCGTTGGCTGGTCTGCTCTAATATTAAGGCCAAATTGTTGGCTGGCAGAGTTCACACGAAGCCAAGAAGAATTCCGGTGAGACATTTTCAATTATTTATTATTTATGCCCCCGGAATGTGGCAGGGAGACAAGTTGAGTCGACTCTTAGCCTAGCACTAGCCATATGTGTCGCATCGCGTGGTGTCTTGTCCTGTTTGCCAGTTGACAAATTTGCGCCATGTCCGGGCGAGCTTTAATGTGGTCGAGATAGAGAAAGAGATATAGATAGAGAGAAGGAAGAGAAAGAGCGGGGAGAACAAAGTAGCAGACATTGGAGCTGAAACGTGAAAATTTCGTTAAGAAAATTATTTACATTTGCAAATTTCATGAGCTTTGTTTGGGAGCGTTAAGGCAACTCTCCCAAGGGCTGCATGTTAAATGTAATGCACTGCGAGTGTGTGTGTATGAGTGCCTATACCTGTGCTCCCACACACACACACACACACACATGTACACCTTTCTCATGTCTCTTTGCCCCTGTCTGTATGTCTTGCTTTCTGGGTTCCACGTGTCGTACTTTTTAACCGTATTAAATTACATCCCTGTTGGCGTTTATTAATGGCGCAAACTTTTAATGAGAATGTGCATATTTAATTGCACAGCCAAAAGAGAGACAGAGAGACAACAAAGAGAGAGAGAGAGAGATGGCTAGCGCACCCGACTTAATTTTCAACGCTCTGGCTGTCCTGGCAACCGCTGAGTCTTCTTTTTTTGCACAACGATTTGCCCTCTCGCTCGTACTCATTGGTTGTTCTGCTCTGCACTGCCTGCCTGCCATATTTGTTTACCTAATGCTCCTGGTTTCACTATGGCCAGAGGGGTTAGAGAGGAGAGGGGGGGGCGTTGCGAGTGCTACTTAGCGGGAACATCATCAGCATTAATGTGCCCAGCTCGTCATCATAATCAGCGTTGAGGTCGCCCACGCAAATTGTCCGGTTGTTGTCGGGTTGTAACTTGTTGTTGTTGTTGCTGCTGTTGTTGTTGTTGTTGTATTGAAGAGCGTATTTAAAATGTGTACTAATTTCGTTGGTAGCGCTATAAAAGCTAGTCGAATGTGGTTGCCTTTGACAGTGGTATTTCAAATTTAAATAATAACCCCAGCAGAGAATGTGAGAACCTTAGAACCATTAGAAAATTTGAATTTTCTTTTATATTTAATTGCTTTGCACAGGAGCCCCCACTTCTCCTCCTTCTTCTCTTTTACCCTCTTTGTTTCCCTCTTGATGAAGCACTTCAACCCGTTGCCAGTTTTTATTGCACTGCACGAAAAAACTTGTCAACTTTGTCATGCAAATTTGATTACGAATCGAATGTAATTAATTGCAGTTGCGCATGAATGAGATCAAAACAAGCAGAACTTATGGATACCCTATAGTCTATTCTTTCTTTAAACACCTTTCGATTTGTATTGCATTCAAGTTAGAAGAGCGAAAAGACTTTACTATCTTTACTTTAAAAATGTAACCTAATTTAAAGTAACCTAATGCATGTAACCTATTCAATATAATAGGCAGTTTAAAGTTGACTTATTAAAACTATAACAAAAAATTAAGATACAATATTGTAGATTTCGATTACATTTAATGTGCCTTGTGCCCTATATATCCCACAGTGAGAATCGCAGGGTATTGCTTGGCACTCATCAACTTCAAACTCGATTCAGTAGTTATGGAGTTTCAAAATAGTTTCAATTAAATTCATTTGCATTCCATTTTATGCTGAAACACTGAAAGAGAAAGGAAGAGGAGGAGGGGAAGAGAGTTAGTTGAGTGGCAGTGGAAGTCGGTTAAAACAACACCAGTGAAATATAACTATTTATACATTTGTTTGTGTGGAAATTTCTGTTGCTAATTTGGCTAAAAGTGCGGCCAACAAAATATGCAAAACGTAGAAAAAGCATTTCGTTCAGCTCAGTTTGCTTCAATGAAATGCAAAACTGCAGCGAAAACGAAACAAAATATCAATGAAAACTGGCAAAATGAGCCACCAAATACACTGGCTGAGGGGGGGGGAGGTAGCGATGAAACTGAATAAGCGAAAACTGAAAGTTGCAACTAGACAAACAATTAATACGGCTGCGGGTCAAAATGTGGTGCTGGTTTTGGGGTAGCACACCAAATGGACGGAAAAAAAAAAGAGGGGAAATGGGAGGGAGAGCGGGTACTGGGGTATGTGCGCTTCCGTTTGCAGCACGTTACGTATACGTAATATTTCGAGTTTGTTCCTCTTTAAATGTGAATTTTGCACAACAAAATGAAAAAATTGTCAACGTCTCGCACTGCTGCGGGCATATGTGATGGTAATGGACTTTTAATGTTTGCATGTGCTTTATAAATAGCAGTGGGAGGGGAGAGGGGGCGCTAGGGAGAATATGAGAATTTGTAGCTATGATTGGGGCATATATTTTGGGAGTTTTACTGCAATTTAAAGACCAACAAGCCCTAGCTAAATGATCTTCATTGCTCTCATAACTCATTTTCCCTACTCTATGTGTTCTCTCTCTCTTCTCCATTCTGTGTCTCTCTTTCTCTCTTGCTGCCACTTCACTTGCAACGCTTCATTAAAAGGCACTTGAAATTTAAATACGGCCATAAATGTCGCTGTGTTCAGCTGTGCAGAAATGCGGGAAATGCCAAAACAAATGATGGCCCTTCCGACCCGCCAATTGTCAACTCATCTGGCCAGGCATTAACTCCATGACACCGACGCAAATACAACAACAACAACAACAACAACAGGAATAACAACAACAACGATAACAACTCAGCTCAGACGTATTCGCAAAAAATGTTTGGCAGCGAAAATTATAAACCACTCGAGCATATTTTGCAAGTCCCCGCACTGGGCAGACGATCAGGGCAGGCCAGGCCAGCACACACAGAAGGAGAAGGAAGAGGAGGAGGGTTATACCGAGTATTTCCCCCACATGGATGGCCAATTTTTTGTATTGTTTGCTGTTGTTGTTGTTTTTTTTCGCTAACCATTTTTCATGAGCGGCCGAAAAAGTCGAAACGGAAATGCGAGCATACACAACGGATATGAGAGAAGAGGTTGAGCCGCAAGGGGGGGGACGAGGTAAATACATATAGATGGGATATACTCACTCGTATATAGCCGAGACCGCGTCGCGTCAACCTATAAATAAAGGAAATGCGACCTCCCCACTGAAGTAGGCAACATTTGTAACTGCGAATCGGTAGTCGAGTCTTGCTTGACTTTTTTGGTTATTAACAGACTTCAGACTAGAAGTAAATATATGAGCATACTTTTTGGCTGACTGTCAAAACGCAGCCAGAGACAGGAAGCTGGCAAAATTATTTTTAAACGGCTTGACGAGGAGAGACTAGAAGAGAGAAGAAGACAGAATGAGGAAGAGTAGGAGAGTGAGAGTGCGTGTGTGGGTGTTGCAGCCTGGAAATGTTACGCTATAATGCGAAACAAAAGCTCAGAAAAACGTCAGGCAACTTTGCAAGGGGGAATGCGCTTTAAATGTCAGCCATTTATTAAGCCAGCAGACGGGAAAATGGCAAACGGCAAACGGAAAATGACATTGGAAAGAGCCGAAGGCAGTCGTCAGAGCCGTCAGAGTGCCAGACAGTCTACGCTAGACCCGCTAATGTCTGTGGTCTGTGATACTATGTGAAAAAAGAGTAAGGGGGCATTGCCATCTACCTTGGAGATCAAGTGTGACAATTTTAAAAAAAGGCTTGCCATATTCTGATTTTAATGTTCTATGTTCTATGTTCTATGTTCTATGTTCTATGTTCTATGTTCTATGTTATATGTTCTATGTTCTATGTTCTATGTTCTATGTTCTATGTTCTATGTTCTATGTTCTATGTTCTATGTTCTATGTTCTATGTTCTATGTTCTATGTTCTATGTTCTATGTTCTATGTTCTATGTTCTATGTTCTATGTTCTATGTTCTATGTTCTATGTTCTATGTTCTATGTTCTATGTTCTATGTTCTATGTTCTATGTTCTATGTTCTATGTTCTATGTTCTATGTTCTATGTTCTATGTTCTATGTTCTATGTTCTATGTTCTATGTTCTATGTTCTATGTTCTATGTTCTATGTTCTATGTTCTATGTTCTATGTTCTATGTTCTATGTTCTATGTTCTATGTTCTATGTTCTATGTTCTATGTTCTATGTTCTATGTTCTATGTTCTATGTTCTATGTTCTATGTTCTATGTTCTATGTTCTATGTTCTATGTTCTATGTTCTATGTTCTATGTTCTATGTTCTATGTTCTATGTTCTATGTTCTATGTTCTATGTTCTATGTTCTATGTTCTATGTTCTATGTTCTATGTTCTATGTTCTATGTTCTATGTTCTATGTTCTATGTTCTATGTTCTATGTTCTATGTTCTATGTTCTATGTTCTATGTTCTATGTTCTATGTTCTATGTTCTATGTTCTATGTTCTATGTTCTATGTTCTATGTTCTATGTTCTATGTTCTATGTTCTATGTTCTATGTTCTATGTTCTATGTTCTATGTTCTATGTTCTATGTTCTATGTTCTATGTTCTATGTTCTATGTTCTATGTTCTATGTTCTATGTTCTATGTTCTATGTTCTATGTTCTATGTTCTATGTTCTATGTTCTATGTTCTATGTTCTATGTTCTATGTTCTATGTTCTATGTTCTATGTTCTATGTTCTATGTTCTATGTTCTATGTTCTATGTTCTATGTTCTATGTTCTATGTTCTATGTTCTATGTTCTATGTTCTATGTTCTATGTTCTATGTTCTATGTTCTATGTTCTATGTTCTATGTTCTATGTTCTATGTTCTATATTCTATGTTCTATGTTCTATGTTCTATGTTCTATGTTCTATGTTCTATGTTCTATGTTCTATGTTCTATGTTCTATGTTCTATGTTCTATGTTCTATGTTCTATGTTCTATGTTCTATGTTCTATGTTCTATGTTCTATGTTCTATGTTCTATGTTCTATGTTCTATGTTCTATGTTCTATGTTCTATGTTCTATGTTCTATGTTCTATGTTCTATGTTCTATGTTCTATGTTCTATGTTCTATGTTCTATGTTCTATGTTCTATGTTCTATGTTCTATGTTCTATGTTCTATGTTCTATGTTCTATGTTCTATGTTCTATGTTCTATGTTCTATGTTCTATGTTCTATGTTCTCTGTTCTATGTTCTATGTTCTATGTAAGAGATTTCGATATTAAACTGCCGTTTAACCATTACTTGACTCCCTTCACTAGGCTGACCACTCACAGGACCCTAAAGTGGCCTCTGCACTTTGCATTCATTGTGTTTCCACGGCATTTTCAATTATTCACTTGGCGCCATTTTCATCAGCTCAGCAGGAAAGAAAGAAATAAAGAGCAAAGGGGAAAACCCAAATATGAATCCGCAGCTCAACTGAACTCGACTCAACTGGACTCGACTCAACTCATAATTACTCAACCATTCAAGCTGAAAATTTAGTGAATAACTTGGCATACAATTTGTACGCGGTTGGCTACAACATTTTCTGGGGGTGCAAAGTGGGAAAAAGAAAGAAAATGGAAAATTGAAATGGTGTGCGCTGGCCAAATTAATTGAAACTTTATTTGGATTATGAAATTAGCACACGCCCAGCAAGCCGAGTTTTTCTGCATTAAGCGCTTTTTAATTAGGGTTTTTTTTTTATGGTTTGCGGGGTGAATGTTTGAAGTTGCCCCAGTTTGGGGAATCTGTGGAGAGGGGTGGGGGGGGTGTGGCAGAGGTGGGGTGGGATTAAGTGCGCCATAATTTGACGCCAGTTTTTAATTGTGTGGAAAATTGTTGGCAAGCATTTTCCACAAACTACAAAGCTCTCATGGAAAATATGCAATCAAACTTTTGCTAGGGTCGCTCGATCAGCGAAAGGCGAAGCGGGGGGTGGCAGAGGCAGAGTGAAAGGTAAGGTAAAGGTAAACTCAACTTGAGTCAAGCTCTGACATGTGGAAAAGGAAAAACAATCAGTCGGGAAAATGTAAATGAAAATTGACAGTTAAGATGTGCGGCAAAAGTTTCTGGTCTAACAAAAATCACTCATGAAATTTGATTGACTGCATCGATGGGAAAATGACTGAATGACAGATCGACGCGGGTTGGGGTTGCTGTAGGTTGGGGGGCGGGGCAAAGTTTCGCTTTGCTGCGGCAGGAAATGTCCTGGCGGGCCCAGGAAAATTGACAATCAAATTGCAAATAGCTTTATCTTGTAGTTTGTTTATTTATTTATATCATTTCGTACACTTCCTGCGCGTCGGCCGCAATGAGACAAGCATTCAGTTGGGACGACCAAAGTTGTTAAGCTCTCTCTCTCTCCTCTCCCTCTCTTTCTGTCTCTGTCTCTATCTCTCTCTGTCTGCCTGTGTGTGTGCGATAGGAGTCGTGTGAGTGTGTGATTGCCTGTCCTTTTTGGCCTGTTATCCTTGGCTTATGTTTTCAATTAAATTTCCATACAATTTTCATGACATGATGAACTACCTACGATTCGGCCAGAACTCCACATACTGTGTGTGAGTGTGTGCGAGTGTGTGTGGCTGGGTGTGTTTGCGTGTGTCAGTCAATTTATTTAATAACAAACGCACACGCACAGATAGCGTGGGGGGGAGAGGGGGAGAGGGGGCAGGAGTGGCATCTCCTGGCTGGCATAAAAATCTCTGTGGAGATTTCTGAATAAATCAAGAGCCAAATATTTTATTTCATTTCATTTACACTCGAATAAAATGAAGAATCCGCACAAGAGAGCAGCGATAATATTTCCATGCACCCAGAGTAAGTGAGAGAGAGAGGATGAGAGGGAGACAGAGAGAAGGTCTCGCAGTGGCGCTGCAAAATGTTTTATCTACAACTATGGCAAAAATGCAGGCAGGATGTGCAATAAATTTTACAATAAATAAAGTATGTTCTGCTTGGGGAACAGTTTTAAACTAACTAATCTAAGTGTTAACAAACTTGTGCTTTTAAAAACTATGAGGCACGTGCGTGTTAAAGCTTTAAGCAGCTTTGCACTATAAGCTTTTGTATTTAGCAGAAATATTTAGCTTTTTAAGACTATCTATGAATGAATAATGATTTGATAAACGACATTTTGCAGAAGTCTTTTGCAGAAGCTTTCAGCAGCTTTTCTTTATAAGCTTTTAAGTTAAGAAATTATAGATAGAGCTTTTTCAAGATTATTTATGTAATTATGATGAATCACGTTCAAGTAACTTTTCACATTTAGCTTTTGGTTAAGGCAGAAATATCGAGCTTTTTGGGATTAGCCAATAAACTGCTGAAAAAACCAGAGCAATGTTGTGTTTATCAAATGTTAATGGAAATTGATGGAGCAATTGACATGCATGCGTGTATGGTGTGGGAAAAGCGTTTTTTCCTGCCATAAGCTGCAAGATCCACTGACAAAAACAATAAGCTTGAGTGTTCGCTTGAGTTGAACAAATCACAAAAAAAGCCAAAACAGAAGGAAAAGTTAATTTCACTTATGCTAGGCAGCAATCGAAGAACTCAGGTGAACTTCGGGGAAAACTGGGATAAACTGGGAACAACTGGGAACCACTTTAATGTGGCCACATACAAATGAGGCGGGAGTCGCCCCTGATGTCAGGTACCATTAACTGACGGAGGCAGCGCGGCCTCCCTCCCTCAACTCATTTCAATCAAATATTTTTGTTTATGACAGCCGAATCGAGGCTCGGGCATATGATTTATCACTATCCTGCTGCTGTCTCACCCACCTCCGCTCCGACCCCACTGCCCAGCATGTTATGCAACATAAGTATATGTTCAATATATAATAACATAAAATATGATGGCCTGCCACATAAATAAAGCAGAAACGAAACCGAACCGAACCTCACTGAACTGAAATGTGTGCTGTGTGTGTGTTTGAGTGTGAGTGCTGTGTGAGTGTTATGAGTGTTACAAATGAACACACGTCAGGCGAAAATGTTGCGCAAAACTCCACACTCACATCTGACACAGATCTGGCACTGCATATGGCAGCAATGGGGAATATGGCACAGGTTGCGACTTAATTGCAATCTGCCTGACAACATTCAGCGTCATTTTGGTTGCAATTGCAAAATGTTTTTATCCAGCCTGCCAAACATTATAAAAAACTGCCGTTCTATGCAAAAAAAAAATAGAGAGAAACATAATTTGTTGCGACAAAAAGAGAGAGGGGATAAAGAGATATAGGGAGAAACAGATGATAACATTTTTGATGACAAAAAAAATACCCTGACAGAAGTAGCAACATGGCTACGGTGGGGATTAAAGTAAATGCTACTCCATTAATTAATATTAATGAACTCATTTTATGATAATTCCATAAATTAAATTTCATTTAAGTTTGTCATATATTCAACAAATATTTAAACCTCGACAACTCTAGAAACTTAATGAAGTAAATAAATTAAATATAAAAAAAACTTTTAATGATTAGGTTTCTATAAGTAAAAGAGTATTAAAGCATCGCCTAGTCAAAATTAAAATCTCTTCTACTTTGACATTTAATGTTTGTAAAAGAAGGAGGGGCACCTCGCCCATTTGCTCCCACACACAAATCTGGCAGAGGCTTCTACAGCAACGTTTGAAGATAAAAATTATATCGAGCTGGTCGTCAATTAAAATGGCAACTAAATAAATGAAATTCCAACTTGGCTGCGATCGAAAGCAAACATAGAAATGCTCGACCATTCGTGAGGCATTGCTGGGCGGCAGGGGAAGAGCAGGAGTAGTAATAGCAGAAGCTGGAGGCTTTCTAGCTGGCTCGCTTATTGAATGAAATTAGTCTGGGCTAAAGTGTAGCATAAGCCAGGGCGCAGTGGCCTGGTCAACGAGCCGTAAGCCTAATGTAAGTGCCTTGGCCAGTCTACCTACCCCCCTGCGTTACTCCACCTCCCCCTCCCCCTCTCAGTTGTCGTCTGCATTGAAATCGTCCATTAGCTAAGCAGATTAATTGCTAAAAGGTATTTAATTCGTGATGCTTTTATATAGTATAGAACGACTCGTTGCTCGCTGCTGGCTGCTTTTGCCAGCCAGACGTAGATATTGCCGCTTTCTTTTCATCATTTTATTTCTCAATTTCTTTTTCTTTTAATTTTTTTTCATTTTTTATTTCCAGCGTTCTTTGTACTTTTTCGCTTTTGCTTTTTTGATTGAAGCCGACAGCTTCGGCACGGAAATATGGCGTTAAGTATTTGCTCAGCTCTACTCTGGGTTTCCTTCACTTCCGTCTTCCCCTTCATCGCTTTTTAATGCTTCATTAGCTGTTAATGGAAATCGTGTGACTTGCCATAAAAGCCATGACCAGAGTTGCCGCAACAGCACAATAAGTTGTCATGTTGCCGAAGAAATGCATCGATAGATGAGGGGGCAAGGAAGTCTTATCTGAGCGCAGGGTATAAATATTGGAAAAAAAAAATTGTACAACTGAAGAAGGAACTTCCCTCTCTTCTCTCCCTCTCTTGGCAGCATCATTAGCTGCTTTAATCTGTGCCGGTACAGTTGGGCACAAAACGTCTGTACTATAAAATACACAACTAAAAAGCAGAAGCAAATAATTTCAAGAAACTTGTGTGATTTATGTGCAAATATAACACAAAAAGCGAGCCAAGTTTTGTACTATAAAAACCTCGCAGGACCAGAGACAGAGCTACAAAACGAGTGATGCAGAGAGAGAGAGTGAGAGAGAGAGGTGGGAGGGAGAAAGGAAGAGTGCAAGTTGGCAATGAAGTAGGACAGCAGGTAGAAAATGAAAATTGCCGCTGCAGCTGCTGCCAGTTGTACAAAAAAAGATGAGAGTGACGACCAAATTCAGTACAAACTAGAGAGAAGTTGAGTGGAATGAAGGGAGAGAACAACAAAATCGCGAGGGACAGAGGCAGGAGGAGAATGGTAAAGAGTGTGAAGTTAGAGCCGCTTAACGACAGCTGCAGCAGTCGAAAGCTGTTCGAACAAATTCAAGCGAGAGCATTGAATTGAAAGGAACAGAGATGGAGAAAGAGAAGGGGAGAGACAAAGAAAAAGAGAGTAAGTAAAAGATATAGTAAGAAATATAGAAAAATGTAGAATGAGAAAGAAGGGAACATAGTATTCATAGTATTGAATTGTACATGTCGAAGCTGAAAGTTGTGACTCGAAAACTTTCCCATGCACCGCAAATGAATGAAAACAGAAGAGTCGCAAAAAGATTTCAAAAAAAGAAAAGATCGCAAGAGTAAAACAAATCAATAGGAAGAACAGGAACAAGAAATTGAGAAGAGTAGACAAAAACTCTAAAAACTTTGGGACAGCAAAGAAAAACGAGAGAAATCTCAAGAACTCTTGTTATTAAATTATTTATAGATGGAAATAGCAAACCATTATGCAGATTTAGAGATTGCAGATTTTATCCAGATTTATCCAAGGTGCGGAAGAATAGAAACAAACAAAATTTAACTGCTGCTGCAACCAAAATTTAATTGAAAACCCGTTTCGAGCTCGAAAACGATATAAATTGAAGTGTGCCTATATAATCTTTCAATAATCGATTGCAATCGATTGTTTAGTTGACATTCTCGTACATCTTGGGATTGCGTTGAATGTTATCCTCCATGATCTTGCGGTTTGTGTTCTCCCAGTTGTCAACTTTTTGCAATACTTCAGGTATAATTTCACGTATCTGGAAGCGATTGACTTCCGGTCCGTCGCGCATCTCGATATTTGTTTTGAAGTTATAGTTGGGCGTGTAGCCATTCATCTTGAGGAAGTGATCGAAATAGAAGGGCACAATGTGATCCTGGGCGCTCTCAGCGCCGGCATCTTGAGTGAAGCCCTCAATGACGATGCCATCCTCGGTGAAGGCGCGCAAGAAATTGCGAGCATTCTCCGTGATGATAGTGGGCGGTGGAACGACCCTCGGCACGCGCTTCTTCAGGTACATTCGTTGCAAGGGAGAAGTTTTCTTGGGTTTCTTGTAAGGTGGCTGAAGATTGTGACGCACTTTCTTCATTTCGGAGTCGATGCGCCGCTCCACTTGGTATGCCTGATAGGAGAGCTTCTCCTCGTACTTGCGCGTTTTGCGCAACTCTTGCTCCACCACGCGCACCTTCTCCGGATCGAGAAACTCAAATTTATTGAGTACCTCGAGCACAACGTTGCTTATAGCCGCCACCATATCCGAGGCATTTGGTATAGTATCGCTGGAGCCCCGCACTGAGGTGGGAATCATGCGACGCCACACCTCGGCCAGAACTCCGCGATGTTTATTGAACTCCTCGTCGGCAAAGGAGTCGGCAACGGGCTTGTCCAGAAAGAAGTGTGCGCGCTTCTCCATTTCGATGGCGCGATCCTCCATGAAATATTTCTTTGCAGATTTGCGTGCCACATATTCCTGCTTCTCCTTGAGATCGTTGTTGCACCAGTCGACAAATGCTTCCTTCTTGCTCTGCAGCTCTGTGTGCACCGACAGCGTGTAGTGCATTTCCAGTAGCAGCATAAAGGTCTTGTTCTTCAGATGATCGATGCCCTTAAGGAAGGTATGTGCATCGGGAAAGACCTGCAGCACTGGATGGATATTCTTCATATACACATCATAGTAGAAGTCGTGTATGGCCCAGGCATCATCCTTGTCCCGTACACGTATATTAACAATGGTACGCTTTGCGATCGACTCATCGTACGGCTCAAGCACGTACTGCACGTTCTCCTCCTCCTCACCGGGTGCGCTCTTCTCGGTGTCGGTCTGCTGCTTCTTCTTGACCGGCACCAGATGTATCCAATCGTTCTCCGCCCGCCACTCCTCGTCGCCAATTAGATAATGGAAATTCTGCAGCATCACACAGTGGATCCAATGGCCTTCGGTGAAGACAATGTCCATGTTGAGCCTGATCTGTTCGCGCTCCAGCTCGCGGTACTCCTGCTTCAGCTTGTCGGTGGTCTCATAGAATTTCTTCACCTGATACATTTGCGTCATTGTCGCATTGTACTCCTTCTTCTCCCACTTGGCGAACAGTCCCTCGTACAGCAGCTGAGTGTTGAGCATGTCCTGCCAGTGCTTTTCGTTCAGTGTATCATAGATCTTGGTGCGCACCATCTTGCCCTGTATCAGCAGAGACTCGTACTTTAGCCGCATGGCAACCTTAAGCAGTTCCATGCCCGTCTTGAAATTGAAAGCCTTGACAGTGGCCCGATTCTTTAGCTCATCGATGTAGTTCTCATCGAGATCGGTGATCACTGAGCCATAGAATTTGTTCTTTCCCGGTCCGATTAGGGTGGTCTTCACATCGGTCACGGGTACCTCGAGCCGCATACGCAGTCCATTCCGCAGACGCGAGCTGAAGGTAAAGAACGAGTCCTTGGGGCCCAACATGACCATCTGCTCCCTCAGCTGGCCCGAGAAGGGGAGCGTGCGATACGGATTCGCTGCTTCGGCCTCCACATTGATAACCTCGGCCTGGAAACGTGATCGACGCATCTCCTCGAACGGCACAAGGGGCTTGCGTATGTATTCCAATGGTATCTTCATCTCATCCTCCAGCAGCAGGAAGCTGCCACTGTCCTTGGATAGATTCGTGCACTCGGAGCTGCTCAGCGAGGTGAGGCAACCCTCGATGCTCTTGAGATCCTCCTCCAGTTCGGCCTCAATGGCTTTGCGATCCACCAGCAGACGTTCTTCGCCCGGCTCGATATCCTTTTCCCCATAGATGGCCTCGCGCGTCTCTCGCAGAAACTCCAAGTATTGTTTGCGACCCGGAAAATCCAGTGTGGTGAGCTCATCGGGATTGCGGGAATGGAAAATGAAGTCATAGGGATGACACAAATCCTGCACCACCTCGCGTGCGGCATCCTTGTCGTCTGTGCGTGTGGCTGCCATGTGATCCTTGATCATTTGCTGAAAGTCATAGCTGGGCAGGGTGAGATCCTCATCCAAATACTGTTTGCACGGTGGATTCGCCTTGATGAAGTTCACAATCGGCACCTTCTCGGGCTTCTCTTGCACCGTGATCTCTGGATACACCGTCTTGGTGTGGTAGTGCACATGCACCTCCTTCACCTGCGTGGGATCCCAGTGATCGTGATGGTGTCGCGCCTCGAGTCGCTCCGTAAACGGCCGCTTGGGCGTCCGTACATTGGCGAACTTGATGCTATCGTGCTGTATCTTCTCCAGCATGGGCATGTGCGAGTTGAGTATGGCCTCGTTGAAATGTGCCGAGGGCACACGCTCAGCGGCGTAGTCTCGCTGCCGGCGCGGATGGATGAGCAGTGTCTTCTCTCGCGACACCGGAGCCGGCATGTTGCCCCGCTGATCTTGGCTGGGAAACATGTGGACCGCCGAGGCAGCGGGTGATTTGTACTCGGGATCATCAAATCCCCCTCCATGCGTTCTGCATCTATTTCCTCTTCCATCTGAGTGCCTTGAGAAACAGGAACGAATGCCTCTACGGGCGGCACCCAGTCCAGATCGCGTACCTCCTCCTTTATGTCACAGGGTGACATCTCGCGCAGCTGTCTGGCCTCCACACAGCGCAAGCCCAGCAGCTGCATCCTGGCCAGCTTCTGCTTCAGATGCTTGGCCTTTGCAACGCGCTGCTTCAGCGCCAGATACTCTGGAGTGGTGTCTGCCTGATCGGCCATGGCGTCCATAGCATCATCCTGCAGATTCGTTGCTTCGGGCACAATGATCTTCTCGGGGAATACATAGCGAATCAGATTGAACTTCCTCACGTTGTACTTGAGACGAGGCTTGACCAGTCGCAGGTTCTTGCGCAGCACACGATGATAGTGCATGCCCAGACGCTTGCCGATGAACTCCTTGATGGCGCTGGTGTGCTCCTTCTTGGTGTGCAGCATGCCCTGTGGCGGGAACAGATCCAGTGTGGGATCATCGGGATCAATGAGCTTGATAATGCCGCGCTCCACGTCCAGCTTGATGGGCTCCTTGCGCGGCGCCAGCTGGTTAAGCCACTCGTCACGGGTGGGGCAACCCTTGACTGTGCGCTGACCCTCCATGATCTGATGGCGATGCAGTTTGCCGCGCAGGCCATCGCCGTGCTTGAAATGGAAGCCACGCAGCTGGAACTTGTCGCCGATCTTGCCCACATTGAGATAATCCTCATCGTCGCTGCTCTTCTCGCTGGGCGTTGATCCAACGCTGCCATCGATGCTATCCTCGCAACGCAGCTGCTGTTCGGCATCGGGATACTTCTTGAGCCGACCCGTGTGTGACAGATAGAACTCCTGCGTGACATGTGCGTGATCGCGTCGCACACAGTTCTCCTTGTGCATGATTCTCTTGAGACGTTCCGTCTCCGGCAGCGTGTTGGGAAAGAACTTGCGCTTGCGTATCACCGGCGGAATGTATTCGAATTTGCGGAAGCTGCGCTCGATATCATCATCGATTTTGGCCACATCCTCCTGCAGATCCCGCTCGGCCACCGTGCGTGCCATCACACTCTTGGCGGCAATATCTTGCTCCTTCTGCACCTGCGCCCGCTCAGCCCTGCGCTTCTTATTGCGCAAATAGATTTCCTTGTAGCGCACCTCGCGACGCTTCACCTCGTCGGCGATCTTCTGCTTATTGGCCACCTTATCCGGCGATCGGAAGAGCACCGCCAGTTTGTATGGCTTCTCTGGCGGCGGTATCACTGGCGGTATATCTTTGATGGTTGTCTGAAAGACCGCGGGTACGGCCAAACGATCTCTTTGCAACTCTTCCTCCACTTTCATCTCGGTCACCTTCTTGGTATGACGGCGCTCCATGTAGCGCACCACACGCCAATAGGTCTGCTGATTCTGTTGCTCCTGTTCATCCTTTGCATACGTGTTCTTGTAGTCCATGCCCTGAAAGTCCAGATTGACGGGATTCTCCAGATCGATGACCTCGCACACGAACGTGTCCGACGATTCCGAACGGGAACTGGCACAGACATTATCGCCATGCTTTACCATCTTGCCAATGAGCTTGTTCTCCTGCTCCTTGCTCAGCTTCTTATGCCGCAGTGCACTCGGATTGACCAGGCAATGAGTCTTGCGCGGATCCTGGGTGAGAAAGAACTTCTGTCGCACCGGCGCCAACTTGGTGAGCTGTTGAAAGTTCTTCGGACAGCGTCCAATGTAGCGTGAAGGTGCCCCAACCACTTGGCTGGCATCGCAGGGTGGCTGCCAACGAGCCCCCTTCAGGTTCTTTGGTCCGCCCGAAGGCTGATGCTCGGAGTCGAGCATCTCACTGGAGTGGGGGCCCTCGGTTAGATTAAAACCCTCTTTGCTTCGGCCCGTTGGCGGCTCCAGGCCAATCACGCTGGGCGGGGTGCAAGGCTGATCACGCATTTTCACCGTGAAGACGCCATCGCGAAACCGCGAACTGCTCGAACTGAGATAAACTGGTGCTCCCTTCTTCGGCTTCACCTGTTTCTTCTCACGCTGTCCGCACTCGTCACGCTTCTCGATGTCCGTCCGTCGTATGTTCGCGTCGGGGAATTCAAGCGTCTGCACTGTCAGCTGTGGATCGGAGTCGCGACGTGTGAAATCGATATTCTTAAACTGCCCGATCGCCTTCTCCTCCTTGGTCATCTTGTGCGGACGCTTCGGCGGACATTTTCCCTTTACCCACTCGGCATGATGGGTCGTCTTTTGCGCCTTGCGCACATTCGGTTTTGAGCTCCGTTCCGATTCGCTATCAGGCATATACGTGTCTGCCTCAACCGATGCCCGATGGGGTATAAAGGTCTGTGTGCTACGTATTGCCGAATCTGTCCTAGTCAACCGTTCTGGCAAAATCTGCATGCGAGCATCTACGTGCAACACGCTACTCTTCATGGTTGCGGATTATGGATAACACTTCTTCTTATCCGATTTAAGTCTATATTCCGCTTAATGCTTGTTGTCCTGCTGGTTATTCGTCAGGGAGTTCTAATCATTTGTCTATATGGAAAATATATTTGCACACTCTCACTGTGATTCTCTCAACAGAATCCTCTGTTTTGAGAAATGTCACAAGTTGAGTTCCCTACAATACTGGAATGTATTGCATAGGAATACTAGATATGTTTACTTGAAAACACAAAGAATATTTGGAATTTCATAAGAACTCTTATTTATGTATTTGGAAAGTAACATGCATATGGCTAAGTATACATAGACTGCGCTCTTGTACTATAAATAATTTACAATCAATAATTTACATAAGTATTCTATTATATCTAAATAGTAGATTCTACTAAGCATGGAATATATTTGTTATTTTTCAAGATATTGCAAACAAATTTACAACATCTGCCAACGACATAAATATAATGCTTATAAAAAATGTATTTAAATCGGACATATACATATACATATGTATGATCAATCCCCCGAAATAAGTGCTTTCATATGAAGAGGTGTGTTGTTGTTTAAAATAACTCAACTTAACAGTTCATACTAAAAATTAAACAACCTATTTATACATTTTCTCTTTTATTTTAAAATTTTACAATCTTTATAAAAACATTCAGTTAGCCATAATGATTTTTATTAAAAATTTATATGTCTATAGATAAGATTTTTCAAAGCTCAACTTTGTATAAAACATATGTAACTCTTACAAGAACAATCGGAGAGGGTAGAGGCTAAAACGGCCATGGGTATACAATATTCGAAATGACGTAGTTCGCTTTTCTTACTAGTGTTAAATTTATAATGCCCTATTTTCGACTGTTGGGTTTCCAAACCAATCTAATAGCAAATTACATACACATACAATATATTAATAATTTCATTTCAACTTCAAATAATAATAAGCTTTTCTTAGAAAATATTTATGTGTCCCATGAGAATTTTGTTAAAAGTTAATTGAGTTTGTAATTGTTTCTAATAATTGATAACTTATTGTTTTTATGCGGTTGATACCACACGACGAAAATACACTTCGCCCAGTTAAAAACCCAACTAAGGTGACTTAAATAACTCTGTGTTTATTAATTGAGAGTTAAATAATTTAGTCAGCAAAGGATATTTTGAAAGTCAAAAGTTTATGTATTTTATTAATCGAACGAAAACCTTAAATTATTAATGAAATAAACTTTATCTGTATATATAAGTCCTGTTGCAAAATTTGGTGTTTTTAGGTTCTATAATAACTGAGATCTGTAGGTTCTTAGGTTCTATAATAACTGAGATCTGTAGGTTCACTCAGATATCCGAAGAGACAGACAGTCAGATATCTTGGACAAGATATACCTATACATTGCGAGATCTATTACTTCACTTACATACATTTCCATAAAGTAAGTATACCCTTTTTGGTCGAAGGGTATAAAAATGAAATGATTTTGATTGTGTTATTTTTATTATTTTTTTTTTTGCTTGTCGCAATGCGCATATCAATTTTATAGTATTTCTGGGTTTTATGACCCGCATATGCAAATACATAATATTCATCACATACTTGAGCATATGTACATATGTATGTTCATTGTATACATGTCAGTCCGAGAACTGAGCCATTTCGTAACCCCTCAGTCTCTGCTTCCACCTTACAGCGCCTTCTTCTCCGAGTTTAATTAAATTCAGCTGGCAGGTGTAATGCAAAACGCCGGCAATTCTTCTTCTTCTCCACCTCAATTCACCGTTTTCTATTACCATTACCATTCACCCCAGCCCCAACCCCCCATTTCTCCATCCTCCATTCGATTTTCATTTTCAGTTCTCCCTTAGCAGGCGAAGCCCTTTTCATTTCGCGGCGTATTAATTTCGTATTTATGTTTATTTTTGACGCTTGCAGAACGGAAATGAAGTTAATTTTTGCACATTTTCTATTCGTGCGTCAATTTTAATGCTCATTCATTGTTGTTATTGTTGTTGTTGTTGTTCCAACCAGTGACTGTGACTGGCGCATTTCATTGTTTTGGTTATTGTTTTTCGTTGAGCCCCAGGCGGGCAGTCGAGCGGGTTTGTAAATAATTTATAATAATTTCACAAAATGCCACTTAAAGTGCGGAAATTGCGCACAATAAAGCGCCGCATCGGGCAAATTGTGTGAATTTCTAATTCTGACGCGAATTCAATTAACTAAGGAGCTTCCCCGACCAAGTACTGAATATATATACAAATACTATTTATGTACCTAAACGTATATATGTATATTTATATGTAATACATATAATGCTATGCATATATGGCTAATTGACTCGGCTAGTGATACTGACCACGAAGTTAGTTAGTTAGTACTGAAATGTCCTATCTGCTTATATGGATAACAATAGCGAACACGCCATACTGGATACTGCAAACTGTGCTGTAGTATATACCCTTCTCATCGATGTTCCGGTGTATACATACACTTACGTACGTGCTTTCCAATTATTCTGCCTGCCGCCCTTGTTAACTGGCACAAACACTTATATATACTATGAATAACTTCTGTGTTTACTGTCTGATCGGATTACAATTTTAGGAATACGTAAATAATTTAATCGGCTTGGTATATGTTTAAGTCAGAAAGTTGTATCTTTTATACCCCGCTTAAAAATTGACTTAAAAAATAAAATTATTGTTTTGTGGGGACGTTGGGCGTGGCACATAACATTTGAAATAAACTTTATCTGGGCCTAGTATACAGGAACCTTCATACCAAATTTGGGGTCTCTAGCTTTTATAATAGCTGAGATCTGTGCGTTCACACAGACAGACAGACAGACATGGCTCAATCGACTCGGCTAGTGATCCTTACCAAGAAAATATATACTTTATGGGGTCACGCCTCCTTCTGCCTGTTACCTACATTTGCACAAAGTTAGTAAACCTTTTTTTGATCTTTTTCAATGGTCGAAGGCTATAAAAATATATGTATGCTATCAATATAGTAATGTGCAGTTTGTTTAGGTCAACTTACTACTTGCATGTGTTGAGTTGCATTTACATATGTACTCATATGCAAGGTTTACCGCCCGCATTCCATTGTAGTTTTCATTTGAATCTTAATATATTGAATCAACAAGTAAATCGTGGATTTAGTTTAAGTTGTTCACTTCAAGAGAACACATTGAACTTCGAAAGAAAAATGTGGAAAGAATTGTTTTACTGGTTGTGCATATTTCTTCAATTGGCAAATCAAAGTGCGGAGCGTATCAAAATTAATTGTTGTGATATTCAAAAACTCATCTTTAGGCTGGAATGCAACTTTGTTGATCACCTTGGCATAGTATATGAAGGAAATATTGTAATGTTTCAATGTCTTTCTTTGGGTCCAATTATCAGTAGGTTTCATGGACTCCTAAGACCAAGCAACGAGCAGGATTTAAATGACTGCATCGAGAAACTTAACAAAAGACCAAAAAGGATACCTATGGTTTTTAATAAAATCATTTGCGATAAATATATTAAAGACACACGTGCAGTGTGCAAACCTCAAGTGGATTTTCTGGAAATAGAAACCACTGCAGCTTCAAATCTATCTCTAGAAAAAGTAGAATGGCAAACGCTTGAAATTGAAAATCTTCAATGGAAAATGGAAGAAAAATGTCATAACATAAATCAAATTACTGGAAAATTAAAAAAACTAAATTACTTACTGTTACATTTCTTAAATACGGTTGAAAAATGTGAAGAAACCACTTTCGTCAACGCAACCCAGCTTACTGAGTTAACTATTATGGTTTCAAGCGTTTTGGCATTCCCTGAAAATTTCTTAAGTCATTTGAAGAACTTGCAAGAATTGACGATTTTCTGTACATTCATATGGATGGTCGTTGTTGTTAATAGTTTTATGTTTTCGGGGTTGAACAATTTAAAAACCCTCAATCTGCAATCGTGTTATTTTAAGCATCTTTCCGTTGCGCATTTTAACAACTTGACGACATTAAGAACTTTAAGCCTCAGGAACGCGGCATTTAAGGATGTGGATTGGTTAAGGTAAGTGGTAATAATTTAATTCAGAATTTTAAAACTAAGGTTTTCAGTGTTTACTTAATCAAATTTCCGTTCCATTCAGCTCCAAAACTTTGGCGAACCATTTGACGCATTTGGACAGCACCAATTCACTGCCGGTCATTTATACATACTTTAAAAACTATACAAATCTAGAGCCTATCAATTATACATACTTTGACAATTATACAAAGCTAGAGTCTATTGCAATTTCAACATCGTCAAAGCAGACATTATGGAGGAAGAACGGTATTATGAAAATTTGCTCGAATAGTAGCTGCCAAGTTATTAAAGACGATGATGGAGTCCAATGTCCCCATGGCTGTGATTGCAATTACCGACTCGGAGAAGAAAGCTTTAAAATCAATTGCACGAAATCTGAAGCAGGCACTAGGTTGACGGCATTGCCAAGTTTATCTTATATGACAACCATTGAACTTATCTTAAGTGACATGAATCTAAACAGTTTGCCAAACACAAGCGTAACTGGATATTCCAATATACAGGGACTGTACGTTGCTAACAATCAACTTGAAGAGATCAAAATTTCCCAGCTGCCAGAGAACTTGACCTTTTTGGACATAAGAAATAATAGTTGCAAGTCTTTGAGTCCAGAAGTTCGCAATTATCTAGCGCATCGTAACACTACCTTAAAAATACAAATATCGGGAAACCCATGGAACTGCGAATGTAATACTCCAGACCTTATGAAATTTATCAATAGTTCTGAAGAAATGATTAAGGATTATCAGAAAGTTAGATGCAACGGCATGAAAGTTAATTTTAAACTCGATAAATGTAAACTGCAGCTGACAATTTATCTTGTAATTTCTTTGGCAATTCTCTTTGTTGTCACCTTCGTAATTGTCATCTGGTTCAGGACATCAATTCTAATGTGGCTCTACGAACATGGAATATTAGTGGATTGCATTCGCCGTACAAACGTAGAACTTAGAAACAGATTCGATGCATTTCTAGCATTCTCTCACAAGAACTTGGACCTGATCAATGAATACGTAGAACAGCTAGAGAATGGGAAATACAAGTACAAGCTGTGCTTCTATCATCGCGACTGGCTAATTGGCGAATCCATTCCAGAATGTATTCTTAAATCTATCGATGACTCGAAGCGCACTATTGTGCTAATGACTCAAGAGTTTCTTAACTCCTCCTGGGGATCCTTTGAGTTCCGCACGGCCATCAAAGCAACTTCAATGGATCGGAGCAAGCGTCTGATTATTATCGTGTATCCCGAAGCGGAGGACCTCACTAAACTGGATTCAGAGTTGAGGATCTATATGAAATACAACTCGTATCTGCGTCGAGATGATCCTCAGTTCTGGAGAAAACTTTTGTATTCAATGCCACATAAAAAAATAAGCAAATCGAAGAAGAAAGCAAAACGGAATAAAAACCAGGACACAGCAGCCTAAAGATAAAGGTACTATATCTCTTTTTTTTCTACAAATTTGTCTCTCTCTCTCTTTCTCTCCTGTAAAGCCAGTTGAAAGTGCATCAACCTGTGTGGAATAGCAACAATACCTGCCGCAAAGGGCAAAAAATTGGCTAAAATTTTTTTGCCCGGTTTGTTTTTTATTATTCTTTTTTTTCAAGCTTGCAGCTAAAAAGTTTAATTCAATTAAGAGTTCGGCCTGGGCTGGATGGATGCGTGGATGTTGGAGTTGTGCTGACGAGAAACCAAACACAACCACGGTGTCGCACACACACACACATACACACGCACACCCAGAGCAAAGTCAAAGTTGTGCTTTTCAATTTTTGCAACATTTTCTGTTGCATTTCCTTTCGGTCTCTCTGTGCAACTTACTCCCCTTCCCCCTTCCCCTCTCACTCTCCCTTAGTGGATTCACGCCCACGTTGCAGGTTACATTCACCTTTCCGGGATTCATTAAAAATGCATTCTCAGCCTGCTGCTGTGCCAAAAGAAACTGAAAAATTTAAGGAAAACTTTTGGGTCTGCGCTGAATTTGCCATATGGCCGAAGTCTGTGCGGGATTTTCTTTGTTTGCCGGAAAAGCTTTTGCCTCCAACAGCACGTTTTATGGCGCAGCACCCGCCCTCCTCTTTCTATCTCTCATGCTCGCCCTCTTAAAGCTGTACCTGGTTCAACACCTTGTTCGGTTCACAAGAACTATTCAAGGAGTTATGCTATTTAAGGTAGACTTGACCAGGTGGAAGCACTGCAGAAAAGATTATATATTAAGAATATTCACTATCCATAGGGTAGAAAGGTATTATAACTTTGTGGCAACCGGAATTGTATATTAAAAACAGAGAGAGTATAAATTGCCATGTCCGTCTGTAAGTCTATCTATGCGAAGATCAAGATGTTAAAGACTAGTTAGACTAGGCTAGTTCTACCAAGAAAATATGATAAAATGTGTGTATATTATTGCGCACAAATTCAAGTTTATTTTTTAGACTTTGGCCACATGTTTTTTTCAGCCCCAGACAATCGATAAAAACTTTATTTCATAAACATAATCTTAATATTACACAGTTTATTTATGGTTAACACAATAATTAACACAGTCCAAATCATAGCTAATTTATTTAGTTGTAATCAGATAATTAAGAAAGAAGTTATTTAAGCATAATTTTAATGAGGTACTGATATCCAATCCCTCTGCAAAGTATGCAACACAAAATACGCTAAACATAGAAGTGTGTACATATATTTAAGGTATATCACAGTCGAGCACATACGACTTTAGTTTTTGTATGTTTATTTGAATTTGTTAAGAAATTCGAGGTGCTGTTTTTTGGCCCAACTTGACCCATATGCAAACTGAGCTTGAGCCATGTCAAGTTGCATGCGCTGTGCATCTGCTAATTGCCCGGTAAATCTGCTTATCTCGTCGGTAATTTTCTAAGCTCGAGCGGCTCGAAATGCATTTTCCCAGGCACTTCAGTTTTCACAATTTTCCCACCCACACACACACACACACACACAGTGAGTTTTCTTTTTTTTTCACGCGCGGCAAAGTTTTTAATTGAAAGTTTTAAGCTGTAATTGAAGTTTGCCCAGTGCTTCGACCTGTCAGCTTCCCCTGTCCTACCTCCCTCTTCTCTCTCTCTCTCTCTTCCACTGGTGCTGCCATTTTGCCAGCCTCTTTGCTGCGCACTTTGCGTCGTGGTCTGAAGCTTGTAAAGCGTTTTATCCGGCCAGAGACCAAGCCGTAGCCAGAGTTGCAGCCGGAGATGAAGCCGGAGCCGTTGCCCGAGTCCCTTTTCGAGTGAAGCGCAAATTTGCCTTTTGGCCCAGGTATGCAATAATTATAATTTGCAAAATTTCCCCAGCAGCAACGCACGCGGACCTTGTTTAATTTTGTGTGCAGCAACTTGTTAAAGTCGTCCAGGCAAAAGTGCCAACCACTTCAAAGAGAGAAAGAGAGAGAAAGAGTCGAGTGTTTTCCCCATACAAATGTATATAAATTTCGCTGTAGCATTTTATATTTTCATGTTTTAAAATGCAACTCATCGCATCGTTGTGGGCCCATTTTCGTTTCTTTTGTGGCCAAACTATCAAACATGCAGCATGTGTATTTATTTAATTAAAAAAAAAGAGCCTCGCTCCCTCCGACCTTTGTCCTTTACCCTCGGCCCAGGGCAGTGCTGTGTTGTGTTGTGTGGTGCTGCGCAGTGTAGTGTAGTGTAATAATAACAATAATAATAACTTTTTCAGTCCTGTTGCCGAGAAACTTTTAACAACCGATTGAAAACCAGTGCGCAAAAATGCACAAAAAAATACCAATATAATATCGCGTTATGCAGATACCCTTGTCTTTTTTGAAAAAATAATTATAAGCTGCAAAATTGCAGTTTCTTTAACTTGTTTTTAAATTAAAATTGTTAGACGCTCCAAAATAAAATTTAAAAAATGTTTTAAATTTAAAAAAGGTAATTAAATATGAATAGATTTCTTTTAAATTTATTTAATATAAGTATTACTTTGCCTGCTGTTTTTCCTTTACCACTTTTACTATCTCTTTTCGCATTCTCTTCCGTCTTTCTTTCACTCTCCTTTGTTCTGTTCCTGCGTTGTTAATTAAATAAAAATATTACATATGATTTTATTTATATTGTTATTGTTGTTGTTACAATTTGTTTTCGTTCGTTTCTTCTTGTTGTTATTGCTGTGGGAAAATTATTCATTATTTTTCGTGTGTCATTGCAGAAGCCACACGCGGAAGAAGCTGCCAGTTTTTAATTAAATTTTCACGGAAATGCAGCCACATTAAACGGAAGCGTTGAAACATTTAAATGCAAACGATACACGAAGCAACCGAAAAGCAGAAGATCCCACTACGTCTCCGTAACCGCAACAACCGATTCGCCTCTTCACCCCCCGCCCACACGCACCGCCCCTACTAGGCATATTTCCACGCATATTTCAACTTTAGTCGAAGCATTCTTATACAACTTTTTGCTTTAAATGTTCAGAGCAGTTACAATTGTTTATAACTGATTTGTATAATAAAAAGTATAAATTATATATTAACATATAATAATTAACATAATAATAAAAATCTAATATAAAAACAAATTTAAAAGTTACACAAAATAAAAACTAAATAAAGTACAAATAATAAAATAGAATACCATAAATTATATATTTAATAACAATTTCAATAGTTTGAATTCAACATTGTTTTGTACTAGGAGAGCAACTCTGCGAGACCATGAATGCTCTACAAATGTATATATGTATATACCCTGTAATCAATAGCTATGCATACTCTGTCAATATTCCCCCAAAGCACATGCAACAGTTTGATTTGCCACTAATTTGCATCTGCAATTTGAAAATTGCGAAACAAACAGAGACCAAAGAGATAACAAAATGGCGCGCAATAACAGTAATAGCAACAACAACAGCAACAACAATAAGTGATAATAATAAATGCACTCAAAATGCAAAAGGGCGTGTGCCCAGTGTGTTTATTTATGCAATAATGCAACGACAATTAGGCCAATTAAATATTTATTTTTACACTTGGCCAAAAAGCGCTTGCCAAAGTGTGTGTTTCGCCTTTGTGCGTGTATGTTTGTTTTCATTTCGCTCCGAAAAACGCCTTTTGTTGTTGATATAATGAGTGCATTTCAACTGCAGCAACTTGTTCAAATTTTCATTCCGGTTTTGTTAAACAAACAACAACGACAACTACTCCTAAAAGTGTCGCCACTGCAGCTGGCACTTTGTCAACTTCACGCAACGACAAATTGGTAAACCAACAACAAAAGCCACAAAATGCACAACTAACAACAACAACAACTAAATAATAAAAAAAGAAAAAGCCGACCAAACTAAACAAAACCACAAAAATTAATTAGGCTGCCAGCGAAAAGAACTTCAAATAAATAATAAACAAAAAGTGCATTAATTAATCGTTTCGCATTTTACGCAAATCCCAAAACTTGATGTCGATTTGCCATATGGTATGAGGGGATTATACACCTGGGCCACATAATTGATATAGTGCCATATAATGTTATGATGTATGGCAAAGCTGGCAAAACTGCGAAAAACCTTTATTACTCTGGTACTTTTTTTATTCTTTGGGGAAACAAGGGAAAGAGAGCGAAATAAATTAATAAATAGGAATTAAGGAGAACAAAATTATATCTTCGGCATGGTAAAAGTTTAATACGGACGGACAGACAGACGTGGCTAGATTGACTCCCCTGGTAATGCTGATTCAGAATATATTATATATACCACACTTTATGGGGAAATGATGCTTTGCAAACTCCTGGCCAAAAGTATTAATAATTGCAGAGGGTAGCAAAGGTATAAATATTTAAATCAGTTAATATAACATTATAATATATGAAAAAATATAATAAACATTAAGTTCCATTTTTTTGTATTAATTTTTGATTGATTTGTATTATTGTTTGTTAACCGAGTTTTAACACCTTTTGCACTGAATTTTTTTATTTTTGAGGCTGTTCTGAATTGCGTATTCCTGCGAATTTTATCCAACACTGAATTACATTAATTTCCCAAATGGAAATTGCAGCCTAGAATGCAGCAAGTGGTCAGTGGAAAACCACTTCAATAAAGGAAAACCACAAAATTATAATAGCTGCTGCCGTTGCTGCTGTTGTTGTCAAGGGAAACGCAAAGCGCGGATATAAAAAAAATTGCTTAATTAAAATGATGCCTAAAATGCACTGCAAGAAACTGTATAAATTACACTCTTATTTATGTATTCCCAACTACTGTATTGACAGCTTCTGTGAGTTTTCGCTCAGTGTAGCCAGTTGATCCCAGCTTATGGCCCACCTTGCCATAATGCGAGCTTGACAAATACGCCACACCCCGCACTGCCAACCACAAATCGACCCTTTGTCGCCCCTGACCAAGCCCCTTCCGCTGCCCACATACCCCCTGTCGACTGTACACTGTGCATTATGTGTTATTAAAATCGGTTTTAATTGAAAATTAATTGAAATATCAATTGCAATGGCATTAAAAGCGACACGATGCGACACCGAAGCCGAGGCGAAGGCGCAGTTAACTGAGCTTCCCTTTTATTAAAATCCTTTCGATGGTATTTTATGCATTTACCAATATATTATCATATCCCCACTCTCTGTCTGTGTGTGTGTGTGTGATAATTTGTTATGCAATAATATGCCGAAATCTGCATTTCAATATTATGTCAATTTGTCTCGACTGGAAATCAATTAATACAATTGCCAGGACCAAAACCCGAGCGAGTCGGAGTCAGAGTCCAAGTCGAGTGGGCCATAAATTAGCCAGGCAAACGGTTAAATTGAATTAAGGCCCATTTGCAAATCTCTATTACATCAGTGGACGCACACACACACACACACAATTACATAGACATATGTCAAGTGGCAGGCCAAGTGCTTAAGTGGGAAAGAGGCAGAAGGAGAGTCTGCTTGTTGACTCGACCACGCTTTAAGCCAAATTTAGCAAGTATGCAATTGAAAAGGGAGAGACAGCGAGTAGAGTGAATGAGTGAGGTAGAGTGTGAACAGAGAGAAAAACAAGTAAAGATGGCTACAGTGGAGCATAACGTACAGATATCCTAGGCACATTTCATTATACCTTAACAATCAGCATCAATCTCAGCATCAAAGTCATCTGTCGTCTATAATTTTGTCACTCTAGAACACATGTGTAGGCATGCAGCACAAAAACTGAAGCATACTAGCAGGGCGCAAGCAGAACTGTAGATATAAAAGAGTAAACTTTAATAACTTTTTTGTGTATTGTCTAATTAAATTAAAATTTTGAAGATAGGTCGATAATATAATCTGGTAAATATACAATAAATCAAAAAGTTGTAGCTATAATAGGATGCTGAAAAATTGTATTGAAAAATGTTATTACTAAAGTGTGCAGTTGATGGGCGTAGCTCCAAAACATGTAAATAGAATTTATTAGCGTTGGATATACACAAAACTGCATGGCATATTTTATGTGTCTAGCTCTTAAATTAACTCTTCAAATACTGCACAACGCACAAATGATGAAGAGATTTCAACTTAAAGACCAATTTAAATAGAATTCCCGTTGGGTTGCTGCAATCTTCAGTCTCGAGTCTCTGCTCTGTTCTAGGCCCTGTTGCATTTCTGGTCGCCAATTATGAAGCGATTGTCTGCCAAAAATTGTGACTGTCGCTTTTTCGGGCCTAATGGCAATTTTAATGCGCACTTCCGCCGGAAGTTGAAATGTCGGCAATGCGCAGCGGGTTGGCAGCACCCGAAAACGCTACTGGGCCTGCTCCACACGTACCCAGGCAGGCAGGCAGGCAGAGGCGGCGTTAAAAAGACAAATGACAAACACATTTGCACACTATTACAACTGGAGCGCGTGCTGGACAGCTTTCTCTTTCACACACCCCCTTCCTCCCACGCCTGCCTGCCCGACTGCCTTCTCCTCCTTCTCAGCTGCTGCTGCTGTCGAGTCGCAACAGGCGGTCATGACGGAGGCACATAGATAACTGTCGCTCTATTTTATACACACTACTTACATGCCAGATAAACACGCATGTAAATATGTATGTGTGTGTGTGAGGGAGACAGGAGGTGGTGGCAGACGAAGCTGCGTACGGGCAGAGACAAAGGACAACGTGGCATGGCATTAAAATAATGTTAAATTGCTTGTAGTATTTGTGCTCCTGTTGCCTGTTGTCGCTACTTTCCCACATCATTCCCCTCTCCCTCACTCTCCTTCTGCTCCTGCTTTCTTCTGCTCGTGTCCGCCTTTGTTGGCATCTCATTGTACATAGTTGTCCTTCGGCATGTCTTGACGCTACTGACACCTCCTTCCTGCCTCGCATCGCCTTTTTGTTGTCGCTTCTTTCTCTCTTGTGCTTGTCATGCCGCACAGTTTTTTTCATTTTTTCCTCTCTCTCTCTCTCTCTCGCTGGTTTCCTTTTGCTTTCCCCCTTTGTGCAGTTTTTCGTTGCGTGGCATCGTAATTCATTGCTCCATCCCCCCCCTGCTTACCCTGCATATTTCATTTGTTGTTGTATTTAAATGTGCTTAAAATGTGGTTAAACTTGCCAACTGCTGCTCGCATTTCCGTTTCCGCTCTACCTCGCACTCTCTCCCACTCCCCTCTGTCTCTGTCTCACTTGTTGTCTCCCTGGCATTTCTCGCCAAATGAGTCGAGTTGATTTTTAAGCTGCAATTGCTGCGGCTTCACCCCCCGTGGTTGGCTAAAAGACTTGTAAATTGCTGCGGATTTGTGGCCAATTTTGGGGGAGACAGAAAGAGAGCTTGATTGCACCCAAAAATACCCTTTAGAAGGAGGTGCAGCTAAGAATTAAATGGTTTTTAGGGTTTCTTCAGAGCAAGAACTCTTTAATTTCATATTGCTTACACTTTTCTGTTATCACATCGATATTTATCGATTGCTATTAAAACATATCTCTGCTATACAATTAAATGAATTTGCGTGACTGTATTGGTAACTAAAGAAACTAGTAAATGATCCTTAAAGAAAGAAACTATTGCTTGAGGAGGCTAAAATTGAATTAGGCATTAAAGATTTATAACAATCCTTATATACCTCAAATCTAGAGAAATTAGAAAAAACAATTCCAACAAAAGAAAATCAACTTGAAGAGTCAGAAATCAAATTCATCAAGATTAAATTATGTTATTTTTACTTATTTTATTTAGTAGGTCAATTATTAAGTTTAAACTTAATAATAAGTGTGGAAGAAGAAAAGAATGGTTGTCTTCAGCTTCTGGTGATTTTATATATCAAAATTCACTCCTGTTTGCTCAAGCTAAATCTCTTTAAATTACCGCTTCCTTTCGCACATTAAAGAATATTCCATATGAATATTCCACTTGCACCTATACCTAAAATGCACCCCCCCCCTCACACAACGTTTTGGCGCTCTGTCGCCCTCCATCTGCGCAAATAGGGGTGCATTTTTAATGATGTTTGACGGCATTTTAACCGAACTATTTAAGCACTTCCCTCCTAATGGGTTTATTTAAACTTAAATCAAATATTTAAAATACATTTTTAGTTGAGCGATTTTTAAGCAAGGCTCATCAAAGTATTTTCCTCAACGTTTTTCCTACATTTTCTCCTCGTTTTCCACACGTTTTTATGCGTTTTCCAAGCGGGCAGTGCAAATATTTGTGTGAACACAAAACACAAAAGCGATGGCAATGGCGATTGTGTTTGGCTGGCTGCACTGGCACCCGCACCCGCACACACACACACACACACACACACAAGCAGTGGAGCATGCATGAGTAATTAAATTAATTAATTTGTTCATAATTAATGCCAGTGCCAAAAGTTCAAAATTGTTTCAATAACTGAGCAAAGTATTTTTTGCTGTTTATAAAAATGTCGTCAATTTTCATTTAACCCAGCCACGCCCACATTCCCCACTCAGACGCCCACTGCTGACCTGCTGTCATATTCATATGTCGCACGGATGATGCGACTTTTTGCCAAGCTATTTGTTAAATATGTCACTTTTAATATGCCACGCGCATTTTCACTTATTAAGTACGCTCGCTTCGATGGCAAAAATAACCAGACAAATTAAAAAACCAACAAGAAAAAATATATAAAAAACAGAAGAGAGAAAAAAATGAAAAACTGGCGAAAAATTATACAAATACCATAACTGTTGCAGGCGAGTGAAAGAGAGCGAGAGAGAAAGAGAGGGAGAGAGAGAATACAGTAGCGAACAATCGCATGCAATGCATTGTGCGACGCTGCGTATGCGTGATTTTTAATCAACCCAACGCATGCCTGCCTCGGTGCGGGTCATACATTGTCATTGAGTCGCGTTTAATGCATTAAAGCAAAGTATTTTATTTCATTACATTACGCAAATGCCGTTGACAAAGGACGGATACTTACTGTCAGTGCGCACAGTGGGTGTGGTTGGTGTTTTTGCGCACAAAATATTAAATAGTGCACAGCAGTAGCAGAAAGTAAAGATAAACGATTGGAAAATTAAGGCTATTTAAATGTCCTTTACATTAACTGCACAGTGGTTCAAATACAAGAAATATGGGTTAAAATATTACAAACTATTATTATAATCTCAAGACAATGTACAGCTGTGTTTAATCCATGCCTACAAGTTTTATATCTTATCTTATTATATACTTCATCCCATTGTGCTTAACCATAATTAAAACATATTATAATGGTTTGTCAGCTACGCTTAATATAATGCAGTTGTTATTGAAAGTGCACAAACATGCTCAAAGGTTGCACACACACACACACACACACAGCCTGACGGACAAGCTGTGGCTGTGCAATGGGGCGTATGAGCGATTTGTGTAGTTGCGCACAATGTTTTAAGTGCTTTACAATTAATGCCACTTATGGTTAGGACATTGACAAAACCCTCTACAAGCCAACAACAAAACAAAACCAAACAACAATCGCCCGCAAATTTATGCAAATTTGCTGATCACCTGTAGACAGTGCGTGTGCGAGGGGGGGCCGAGATAGGAGGGAAGTGGGCGGTAAAAAAGGAAAACTAATTAAAATTACAAATCCACAAATAATTTCCGCATTTGCCATCATTGACTTTGACCAAATGGCAAAATTATGGAGGCTTAAAAATTAATAGCACATAATGCGGCAAACGAAATGCAATTGGGCTGTGAGGGGGCGTGGCAGTGTGCAGTGCAAAGGGTTGGAGGAGGGCAGGTGGGGCAGAGCAGATGTATCAATTGGCGAGGTAAACAATTTGAGCTGCAAAGAGCATCGGCTTGATAAAAATCTATTGCATACTAATAGGCACTTCAATTCAATTCGCTCACTTAGGCAGCCCTCGCTGCGTGTGTGTGCGTGTGTGGGTGTGTACGTGTGTGCACTCATGTGTGCGTGTGTGCTGCACTTTACAATGACCCATAATAAAGTTTGTTTGCCGCTCTGTGTCTGCCAATTTGCCCATTTTGTGTTTGCCCAACGCGCCAGAGCAAACAAACTCAGCCAAAGAGCACAGCCAGAGAGAGAGGGAGTGACAAAAGAGCGAGTGTGGGCGTTCGAGTGAAATAGCAATACCTGAGCAAGCGAGACAGCGCTGCAGTGGAGGGAGACGACTCGCACCTTTCGTTAAGTTTACCTGCCGCTGTTGTACATTTTACAGCGTCGTAACTGACAGAGTGAGGTGAAGGGAGCAGGTTGCACGCTACTCTGCGCATGCCACACATCTCCTTCTGCTCTTACACTCATTCAGTCTCGTACTTCTCTCTTAAGTTTGCAGCACGCGCTCTTAGAAATCTGCACACAAATGGGTAGCACTGTCAACCGTTAAGTGGTATGTGAATTTCTTAGTTAAGTAACAAGATTAGGTCTGATTTTGATTATTAACATATGATATGCGTAGGTTTCGTTTGTACACCCACTACACTTCCGGCAGCAGGGTATTATGACGTTGTGGCAATTGAAAATGTTTAAAAATTATAGTGGGATCCGATCCCATAAATTGCTTATAAACATCAATAGTTAATTCAATAGCTTAATCTCAGAGACTATTGTAGCTACGGCTATTGTAGACTATTGTAGCTACGGCACACTATCAAATTTAGTGGCACTACATCTGTTGTACGCAAATAAAGTTTATTTTTAAATTGGTCCACGCCCACTTCTGTTAACCTAAAAAAAGCTTATTGTAGCCGTAATTCAATAAATAAAACATTCAATTTTTAATTTTTACTAACCTATACATGATTACTTTTAATTGTGTTGCAATTGGATAGTAAAAATATACCTAAGTTTTTTAAAAATAAAAATAAAGTGCACAAAGATAAGTAGCGGGAATATCACAGTCGATCACTATTTAACTTCATTGTTTATAGCTAGATATTTATATTTATAATGTTTTTATGGCACTAAATCTTCTAACATGTTATTATTTCTGTATAGAATTTGGCATTAATGCGCTTTTCAAGTGATTGTATTTCAATTTTTTAGCATGGAATTCTATAATCTGCACATATTTAAGGCAGCGTAGGTAGAAGTACTTCAATTTGAACACTTTTTTTAGTTAAAGAAAAAGAAACTTAACGTATGTAAAGAACGCTCTTTATTCGCCTCATTTTTTTCCTTCAGCAAAATAATAATTATGTTTCTTTAAGGATTATCTTCGATTTAAATTGTGTACATTCTCTTTGCATTAATAAGCTATATTAATCTTTAATTTAAATCTTAGATTTCTAAATTTCAGGTATATTAAACTCTTTAATTAATTTGCCAAGCCGACAAACAATGCGTGTTAAGTACTTGGCGAGGAATCAAATACCCTAGAGATTACTAAGACGAGACGACAGTCGGAAGTGTGGAGAGTGAAGAGTTGAGAGCTGAGGCGACAGGCGACAAGGCAGGCTATTAATTAGCCATTTGCACGCCATTTCAATGCCATGTCATCAATAGTTGGTCGACCTGCCCCATTATGCACATACACACACACACATACATACATGCACTCTTGCCTGGCTATACTTCCCCATTCCTCATGCACCTTGTGTCGGCAACAGCATGCAAATTTCAGACAGGGCGAAACCGTGCGGGGCTTACAGTGCGTATGAGTGACATTTAATTAGTACGACATAAGCGTCGCCATAAAGTACACTTCGACTTGTATTTATTTGCAAACAAACATGGCACAAAGCTACCCAACTTCCTGTCCCTCCCCCTCCCCGCCCCTCCCCCCACCTTCTTGGTCGTTTCATCTTTCTTTCCCCTCTGCTGTGTTCCTTCTCTTCACGTCTCCTTCCCCTATGCCTACTTGAGGAGCAGCAACTCTTGTGCGCGGGTGTTTCATGTATTTACACACATTTCACACCAACTTACACACACTCACGCACACCACACACTCATACACGCACTTGAACAAAGTGTAAGACATTTATAAGCAAATATTTATAACGCGCGTCTCGCCGCGCGACACAGCGGGACAGTGCCAAGCAGCAAGACAAGCTAGAATGTAGCAGGGAGCGAAGGAGCAAGAGAGAGGAGGCAAGAGAGAGAGTGAGGGAAAGAGAGGGAGCGCTAGAGAGAGACTGCAAAATAATTACAACATAAATTAAGCAAAATAACCGCAGACGCGTAAATGTTACTTCGTGACTTCTGTGTACGCTTTGCGTGTGTGTGCAAGTGTGTGTGAGTCTGTGCACGTGTATGTGAGACATATGTTGACTAAGATTCGCAATAAAGTTAGTTAAAGCAACTAAAACAGATTGCTAAGTAGATGCTGAGGTGAAGTTAGCTTCAGATAAGACAGACTAAAGTCGAATGCTCAAAGAAACCCATAAGAACACCTTAAGTTTATTGCTGTCCCACTCTTATAGGAACACCTCGAGTTTATTGCTGTCTCACTCTTACACAACCATACATTCTTTGATATATATAGTCTTATAAATATTGTATAAGAATTTATAGAAAAAGTATATATATTCATATTATAACGAAATACAATCAAATTTAAGTAAACTTGGCGTTACAAAGGCAGTGGGCGTGTCACGTTAAATTTCCAACATGCTTTAGCTGCGTATGCTATAAGGAAGTATTCATGTCAAATTTGAAATCATTAGAACTTCTACTAACGGAGATCTGCGCGTTCATACAAACAAAAAACATGTCTAACTTTTGATCGAAGCCAGTAAAAAGTTAGTAGAAATTTATACTATAGGTGCCACTGGTTATTAACAACAGCAGAACATATATTTTAAATATTGTACACTCCCAAACAGACACTCACATATTTTATGGCAACTTTTCTCGCTAAATTATAGAAATAAATTCTCACAAAAATATCACCCTAAATAGCCGAGGGAGAGAAAACTGTAAGATTTCCATTTGGGGACTGATAGTAATACTACTTGGAGTTTTCCTTGGTGGAGTCGTGCGACCGCATAAAGCAAGCAAATGAAGCCGCAATTTTCCTGTCAAAAGAAGCATTTTTTAATTAGACAAAACTTTCACCTGCAGCTGCTGTTCGCGACGCCAAGAGATTGGAAGAGGGGGGAGTGGAGAAGAAGGGCAACAGAGGGTGACACGCTTTGGAATTTGACTTCATCCTGTGGAGGTCTCACTCCCACTCTAACTTTGGGAACTGGAGAGCTCGGGACTGTGAACTCAAGACTGGCAACTATGCGGAGTCGAGTCAAAACAACATTTTCGGTTGTCCGTCTGTCTGTCTTTCTGTCCGCCTGTCTGTCTGTCTTCCTGTGTCTCCCGTCTGCCTGTCTGTCTGCCTGTGCAAAGTGACAGCTTCGAAGTCGCCAGAACGGCAAGGACGCACTTGAGAGCAGAAGAACTCCTCCGCGAACGTTGCTTCAAATGCGTAGGAGTTAAATGGAGTCAGCTTATAAAGCAGGTACAGGTACAGAGCAACCCAATCTCAGTAGCAGATCCACAACCCCATCCCCTTCACACCGCCTGCCCCCTCTGCGCTTGCACGTACCCTTATTATATTTCATTTGACATTTTTTTTCACTCTCTCTCTCTCTCTCGCTCTTTTCGGTTATACAAAAAAAACACGAAAATGAGCCAGTAATGGGGAATGAGAGCAAGGAGTTGAGGGGCTGGAGTTCTGTGTATTTGTGTGTGTGTGTGTGTGGGTGTACATGAATAAGTTAACTACCGCACTAATGTACATTTGATGTACTTTTCTGTACAGCGCGCTGTCCTTGCTGGCAGCAGGTATAAAGGGAGAGAGGAGGAATGGGAAGGAGAGGACAGTGCAGAGTAGGTACTGCGTGTAGGGTAAGGTATACAGAGGGTACTGGGGTACGGTTAGCTATTTATATTGAAGCAGCTACTTCGCCAACCTGTCTCGCTTGACAGCTGCCACAGGGCTGTCGACTCTGTTGTGCCACTTCTTCCCTCATCCCATTCCCCTTAAAGTCCCTTCTTTCTTGCAGCGTATTGAGGTGGAAGTGGAAGTCAAAGTGTTGTGAAAAAAGTTGCGTTGTATTTCGCGTTGTCTGACTTATACGAGAGCGAGTCGACTTTGTCGGTTTGTCGGCTTGATTTTACAGTTAGCTTCTTTAGCTTCAGCTGATTACAGTGTGTTCGACTGGCTAAGCTTTGCAAGGCAAATAATTAACTAATTAGGATGTAGGGGAAATTTTTATCAAGCGTTTAATTTGATATCATGTTGTATAGAGTAGAAGAGGAATTTTAATTTATTTGTAGAAATTTGCAGGTCAATAAATTTATAATTAAATAAAAAATATAATTAATATATAAATTTGTTAATTCAATTTGTAATAGGTTAATTTACTTTAAAGTAAATAGGTAAATTAATTTTGTTAGTTTCACAATTAAATTTAAATTAAATTGAATTGACAATAGTTCAGATTATTTTTAAACCTTATGCTTAATATATTTGAAAACTCTATTTAAAGTTAAAAATTATAATATATCATTTATATTATTTATATTGTATTTTTTAATACATTTTTGTTTTATTACAAATCAAATTCAACTAAAAATATTTAAATAATTAATAATTTAATTAAATTTTAAAAAATAATTTTTAATAATTTTTAATGTGTTCTAAGTGATTTAAATGTGTGTTTACGTTATTTTATTTATTTTTATATATAAGTTAAAACTATTGTATTCTTAGTTTAATTAATAAAACTATTTGATACCTTTTGAAATTTTTTAAATTAAATTGAATAGGATTTAAGTCAATTGTAACTATTTTCTTCTTAATTCTTGAAGTAAAATTCTTTTCTTCTTTGGCATAAAGTGTGTACTTAGTTACATTTTGTAAGCTTATTTTCGTCACTGTGCACGCTCACACATTATCCAAATATAACTTCCTATCTCCCTCCTTCTTCCTCTCTTTCTACCTCTCACATATATCTGTGGGATTCATCAACTAACGCACACATATTCAATTTCCTTGCTTTTCACTTGACTTCTTTGACGCCTTCCTTGAGTTGTTTTGTCACCAAAGCAACGATGGCATCACGTTTATTAGGCTTTGCAAGGCTTGAGAAAAAAAATTGAAGCATCCCCTACCACACCCCCGCCGCTCGTCTACCCTTTCCAGCAGAGCTCTCAAAATTTCCAAATCAAATTAACTTGCTTTCATTTGAGGCGCAGCCAAAGCGAATGCGAAAAAGTATAGCATACATTTTGGGGGCCCTCGCACTTCCTGTTGAGTCCTGTTTGCGAGGCGTTCCCTGCGCTGTCCCTCTTGCCGCATTCTTATTTCAATTTGTTTGTGAAACTCACTTTTGTTGTAACATTTCTTGTTCATTTCCTTTGAGCAACTCGACGAGGCGTGCATCAACGAAAGGCGCCTGCATTGAAAACGCGAGGATAACAGAGGATGTCAATGAATGGACTTGCCGAGGAAGATACTACATACTACCTACCTGCACGTGTGTGTGTATGTGTGTCACAGTCGAAATTTTTAATAAAATTCGGCTACAATTGCACAGTAAGTGGAAAAGGGATGAGAGAAGGAAGAAATACAAGGCACTAAGCGAGAACTAGTTGATGAGTAACTGCTGCACTTAATTTCCCCATTTTGAACAGTTTTCACCTCGAATTTAAATCATAATTTAGCCAAAATCATCACCTGCCTTGGATCGACATTGCGTATGCGTGATTTGGCTTTGGTGCAATGAAATATTTATAGCAATTCGTGTCTAGACTTTCTACAAACGTTGAAAGAGGAGACGAATAAAAGTGCAGAAAGCAAACGCCGCTGCGCAACGCTTGGTAAAATGTAAATAATAACAGAAATGCGTTGTTGTAGTTGCCCACCCAGTGGGCGGGCCAATAACCTTGAGAAGCAGGAGAAAGAGAGAGAGAGAGAAGAGTGGCTGAGGGGTTGGGCCTGGCGGCACTTAAAATGCACTCAACTAAAATGCCGCAAATGTTGCTGGACAGCAACAGCAACAACGAGAGCTACAAGTGCCAAGAGGCAAACGACCAATGGCCAACAGAGCAAAAAAGGTCATTGAAGTAAACGTAAACGTAAATGAAAATAAAACTGCAAATAAAATTAACACGCACATGAAAATGCAAGCAGCAAAAGGCAAAGGCAAAAGTGGAGCGGAGAACGTGAGCAAGCGAGGGTGGAATGATAGATTTGTGGCAACGGCAGACAGAGTGTGCCAAGTGAGGCAAGTGTGACAGCTGAGCGAGGAAGAGACACAGAGATAGAGAGAGATAGAGACAGAGGGAAGACGAAGGTAGACGAGCTTAAAACGAAGATTAAATACCCTGTCTGATTGTTACTAATCTTGGTTTGTCTGTGGGTTTGTCTGTCTCTGTCAGAGTATGTCTGCTTATCTCTCCATTTGTCTGTCTTTCTATCTGTCTTTCCTTCTGTACATCTGTCTGTTTCTGAATATGCCCCTCTATCACTGTCGGTCTACCTGTATATTTGTCTCTCTGTCTGTTTCCCCGTCTGTCTCTCCATGTGTCTGTCTTTCTATCTGTCTTTCCTTCTGTACCTCTGTCTGTTTCTAAGTATGTCTGTCTATATCTATGTCGGTCTGTCTCTCAGTCTATCTGTTTCCCCCGTCTGCCTCTCAATCTGCCTGTCTCTTAGACTGTCTGTCTTTATCTCAGTCACTTTAAGTCTGTCTATATATCGCTATGTCTGTCTCTCTGTCTGCCTGCCTGTCCGTCAGTTTGTCTCTGACTGCTTGTCTATCTGTTTGTTTCTCTATGTCTGTCTATCTTACTGTCTGTCTGTCTCTCACAGTCTGTCTGTCTCTCACAGTCTGTCTGTCTATCTGTCTTTCATTCTGCCTATTTGTCTGTCTATTCATCTGTCTGTCCATTTGATGATCTATTTGCCGATCTATCTATTTGTCTGTCTCTGTTTGTCTGTTGGTCTTTCAGTCTGTATGTGTGTCTCTCAGTTTGTCTGTAGGTCTGTCTTTCTATCTGTTATCTGTATCTTACTTGGAGTATATTCTTTAAATGACAAAATGATCGCTTAGTTAATATCATAAAGATATTGAATCTGCAACCGGACTTATTCTATATAATTCATCTAACTGGATACGCTTATCTTATACAATTCTAATTCCATATTTTCTCCTTTTTTTTTAGTTCCCTATATATTTATAATATCTTCAACCAAAACGAGCAGCCCTATTTAATGCCAGGCTTGCACTACATTTTGATGCATATTCAATGGAGTTCGCAACAACCTTTTTAACTGGCAACTCGGCAGCTTCACCTTCCCCCTCTTCCTCTCTTCCTCTGCTTGTGCACCTCCCCATGGCATTCACACACACATTACGCAGTTGCTGCAAAGCAAATTTATTTAAGTTAAAAGTCAACACTCTCACACACACACACCCACACACACACACACATACACACACGCTTAATGTCATACTTGAAGCGTTGCATGGGCCCCGCTGGGCCACGTCCATTTACTTTGGCAACACCATAAAGTATACAATAGCATTGGTAATAAACCGCAACGCGTCATTGGCACTCTTCCCCTTGCCCCTTCCCCCCTGCCCCTGCCAGCCTGCGGTCGCCTCGCTCAGTGTTCGCTCGGCTGCTCTTTGTGTATGCATCTCCTACCCCACCCGTGACTCCCTGCACCCCCTCTGGAAAATTATGTTGCAGCCTTTGTGTCCAACTTATTGACGCGCTGACTGACTTTGCCTTCGTACCCAGAGTTGCATGTGAAGAACGGGAGGCTCCGCCGTAGCCGCCGGCTGCTTGGACTAACTTGGCTGCCTTGTTGCCTTGTTGCCTTGTTGACGACGTCGACTGCGATGGCTAGGACCGATTGTGCAACTTCCTGCTGGCCACGCTCCATGGCGTTAATGTTTACCTCTCTGCCCATGCCGATGCCGTTGCTTATATAGTATTTCTATATAATGCATAACATTTTGCCAGCCCAGACGCCACCGTTGGTCCTTTGTTGGCTCTCGTCAAGGTGTTGATATAGGCGTCGCCTGCTGCTCTGTTATTTGATTATTGATTGAGCGCTCAACTGAAAAACAGGAAGACCAGGTGCGTTGAGTAGCTTTAAAGCTTAAGTTCTTTATAGTTAGTGTGAGTTTCTTATCGCTCTTTAAGCGAACAGGAAGTATAACGAAGTAGACATAAAAAGCGCACAGTTTTGATGTCTTCTCTCTCTCTCTCTCTCTCTGTCTCTTTCTCTATCGCTATCTTTGTCGCTGCCTCTTCAGCTTAACTATGCACTTCATCAACTTATAAACGCCCACACTCACTCACATCATTCACTTGCCATTCACTATTCATTCATTCAGTTGCTAACGGAAGTTTTTCACACGCGTGTCCCATGCATAAAACAACTTCGAAAGGCAACTTCAACTTCATTGTCATCGTGCCTCTCTCTCTCTCTCTCTCTCTCTATCTCCTTCTCTCTCTCTCTTTCCTTGTCCCTTTTGGTAAGCGCCTCAAGTGTCCTTGTCGTGTTCATGCATGTCACTTCGATCACTTCGCAGATTTAATCAACTACCCGCTCTCACTTTGTGCCACGCCCCCTGCCGACACATTTCTGCATTCGCTGCGGGCGCATTATGATATGATGTACTCTATTATATTCATATTTTATAGCTACTTACATTTTACAGCCCAACCCAAGCGTTAACCTGCCCATCCTTCCTCCTTTACGCCCTTTCAACTGCCTGTCTGGCGCTTAGACTGACTCAAGCTACTCTACTGCTGCTTCTTTGCATATATTTTATACCCTGCGTGCATAGAAGAAGACAGGGTATAATGAACTAGCGGAGAAAAAACTTAATAAGTTGAATATGTGGCAGTCTTGTGCTTTACATTAAATTTGTGGATTTAAAACTTAGTCAACACTTATTTTGAAATCGATCAATGATCTATCGAAAGTGGCGTAAGCCAATAAATTGAAATTGATAAGTTATCGATATGGTTTTCAGCGAATACAATTAAGAAACAAAATTTAAAATCTCCTCTTTACTTACCGCGCAAGCTTTTAATTTTTCCAGGATATTCCTGAAGTCGCCACAAAGCGATTTTTCTCAATTTTCTCACTTGTTTTTTAACACATTTCCTTTGCTTTTCTCTGCTGCTTTGGCTTCCATTGTTGTGCAAATATTTTTTAGCTTGGCGGCACTTTACACGGCTCCTTTCTTGTCTATCGTCGAGTAAATCTTTACAGCAGTTGCTTCATACACCCCTTGCACGCTCTCTTCCTCTGTCTCTATCTCCCTCTCGCACACTGTTCGGCCTATCAAGGAACAGGTCTCCTGCTCCTTTTTTTTCCACGTTTTTGTGTGCGCTTTTAACATGTCTTTTGTCATTTTTCTAGTTTATTATTATATTTTCTTGCACACCCATAAACACACTAACAGCAAAGAGAGAGAGAGAGAGAGAGCGGGAGGGAGTAGAGAAACTCGTCGACGTCCACTTTGCGCTTAGCTTCGTAAAAATGCATCAACCGCAAATTTTTTTGTTGCTTTTATGATGTCCCTGTCTGTCCATTTACTTCAATGTCTGTCTCCCTCTCTCTCACTCTCTGTCTGTCTGTTATGTCCTGCAGGCAAACTCTCTTTGTTGCGCTTGCTGCAGTTGCGGCTACTTTAGCAATGCAATTGACGCTACAAATTCCATTATGCCCACTCGCCGCGGAAATTCTTCAAATTTCTACCAAATTTGATTGGCCAGACAAAGCTGGCGAGCCGAAAAAGCCGTCAAATAATGCTAAGAAAATCATCGTGGTTATTTCGATTTATAAATATAGTAATAACAAATAACAAGCAAAGAAAGCGAGAGAAGCCTGCAGCTTAATTTTTAAACATAAACACATAAACACATAAACAACATTGAATGATTATATTTCTCGAGTACTGCCAATACGTAGTCTTATTGCTTTCTCGTTCGCAAAAATGCCCGATTAATTGTTCACAACTTCTGTTTTAAGTATTCAATATTTGAAACTTATTCAACACTTATTATCAAAGAAAGTGACGGTGGGCTAATTAAGTTATCGATTGGCTTTTTATACTGTCCTTTCAGAAAATACCAATAACAAATACTTAGGCAACACTTATTATTAAATTCAGTCAAATTCAAAAATACAGTTAAATCTCCTTTTCTCAATTTAATCAAATTAGGCCTGTTTCTTGGCACAGCTGCTGGATTAGCATGGATATAGATAGAAAGATGTAAGTGGCATAGCAAAACGAATCAAGTGGAGCCGCAAAACCGACCTAAATCACAATTGCATCTTTCTCTTTTACACTGCCGTGAAGTTGATAGGGAAAGAGTTGCGATTGTTGTCGGAATCGGAGTTGAGGTCGTGTGGCAACCACTAGCCTGTCCAGTGCAGGGCCACACTTGGCTTTTTGCAGCTGTAATCAATATGCAAACAAACCATTTGCCACAATAATTACAAAGTAATGCAGAGGAGCGGGACGTGCGGAGTGCGGCGTGAAATGCGAAAATAAACGGCAGCTGCTCTCGAACCAAATGATGACTCTGTCCCCAGCCATATTGAGGGCAGATCTCGCCCGCCTTCAGCTCCACCAGCCTGCCAGCCTTCATCTCTGCCTGCCTGCTTCTCCGTGTCGGCTCCTGGCTGACGACCAAGCGCGAGCCAATGATGAAGCAATTAATTTGCAATTAAATCGATGATGCAATTGCAAATAAGCGCAGCGAAAAAGAAGCACAAAGTCGGGGAAAAAACTGCGCTTGCAACTGGAGCGAAAACAGTGTAACAGACGCGACGGGTAGCTTAGGCAGCAAACATACGCTGCAAATATAAAATACGATTAATCGTTATTGATGATAATCGATAAGATTGCAGTGGCAGCCTCTGTTTTAAATGTAAATGCTGATTTTAATTATGTTAATCTTAAATTATGTTAATGTAAGTTAGATTAACAGACGAAAATTATCTATGGTGATCCTAGCTATCGCACTGCTACAAACCTGATCAAAACAATATTAATTGATAAAATTGGTTTCTTATCTCCCCCTTAGCTTATAACGGTTTTAACAGGGTATTAGCTGTAACCTCTGCAACTGACTGCATATGCAAAAGGGCGGAAAAGTGGCAAAATTAATGTCCACACACTCACGCACACCAGCAAACACACACACACACTCCATTACAGACACTTACAACAAATGTTGGCACGCTCAGTGATGGGAATGTTGTTGGGTATACGGACTACAGTGTTGCTCTCGATTGTATCCAATGCGAGCTCCTTCATCCAACAACAACAACATTCGAGCCCGTGTCTCGCTTCGCGCCGATGCGCATTTTTCACGCTGTTTCAAACTGAAAATCGATCAGTTTTTAAGCCACTGCATGCACTGTGTAAATGTGTGTGTGTGTTTGTGTGCGTGGTAGGGGGAAAACGTTTTTCCATCAACTTTGGCGGTTATTCAATTAAAAATTACTTTATTTGTAATTAAATCGGTTGCCATACTCACCAGCTGGCCACAGGCTCTCAGCTGTGGCAGCCATGTTGGCATTTTGTTGTTGTTGTTGTTGTTGCTTCCCTTTTTTTGTGTGTTAGTTTACTGTATGTAACAGTCAAGGGGTGAGGGAGTGAGAGGGGGCAACGTTACTTTTTTCTTTTGTTAGCAAATCGCTTGGGCTGCATTTTTAAAATGCAATTTGTTTGGCACATGATATTTTTTTTATAGACGCCACAACACGCCTATCGCTTCCTCTCTATCATTCTCTTTCAATCTGTCTCTTTCTAGCCCGTGGCTGGCACACAAATCACGGCAATTTATTTATGACACTATTTACAGTAACCAGGGCCAGGAATAAGAGCAGCAGCTGCGACATACATAGACATAACAGAACTAGGAGGAGGCGCCAGTGACACTCCCACCGCCGCCCACTTGTACCATTACTCCTTGGGCTCCACGTGCACTCTACTTAAATAACAATTTCAATATATTGAAATTTACTTTGTCACATGAAAGCTAAACAGCTTGCACTCAGCGTCAGTCACGAAGCTGGCGAAGCACAGGGTAGCCAACCTGCCAGGCTACCCCCCCTCTCGCCCCCGCCGCCAACAACCTTTGCCTACAACCCTTGAACATACCACAAGGTGACACCCCCTCGTCAGTATCTCGAAAGTGTTGGAAAAGTGCTGCCATTGCAGGTTTTCATTTTATGCTATTTACATTTTCATATTTTGCCCTGCGCGCACCGCAAACAATTTTGTTGCTTGTCGTTGTTGTTGTTCCCTTTGTTATACTCTATCTGTTAGAGTATCCTTTAATCTATTGTGCTGTTTCATATGCTATGATAAGAGAGAAGAGGAGATAATGATAATAGTGTAATAGTTTTAAATTGCCAATTTTCCAGTAAAGTTTCAGTTGCAATTTATTGTAATTTTTGAACAATTTTCCTTACTTGAGCTTATAGAAAATAAGTCGATTTAAAAACAAGTGTAAATTTATTATTTATTAATTTTTTATGTTATATTCTAAATTTTTATCATTGTCTCAGCAATCCGTTTTAGTTGTTCACTTATAAGAATAATATAAAGAATCAATTCAATAATAATAATACAAATAGATTATTCAATCAAATTTTTTGCTCTTTCCTCAAGTTTATTTTTAATTGATAAGCTAGCAAGAGCATCTGCGTGCCGCGTTGCCAGCTGTTGCAGAGTTTCTTGTTGTGTTCTCCCGTTGCCATTTAACATTTTTTTGCTGTTCCTTTTTATTTTCAATTTCGTTATATGCTCGTCGTTGGGTTGCTTCTCTTGCTGCTTCTGTTTTTTGTGCCGATTTAGTCGTTGTTTGCAATTTTTAACGTAGAGCACTGGCCTGGCCTGCTACGGCAGGGCAGGATTGAAGGAGAGGCGAGGCGAGGTAAGGTGGATGCGGAGTAGGCAGCTGCCCTGGATCGGCATCCTTTCAAAAAGGCATCAGGTGTTGCACGTTGTGCAGCAGCTTATCTCAAATGATTTATAAACTACCAACAGTGGCGAGGCCAAAGCCATTGTCATTGCATAAAATATGCTAACAGTACAACACGAGAAACATGGCAAAAAGGAAAAGAAGGAGAGAAACCAAAGCGACAGCAGGACCAAAGGAGATGGCAACAAAATGACACAAAGTACGCCTTCCTCTGACTTTGAGTTGAAGAGAAATTGAAGTTGCACGCAGATATTAACTTACACTTGCTCGGGCTACAGAGCAGCAGCTATGCAGCAAAGTGTACCCTGTAAACAGTTGGCAGAGGTGGCACATGAGCAAAAGTCTCAATACTTATCAATGGTTACATCTATCGACGAAAACGTATGTGTGATTGACGTTGGGACGAATGGATTGTTATTCTTTAAAATTCTCCTCTATGCAGTTGCCTATTATTTGATGTTTTTAAAGAATAAATAATTATGTTCCATTGTTGTCTGGTTAATACCTATATTTGAAAACCTTTTTGATCCAAGTTCACTTTGCCTCGATTTTAATTTAATGTACGTTTCCTAACAACGCTTAACATTTAGTACTCTTTATACATTCCACATAGTAAGATCACAAATAGTTTGGAATACGGCCTTTATATAAACGTAAAAGATCTAGCTTTTTAAATATATGCAATAAATTCTACTTATTTGAAATAAAATTAAAGCAAAAGTGCTAGAAATTTGTAGAAAAAGAATTTTAATGGAAGTTTTCCTTTCGGTTTTCTGATCATATAGAAAATTTAAATCAAACAAAATTCGTCGCTCTTTTTGGAAATATTTTAAAAACAATTCATTTGACTTTATTGCATTTATTTACGTTCATTTTCAACTGGGGACTTTATTTTAAAGAACTTCCTTTCCTTTTTATATTTTTAAAGAAGGACAAAGAAAAGTTGGTCCAGCATTTATACATGGACTTCAGTACACTTTATACATTTCGTTAATAAAAACTTCAAAAAAATGACGGGAAGATGCGAAACGATTGCGAGTTTTACACGCAACACAACTAAAATTAAGCGAAAAGTGAACTGTATTTTGTAAATGTTATTGCTTATGTTTTTTTTGTACAATAGCAATATTCCGGAGATTATGGTGAAGTTGTTGGTTCATTCATCAGTTACACGAAGACCAATGCTGTGTGAGATTTTTGAGAAGTTGAGTAAGTTCTCTGACATGGTATTAACAAATATATAATATATTTTAATATGTACTAAGGTCATTGAAATGACAGTTTGCCAGTTCAGAACCCAATAGACGTGCATTCATTTACAATTTTGTAAATAGTAACTTGTATTTTGCCTTGTATTTTGCCTTGACGCGGTCTCGGAAACTTTCGGAATTGATGTGATGCTCCAGCCAAATTACAGCAAAAATTGTTCTGTTTTAAGCCTTAACGAAGGAAATGTATTTTCGAAAATATTTATATCTAAATTCTGGTGTATTAAATAAACTAATAGAAAAAAATAATTACTTATTTTATTTTGAATATTAGAAAAAACTGAGCAATGCTAGTCGTATGTGTTTCTGGGGGTAGCTCAGATAACTTCGAGCTGTTCCAGTGCTTGTTCGAAATTTAAGCTTTGTTTTATTTTATACTAAAATATAAAAATACTAAAGTATTGACTTGTTGCAGCATTGTAGTGCGTAGGATTGTTTCACAAGTAAGTTTGCACTTCTAGAACTATATTTGAACTACGTAGTTTTTGGAAATTAGTAAATGAATTAATTAGTTGTATCAACAATTTAATATCGATATATCGATAACCGAAAGCTTGTTAGTTGCTCATCTTCACGTTTAAGCCTTACAATAGTACAGTTCACCAGAAGAGACTTTGGAGACTTCCCATGTATAAAATGTAAAATTCGATTGCCAATTTACAGTACAGGGTATCCTAAAAGCACACCTTTGATGCTGTATACCTCTATAAGCATAACTGACAGCTGCATATCATACTGGACTAATCTCCATTTTCGTCAAAAATCCGCACCGAGTTTCCTGACACAATTGGGGCAGTCCTGCCCGTGCCGTACACATTGTACACACTCTCAATAAGCCGCTCGCTAATTGTAACAGCTTAATTGGGGCTTACGCATTGCCCGTCTGGTTTGCAACATTGCAGGGGGCGTGGCACATTATTGGCGCTCAATTTGCCTATAACTATGGCTAACAAAATAATTATTGTTTAAAAAGCCGTGCACAAATCTCGGCCCCAATCGAAGCTATGTGTGTAGCGGGTTGGGGTAGTGACTGCGGGGGAGGGACAAGGGGAAATCCTCAGTTGAGGTTGCCTTGTCTAATTAATTTGCATTTAGCGCACAGCGGCTTTCAGCTCTTAAGTCGGCACACAACTGTGGCATTTTGCCGACCAACCTCAGCCCCTGTTCGTGTACCCCCACTTGCCTTCTACACTTCCTGCGCTTTGCTGGCTTCTTACTGGCCTCACTGGCAGCTGGTCCCGTTCACCCATGCCCGCCCTCTCGCTGCATAAGCCGACGGCCAAATGCTGCTTCTGTCGGTCGATTTATGTTGACTGCAACTTTCAGCTGAGCTTCAACACACACACACACACACATACAGAGACACACATATGTACATCTGTGTTCGTGTGTGACTTCACATTCAGTTCCCATTGCTCCATTGTTGTGATTATTATCGATTTAAGTCCCCATCCTCCCAATGCAAATGAGTTATTCAGCTGAAGAGGCAGCGAAGTTTCAAATTAGCTGCGCACTCTTTGGGGAATTATAATAACGGAAATTTGCTTAATATATACTATATGTGATCTTATAACCATATAAATAAATTCCTCTGTAAACTCAGGCTAACTTTCTTTACAACCGATATTTGTAACTTGGTCAACACTTATTGTTAGACTTGATCTACAATAATTAAAGTCCGCTTTAAACTCTATCTACAATCGATATTTGCAACTTGCTTAACACCTATTCTAACACTTCATCAAAGATTTATTGAAAGTGGCGGTAGGCCGATATTAATTATCTTGATATGAATTAATTGAATCAAAGCATGGAAGGAAACAAAGGACATTTAAAGCTAAATACAGAAACAACTGAATTATGGATAAAACACTTAGCAATCTTACTTTACACAAATAGCATTATTTTTCTCAGGGTATCAGCATATGCTTTACAGCTTGCACACACACCTCCCACTTTAAGCGACACATTTGTGCTTTGTTGAGGTTATGTTTCTCTATCCTGATGTTTAGAACTATCTATCAAATCGTATCATGCAGAGCATATTAAACTTCAAAGCGCCTGGCAAAGCCATTGAACCAAACACACGCACTTAAACACGCACACGCAGCCTCACCCACTTTAGTGCCACGCCCTTTATCCGGGCCCGCCCCTGCTCGCCTGCTGTACAAATAGAAGACGGCAAAAGCATTTATGGCATTTTGTCGTTAGCTGAGCCAACTATTTGCCTCGCAATGACAACCACGGAGACAATGCCGCAACAGCAGCAACAACAAGACGACACAAATCATCGAGAGATGCCACAAAGGCGTCCGGAACAGACAGAGGCAGAGCGAGAAAGAGAGAAAGGGAGAACGACATGGAGAGAGCTTAAGCACATGCAGACAAAAGTAAATCAATCAATCCTGGAATTAACTAATTGCGTAAAGCAATATTATGAATAATTAATGAGCTCATAAGCTGCTGGGTGGCCTGCGTGGGCTGTGCGGTTGTGGGTGGGGGCGTGGCAACTTTAGCCTGCTTTGAGTGTGCGGTTTTTGTTTTGGGCCTGATTAAGTGGGCCTTCGAGTTTACGGCCGAGTGGAGACTTATGAAACTATGAATATTAGTTGCCTACTTTATGTAAAATTCTATGCATTTTTAATTAGCCGGCTGTCAGTGTGTGTGTGTGTATGTGTTTGAGTGTGTGGGTGTGTGTTATTGTTGTAATATGTAAACATTTGCATAAATCACACACAAAGTATTTCACACACACACACTTTTTGATGGCAACTCTACCTCTCTTTCTATCTGTCACACTTCCCCCTTCTCTCTCTCTATCTCTCTTTCCCTCTGCGTTAATTTATTGCAGAAAATGCATGTAAATTACCTCAGGGCCCTGGCGAAAATGCAGCCCCTGCAGATAAGTCGCAACAACAAGCAGCAACAACAACAACTGAAACAACTACAGTTGCATTTACATTTCATAAATTGCATGAGAAGCGCGCAAATAATTCATAAATTTAACACGAAATCAAAAAAGAAAAGCAACTCACAAAAATGCAGCGAACTCAGCAGGACAAGAGAAAGAGAGAGTAGAGCAAGGGGGGGCGTGTGTCCCTCAGTCCAAGCACATATTTATGAGCATAAAGAAAAAACGGAGAAAGAGCACACGCAACATGCGTATATAAAATATTTGCACATTTTTAACTGAATATTAATTTATGTTATTTTGTCCGCGTTGCTAGCTACCGAAAATTGTAGCCTTGTTTTCGATAGTTTTTGCTTAACTCGCCGCAAAGGTAGAAATTGTATAGTATTTCAAACACATGCACACACGTACGCACACATGTGTGCATATAAATAAGTGCAATAGTGTAGAAAGTGTGGTTAATTACAACTGTACAAAAGTTTATCTAAATTGAAATTATTAATTTATAAATGCATAATTATAATTATCGATATCTCTGTGAACAATTTATGAAATTATGCGTAAAATAATCGTTATTTAGTAATTATAATTATCGATAACTCTGTGAAATAATGTTTGCCTATTTTGTGGAACCTCCTGCAGAGTATACAACAATTCGTAGCACACTTTTGCGAGTTCATTTATGTTCTTCTATTTTCCTTTTGTATTCATTTTGCACTGCTGCGGCAGCTGTTGACACATACATATATAAATACATATTGCAGAATACGCGAGTTGCAGTGCGCTCGTTTTTTTTCAGTTTTATTTTCAGAGTTGTCGCCTCATGAATTTAAATGCATTTTGAGCCCGAACAACGAAACGACAATGACAGAACGACAGAACGACAGACGGAACGACAAAGCGACTGACAATTGAGTGTTTAAATTGTGCAACTAAATAAAAACCTGAATTTGATGTTTGAAATGCCTTTATGGAGATCTGGCAACCCTCTCAATTTGCCATTCACACTTATTAATATATTTACTTTCAATAGATATTAATCTGTTTAATTTATCGATATCGTTTTAATCATCGTTAAGTTCCTTCTTTTTCGATCGGAAACTGTCAAGCACACAACACGTGCCACTCCGTAACTTTTTAAAACCTTTTACATTTTAATCTAAATAAATCATAAGCAACAAACAACATCCATTGCATTTAATTTTATAAAGCATCTACCAAAACTATTGTTCACCACAATTGGTGACCCTCGACTCTCAAATACGCACACACTCAAAGTCAATACAATTGACAGACAAGATATCAAATTCGCACATCAACATAATTTCATCATAATTTTCTGACGCAATCAGAATTTACACGTGTTTCATCATACGAAGCATACACAACATTCTTATATGATGGAGAACGATAGTTTTGCTGACGCACAAAATAATTCAGAACCAAGTGGATCAAATCTAAACACAATTACTAGACAGATGCCGTTTCCACAACTTCACACAATCACAAACATAGAAATGTTTTTCACCAAATTGGAAAACTGGTTTCTATTGCAAGGCATCGGTTCTCGGAAAGAGCATGAGAAGTACGCAGCAGTCATAACGTACGCAGATCCTAAATATTTGGAGCAAGTCCACGATCTTGTCCAAAACGAACCGGAAACAAATCCATACACCACACTTAAGCAAGCTATACTAGGCAAATTCGCAGAATCGGCAATGGTTCGCCTTGAAAAGCTCGCATCTGGAATACAACTCGGTGATGGACGCCCAAGTCATTTACTCAGTCAGCTACAACGGACAAATGCCACCAACGACGAATCAGTTGTCCGTCGCTACTGGATCAAGCGCCTTCCACCTCAAGCTCGTGCCGTCATTGTAGGAATGCTCGAAAGTGCCCCGGATACAACACTATCTCAACTTTCAACAGCCGCAGACGCTGTCATGGACTCACTCACTTTTTACATCGAGTGACAACATTTCAGCTATATCGCGCAACAACACCAACAATCCAAATTCTACAGACGATCGTTTCAGCAACATAGAAAAACGTTTGGATTCTCAAGAAAAATTATTTCAGCAAATAAACAGCAAGCTCGGACAAATTCTAAACAACAACAATCGACGCTCTCGCAGCAATAGTCGATTCCAAAGCAACAGTCGCAGCAACACTCCACAGCCCAACAACAACAACAACAAAAATTGTTGGTATCACACCAAGTATGGTGACAAAGCACAAAACTGTCAGGAGCCCTGCTCATTCAACACCAATTCAAAAAACTAAGTCCAGCTGTCGAAGATCATAAAGGCAACTTCGATAGTCAGTCAGATATAGCCTTACCAAATACATCAAAACATCGGATAACAATAAACAGCATTTCCACATACAACCGACTTTTTTTACTGGATTCAAAAACAGGAAAAAATTTTCTTATTGACACAGGTGCAGACGTATCCGTTATACCAGTTTCAACTATAAACAAACGCATCGCATCATCCAATGAAAATCCTCTTTTCGCAGCGAATGGCAGTATAATCGAATCTTATGGTACAACACGCTTAACCTTGGATTTAGGATTACGTCGTCCATTTGCATGGAACTTTATCATCGCAGATGTCCGCACACCAATCATCGGATCGGATTTCTTACAGCACTACAACCTGCTTGTTGACATTAAACGCCAAAAATTGATTGACGGTCAAACATTGCTAGCACGTAATGTTATTTGCAGCCTTCAATCTTCATTCACAATTAAAACATTCAACACAGCATGCAAATTTTCCAAATTTTTGGAGGAATTCAAATCTATCACTCAATTGGATCATACATCACCCAAACCAACCGCATCTAATGTAACACACTGCATTGACACCAAAGGAGCACCCACATTTTCAAAACCTCGTCGTCTTACTCCTGATAAACTCACAGCAGCAAAGTCAGAGTTTGGATATCTTCTAAAAATCGGAGTATGTCGTCCTTCAAAGAGCCCATATGCATCACCTTTACACATGGTCCGTAAAGCAACAGGCGAATGGCGGCCATGTGGCGACTATAGAGCTCTCAATGCACAAACGATTCCTGATCGGTACCCTCTGCCGCACATTCAGGATTGCACACATATTTTCTATGGTAAGAAAATATTTTCCAAAATTGATCTCAATCGCGCATATCACCAGATTCCAATTGAACCACGTGACATTCCAAAAACGGCTATAACTACCCCTTTTGGCTTATACGAATTCACGCATATGACATTTGGCTTGTGCAACGCAGCACAGACGTTTCAACGCTATATGGACGTCGCCCTCAGAGATCTCGACTTCGTTTTCGTATATTTAGATGACATCGCCGTAGCATCAAGTAACGCTGAACAACATGAAATTCATCTTCGCCAAGTTTTTGAACGACTTCAACGTTACCACCTCACAATAAACGCAAGCAAATGTGCCTTCGGACAAAATTCCATCAAATTTTTAGGACATCATGTCGACTCTCATGGCATCAAACCTTTGCCAGACAAAGTCAAAGCAATTGTTGATTTTCCATTACCCAAAGTTGTAAAAGGAACTTCGACGCTTTCTGGCAATGATCAACTTCTACAGACGATTCCAGCCCAAAGCACTGGAACATCAAGCCCCGTTGTTGCAGTTAATTCCAGGCAATAAGAAGAACGATTCTTCTCCAATCAACTGGACCGACGAAAACATACAACATTTCCAACAGTGCAAGCATTCTCTCGCAACAGCAACCCTCCTGGTACACCCATCTCCAGATGCAACACTTTCGCTAAGCACAGATGCTAGTGATACAGCAGTCGGAGCAGTTCTTCACCAAATCGTGAATAATGAATACCAGCCAATGGGATTTTTCAGTGTAAAGCTAACAGACGCTCAGCGTAAATATAGCACGTATGATCGCGAACTTCTTGCCATCTATCTCAGCATCAAGCATTTTCGCTTTATGTTAGAAGGCAAATCATTTCATGTCCGCACTGATCACAAACCGCTCATATACGTCTTCACTCAAAGGCCGGACAAGGCATCACCCAGACAACTCCGCCAATTGGACTTCATTGGTCAGTTCACAACAACCATCTTACACGTCGCTGGAGTCGAAAACACGACAGCAGACACATTGTCTCGCATAGCAGCAATCGAAAGCAACATTATCGACTACGAGCAAATAGCTTCAGCACAAAGTAGTTGCCCAGAGCTTAAACAACTTTTGGAAGACAACAACACAACACTGCAACTCAAATCTGTAAACCTACCACATTCAGAAACATCAATCTTATGTGATTTTTCTACTCCTACAGCTCGACCATTTATTCCAAAGCCACTCAGGAAGAAAATCATCAGCAAACTCCACAACATCGCTCATGGAGGCATTAGATCTACAATGAAGATCATCAAACAACGTTTTATATGGCCTTCAATGCACAAGGAAATCGCCAGTTTCGTCAAACATTGCATTCCTTGTCAACGATGCAAAATAACCCGCCATGTTCATTCACCACTTCAACACTATCAATTGACAGCACATCGTTTCGAACACATAAATTTGGACTTGATTGGACCTTTACCCCAATCTGGTCAATTTAGATACTGTCTCACCATTATTGACCGCTACACACGGTGGCCGGAAGCTGTTGCAATTGAAGACATGCAAGCAGAGACGGTAGCCGCAGCTCTCATCAACGTCTGGATATCCCGCTTTGGAGTACCTTCCCGTATCACCACAGATCAAGGCAGACAATTCGAATCAAGACTTTTCAACGAATTGTCACGGCTCCTCGGCATCAATCATATACGTACTACTGCATATCACCCGCAAGCTAATGGAATCATTGAGCGCTGGCATCGTACTCTTAAAACAGCCATAATGTGTCAAAACAGAATTGACTGGCCAAGCAAATTACCAATCATATTGTTAGGATTACGATCAGCATTCAAACCTGACATACAAACTACAGCAGCACAGCTTGTCTATGGATCAACACTACGACTTCCAGGACAATTTCTTCATATGGAAAACAATGTCTTACCGCAAACTGAATTTGTAAAACATCTCGTTGAAATGATGAACGACATTCGCCCTACACAAACAGCCCATCACGATACTTCGAAGCCATTTGTATTTAAACAACTAATCGACGCAACACATGTTTTTCTACGCAACGATACAGTGCGCGGATCATTACAGCCGCCTTACGATGGACCTTACGAAGTTAAATCAAAGCATAACAAATTCTACAATATTCTCATCAACGGACGAGATACCACAGTATCAATCGATCGGCTCAAACCAGCGTATATTGAGTCACATAACGAATCAACATCACCATCATCATCGGCAGCAGCATCATCAGGAGCAGAATCGTCTACAACAAACATAGATCAACCGCCAAATCAAATTGAGTCAACTCTATCTCAACCGCCACCCAGACCACGCCGCACGATTAGACTCCCCGTTCGTTTCACAACTTGAAGTCTAGGAGGGAGTACTATGGAGATCTGGCAACCCTCTCAATTTGCCATTCACACTTATTAATATATTTACTTTCAATAGATATTAATCTGTTTAATTTATCGATATCGTTTTAATCATCGTTAAGTTCCTTCTTTTCGATCGGAAACTGTCAAGCACACAACACGTGCCACTCCGTAACTTTTTAAAACCTTTTACATTTTAATCTAAATAAATCATAAGCAACAAACAACATCCATTGCATTTAATTTTATAAAGCATCTACCAAAACTATTGTTCACCACACCTTAAAAATAGTAAGAGGGAGAGAAGTAATTTGAAATATGAGAGAATTTCAATTTATAGGCTCGTTTTGAATTACGTTTTCAATTTAGTCAGAAATTGCATGGCAAAAATAAGTGAGGTTAGGCAAGAGAAAAAAAGTGAGGTTAGGCAAGCAAATAAAATGTTCAACCTGCAGGGGTCAGCTTACAAGATTATAATTACATAACTATACTTATAGTGAGTGCCAAAAGTTATGGCACGAAAGACAGAAAAATGAAAACATAAATGGGAACACTTCTGCTCGGTAAGGGCAACTACACGAGCAGCAGACGTTGCTGGCTTCGGCTGGCTGCCAAAAATGTAACAGGCAACGCTTCAGTGACGACGGACGGAACGTGGCTGGGTATCGGTGGACCTTGAGGAGGGAGAGGTGGAGGTTTGGGGCTTGGCAAACGCGTCTGGTGCTCATAGTTAACATTGACACGCGCCTGCATGCAAATAAAATGCTGGCAGCACAGACAGGAAGTCGGCAGAGTTGGCAGCCCCGACACACACACACACACGCACACTAGCATATTATTATTATTGTTTTGATTTCCCTGGTTGAGTTTGCTTAACATTTTTTTTCTAATTCTTGAACTTGACAGGCAGCCCTGCCTCCAAGTCTCTTCTGGCCTTGCCAGCCATACAAAAGGACATTTTAGGACTAGGTTGGCAGGCCCCAGGAAAGGACTTAGCCAAGCCTCCTCTGGCCACTTGACTCTGCATTGTCTTCTGCTACTTTTGCCGCTGTCATGGCCATAACCCGAGCCACTTCAGTTGCCTGTTTTGTTCTTGTTTCTACTTCTCCTCCTCCTTGTTCTGATGCTGCAGTGTTGTTGTTTTCATTCAGGCTGGACTACAGCCAAAATATTATTTTATTATGCCAAAAGAAGTTGGAATGTCTACGAGAAAGGGGCACGCTCTTCCTTTCAGCACTGCAGCAGCATTACGACAGTTCTCCTCCTTTCTCCTGCCTTTCTCTCTCATTCTTCCGCTCAAAGTAGCCGCAATTTTGCTGCATTTTCAATTTTTCTCAGTTTTCTGTTTGGCCTGCCAATTGGCTTTATCAATTTAAGCATTATTTATGCAAAAAATCTGTGGATTACGGCATAAAGATCTGTAATAAAAAGAAAGTACACGCCTTCGCTGTGACGTGTAGATATCGTGTCACGCTGATAATCAATATCGAACGCTGCAACATCTCAACTATCGATTACTGGTATGATATCGATATTACGAGCTTAATGCAAATAAATCCGTGGATTACAGATTAATACAAGTCTGAGAAGTCTGGAATTATTGCAGATTGCTGACTGGACATGTTTCCTATCACATTTCATCTTATAACTCCCTCTACAATTGGTCGCTTATCTCTCTTTTATAGCGAGCACGGGCACCTTATTTCCTTTCCCTTTGTCCTTTATTGCTCATTCTTATTTCCGATGCATGGTAAAAAACAACAACACAATCAGCAAATAAAATGTGCTCCAGACTGTTAATGACAGCGCCAGGCAGAGGCAGCGGCAGAGACACCGAGCTTAAGCGGATAAGTGAAAAACGAGGTAAGCCCTTGTCCAGAGGGGCGAGAGAGGCAGACGAGTGTTCAGCCAGGATAGGAGGCATGCCTCGTATGTGTTTGTGTTGCTGCTGCCACAAATGAATGACAATCCGTAGTTGAATGCAGCGAAATATGAACCACAACAAAGACGAGGCGCTCATTATGCACGAACACACGTCACAGGATGCGGCTTTCAGGCGGGGCAGGGACAGGTGCAGGAGGCCAGAGCAAGTGGGGACTGAACCGGCCAGTGATAAGTCAAGAAGAGTCTCCGACTCTTTATCATCACGCCTGCAGAAAGAAACAGACCCACCGGCAACGGAGAAAGAAGCCGGCAGCATCCTTGAAGCAGCAACCTCTGCTAGGGCTGCTGCTGCAGCTGACGATGATGCGTAACATAAACCACAATGCCAGCTCCAAAGCCTTAACACACATCCCAACCTCCGCACCCGCTCCTTCTTCTACGCCAAACAGCCGGTCAGACTCACAAATTTGCACAGCGTCGCATATTTCAGTTGTCATTTTTGCTGCTTTGCCACTTTTGCGTATGCGACCAAAGGAGACATTCTCCTGTACGTGGACATCGTGTGTGTGTGTGTGTGAGTCCGGAAGCTTTTGTTTCCGCTCCTCGCCTGCGTGACACACGGGGCCGGGTAGCAGCATTTCCGCTGGCAACGTAACTGCGGCGGCAACTGCCACAAACAATTTTGACATTGCGCTGCAGAGTTGCGGAGCGAACATTGCGGAGCACTGTGCTCTCCGAGTGCTCCGGACAGGATGTGCAAGGATATTGTGAAATCAACGTAATGGCGGAGCATTAACATGCATGCTGCGAAAAAGGGCGACAGGTAACACGGCGTCCGGACAACTTGGCCACAAAACAAGACTGCACGTTTGTGAAAGTAATGCGCATTTGAAATACACTTTCCCTTCTTTTCACTAAATAGTTTCGATATCATTTCTCTACCCTTTTATTACTTAATTAATAGAAAATACTGGCTGCGGCTGAATATCGATTATCGCGCATGTGGTATCGATATTTACCAAGCTTATGAGTTCAAATATGCAAATGTGTACACACTCTTGGCTTACAACTTTAAACTTGTAGGTGTGTACACACTACGGCTTAATAGTATCAATTTGCAAGTGTGAACCTACGCCTACAAGTTAAAATTTGTAAGTGTGCATCTAGGCTTATAGGTTTAACCGCAATTTTAAAATTGTTTATTTGAAAATATGAAGAAAATGAGAATTATGTCCAGTAAATAACTTGATAGACCAATTTGGTACCCAGTAGCATTTATTTTACTGCTTGACAAAGCCAAAATACCCAGAAATGCCGTTGGTAGCAAAGGAAAAACAGTGTAGCTCTCCGTGTTCGCATTATCTTTGACATGCTGCTCTTTTTCATTATGAAATTATAAATATTTTATTTAATACAGAGGCGAGGACAACAGCAGCACCAGCAGCAGCAGAAATTCCCAAAACAAGAAAAGAAATGGGGCGGGCCAGGGCGTACAAAAGCAAACCCGTATTAAATTCCACTGCCAATTGCAGGCGACTTTGTTTGGCTTCCAGCTACATTTCAATTTAAAATGAAACATAAAATTTCACTTGCACGCAATGGTAAAACGAGTACAGCCAAAATGAATGTATGTGTGAGTGTGTGAGAAAGAGAGAGAGAATATTTCAATTGAAAATGTACAAACCGCTCGAACGACCTTAAGCTACTTTGACACAAGCTGCCGCCAGCGGCAAAAGGGGGAGCGGGGAAAGGGCAGTAGGGGCAGCACAATAAAAGCAAAGTAATGCAAAAAATGTGAAAATTTCATAAACCAAAACTCAAACAACGCCGAAAGTTAAGTAAAAATGTAGGTAACCAATGGCTAGGGGCGTGCACCGAAGCCGGAGCACGCGGACAAAAACTGAGCCGCCCAGCTAAAGTTACGCCCATTTCACACACACAGACACACACAGCAGAGGGACAGAAGTTGGCCGGGTCAGGTTGGTGCAGCTTATTTGATTTTTGCTTGAGTTATTACAAAACTGGCAACTGCATAAACACGGCAAACACGGCGCACGGCACAACCGCAACGCCTCCAGCATATAAATTCAATTAAAAAAATAATTTCTTTTCCACTTTTATTTTTCCTTTTTTTCGTGTGAGCCTCGTTCCCAATGGGGGCCTCTCTTTGGTTGTTGTTGATTTTCCAATAGAATTATTACCAATTTGCCAGTTGAGAAACTTTGCTTTTGAGCCTGTACCCCGCATGTATTTCGTAAATGGATTATTCCACGAACTCAACTCTTTTCATTTAATAAGTTAAAATGCAAAAATAATAACAACTTTTGCACGATATGAACTAAACTTGTTTTCAGAAATGCATCGCTTTCTTGTGCATTTTAACTATGTTATAACATGGTACAGTTAAAGGGGACCTTTATACACAGGGCCTATGAGAGGGTATCAGGTCCCGTTGGTAGGTAAGAGAAGCAAAAACTATTAATTAAATTTCAGGCTGCGTTAGAAACTCGCACCTCGCCCAGCCTGAATATACCTCTGTATATCATCATCAATAAAGAAATAAAGAAAAGAAACCTGAGCAACACAGTTCATATTTCACATCCAAAATAGCCCAAAATTTGTTTAAACATGTCAACACACATTGGAAAAATATAAATATTTTAGAATTTCGTTTTTGTAGTCTCGAAGCATAATTATGCGGAAGTAAATTTTTGTCAACTTTGGTTTTTGCACGACAGCTGCAATTGGCTAATTCGATAACATCCTGGCGCAGTTTTGCGAATAACAACATTGTTTTGGGACCATTTAAATGGCGACAGCGTCCAAGCGAAAGAACGATTTGGGTAAGACACATATCCACATAGCCATATCCTATTTAAAGACATCTTTTTGACAACAACATACATAACTCCAAGTTGGTAGTTCCTCGCAAGATCTTGCCACCGATCAGCGTTCTGGTCGACGCCAGGAACAGAAAGTGTTTACGTTTGACGATAAACAGCCCAGTCAAGCCAAGGCTGTCTCGACCCCGACCAAGGATGAAAAGGTTAAGCCACAGAAGACAATATTGGAGGAGCATGGCATTATACTGGGCAAGGTAATCGGTACAGGAAATTATGCCAAGGTCAAAATTGGATTTTCCGAGGAATATGGTAAACGTGTCGCCGTCAAAATTATCAGTAAGGTGAAGGCCCCACCCGAATATACGCAAAAGTTTTTGCCTCGCGAAATCGATGCGGTTAAAGGTCTACATCATGAAAATCTAATAACATTCTATCAAAGCATCGAGACGAGTCACAGGTAAGAGAAGCCAATAACAATTCAGTGGCCATTTGATTTGTGCTTATCGATAGATATAGAGCGATATAACGCAGTGGAGTTTACTTCTTTTCCAAGAGTTGCTCAGTTTCGATTTGTTTGCGTTCATCGATATCGGTACCGATTGTTGCAGCAAATAAGTGTTGTCTATTTTTCCCAATAAAAAGTAAATTTCGATATCTTCACTTTTATCGATAGCGAACATTTTATGCGGTACTTTTGAGTACCGATTGTAGCAGCGCAGCAGTGTTTTCTCTTTTACATTTTATAACGGAATCTTCTTTAGAGTCTATTTGATAATGCAACTGGCTGAGAACGGTACATTGCTAGACTATGTGAGAGAGAAGAAGTTTTTGGAAGAGGACCAATCGCGCACAATTTTCAAGCAGTTGGTAAGCGCTGTGGAGTATATTCATGGCAAGGGAGTGGTTCATCGAGATATCAAGTGCGAGAACCTTTTGCTCGACGAGAATTGGCATCTGAAACTTATCGATTTTGGGTTTGCACGCAAGGATACACGCACCCCAGACAATCATGTTGTGCTATCAAAGACCTTTTGCGGAAGCTACGCTTACGCTAGTCCCGAAATATTAAAAGGTAAAAAAGATGACAAATAACAATTTAGACTTTATAGTACTACCTAATGCAGGCATTGCATATGATCCTTTTATGTCTGATATCTGGGCGTGCGGCGTTGTCTGCTATGCGATGGTGTTCGGTCGTCTGCCCTACGATGGATCCAATGTACATATCCTTCTTAAACGTATCAATCAATCCCTCGTATTTCCAAAGAATCCAAATGCCACAAGCGAATGCAAGCACATGATAATGCATATATTAGCGCCTGTGAAAATGAGATATAATATCCCACAAATTATGGATGATCCTTGGTACACCAACAAATAAAATTATAAGTCTTGCCGTTGCTGTTGTAAAAAAAAAAAACAAAGAAAAGGTTTAATAAAACACAGGCTCACTTTTGAGCCACTAAAATTAAATCACTTTTCATTTATTCAATATTTTTTATTTATTAAATTATATTTCATTCAATTCTTTCTCATTTATAAGCAACAGCCCCATGGCAAAACTGTTGCATTTGTTACGCCAACATATTGATCGATTTTTAACGTGTTTATTTATCGATTGAGTTGCCGCCACCATTGTATGTAAATTCAAAAACTATTTCAAATCCGATAAACAGGCAAATAGATAACTTGTAATCGTCTTTAGAAATGTTTGTTACGTTTTGCACAAAAGGGTTGCCATAGCAACAAACGGTTGCTTGGGCAACACTAGCCAACTGCCAAAACATGAAAATGAGTGAACAAATAAATAATTTCGATTGAAAAGAGTGCAGCAAAAGGGAATTTTTAATTCAATTACATAAAACAATTGATGGCGGAAGTCTACATAATTGGACAATTATTAAAAGCTGTTGATTTCGACGAGCCGCATCTGTATTGCAAGTGGAGTTTGCAGAGCGGTAAATGATGCAAACGAATATGTAATAAACTTAATCAAATTAATCAATAATAAATATATGTATATATCGTACATATAGGCAACGCTTGGCGTCTGGTACAGGGCGAGGTGCAGGGACAAACGCACGTCGCCAGTCATCGGCTGCAGAATAGCTCCGACTTCGCCCACTCACTGGACGTGCATCTGTGCACCGCAGCGATTCAGGGCTGGCCACGCCTCCTTGTCGAAGTATACGCTGTCAACGTCCTACAACAGTGCTGGCCCGTGGGCTACGGCATTGTGCATATACCCTCGACGCCGGGTCCGCATCGCTTGGAGATAAACACCTGGAAGATTGCACCGGACGGTTGGTGGCAAAGCATTAGAGAACGTTTCGGTGGTGGAGGTGCCGCGTTGAGTAAAACGGACCTACTCTTCTCGGGGGGTGGAACGGTACGGAACGACACCAACACCTGGTTTAATATAGAACTCTAATTGCTCTACCTTTTCCAGCTACAAACTTCAAACGCGCAGCTCCGGCAAAGTTATTGTCGAACTCAATCTGATCTTTCGCAAGTTCAATGAATATGGCGTGGAGTTCAAGTAGGAGGAGAACCATGTACACCTGCCTGTTACTCTGGCTGCTGTGCCTGCTCTGCGGCTCAATTAGGGCTATTAAAATAGGCATTTCGCACAACGAGAACCAAAGCACAACAACAACTACTACAACAGCAACGACAACTGCAATGTCAACTGATACCTCGACTAATGTGGACAGCACGCCCAGCCCCTTGCCGGAAGTGCTCAGCACTACGCCCACGCAGACCTTTCCACCACGCAAGTTGCCAAAGAAACCGCCAACAACTGCACCAGCAACAACGCCTACGCCGCTGCCCCAGTCCAATGTGAGCAGCAGACAAACACCTCCCAATCCTCGTCAAGATTATCGTTATACTTACTGTGAGTGCGATTTGCATGCGGATGTATGTGAGATCAATTGTTGTTGCGATCGGGATTGTTCAGCCGATGCGCTGCTTGTCTTCGACTGCCTGCACTCGCTGCAGGCGCCACAACTGCAGACGCGCCTGGAGGACTTTCAATATACCCACGGACTGCCCTCGTGTCAGCTGCACGACGGCTGGCTCTGTGTCTTTCGCAGCAATACGAAGCCCGCCAAGCCGCAGGTGAGCAGAGAGAGGAAGAGAGAGGAGACTACTCCTTTACTGACCACACAATTGCATTTCCATTTCCATAGCCACGGGGCAACAGCTTCGATGCAGCGCAGTACAATAAATGGCCAGAGCAATTGGCAGCTTTTGAGACGGAGCAACTCTTGCCCACGGCGCAATCCCCGGCAGTGCACTATAAATTTGGACAGGCGCTACAACTGTGGCAGGTGGATAGCAAGCAAGTGTCTCCATTTGAGCTGCCCATGTCCTTTGAGAGTGCCCACTGCCAGCTAAAGCAATCGCTGCGTCATCTGGAACCAGTCAGCAGCACCTGCCTCATGTACGACATCTCGCAGTTGCAGCAACAAATCGAGGAGCTGATCAATTTGACCAACAGCCATCAGCTGCTCTCCAGACCACGTGATGATCAAGAGCAGGAGCAGGATGTGCCGGGCTTTAATATAGAAGTCTGTCAGCAGCTGCCGTGGCAATTGCTTTGCTTCGAGCGAGGAGATGATAGTTCATCCGACATGCTGGCGGAGAGAATCCAGTTGCAACTGCTGCACAACTTTACGCACATCCTCAAGGCAAGGTTGCTCTTGTGGCAGTCAGCAAGTGTACTAGACGAGACTGCTCCGCTTTGGCTAACCTATGAGGTGGTTTACAAACCCAACGACCAAGTGGAGATTACACCAAGCTCTGGTCCACTGGGCTATGTACGTGGAGCACCGCTGTTGTTTGCCATTCTTCTTTCGGAGAACAACAACTCATCTGGCAAGCAGCTAAGTTACTATCAGCACAATAGCTCCATGACTCCCTGGCTGAGCCTGTGCCATGCTGGAAGCCCCACAGAACAGCGATACGCCGTGGCATTTGGCATCGATCTAACCAAGCAGTGTCAGTTGCGTCAATTGGCCCCGGATTTGGGCAACCTAACGGATTATTGTCAGCAGCTGCAGGCGGCAATTTGGCGGCAGTTATTGCCGCAGAATTGCACAAGCCTGACGGGCCTGGAGCAGTTATTTGTCTCCCAGCTAGGGCGTCCACAGCCGAGTAAATGGTTGCCAATGCAACTGAGCTATGCCGACGGGGAACAGGTGCCGCCTGTCCAGGGTGTGTACAATGAGGAGCAACAGAGTCTCAGGTGCCGCAATATCTTCCTCAGCGTCAGCTACGAGTTCTTTGTGGACGAATTAACCGTGTATCAGGAGGATCAGGTGCCCCATCAGCCGGTACTGCAGTATGCACGGTTAGTGCTCGGCCAGCGACATGATCTGGAGTTCGATGCAGGTGAGGAGCAGGTGCTGCTGCCCCTCACTGCCAGTGTAATGTTCTTCTGGCCGCAGCAGAAACGACTTAGTATAACAAACGCTGCTGCAATTTCTCCAATCTTCTTTAGCAGTGCATCCCTGATAGTTCTGACTCTCTGTATAGTTTCAATATAGTAAATAAATATTGTTCTTGTCAGTATACAGAAAATATAACGAAAATAATCAGTAGATGTCTACTAGAAATAGAAACTACAATAGAGTAAACTCATTTTTTATTGAGATTCAACTTGTGTATGGTGGCAGGCTGTTGAAACTGCCTTCATTCTCTCTATTCTCCCATGAAAGAGACTCTCTTGAGTACCGATTATAACATTTGGGGGCATAGAATGGTCAACAGTCAGATGCTTAATCTAAATTAAGGGCTAACAGCTCGACCGACACATACTTGGCTTTGGATACGGCAAACTAAAGAGGCTAACAAGAAAAGCAGAACACTTTAGGAGGAATCTGCCCATTCTTAAAGGCCACCTTAAATTCCTAAGTTTAATTTATGCTTAATTCTCTTTATTATAGAAATCTAGAGAGCACTCTTCCTACCTTCCTAGAGTATGTCCCTGCGGCACTTACGCAACTGTTTGCGCATGTATATTGCATCCAGTTCAGCCTGTTTGCGACGCTCCTCCGCCTCAAAAGCGGCACGAATTTGATCGGCCTCATCGGTGGCCCGAACAGAGATCTCATGCACCTGGGGCAGAAAGTCCAATATACCCTTACGGACCAAGTACTGATAGTTCATGGCGACAGTGTATTTAATTTCCTGGCCTATGGTTTGACTCAACTCCTGCCAATGCAAGTATATCCAGTTCTCGTTACGCAAATCCTTCACGCTATTGTAGACGGGTATAAATTCTTGAATTTTGCCCAAGAATACATTGGCTACATCCATTATCTCCTGCTTCTCACTGAATATCACCAGCGATTGCATCAATTCTTTCTTTAAATTCATTAGATTCTCCCACACCTCGTCTAAATCGACTCCAATAATGGGATTACCCAGTGTGGCATCCTCCAATTTGATGAAATTGGAGCACGCATACCAAAGTTGTTTGTATGGCTGAAAGCTTTCTATGATGCTCTCCAAGAACTCTGTTGACAACGGTTCCAGTTCGAATAGCTCCTGCCGGAACTGAAGCGTGTGACCCCATTTCTCCAGCTCTTTGATCACGGTCGCCGTCTTTTTAATATCCACCGTAGTCTCCTGTGCCCTGTTGGCATTAAACTGCAACGAGAATGCCTGCACCTCGTCGTTAAGCGACTCCAGACGCTCCTCGAAGCCCTGGACCTCGCTAGAGTGTATGCGCAGGAACTCTTCAATGTCCAACTTTTGTTCTTCTTTGAGCGTCGAGAGACGCACAAGAATCTGATGGGGCCAAGCGAAGGCATTCCATTTCATGGCGAATTGATGATCGCTTAGATTGTAAAAGAAAGTATCCAACATATCATATTCCATCCACATAACCTGAATATCTCCACGCAAATTGTCCACAATATCGGGCACTGTCAATGCAAAGTCACGAATCTCAAACAGATGCTCAATGCAAGTGGGACGCATGGCAATTTTATGGAATACTTCAAGGCAACGTTCAATGATCAGTTCATTTGTTTCATACATGCGATCCACATAGTATTCAAAGATGCGACGCACCAGATCAATGTACTTCTTTATCAGAATATTCTTCAATATGTCTACATTAATATAGAAAGGTCCAATGGTTATGAACGAGGGTAGAATCTCACGAATCTCGTCCTTCTGTCGCTTGTACTCAATTATATCTCGCTTAACCTAAACGTAAAAAATAGATTAAAATACCAAAACGATATGCAAGTTATCAAATTTAACAACATAACAAAGGTATCGTTATGTGAAAATTTAATTTTAATTGATGATTGGTTGGCAAATTTAAATTCTCGAAAATTTCAATAAGCAAAGCTTTTTTTAATGACTGTAAAGTTAAGTTGGCAGCCCTCAAAATATCGATATGTGTGCAAACTTACTTTAAATCGATGGTAGAATTGCCAAAAATTGAAAATATCGATAAACAAATCTAAATCTATTAAGGACTGTAATGTGTGCAAATTTAATTTTAATCCATGGGAGGCTTCCCAAATCGAAAATATCGATAAAGAAATCTAAATCTATTAATGACTGTAAAATTAGTAGCACTATAAAAATAAAACCCACCTGCGACGAAGGCTTGCGAGCGGCAGCGTATTCCTTCATAAATTCCACTAAGTCCAGCAGATAAAAGTATATAAAGCGTTCGTATAGCCGTGCATAAGCCTTCAGAGGGAGCACGGCCTGAGCGTAGCAGATTTTCATCAGTTCGTTCTCGATAAGGAAGCGATCCTCGATAAGCTCGACGGTTAGAATATAACGATTGCGGGCGAATTTCAAATTGGTCATAACATCCGCATCAATAATACGAACACCAGAGGTTTTCTCCAGGCCACGTTTAAAGATATCCATGAGAGTAGGCTGAAACTCATCCGGATTTGTAGAATAGAAGATTTTGCGATCATCACTGATGCCAATGGTCAACGCAAAAACAGGCTTGGCAAAGGGAAACTCGGTTTCAATGAAATCGTTAGTCCACTTGTAGGTAGACTTCAGGTGTAGGAATTGCCGGCAGGGATCACAGACAAGATTGGAGAAGTTTATCAGCGATGTAAGCAGCAGTACCTCCATGGACTCCTGCATGCGGAACTTGACCTGTAGCATAAACCGCGAGATCTTGCATATATCGAAGACATTCCAAACATTCAGCGAGATATCCAGCCAACCCTTGCCAAGGATGCGCAGCACCACAGTAACCGCTGTGGTCAATTGCTGTGGCCAATATTCCTTGAGGAATGTGGACACACTATCACTGTGTGTCTCCTGCGATGCCAGGAAGTCCACCAGAGCCACGGGCTTATTAAAGGTAACAACAAAGACGGACAGAGTCTCAATGTGCTGGCATGCGGCTGCTACACCCAGCATGGCCTCAATACCGCCGGTGCAGTAAAAGAGAGTGGCGCGGAGCCATTCGTAACGCATCTCCTTAATGTTTAGACCCAAAGCCTGCAAGGCGCGACGTTCCTTGTCGGAGTAATCCACTCTAGCAGCCGTAGGCATAAACTCCTTCAATGAGATATTTCGAAACTGGGGGAACTCCTTGGGCATATTTATAATGAACCGTTCCAGTTCGTAGAGTGCCATGAGACGCTCAAAGACGATGTTCACCTCGGAACGCAAACGACGCTTACACAGCGGTGAGACTTTTTGAAGCCTGTAGAAGCTTCTCGACTGCTGGATAGCTCGTCACCTCCGTCGACTCGATATCATCGTGCAGAACACAATCGACAATGAGCTCCATTAGCATCAACTGTTCCCCCTTGTGGCGCTCGTGGACCGCGGACTGGAGACGCTTGATATACTTGTGCGGATCCTCGGCAAGAAACATGAACTGCAGCTTGGGTACCTCGTAGGTATATTCATCATCCATCGAAATGAGAGTCCATAGATATGTCTTGGGATTAAAGGAGGTGACTGCAGCCGTGACCCAGCGACAGCTGCGCAGGCTACGATTATAGGGTAGATAGGCACGTGCGGGCAGTGGATAGTGTACATCTCCGACCACGCCCAGTTCAAACCACGCCTCCGGTGAACTGATATCATAGTCGCTGTCATCAAAGAAGCTCAGTGGAAACTTGTGTGGGAATGCAAACTCGGACATTATTTTGTATTGCTCCTCTGTCGGCTGCAACATGTCGTCGGTCAGGCCGGCGGCCTTTAGTTCCTCGACCAGATTGATGGCAGCATATTGACGCCGACGACGATCGACGGCCACATCCTTGGGTAATTCACCTTTTTCCACGAGACGAGTCTGTATCACCTTGGGCAGAATCGTAGGCAACGGGAAACGATAGGATTTTCCCGGTTCACCTTCTATTTTTGGTTTGCCCACTAGGGTTAGCCAGCGCTGTGCCTCCTTTATCGGGTAATTGAGCGGAGTCAATTGATCGCGTGGAATATGCAGCTCCCTGAACTTCTTAGGCGCAGTGCCTGGACGAGGCGGCAACACGCAGATCCCATTTGATGAGTTCTCTTCCGAATCGTAGCTGCTGAATGAAGTTTCATCCGATTTCATATTACAAGAAAATTCTTAGAGATATTTCAGTTATTTTGTGTATATAAATTTCTTGACAGTGTTTTCAATTGTTTGAACTGCGCGCCAATTGGAATTCATTCACTTACTTGGCAACGCTAGTTCTGTTTCTGTTCAGTTGGCAACGCGTTTAACTTAGCGTTTTATAACACTGCCAGCTGATTCCAGTGAACAATTCAAATTGCTTGAACACAATTTTTCGTAGATATTTTGGACTAACATCACGCATTGCCTAATTATGCATTTGTTTGTGTTTTTTTTTTCTTTTTATACTTTGCAAACATTCAGTTTCGCACACATACAATACAAAATTAACAAACCTCTTAGCGATATTTTGATGTTTCATCACTAACAGTCTCAAACAAGTTGCACATCTCTATTAAACACTCATTCGTTCGAGTGCAACAAAATGAATTTTTCAATGTGAAAACAAACGAAGTAATTAACAAAACTAATGAAAAGTCACAAAACAATAACCATGCTTAACATATGCACTAAAAGTAAGTGGTGGAATGTACGTAAACTATGGAAATAAAGTGTGTGAAAATTTGCAAAACGAACATTGGTGCTCCAATGGGCATACACAGTGAGAAGAGAGCGAGAGAGAGAGAGAGAGAGCGAAAAATCAATAAAAAAAGTCGTAGCATCGCGATTGACACGAGCAAAACAAAGAGCAAAGACGAACTACGAAAGTGCGTGCGAAGTGAAAATACCAAATATAAAACGAAAGGCTGTTAGCTCCAGTTTAGTGGCGGCCTAAATGCGTTGGCAGCAAACTGAGTGAAAGTAAAAGCAAATAAGAAAAATAAAAAGGAAACAGCTGTTTCGGTATTTGCTGCAATCAATGTAAATATTGTTGTCTGATTTATTAATAAGATGGCAAAGCAAAGGCATTAAGTTCAATTAACTCGACACAACACAAGCTCTTCGCCCACACAAACATATACATACACACAGGCAGCAGACAGACACGTTCATTCACTTGCACTGGCGAAAAGCTTAAAAAACAATAACAACAATAACAATTGTAGAACAATTGTTGCGCCGGTGCTGATGATTCACCACTAGACGCTAATTACGGCGGGTGCGATAACAGTGGGCACTCGATTTTGCAATATATTTCTTCGAAATGTGCATTAATATTAGTATTTAATTTATTTAAACTATTTAAGTTTGCGCACAAGGTGTAATTATTCGTTATTGAAGTGTCATTCAACGTTGCACATATCGAAGGCCCACTGTAGCAGGGGCAGTAGAATGTCTGAGCTCGACTGCTGCTGATGATGATGTGCTTCCAAGCGCTTAACTAATTCAATTCAATTTGTTGTGCGCAATTCCAGTTTGAAAAAAAAAACAGCAAAATAAATATCAATAACAACGAACAGAGATAAACACCTGAAGTATGAACGTTATGCGCAAGCTGCGCGGCGCTGCCAGCACTACCGGCGGCAGCGGTAACGCATCGGGCAGCGCTAGCGGCAGTGGCAGTAGCAATGCCAGTCCCAGTTCAAGCAACGCCAACGGACGTGGTACTGCTGGCGATGATGCACAGCTGGATGCACGCATTCAAATGAGTCTGGCCACACTGAAGAAGCTCTTCAACGAGTACACACATCCCAAGGAGCCGCTCAGCGAGAATGAACGGGATGGCAAACTCTACGAAATGCTGCCACTCTTCTGCAAGGTAAGGAACAGGAATATATGTACATATATAATAATCATTTTATAATCAATATCTTTCTTTTATAGGTGTTCAGTAGTTGCCCCTCGAATGATATGAGTGAGAAGTTCTGGGATGTGGTTGCATTTTGTCAGCAAGTCTCACGCCTTATGGTCAGTGAGATAAGGAAACGAGCATCGAATCAGAGCACTGAGGCTGCCTCTATAGCAATTGTCAAATTTCTGGAAGTGGAAACCACGGAGGACACCAGCAGTGGTTGGCTTTTGCTTGCCACATTGAATCTCTTGGCCAATGGAGATGTCTCTCTCATACAGGTAATAAGGGGGCAGTCTAGAAATGTATATAAATATACCTTATAACTGTGTCTATAAATGTACAGAATTAGATAAGATATAGTGGCGGAATTCAATACTTAAGACTCTTAAAGTAGAGTAGACAAATATAGATAAAGATAAATGTGATTCAAGTGTCACCCTGGAACAGTAATTATAATATAATAATATTGAGGTTAAAATGCGGATATTGTTGATAAATGTGACCTTTCTCTGTATCACAATCCCTCTCTCATTTTCCTCTTGCATACTATATAATCTCTGTCGGAATTTGCATCGTTTTTATATGTATTAACGCACAAAGCATTTATCTTTAAATATTCTTGAAATACTTATTAAATTTGTTATTAATGTTAATGAAAATTCTTTTTTTTTAGGTCATGACAGCGGCAGCTGTGCCCTCCACGCTGGTCAAGTGTTTGTATCTGTTCTTTGATCTACCCCAAGTGGAGGACGATGAACCACCCGCGGATGGAGCAAGTGTTAGTGATTTCAATGCACACGAACGTCGTACACTGCTGCAGAAAGTATTTGTGCAACTGTTGGTTAAACTCTGTTCATACCCCTATCCCGCTGAGGAGTTGGCCCGCATGGATGATCTTACTTTGTTATTCTCAGCCATCACATCACCCTGCCCCATGCAGAATATTGTATGGCGCAAGAATGCAGCAGAAATACTGACCACAATCTCAAGGCACGGCTTGACCGATGCCGTTGTTACCTATATACATTGTGAGTGCGCATTATATAGAGATAATTATATATACTCAACTCTGTTTTTCTCTTTAATCTCTAGCCAAGGGCTGCATGGCACTGTGTGTGGATAATATGCAACGTTTGGCCTTTGGCAATCCACTGGAAATAGTCGAAATGTTTGTCACCGTCTTCTGCTTTCTCAAGGATTCTAGTCAAGTATCACAGATACTAATGGACGACTTTCGCGCCTCGCAGGGTTATGTATTTCTCAGTGACTTTTTGCTCAAGTAAGTAGGAGGTATATACTCTCGACATTTATAATCTAAATATATGTTATACTCTCTTTAGATTCGATAACGCACGCAGTCAAACGTTGGAAATTCAAGCGGCAATACGTAATCTTGTCTTAATGATCTCATCGCTGTGCATGTGCGGCTTCCATGAACTGCGTCCGCCAGCAGCTCAGTTTAATACGGTCTTCAAGTTGCAGAATTTCCAGTTGCCACAGGCTAGTTCAAGGGAGACATGTGTACGAAATGTCTATGCATTCCAAGTGCTACAGACCGTGTTCCTTAAGGCAACAACGCCAGCATTGTGCTGCACTATATTGGATGCCATATCACGTGTTTATCACTCGGAGAATGCAAATTATTTTATACTCGAATCGGAGCATACATTGAGCACCTTTGCGGAGAGAATTCATCAGAAGTCGCCGCAGATACAGGAGAAATTCTTTGATCTCTTGGAGTTCATCGTATTTCAATTGAACTTTGTGCCCTGCAAGGAGCTCATCAGTTTATCACTGCTGCTCAAGCATAATCTATCAACGACCTGCAGCATTCTATGCTTGAAAACCTTATTGAATATACTGCGACACGATAGCGTATTCAAGGAAGTCTATCGCAAGGTGGGCATACTGGAGATCTTTGTTGGCTGCCTCAATCGTTATGCGGATCATGTGAGGGAGATTACAGAGGGTGATGAATCCCTGGTGGTGCAAGCAACGGGAGCAGGCAAGGAACAGGAGGAAGATCTACTTGATACACTGGGCAAGCATGTGTTGGAGGCGCTAACAATGCTGCTCGGAGGCGTTGCCAGCAATAATGCTCAACCCTTCAGGGAATACGGTGGCGCCAAGTGTATTCAGGAGTTGGTCAAGTTCAAGCATTGCCGACCACAGGCACTGGGTATTGTACGTGAGCTTATACTCTCTGCTGGAGGAGACGATGATATGTTGTATATACTCTCATTGATGCACAGCATAAGTCCTCATCAGGTGGAGTTTAAAATACAGATACTTAACATGCTGCTGGGCTGCCTCAAGGATTCGCATCGCACGAGGACAGTTTTCCGCAAGGTTGGCGGGTTTGTCTACCTGACCAGTGTCTTTGTCTCCCTCGATGGCAGCATGGCTCAACCTCAGCCAGGGATAAATCAACAGGATCTCATATTGTTGCTGCAGATTGTTTGTCAAACTTTGGCCACCGCCATGAGATTTGAGCCTGCAAATGCCAAGTTTTTTCATCAGGAGATTTGCAGCAGCTCGTTGTGTGATACATTGCGTTTGCTTGGCTGTTTTGGCAGCGATACAACCTTGCAGGACTTTACCGGCAACTACGAGCCACAGCAGACGCTACTCAAGTACTATCATGACATATTTAGTGGGGATATATTGAGCTGCAGGTGAGTAAGGCAAAGAAATAAAGTAGAATTAACAATTATTGATATCTCTTTCTTGTTTAGCTTCTCTGAGGAGGTGCCCAGCAGTCTGTCCTACGTTTGTGTGGTCTTTCGGCTGCTGTACAGCATTGCATTGGATAACTTTGAGTCGCCCAACCTGAGTGGCATTATAACATTGTTCAGCGATCCATCGCCACACTCGCGTTCACCTAGCAAAGAGTTGGCAACGCCAGCGCATCCCAGTCAACTGAATCTGTTGCAACCGACGCCAGAGCCACGTATTGTGCATCCTGGCGTAGTGCTCTGCATGCTTCAGTTGCTGCCTGGCGTGCAACACGATGAGGCACCCATACAGGCGATTCAACTTCAGGTTTACCTCAGTGAAATAGTCAAGTCTTTGGTGCGCAATGAACGCAATCAGCAAATCATGTGTGATCATGGGTTGGCTGAACTGTTGCTCAGGTTAACACGTCGTGCATTGGCCGAGGAACTGCATCCACTGCATGTGCCCATGCAATATATACTGGAACGTTTGGCGGCTCAGGCGCTGCAGCCCACAGAACTGCGACAATTTCTACGACTCGGAGAACCTTTGTCCTGCGCTGACATTGATCTGCAGCAACCCTATCGACAGGGTGGTCCTGTGCCCTTGACTCGCATTAAGACACTCGTTTCGATGACAACACCAAGAGATTTTCGTGCGCATGGCTCTAGTACATTGCCCCCGTTTGTTGAGCTGGATATGTCCGCAGAGGGATTTGGTTGCCTGTATCTACCCTCGTTGGCACCTCAGGCAACAGCCACGGCTGGTGGTACCATTGATGCGAATACCATAGGTGGCATTGGTGCCGGAGATCGCATCTTTCCACCACAAACAGGACTCAGTTATTCCACATGGTTTTGTGTTGAGAAATTCTCTGATCCCAAGACAGATCCACATTGTGTGCGACTGCTTACACTGGTGCGCACCATACACAATCCTCGCGAGGAAAATCTGGCATGTCTTTCCATTCTACTCTCGGCCAGGGATAAGGCCATTGTTGTGTCCACACAGGAGACGCTGGTGACGCCCAGAAAGAGTGAGTTTTGACTCGCTTCCAATTCTGATTCTTAAACTATATATTGTATATATTCCTTTTGCAGGCATTGGCGACTGGGAGCCAGAGGGTTCGGATGATGGCATTGCGCGCATCTGGTGTCCAGATCTGTTGCACGAGGGACAGTGGCACAATCTGGTTGTGGTACTCAATCGTGCCGTGTTGAAGAACTCAAGTTTGACGCTCTATTTGGATGGCGTACCGAAGCATACGCAGAAGCTACACTATATAGCACAGAATCCTGGAGCTAGCACCTCCAACCCGATGACAAATGCTACACAGATCTTTGGCTATATTGGCACACCACCCATATGGCGTCGCTATTCCCGCCTCTGCTGGAAACAGGGTGTCTCCCATTTGCTGGAGGACGTCCTTACCCAACAGACAGTGCAGACCATCTATCAATTGGGACCGCATTACATGGGCTCCCTGCAAGCACCTCAGCTGGGCAAACAATCGGAACCTTTGGCCCCCTTAGTACCCGAAGATCGTGTGCTGCTTGGACTGAATGCCAAGGCAGTATCCAAGCTGACGCTGGTCAAGATACGTAAGGTTTACAGTCGGGCCGACAACAAGAGCATTGCCAAGCAGCTCAACATGAATTCGCACGAGAATGCCACGCCTATAAAGTGAGTAATTGCATCTTCATATAAATCATTACCTTATTTAGGAATTCATTCCTTAGGATTCTTCACAATTCGGCTGGACATTTAGCCGGCGCTGGACGCTCGCTGGGCGGTGTCGTTGTTGGTTATCTGGGTGTGCGTGTCTTTAGTCCTCATCCAGTTTCAGTAATGATTGACACCGTGGGTGGCTGCAATGTGCTGCTTGGTATAATAGCCATGGCACAGGATGTGGAATCCCTGTATGCTGGAGTCAAAGGCATTGACATGTGTGGTGCGTAGCAATCGTGCAGCACAGGCGGAAATGGATCGCAAACGTTGCTATCAGACCTTGGGAATGTTCTTCAAGAAGAAGAAACATTTGCTGAACTCGCACATCCTGCACTTGACCTTTGGTCTTGTTGGTACCGTCAATAGTGGACACGATATGTCTGCTATACCGAATGTCACAGCATTCCAGGATTTGCTATGCGATTTAGAGATTTGGGATAATGCACCAAATGGTTTACTGCGCTCCCTGTTGGAGCATCTGCTGGAGTTGGTGGTGGAATCCAATGAGAAGAAGCAGAATGTAAAAATAATGCGAGATCTGCAGTTGCTAGTGAAACTGCTGCACATTATTACCAACATACAGGATCATTCGACGCGTGAGATACTCTTCAATTTGCTAGAGACACTACTGGGTGGACAGCCAAGGCACACAGATCTGTTGCTCTTTGGACAGTATGTGGCTGCCAAGTTGCCGCGCATACAGGACCAGCAGATGGAACGTGCCGTGCTGTTGCCCAGCATGAGGCAGCACGCTGAGGATCAGGAAGGTGTTGCCCAAAATATATATCTACGCAATCGTTGCCTCTCACTGCTGCATGGTCTGCTCTTCACGCCACGCAATACGGTTAATTATGTCATCTGCGATGATATCTCCAAGACGCTGGGCATGGATTGGTTGCTGCTCTTCATGCAGCCACACGTGCACTTCACCACAGTCATCATTGCTGTGCGTATCCTCGTTGTCGTTTGTGCCAATGAAAGTTTTCTTTCTCGCTTCCGTGATGCCACACACAATGGAGGATATTTGAGATTTACTGAGATGGTTTCACAGCGTAAAATGCTCGGCTTGGGTGCACAGCAGCTGAATCAACGTCCCAGCAATGGCACCGGCACTGTGATTGTGGCCACGCCCCAAAATACCATACAACATTTGCCCACACAAATTGCCGGCGAGGTGCGCACTGCTGCACTGAATATACCAGGTGAGGATGAAGACCTTTTCAAGTCAACTCTCTGCTTATCCTTCTCCCTTTCTTCTTCTTCATCAGGCTTCCAGTTGCTTGAGTGGCTGATGCAGCATCACTTGGATGTGCCAGAGCTGTATTTCCTCATCACTGCATTGATTATGGGGCAGCCTGTCAAGGTGTTGGCCACAGAGCATACCAAGTTTGATCTGGATCGCGTGTGGTCCTTCCTTTGGGGTGCTCCAGTGTCGGCCAACACGCAGCTGCCCAAGCTTAATGTCTGCCCCGAGGGCGTCTGTGTGCTGCTGGCCATGGTGCGTGCCATAGTGCATGGTGGCGAGTGTGCCCCCTGGTTGCACAGCCATCCGGAGACAATAATCCAATTGTTGTTCAGCTTGTATCAGAATCTCAATGACTTCACACCTGTCATGATGGCTGCAGATGTGGTGACTTCACTCGTTGCTGTGCTCTTCCCACAGGTTTCACGCTCCACTGCAGACTCGGAGCCAAATAGTGGTGCCTCCACGCCCACCGACGGCACAGGCACGGCCAGCAGTAGCTTCGTATTGCCTCCACCGGAAACGTTGCATGCAGCCGAGACGAATCAACCTAAGCTAACCTCGCATCCTGTGCGCAAGTGCATCATTGACTTTCTGCGTGTGATTGTCGTGGATTCGCTTGGCTTGAATATGCATGGAAAGACGACACCCGTTATAGATATGGTCCTGGATGCCGCACCGGAGACAGCAGAGTTGCCACTGCAGGTGCAATATCAGACGCAGATCATCATTGCACTAATGGATCATCTGTTGGCTGCAGATGTGTTGGTGGGTGAGCAGGCTGCACTGCCATTGGTACCGATCCTACAGAGCCACACTCAGCATATTGCACCCAATGTGTTCTACTTGACGGCTCGCATTGTGGACAAATTGTGGCAAGGCTGCCTCACTCGCAATCCTCATGACATTTTCGATTTCATTATCAAGCTGATTGCACAAGCCAAACGTAGATCCTCTTCGCTATCGCTGGAGCAACTGCATCATTCGCTCAATCGCAGTATATTGTTTCTACTATCGCGTCCCACCGACGACTCCATTGCGGAACAGATGAGCGTGCTCGAGGCGCTGCACAAGATCATTCAGCATCGTTTGCTCATCTTCGGCGCCGGCAATCATGAGCTCGAGTTCATTGGTTGCCTCACCTACTGTCTACTGCAGTTAACTGCAGACATGAAAATCATTCTGGAGCCGGCAACAAGTCGCAACACCACATGGCATGTCAATCCTCAGACAGAGACCAGCGAACCCAAGGACGAAGATCTCAATCAGTTGCAGGTAAGAGAGTAAAGATTTTATCCTTTGCCTTCAATCATTCATTCCTTTACTTCCTCTGCACAGGGTCGCAATCTGATTGTGGGCGCCGCTTTCCGCGTCTGGGAGGAGCTGTATGTGTGCAAGAAACCTGCCATAGAAGAGGTCTTCAAGATATCGCTAACCCCACCGCCGGCCAATTCGAAGGCACCGGATTTACCCACCACACGGGAACAGGTCATGGAGCTGGCCTCAAAGCTGTGGTTCAATTATGTGGATGCCGAACGAAAAGCCTCCTATCGTGTGCCCTGGGAACTGCACAATCAGATCCAGTCGAAGATACAGAAGGTAACAGGAGGTCTAACCCGCCTGGCCAGTCGTACCAAGGTGAAAAAGGATGAGTTGGTGCGCACCAAGTCGAATATGAGTCGTGAATGCGCATACGAGTGCACTGGAGTGCATGTGCAACTGATTAAGGATCTACTGGAGCTGCGTAGCAAGCAATATCAGCAAATGCTGCAACACACCCAGCGTTATGTCTACCAGGATTGGGTACAATCCGAAACGGAGTTGACACGTGAACGTGGCCTCTGGGGCCCCGCGGGTTGTAGTACGCTGGACAAGTGGATATTGGATACGACAGAAGGACCTCATCGCATGCGTAAGAAGACAATGCGCAATGATCTCTTCTATCTGCATTATCCATATCGGACCAGAGCTGGAGCTGGCGGATAATCGACAGCTAAAGTACAAAGTGGCATCCAGTTTGGATAGTAAAACCTACTTCCAACATGGACAGCAACAGCCACGCATCTTGGCCGAGGCAGAGCAGCATGCAATACAGCAACAATCATCACTAGAAACGGCCACTGTGCATCGTTTGGAGGCGAGCAGTTCCACATCGACGCCACCACCACCAGTGTCTCCCAAGTTGTTGGCACACGGTACGACACCTTATCCACAAGAATCTCTGGATGGCAATGCACCAGAGGATGATGAGGAGGAGGAGGATACATCGATGACCAGTGATAACGAGACATTCTTACGTTTGCTTGAGGAACAGGAGAAAATTAGCTTCATGTTTCGCTGTGCTCGCATTCAGGGACTGGACACGTTCGAGGGACTGCTGTTGTTTGGCAAGGAACATTGTTATATTGTGGATGGTTTCACGCTGCTTAAGAACCGGAGAGATACGCGACATAGATACCCTGCCTCCTGGTGCCTATGAGCCCATAATACCCAACTCTGGTGGAACAACCTCGACGAGCACTTCTCGCGCCGTCAGCCACAAGCTGCGACAATGTTCCAAGTTTGCCTATGAGGAGATACGTGAAGTGCACAAGCGACGGTACCTGCTGCAGCCCATTGCACTGGAAGTCTTCTCCGAGGATGGACGCAACTATTTGTTGAGCTTTCCCCGTAAGGTTCGCAACAAGGTGAATCAAAGGTTTCTGGCGCTGGCGACAGCATTGAATGATAATGCCCAGCAATCTGTAGCTGGACAGAAGCGTACAGCAAGTGTGGAACAGACATCGGGTCTCTTTAGTGGCCTCATTGGCGAGACATCGGTGACACAGCGCTGGGTGCGTGGAGAGATCTCCAATTTCCAATATCTGATGCATTTAAATACGTTAGCGGGTCGCAGCTACAATGATCTCATGCAGTATCCGGTCTTTCCATGGATATTGGCCGACTATGATTCCGAGGAACTGGACTTTACAAATCCCAAAACATTCCGGGATTTCTCACGTCCCATGGGTGCTCAGTCCGATGACCGTTTGGAGCAGTTTCAAAAGCGTTTTAAGGAATGGGATGATCCACATGGAGAGACGCCCCCTTATCACTATGGCACCCACTACAGTTCGGCCATGATTGTCTGCTCGTATCTGGTGCGGCTTGAGCCCTTCTCGCAACCCTTCCTCAAGCTGCAAGGCGGTCACTTTGATCTTGCCGATCGCATGTTCCACAGCATCAAGGAGGCCTGGCTGTCAGCCTCCAAACTGAACATGGCTGATGTTAAGGAACTCATACCGGAGTTCTTTTATCTGCCCGAATTCCTGAGCAACTTTAATAACTTCGATCTGGGCACCAAGCAGAACGGGGAAACCCTTAACCATGTCATACTGCCACCGTGGGCCAAACAGGATCCCAGAGAGTTTATACGTCTCCATCGCAGTGCTCTTGAATGTGATTATGTTAGCCAGCATTTGCATTTGGTAAGTTAAAGTAGGATTAACTATATCAGGAATATATTTCAATGTCTTTCTATTCGTACAGTGGATTGATTTGATCTTTGGCTGCAAACAGCAAGGACCCTCAGCCGTAGATGCCGTCAATGTGTTTCATCATCTCTTCTACGAAGGCAACGTTGATATTTACAAGTAAATAAAGTATATATATTCATATTTGACTCCACTTAACCATTATCATCTTTGTAGCATTGATGATCCTCTGAAAAAGAACGCCACAATTGGATTCATCAATAATTTCGGTCAGATACCAAAGCAGCTCTTCAAGAAGGCGCATCCCGCCAAGAAGATGGCCAATTCAAGACATTCTGCACTGATCGATCCGACAGCTTTGATACAGGGCAACAGCACAGTGCTGCAAACGGATCGTCTGTTCTTCCATAATCTGGATAATCTTAAGCCAAGCTTGCAACCCATTAAGGAGCTGAAGGGACCTGTTGGTCAAATCTTGCAACCCGATAAGGTCGTGTTTGCTGTGGAGCAAAACAAAGTGATGATGCCGCCAACGTATAGCAAATATATTGCTTGGGGATTCGCAGATCATTCGTTACGCATTGGACTCTACGACACAGATCGAGCTTCATTTGTATCCGAGGCAGCAGCGCATAATTCTGGCGAGATCCTAACCTGTGCCTGTCCAAATGCCAAAATGATTGTCACTGCCGGCACAAGTTCCGTGGTTACTATCTGGAAATTCGATGCGAATCGGAAGAGTCTCAGTGTGCGACATTCTTTGCATGGTCACACCGATGCTGTGACCTGTTTGGCTGCCAGTGCTGCCTACAATGTCATCGTGTCTGGCTCAAGAGATGGCACTGCCATTGTCTGGGATATGTCGCGTTTTACGTTTGTGCGGCAACTACGCGGACATGCTGGCGTTGTGGCAGCTGTAGCCATCAATGAACTAACTGGAGATATTGCCACATGCTCAGCCACCTGGCTGCATGTCTGGTCCATCAATGGCGATGCACTGGCCATGGTCAATACGTGCGTGGGCAGCGCTGATCGCATGCAACAAATACTTTGTGTGGCTTTCTCGCAGATACGCGAATGGGATCAACAGAATGTGGTCATGACGGGCTCCACTGATGGTGTTGTAAGGGTAAGTAATAATATTGTTAAACAGGAAGCAAGGCAGGCCCCACGTAGGGCGCCACATGTATTCAGATGGTTCTAATATTTATACTCTACTGTTTCAGATGTGGTCGCTAGAGTATACACAGGTTCCCATCGATCGCAAGCTTAAACGTGGCGTGGAGGTATGCTCACAGGATAAACCGGAATCAACATCTATAGATGACGCCGACAATAACAAGGCCGACAAAATGAGTCTCTTTAAACAAATGAAGAGTCTCTCACAGCCAGAAGATGAACATGGTATGGTATACATACATTTATTCTAGTTCTCCCTCTCAAACCTTGCCTGCCTTCTCTTAGAAATTGTAAAATCTGCCTCGGAGAGCAGCATTTCGGAGGCTTCACAGCACAGCAACGAATCAATTAAGTCTGCAGAAGCAACTGCCAAGTCTGAGCCGAGAAAAAATTCCATAACGGGCGCCAAATCGCTGCACGAAATGAAATCAGCCACGGTGGAGGCACCGGGCTGCTCTTCCGATCAAAGAACAAGTGAAGGTAAGGCAGCATACCATTGTAATTTCTTATATATAAACTTATTGTTAACTGATCTTTACAGAAGAGCACAGCATTCGTCCAAGTAAATCGGATACGAGCTTAACCGATGGCTTCGTCTTGCTGGACAATGACAGATATCGTGGAGAACAGGCGCTACGTAAAGGTGCGTGTGTTTGTATAGCTTAAATATTATATATATTTAATCCTAAATTCCATATTTGTATTCCAGGCTTCAAATGGCAACGTCAATTAATGTTCAGATCGAAGCTGACAATGCATACAGCCTATGATCGGAAGGATAATGCCGAACCGGCTAGCATAACAGCGTTGACAGTATCCAAAGATCATAAGATACTCTATGTCGGTGAGTAGTAGAGCTTATCAGATTTGTTATATATATGGGAATATATTGTTGAACATTAACTGATTAATAACTTTGCTATAAATACTTTGCAGGGGATGCACGTGGTCGCATTTTCTCGTGGAGCGTTACAGAACAACCTGGACGTGGCGTAGCCGATCATTGGCTGAAAGACGAAGGCGCTGATCAGTGTGTCAAATGTTATGTGAAGTGAGTGCCTGTGAATGCATAACCAATTATTCTGTTGCTCTAACTTTATGATATTTTCCCAGATTTACTCTCTATGAACGGAAACATCATTGCCGTAACTGTGGCCAAGTGTTCTGTAATAAATGCAGTCGCTTCGAGTCGGAGATATCGCGTCTACGCATCCTGAAGCCAGTTAGGGTGTGTCAGGCCTGCTATGGGCAGCTACGTACGAATTCGCTGGACAATTAAGCATAATAATTGGATCTGTGTACCTATAATTAGCTAAAAAGAAATAACTGCGTTTACTTTCGTTTGAAAACAAAAGATAACTATTGTAACTGTTAAAAGACGTTAGGGGCATTAATTTATACACACTCTTTACACTACTTTACTACTCTACTACTATTTAATCAATTGTTTTATATTTTATTTATTTTTTTCTATTGTATTTATAATATTTTTTAACCAAAAAACTTGTGTTGCGCTAAGAACAACCAAAGGCTGTTATTGTATGATTTTATTTTTTATTGAAACAACTTTATTTAATGAAGAAAATGAACCGCGTTGCAATATTTAATTTAATATAAATCTAATTTTAACTATTTATTACCAAAACCGAATAAAACAATAATGAATAACAGATTGCTTACAATCATGAATAAATTTTGTAGTAATAGAATTGAAATTGTAAATCGAATCAAATTTCGAAAAAACATTTTTGTGTATTTAACGTCAAAATTATTGCGCAAGCTGCTTAGCGACATGACCAGCGCACAAATATATATATTGTATGTATTGTTATTTCAAGAATACGTAAAACAAAAGAAACGAAACGAAAACAGATGAACCCAAATCAATAATTAGCTTACCAAATAGTTAAAACAAGCAAACAAGCACCGCCACTTATATCAATTACAAATGAACAACATTTTTTGGGAGATTTACTGGACAAATAGTTATAGAGACAGACAGACAGACATGGAACTGAATCGACACTCAATTGCAAAACACAACAACAACACACAAACCTCACACAGCAACAAAAATATTTATACATATAACAAAAAAGATACGATTACTTCCAAATAAACGATAAACAATTTACTTGAAAGCAATGATTAATGTCGATGCAATAAATGAAATGGGTCCGTAATTGTAAAGCAATATTCACAGATTGCGAAACCAACTAAAAAATGAAGTATGCGAATATGATAAAACGTAGTGAAATTAATAATATGTTGTCATAGCTGTTCTCTCTATTTTCACAACTCTTATGATTCTATTTCGCAGAAAGAATGTTAAAGTATTAAAATTGTCCACTAAAAATAAAACATCTTTCTGTTCTTCAAAACCTTTTCATGCTATGGCAACAGAATTTAACTGAAATCTCTGTAAATACGGCAGATAAATAACGAAGTAAACAGTAAAAAAACATAACCAAACAAAAAAACTATTTAGAAGGAATATTAATTAGCTAAATAAAATGTCGTTGTGGTAAATAGAAAGATATTCGGTATTTTGTAGAGCATCTACATGTTGCATTGATAATAATTTACAAACATTATATACATGTGACACTGCTATATACACGAAAAATGGAAAAACACATATATATTTCAATTCAAGAAACAAGAAAAAGTACGTATAGGTTACCAAGCAGGGATACCGAAACCAACAATTCAAAAAGAAAAACACACTTTCAAAAGACTTAAGACACACGTCAGTCAGTTATGAAGCAACAGCACATTTAAAACAACAGAAACATTTCAAGAACTATCCAAAGTAAAGACTTTAAGCATGAAATTCTTACATTTCAATAAGTGGAGCCTGAATACATAATTATATATGATGGAAATACCCTAAGAAACACCACAGCAACAGAAATACGAGAAAAGGCGAACTCAAAAAAAAATACTTACTATAAAATATATGAAAAACTATATATATATATATATATTTATTGTTTATTCGCATGAAAATATGCGAAAGGGCAAAATATGATTTAATAAAATGGACAATGTTAACAAAGATGGCATTTTTGAATGGGTTGGGGAGAGTTACATGACATGCATATTTACTGGATATCAGATAATTGATTATACGTATGTATAAGTCGTATATTGATATAATTATACTACTTATTGTAATAACGAATAGATGATATTCAACAAAAGAATATGAAACACAACACAATGTTTTATAATCTTTGATTTCCGTAATGTAAAAACAAAAAAATGAAGCCTATTATTTACTTCCGTTGTCTGCGAGTTGTTCGAATGTTATGAGGACCAAGAACTGCTGTACCGAGGTCGGCCTCTGCCATAGTTCGAACTCGACTCGTTTCGTTTCGAACTGCAGAGAGCGCGGAGGGAGAGAGAGAGCAGAGCGCAGACTCGACAAAGACACACCGAAGTGGTGAGTTTTGTGTGTAAGAGGCGTGGCTTGGCACACGTACACACTCACACTCACACTGAGAAGAATCTGGACTAGGGGGAGGGGAAATTCGAGGCACAGAAAAAATGCGACTTCTTGATGCCGCAAATTTGACGTGTGTATGTGTGTCTGTGTGTGAGTATATTTATGGGAATGAGTGGGGGTGGAGTTGAGAACGTTCAGTGTTGGAGGTGGGGAAGACTCGGTGGGTGTGTGTGTGATGTGTCTCGCTTGTGTAGTATAAGCCTGTGCCGCAAATGACTTTGCATTCTGACTGGTTAATATAACCGCAGGATAGATAGGAAGGGCTGGGCTAGTGTGCGCGATCCTCTATATAACCAAGGGCAAGCAAATGGGCTGTGTAATAGCCTCATCCTCGTCGCGGTGCTGCTGGTAAGACACTTTACAAGACTCCACCCCCCAAAATGCAGTCGTACATAAGACGTTGTCCGCTAAGCCGTCTTCTGCTCGCACTTATGTGTGTGTGAGTTGTGAGTGCCTGTACTGGTGTCCTGTGCGCGTGTGTGTGTATGTGTGCAACCGATACACAATGTCACAAAAGTCATTTCAATTTAGATGAGAGTCAGTAAATCAACCCCTATCAACATACCAACAACAAGCGCAGCCAGTGCCAGGCGAGGAAACGCCATTGCGAAATTGCCGAGGCATACACGTACATAATAAGCCCACACTATCACACAAATATACGCATTCATACTTACGTACATACATACATATATGCTTATATATTTCACATATGGCATATCCTTACCTATCCCCATATGATTGTGGTACCTCAACTTTTTGGGGTATTTTCAACAGCATAGAAACTTTGTTGGCAGTGCATAATTAATTGCAAATTGTATTTAAATTAATTTGTTTACTGTTTTAGAACTGTATAGGTGATGACATTTTGTAGTATTTTATGAGTTCAAACCGTCGATAGTTATGTGAACTAGCAAAAGGACTCAGCTACGCTTATCGATTATCGCTGCTACTATTTAGTAAATTTAAACAGTCAATCGTTCCGTGAACTAGAAAAGGAATTTATTACATCGATTACCCATTGTAGTGTATAATAAGTTCAATCAATCGATAGTTACGTGCACTGGAAAAGGAACTTAATCACATTGATCACCCATTTTAGTATTTAATAAGCAGTCGATAGTTCGTGAGCTAGAATGGTATCTTATTCTAGTATTTTAAGTTGAACTGGAAAATGAACTCATTAAAATGAATCACCATTTTAATTATCGTTCACAGAATAATTATGCAGTTCAATTATAACGTTACATTAAGTGTTGCCACTTTCAGCACATTGTGGCATATGCTCAAAATGGTAGCGTGCCCTTGCAGCTGAGATCCTGACTTTAGAACTAATAATCCGACAGCCTACAAGCGCAGGACGAACCAAAAAAAAAAAAAAAAAGAAAAAGGAAGAAGCCAGCGAGGCAACGAGGCATCTGGCCCGAAGAGCAGCGGCAAAGATATTTGCTGAGCCACATCAAAGAGAGAGAGAGAGAGTGTGTGTGCGAGAGCAGGAGATCAGCAGAGCATGGCAGCCCCCAAAGAGCAGGACAACAGATGCCATTACCAATACATACGCAAAGACGACGTCGTGAGGAGAAGGACTTCGTTCCGGCGCTAGCTTTTCATCATTCTTGACATTTTGTGGTGAATTGTCGAAAGCCACAGGATATGTCGCAGTGTGCGTGCCACACACACACACAGGACTCAGTTTAGTATACGTGTCTGTGCATGCGCCCATCTGTGTGTGTGTGAGAGAGGAAAAAAGAAAACAAAAATGGTGGACGGCAGGAAGTCTCCTCATTTGCTGTAATCGCATCAGGCGGCAGGCGGCACTGAAAAAGGGCGTTTTCCGGTTGGCTGCCCGCCTGTCCTGCTCTGTCCTGTCCCGGCCTAGCCTGGTATTCCTCGCCCACCTCCCCCCCCAGTCGGTCTTCGTTCGCAAGGGATGAAATGTAACATTTTGTAACTTTTCGGTAAATTTTCGACTTTTTCGTCGACGTTTTGGTTTTTCGGTGCCAACGTCGCAGTTCGCTTCGCAGTTTGCGCTGCGCTGCGTTTTCCGCTTTGCTATTTTCATTTTCCTCATTCGCAGTTGCAGCGTTTTTTCCCGTCTGTGGCTTTGTGTCGCGTCGCGTTGAAGCGGGTGGTGGCAGGGGCAGTTGATGGGTGTTGGGCGCAGGGTTGGTTTCGGGACCGGCCCGTGCTGTCTTTGGCTTTGCTCTGCGTCCTGTCAAATTGACTGCAAAAAAGGACCTTCTCCTTTGGCAGCTTCACTTTCGTAATTGGCGGTCTCTGCTCTGCTCTGCTCAGCTCTGACTCGGCTTCTCGTCCTGTCGCAGCGTCCTGCCAGCGCCATTCACAGTTGGTCCGTCAGCCAAAGCGATCCGCATCCGCTGCGTCGTTGTCCTCGCCGTAGTCCTCCTTGTCGTCGTCGTCGTTGTCGTCCTTTTGCGTCGGCAAATTGCAAATGTAATACAACTAACTAACTTGAAGTGCAGTTTTTAAATACATTCGTTATATACTACTTAAAATATCGCGTACTAAACTGTTCCTAGTTTATCGGAGTGTGTGTGAAATTAATTAGAGCACGCTGGATACTCTAGGATTCAAATATTTCCATCAACGGAAAATGGGCACAGGTAAAATGCGTGAAAAGCTGCAAACTGATTCGTAATGGCGACGGAAAATTGTTTAAAAATCACACAAAGTGACTTTACAAATAATTGAAAAAGTGTCGGAATTGAGAACTTAAGAAATTGCTAAATAATGTGTATATAAAGCAGTTAAACCCCTTCTTGAAATAATAAATAAATCTGTTGTAAACCCGACGGCAAATGTCTTGTATCAGATCAATGTAAAGTTTTAGAAATTCTGTAATTTTATGAATGTTTCAATTAGGTTTGAACAGCGAAACAATTGTGGAATTTTTCTCAAATATAGAAGTTTGAATGATTTATAGTTAAATATGCTACATAATTTTCTATAAGGTAGAATTCAATCTATTTTGATTTATGAAAGATACATAAGTATGTAGATTATAATGAAATATGGTGGATTTGCATTTCTCTATTTAGGTTCAGTCTATTATAATATATACATATGTTATATATGTAGAATCAAAATTATTATTTATTTTTTATTATTTTTGCCCTAAGTTCTCATTGTAAATATGATCTGAGAATTATATTATTAGTTTGTAAACAGAACTGGTAAAACTTTTTGTTTCAATTACAGTTTTTTCAGAATATAAAACTCTTTTTTTCTTTTCTAGAATATTCTTATCTGTTTATTTGTTGGTGATCAATAACTAAATTTTGTGGAGATCTGATTACAATAGCCTGAGAATGGATAGAGATATTTAATTGAATATATGATAATGTAAGAAAACCATGCGATCCCGGGTGCACAGTTTAGTTACAACTGTGAATTGAACACCTCGTATGCCTTATCTACAGGGGTCGGCAAGTAGGAAACCTTAAGTGTTATTTTAGTATTTCAAAAAGTAACTACAATAAAAAAACATAGAAGATTTCAAATGCAAATTCAGCAAATTATAAAGCTTGGATATTTACCAATCTAATTCACAATTCTCACGCCCTAAAACCTTTTCGTGAGTCTCTTCCCACGCGCTGAACTAAACTGAACTAAGCCAACCTTTTTAGCCTATAAAAACAAAGCTGAGATTACCATACCAGTCAAAAAGCATATTGTATAGTTCCAATGCAGATATATCCCACACACACACTCTCAAAAAGTTGACACAACTTGCTGAGTAAACAAAAATATTTAAAATCAACAATAAAAATTTTTAAAATGAAAACATTGCGAAGGTTCAAAAGCGAAGGTGCTGGCAAAGGGGGGAAAGGCAGGGCGCTGGCAGTACAACCCTTAGGGGTTCAGGGAGTTGCGGCTGAGGTTGCGGCAACAGGAACGGCAACAGCACGCACAGCCACTTGGATGGTGTTAACACGCTGCGGACAATTGCCGATGCGCAGGGTGTGAAAATTGGCAACACGCGTCGCTCGGCAATATGTCAAATGTCGCAGGCACAAAGGGCGCAGCGGAAATACAACAAAAGGGGCAGCAATCGAAGTCAGCAACGGGCAGTGTTTTATTTTGACAAGTGTCGAGTGTTACCAACTTAATTTGTGAAGCGTGCCACTGCCAAAAGGGTGCACTACACTCCTCTCCGTGTTCTCTCTCCTCATCTCGCATTATCTGCCATTTTCACTTGCTAATCCGATACACACGCACACACCAACAGAGACCAGGCAAATATCACAAGTGTTTTTGCAAGTGTCGACAGCTATGAGGCCGCGCTTAGCTCTTAATAGTGTATAATATATGAATATCTTGCAGATCACTATCACCAGAATCTAAAAAATCTTCAAAATGCTTTAGATTGTGTCAGCTAGAATGTATTTATAATTTCAATATGATTATTTGTGAAATCTGAGGACCAACATTCATTGTGAAGAATTATATTTATAACTGTTTATTGTATGGCAACTAAATTTACTTTTTAAATATAGAGTATATATACGAAAGCTTCATAGAGTTGATAACTGTTACAGTGAACTGTGCTAAGATTTTAAAGGTTTTCTGAAATCTTAGAAGCAACTTTTTCTTTGTAAATGTGGAGACTCAAATTGTTACTACTGTATATCAACTAAAAGTAATTAGATTTGGCAACACATGACATGAATAAAGCTGTTAACTTTCAAATATATTCGGTGATAAATAAAGGGTGATTTTTTAGCTATTATCTTTTTGGCAATACTGGTTTAAACAGCTGACGCACGTTTCGTGTTTTGTAACACTGTCAAGCATCTTCAGGTTGGTCTATAATGTCTTACAAACGAACAACGCTTGCAAATTATTGAATTTTATTATCAAAATGCGTGCTCTGTTAGGAGTTTTGCGGGTTTTTACCGGTGAATTGGCCGCCTGATCGTGCCTTTACTCTATTTTTTGTGGGGAGCATCAGCCTTTATATTTTTTTTTGATCAACAATCGAACCGCTTTAGCAATATCCTAATAATTATCATATTTATATCAATATTATAAAATATGTGTGCTTTAATTTCCGATTTGCCATCATAATAATCATTTTGCTTTCAACTTTCCCACAGCCGGCGATCGTCTGCTGGACATACCCTGCAAGGTGTGCGGCGATCGCAGCTCGGGCAAACACTACGGCATCTACAGCTGCGATGGTAGGTGACAAATACTCCAAACTCTTTCAACTATATACAACTTTGTACTATATTATTTTATTACATTACTATATACAGGCTGTTCGGGCTTCTTCAAGCGCAGCATTCATCGCAATCGCATTTACACCTGCAAGGCCACAGGTGACCTCAAGGGTCGCTGCCCGGTGGATAAGACACATCGCAATCAGTGTCGCGCCTGTCGCCTGGCCAAGTGCTTTCAATCGGCCATGAATAAGGATGGTAAGTAGAGACTCTAGAGACACACGCCAATCACAGTGGCACACTCTCATACTGCAGGAAGAAGGGAAGTGAAGGGAGGGAACCCTCCGCAAGTCTTTGTTTTACTTGGCAAATTCATTTAATTATGCATCAAATTAGCTGGAGCTGCTTTTTCCTTTCCTGCGCATAAATTACATGGCAACCAAAAATGCCGCAGGCTTTTGGGGGGCACCGCACATTTTTAGCTAGCACCCTCAGCACCCTCCTCTCCCTTCTCGCGGGGGCACTAACCATTGTCAAGTGCGAGTTGGAAGTTGATTTTCGTTGTAGTTGTCATTAAGCCGATTATAATTTATGCCCGGCGCTACCTTCCTCTCCACCCCACCATTCCTTTTTAGCAGAAGTTGCCAGGCTTGATTTCTCAGCGAGGCAGGCGTGACTTTGCGGGGGTAACCCTCTGCAAAGGGTTCTCTTTGAAAAAGTTAAATGTAGTAGCAGTGACATTATAAATGATTTGAACGTATCAAAAATAATAGAATACTGAGAATAGTAGACCTAAGAACCTAATCTAAGGATCTAACCGAATGGCTTCACCAAAGAACATAACCTAAGCCATCTAACCTAATCCTCTATCCTAACCATCTAACATACTCGTAATAACCTGAGCTAAAGACCTAACCTAAGGGCATAGGCTAGGCAACTAACTTAAGGTTTCAACCTGAGCTCTTTACCTAAAGAACTAACCTAAGGTCCTATGCTGAGGACTATCCTAAGGACGGACCTAGCCACCTAACCTAAGGACCACTCGGGGTAACCTGGACCTAACTAGGTTCAAAGCTGAGCACCTTATCTAACCAACTAACCTAAGAACCTATGCTGACGACCTATCTTAGGGAAATAACCTTAGCCCATAACCTAAGCACTTCACCTGAAGACCTAAGAAAGAGCACACAAATAACACAAAATATTGCTTGTTTATTTCATTCACATCTACACTTTCATATACTGATAATGGGTTTCCATTGTGTCATTGTTGCCCCCATAAAGACATCAACATACAGTGAGTCACTAAATGATTTGCATATTACCAACTTTATTGGGGCAAAAGGCGATTGACCAAAAGTTTAACCGAAAACCAAAAATGAATAGCCTCCTCTCCTCTCCTCTCCTGTCTCTCGCTCTCTCTGTGAATGCAACAATGCTAGCTTTAAAGCTCTTAAGCCAACATTAAATGTAGCATAAAAACACATAACAAGCACACACCCGGGCCCAGAAAGCTATCTGCGGCTCAGCAGCGCAACCGGATAAAGATACAGCTACAGCTATAGATACAGATACAGATACAGATACAAAAAGTGCCATAGCTATGGCTACACTTCAACATTTGGCAACATCCATTGATGGGTTCACTGCACAGAGCAGGGCAGGGCAGGCAGGGGAGAGAGGAAAGCGTGAGAATTGCTGCAGATTTTCTCACACGCAATTCGCCTTCAGGGGCGTACACCAGGCTGTGCGGGGGAGGAGTGGTTTCACTGGGGGGTAGGGGGGTAGGTCTGTCGATTGACAATGTGCACTTAATAGCGGATTACATGCATTATCCCATCGCTGGAAATGCGACTAAAATGTATTGACAATCAAATGATCCCCAGCTGCGCAGGAGAGCTGAAGAAGGGCATGAAATGAAGCTGAAACAAAGTTAGTTTACGATGAGAAGGGAGAGCGAAGGGGAAGAAGGGGAGAGAGGGGAATATGCTTTACAAAGCAGAGACTGACAGACAGACAGTCACGCAACTTAGTTAACTCCCACTGAACTTGGGCGAAACAACAACACAAGGTGACAACAATAGCGCAACTGGCAAAAGCAAAACACAATAACTGCCACTACAACAACAACAAAACAAGCAATAAGTTGGGAAAAGCCAAAGATTGATGCCCTTGAAAAACAGAGTTCATAAGCTTGAAAATTGAAAATCAATTGAAAAAAGCTAATTGCTCAGTCTACAATAGTTGAAGGCATACAATATTCTAGCTTGATCGTTAAGAAGAGGCTGTTGCTAGTCTAAAAAGAGTATATAAATTTCTTATCAGTTTCAAGCTAACTTACATTATAGCTGAAAAATGATAGATAAAGCTATATCTCTAAGTTTCAGATGTCAATTTTATTTGTAAGTGAAACTAGAGATATTAAATGTCTACCTTGATCCTTTTCATAATCGACAATGAAAACATTAATTTCTATTTCGTTTTATACTATCACTATAGCTAAATCTTATTTTTAATAGCTGTAAAAAGTTAAATATAATTAAGTTCACAATATTCAGAACAGCCATAAACCCTGCTGAAGGCAAACAAAATCTAGCTTTATTCCTGCTAAAAAGTGCTGCTCAGTCGCTTTAAGACCAAATCCGTGCAAAATTCAGTTCAATGCATTTGTTATAGCTAGATTTAACTAATTACAGCCATAATAAAATATATAAAAACTCAGTTATATGTACATATAGCTAAACTGTAGACTACAGAACTCATAAAGGTATTAACAATACAACAATAAGGTTTTTTCCTAGCATTGAAATTAAAATTGAACTCTCCAAGTTGTTCGCACATTGAAAGCAAAGTAAATACTTTAATTACTTCTAAACTATCTATTTTTTAGTTACTGTTACGAACTGGCCGACTAGTCTGCTATACCCCAAACAGAAGAAGGTCACAAACATGGCGTCGTCGTACCCTAGGCGTGCCCGGACATGTTCCATGTGCCTTTTCTTTGTGCATTTTCTTAGTTTGCCGCTACAAAGCCCCATGTTAGCTGCCTTTTTTGGGGTTTTTCTTGGCTGGTTGCCGTAAATAAACAATAAACACACTTCCCACGGCTGAGCATGAGGGAGATAGAGCGACAGAGTGCGAGCGAGAGCTGTTGGTGTTGCCCTTTGCCAGTAACTCTGGGCAGACAAAGTGCTTTTGTTGTTTAGAGCAGAAAGCAAAAAAGCCACAAAAATCGTTCAAGGCACGTTTGTGTTATTTTTTTTTTTGAAGGCAGAGAGAGAGAGGGCAACACAGAGAGTGTGGCACACAGAGCGTGGAACAGAGATAGTGAGAGATAGTCATGTGGTTAGCCATTTTTAGTTGTGCCTTGTGCCCTTTTGTTTAGTTTCCATTTGGTTTCGTATGATTTCTCTAGTCGACTCGTATTGCCCATAAAGTTAATTAGAAAAGTGTGCTGCAGTGTTGCTCCAACTATCAGTGTTGCATAACGACAATAGCTGCTGCAAACATAACCTGAAATGCGTACTGAAAATAAGTTATTATTATGGGAAAATATGACAAAGAACGCACACTTCACTCGCCTTCTTCGCCTTATGCTTTGTATGCTAATAGCTGCAGAAAAAAAGAAGAATAAGAAGAAGAAGCTGAAGAAGTAGTAAAAAGAAGAGAGAGAAAAGAGGAAGACCCGGTAAGAGCTTCCCTTAACAAATTATGTTGCCACTTGTCACATTTAATGGTATTTGCATTTGTGAACCAACAAAGTGTCAGCATCATCATCAGCACGCATAGTGAGAAAGCGGAGCCCGCAGTCGAAGGACTTCCCACACTCCCCCACCCCCCCTTTTCCTGCTGCTGCCATCATCTTATTTCTTTACAAATATTTACGCGGCATTTTAAGCGGATTTTTCATTTTGAGTGATTTGTGTCGCTTTTCCAAATCCCATTCGCATATAAAAAAAGCGAGCAATAAAATGTCCTTTTCCAGGCATTTGCCTGTCTCTCCCCCTCTTTTATCTCTCTCTCCCCCACTCTCTCTGTCTTTCCCTCTTTCTCTCGCACTTTATGTGTGTTTGTGCTTAGTTCTTTATCTTCGCTGGCTGCGTGTTGAGCTGAAAAGTGAGCTCTAATGATGGCAATCAACATGGAAATATGATTTGAATTAGCAACGCAATTTACATTGTGCTTAGTACCCCATGTTTTAGTTAGTAAATGTAGCTTGAAGAAGCAGTCTAAATTATCGTCCTTGGATTAGGATTATATTTGATAGAGAAGCATGGCAATTTAGTTAAGTTTTACTTTAAATTTGAGCATTTTCTTGTCATTTATTTTCAAAAATTCTCTAGTTCTTAGTTGTAGCAGCGTCAATTTGTCAAACATATTACTTATTTTTGTGCTTATTTAGGGTTCACATATTCTAAAAAGATCTAGCAAGATAAAATGTCTTCTTTATACTTAAATCAAGTTAAAATGTCTTTCAGTTTTTCTTTAAATTGTCTAGATCTCAGTTAATGCAATATATATCTTTATGAAATTTTATATATACATATAACACTCTTCGCCATATCTTCTAATTCTCCAATTGATTGCCATTTTTTTGTATTTGATAAATACAGTAAACGAGAATTAGTCAAAGAACAGAATTTTATTTTAATTTCCCCACAGAGAAATATGTTTTTGCGAGTTCCTCAAGTTGCTTACAGATATTATGTGTGGTGTAGTATTCTGAGATAAGTAACTCTCTCTCTCTCAGGGTATACAAATGTCGATTACCTTTTTGCCAACTTGTTTTCATAACTTTAATTTCAACTTTCTCGCAATGTTTGCACAAGATAATGCCAAGCAAGGCATTCATTAAAATTGGCCAAGTGAAAACTTAATGAAAAACGCAACTGTAAATGAAAATTCGTGCGGCTTAGCCTGTCTGTTGTTATTGTACTGCCAGTTGGTGTTGCTTTTCATAACTTGAGTATATTTTGTAGCATACTTGCGGGGCAGTTAAGCCTTCTGTCAACGCTGTAACTTAGCTCCATTCTCCCTGTCGGCAACACGTACTCGCTGTGGTTATCAACGTTCGTTGTTGTTTCGGTTGTTGTTGCTACTGTCTATATATATAAGTATATATAGTCGACTTTTTGGCGCCGCATTGGCGACTAATTTCATGACCACAGTTCAACGTATTGATTTTCTATACCACCACACACACACACACCTGACTATACCATGCATGCAACTGTGTATGTGAGTTGTGTGTGTGTTTATTTATTTGCAGCATTTAACCCGCTCACTCTGCACATGCATGCGCGTGTCCGCCATATTACGTATACGCACTGCATTTACACATGACTGCAGGGCACACACTCACACTCTTACACAGATACAACAAGGCACAGCCAGCCTGTCTGTATACATGCGCATGTAGATGTCGCTCTTAATTGACATTATAGCCTACTACTTTATGTGCATACACTTTTGGTAGGCACTGTGCGAGCGGCAACATGTAAATGCGCCTGGCTTGCACATGTCCTGCACAGTCTCTCCCTCTCTGTGTGTGTGTGTGTTTCTGTGTGTGTTAGTGTATGACAAAAGTGTCAGTGTCAACATTAAAAGCGGATTTAAAATCACTCGCACGCCCGTTGCTAAAGCAGGGCAACCGGGAAGGGAATGGCGGCCCAACGAGTCAGAGCGTAAAAGCCTTTGACCTAGCAGAGCAACTAAGGGAGTCTAAGTGAGAAAGGGAGAGAGAGAGTGAGGCGGTAGAGTAAAAGTTACTGTAAATATTGCAAATCGGTTAAAGGTTAATTTATGCGCACTTTAAACTTGTGTGACGCCTTTGACTATTTAATAACTATAAATAATGAACGGACAGATGTTTCCTGAGTAAACTATAACAGCAAAAGATGACTAAACTAGTTAGCAAAAGTCAACTAACGTGTCAACAACTGCCTGCTCAATGAGTTAAAACAATAATTAACTCAATCTATGACAAGCTGTCGGCCTTTTACAGCAGGTAATAATGATATATGTATGTATGAATGTAATTTATACACCTGATTCGTGGCTAACACGGATATTACAGTGGTTCAACCGAGACATGTATCTGGGGTATGTAATAGGCAGAAGAAGGCGTGGCAGAACTCACAAACAATATATATTCTGAATCAGCATCAACAACTGAGTCAATATAGCAATGTCCGTCTGTCTGTCTGTCTGTCCGTCCGCACGAAAACCTAGATATATAGCTATCAAATTTGGTATTAATATGTGTTATTATTGCACGCAGATCAAGCTTGTTTCAGATTTTTGGCCACGCCCCCTTCATCTACCTTAAATCTATCATTGTCGGGTGCGCTCGACTGTAGCTTTCCTACTAGTTCTACATATATCGTACATATATTACAATATATATTTTTAGAAGAATGTTATTATCATATGTACCATATCTACCATAGGGTGTATATCTACCATAAGAAGGTGATTTTAACTACAGGTGTCCGTCAATAAACAGATGTGAGTTATTCCAAGCTGTTAGCATTAACAAATGTAACTTCAATAAAGAAATCTTTCACATTGTTGAGACCAAAAAAAAAGAACTAGCAATAAATAGTTTATTTAACATGTTGAAAGAGCAGGGGTGCAGAGCCTTTCTCTATTTTGAGCTGTACGTGTTTATAAAGATTCTAATTACTTAATTATATATCACTGATAAGACAGTACAATCAACAGCAATGGAAACCTACAGCTGTTGCACAGTAGGTACAGTATTGTATCTTTTTCAAATCGTCAACAAATAGAGATTCTCTTATCCACATCAATTTGTCACTAGAATGTCCTCACCTCACCTGCCCCCGCAACACTGCACTACACCCTGCCCTGCTGCCCATCTTCACACTTGAGCCGACATAAACAAAGACCATTATGGACTATTAGACTATTATGCACTTTACAGTTGTTAAGCCAAATGCGATGTTCAGCTCAGGCTGTGCGAGGGAGACGGGGAAATCATCCCCAGTGTTGCCAAGCGCAGCGAATCACTTCAAGTGTTTTTTTCTAATTTCACGGTTTACATTTTGTGTGTGAGAGTGTATGTGTGTGCTACGCCCCCGTATTTAGCGAGTTTGCCTTATTTACTTTTCATTTGCCTGCCAAACATGCGCGCTTAATTTATCACGTAATTTTTATTATCAACCCACAGATATAACATGAGGAGTGAATAATATGGGTGAAAGATACTACACCCATTACGATGGCCCTTTTCACTGGGTTTGATGTTGATGATGATGATCATTCATTGGGATTTTCGCGTGTCTCCGTCGTGAAGTCGCCCAAGTTGGCCTGAGAATCGAGCAGCTGCCCAACATTCGCTCTAGCTCTGTGTGTTCTCTCCTTTTCTGTCTTTCTCTCTCCCTGTCTCTCGCCCCGCTGCCCTCCCCCCGCTGCCACTTATCATTAATTTTTCTACCGCATTTCCTTGCCCTGGCATTCTGACATTCTGTTCGCCTCCTCTTCCTTCTACTCGTTCGTGCCGTGTCCATTTCTGGTCTCGTCCTGTTTTGACATAATTGTTTTTGCTTCTATGCGTCGTCCGCACTTCGCACTCGACCCCTAATTAATTGATTAGCTTCAGCAAATCGGTCAATATGTTTTTCCTGCTCACTCACTCTCGACCTGGACTCAGCTATCCACCCCCATCCGCCCCGCTTTTGGTTTTTATGGCTGTACGCTCTCCGGATGTGTAATGAGTTGCTAATTAGATTTGTTGATTGTATTCTATTTTTTTTGGGTGCTAGAAACCCTTGAGAGTCTGGTCAGCCGGTGTTGGGAAATGTATCGGATTGGAGGTTAGAAAGCACAAAAGGTTTCCTTTGTAATAAGTCAGAAATCAGTGAGGAGACTGTATATAAAAGTGTTCACGAGTTTAAAAAGATATATGCATATAAACAAATGCAGGTGGTCTGTATTAAACTAAGTTAAACAGTTGATTAATAAGTTAGATTCAACTGAGACGGGTTGATTTAACTCCAAAACAATTTAATTACGCTCTGCTACAATTTAACAGCACTTAAAGAAGCTAACATCGCTGTTTAAAAGCTCTTAGAACGAAACTTAACAGCAGATTAAGAAAACTAACAGCGGCTTAACAGCTTCTAGAACGTAACTTAACAGCTGCTTTAAACTTCGATTGAACAGCTATCTAATTGAGATGAAAATGTATCGATAACTAATATCAAACAGTATGTCATTTGAATAATTTAAATAATCGGAAATTATAGGGTATCTAGAGCCCTTCATGGCAATGTAATCATAAGCAATCATAGACTTCGGAATATGTCATTTGTCGCGCATCTTTAGCACTTTTAAAACTCACTTAGACTAACTCAATTACATGCGTCCTAATCCTCAAATCGCTGCCAGCCCATCCAGGAATCCCGAGTCGCGTGTTGCCACAGGGCAGCAGCAGCAGGCAACACGACTTTTGCATTTTGCATTCATAACTTTTCCAGCAATCAAATCGTGGAGAACTTCATTTCACTAAGGTTCGGAAAGCAGAAGAGAGGCTGGGAGATGGAGGCAAAATGGCGTCGCTTAAAGCGGAATGAAAGAAGATTTTTAATTTTTACTTTTCGCTTATGCACTTAATTTTTTGCCTTTTTCACACGTTTCTTTGTTTGCCCGATGGAAAAGTGACGCGTGCAAAGGGTTAGCAATGCCCCAAAGAAGAAGGGCCTAGGGGGAGGTGAGGGCGGGGATTGGGCTTGGGTAATGCCAAGGGGGCTCTCAACTTTCTTTTGCTCTCCTTCTTTTGTCACACTTTTCCGCTTGGCGACCGCAGTTTTTAAGAGTCTGTCGCAAGTTTTGTTTGATGCCGCCTTAACCCGCAGCGTAAAAATTTGATGAGTTTGGCATTTTCTTTAATTGAAATTTGTGATCTTTTGAAAGCTTTGAAAGTCGCGACTGCAGCCGAACCTCTCTCCCCCACCCCCTGTTCGTGAATACTTGCCCCAGGCAGTGGCAGTTAGTTTCAAGTGGCTGCAGTCACATCACATCACTCACACACACACGCACACACAGACATGGACTCACTCACACATGCGATTAGCTGCGGATTAAAATGTCACCCCTTTTGCGCTGCGTCACGCACAAGATACAAGATACAAACGTGGCTCACGCTATAGATACATTTAATTACAAACAAATAAAAGTCATGACAGCCCACACACACACACACACATACAGAGGGACTCGTGTGTGTTGCAGCTACAGTGGCTTGAGGCATATGCAACAGTTCACACGGCCGGGCAAGGACCTTCGTATTCATCTTCGGTTTCTAGCCTCGCATCTGAATATATCTGCGTATTTTAATAATCGGTTTATTAGCTTGGTCTGTCTGTGTGTGTGTGTGTCTTAAGAAACCCCTCACCCACACATAGACAGAGAGAAAGAGAGAGAGAGAGAGGCAGACAGTCAGCCAAGTGTTGAGCTTGCTACTTTTTATTTGCCATTTGGTTCGGCAAACAGATAAGTCCGACCCACACTTCAAAGGGTCTCTCCGGGTCGGGAGGCTCGAAGAAAGCCATGCAAAGTATCTTTGAAATTAACTTTATTTATTTAACTACTTAAAAGCAGATTAACGCAATTACACACTCGAACTGCTGACGAAGAGAAGCAACGAGCAGCACTTGAATTGATATACAAAATCAGCCCAAATCAGCGCAAAATCAGCCCAAGCAAATACAAAGCAAGCTTCACTGACTTTTAGCGATATACAATTGTTGCTATTAAATAATATAAGATAATAATAATATAATAGTCATCTATATGTTATTATTTGTTGTGGGCAGATATACTACCAGCTTGTCTATCTATTGTATCACCTGCTGAGCTTAAATCAGAAGGACTGCTCGACCTTTTACTGCTAGCAATGCACTAGGTATTGTAACGAGGGTCTCAATCCCTTGCTCACAGAATCTATAGACCGCATTACTTACACTTCCCAGTTCACTTAGGTCTGTTAAATTTCCCACTGCTTATCTGTTGCCATTATCTGCTTAAACCTCTTGAAGTTTTATCAACCAAAAGCGATTTTGATTGTGTTCGTTTCTTATCCAATGCGGGCATCCCTAAAGCTTAGAAATGCTCTGATAGTGTTTCTTTCTATGCCGCAGAATAGTTTTGGGCCTATCCTTGTACATTCTATTCCTGCTTGCGGTAGTGTGTCTCCTTTTACATTTGGTACATACATTTGTTAGTCATATAATAATAATAATAATACATATAATAAACGTAATCCCCAATTTTCCATCTCTCTCCTCCCTTAGCCGTGCAACACGAGCGTGGTCCACGAAAGCCCAAGTTGCATCCGCAGCTACATCATCATCACCATCATGCAGCCGCTGCAGCTGCTGCACATCATGCTGCCGCGGCACATGCACACGCCCATCATCATCATCATCATCACCATCATGCGCATGCGGCTGCAGCTCATCATGCAGCAGCGGCTGCTGCTGCTGCCGCTGGACTGCATCATCATCATGGCGCTCATTTGCCTGTGTCGCTGGTTACAAATGTCTCAGCCTCCTTCAACTACACGCAGCACATATCGACGCATGCACCAGCAGGTGGCTTCCATCCTACTGCACCACCTACACATGCGCAGCATCAGGCGCCACTGCCAGGAGCAGCACAACATCAGCAGCAACAGCAACAACAACAACAACAGGTGGCAGCAACAACACATGCAACTGCCTTCCATCATCCTGGCCAGAATGCAAGCGCTGCATCCGTTGGAGGTTCCTCAAGTGTCGCCATGACGTTTCCACCTCATTTACTGCATCACAATCTGATCGCTGAGGCAGCCAGCAAGTTGCCTGGCATGACGGCAGCAACGGCAACTGCTGTGGCTGCTGTCGTCTCCACAGCGTCGCCCTATGGCCAAGCCACGCCCACAATGGCCAATCACAATAACTATTCATCGCCATCGCCAAGCAACTCCATACAGTCCATCTCGAGCATCGGTTCTAAGAGTGCAGGAGGAGGTGGAGGGGGAGGCGGTCTCAGTCTGGGCAGCGAGAGTCCGCGTGTGAATGTGGAAACAGAGACACCTTCGCCTTCGGCCTCGCCGCCTCTCAGTGCTGGCAGCGTTTCACCTGCGCCTACGTTGACAGATTCACATTCGCGTGCGGCATCCAGCGTGGCATCTCCGCATCCCACCCAGAATTCGACTTACTGCCTCAGTGAAGCTTCGCACCAGACGCCGCCAAGCAGCGCTGCAATCCTTATGCACAGTATACATATGAGCAACAACAACAACAACAACAATAATAATAGCCATATGATTAACAACAACAACAACAATACCAGCAAACAGCTTAGCTACACATCGGGCTCCACCCACGCCCACAACACCAACACCTCCGCCTCCTCCACCGGCTGTGCCACCATTGCCCGCGCCGGGACGCATGAGTGGAGCTGGCGCAGGTGGTTGCCACGCCTCCAATGGTTTCCTTGAACTGTTGCTGAGTCCGGACAAATGCCAAGAGCTCATCCAGTACCAGGTGCAGCACAATGCGCTGCTCTTTCCGCCTCCACTGCCACAGCAGTTGCTCGACTCGCGCCTCCTCTCCTGGGAGATGCTGCAGGAGACGACGGCTCGCCTGCTCTTCATGGCCGTGCGATGGGTCAAGTGCCTGATGCCATTTCAGACGCTCTCCAAGAATGATCAGCATCTGCTTTTACAGGTGGGTTATCAAAATAATTTATATTCCATTGATATTTTTTTAAATTATGCCCAAAATGGTCGATCAGTGTGTGCATAAATTGTAAAATGAATACAGTTGCCATATGGCAGCCATTTTATGAATGAAGTTAACAGTGGCCTGTCAATTAACAGACATTAAGCACAAGGTGCGCTCGTTGTGTACTTGAGCAGGCCGGGGTCGGGGGGCCCCCCGCGGGCCGGGGGGGGAACGGTTGGGGTGGTTAGAGCCATTTTGCTATCGATGTGATTAAGCTGTTATTTAACGTTCGCTGTTAATTAACAGATATCGATTTTATGTATATATCGCAACCCTGTAACCATGCATGGGAAATTATAAGGAAAAGGATATTTATCTATGAAAGTGTCTAACAAGATTTCCTCTTCTATTTTTAGGAATCCTGGAAAGAACTGTTTCTACTGAACCTCGCCCAATGGACAATACCACTAGATTTAACACCCATACTGGAATCGCCGCTGATCAAGGAGCGCGTGCTGCAGGACGAGGCTACGCAGACAGAGATGAAGACCATACAGGAGATACTGTGTCGCTTTCGGCAGATCACACCCGATGGCAGCGAAGTGGGCTGCATGAAGGCCATTGCCCTGTTCGCCCCAGAAACGGTAGGCCTGTGTGACGTGCAGCCCGTGGAGATGCTGCAGGATCAGGCACAGTGCATACTCTCCGATCATGTCCGTGTGCGATATTCTCGCCAGGCTACCCGCTTTGGTCGTCTCCTGCTGCTGTTGCCTTCGTTGCGCACGATACGCGCAGCAACAATTGAGGCGCTCTTCTTCAAAGAAACCATCGGGAATGTGCCTATTGCGAGGCTCCTTCGCGATATGTACACCATGGAACCGGCACAGGTGGACAAGTAGTGAGCTTGCCGCCCTACTGCAACTGCGTGTGTGGGCGTGGCAGTACGTCAAATGTAATCAAAATCGATTCGCGTACCATTTAAGGCGGCAAAAGGTTTTTGTCACTTGCAAAAATATTTTTGCTGCAACTAAACTAAAAATGAAAATAATAAAAACTGGAAATGAAAATGTTAAAAAATGTGTAGCAAAAAAAATATGAAAACTACAAATGAAAATGGGAAAATAAAAATTGCTAACTCGACTCGACTGCAGCTGCGACAGTTCACAGCGTACAACGTTCGTGTAATAGATACATTGCCACGCCCCATTCGCCCATGTCGGACCTCGTCCCTTGCCACCGCCTGCGGCTGCTTTCACGTTGATTTATAGCTCTGTTCGCGAGTTATTCGCGTTTATTTTCCTTTTTTTTATTTCTAACATTTTATTTTTGGTCTTTCCCTTTCCCACCTTGTTCCTCCTACGCTCTCTCTCTCTCCTGCTTCGCTCCTCATGCACTTTATTTATCTTTCATTCGACATTTTGTCGTCTCTTTTCTAAAATTGCTCATGTTGTTTCAACCTGGCAAGCAACCTGGCTACCCTGCTCCATCGTGAGCCGCTATATTCCTTCTTTCTTTGCTACCTTTTTCATGTTTTAGCTTTGCCAGTGCATATACCCTACCAGAGACGGTCCCTATTATTTATTGTTAGTCATAATTTAATATGAATTAAGTGTAGTTTAATATAATTGTATAAATATACAGGGCTTTAAGTTTATTCTCTAAGTTTGTTTGAAGAACCTTTTATATTTTCCTAAATCTACAGGTGGAACTCACCTATACAATAGTATTGTAAATATAGGGTGTATTTGTTTATAAACTATATTTTTTGTTGAATATTCGTATGCTTCTTAAGTCTACAAGTGATCCACCCACTCAATACTCTTACCAAGGCCAGCAGTTCAGTTTCACTGCCCTTCGCACATAATTCCAATTTCATAATATCCCTCTGGACTGTTATCAATTGTTGCTTCCTCTTTTTTCTTGTTTGGTTTCTGCGAAATCGCGTTTAGAAATCGGGGAAAATGAAAGAATAACTTTGCCCGAAGCCACGCGATTGTCTCTGGCCTCGCGTACCTCAGTTAGGTTTACATGCATGTCCCTCTTCCCAACCATGCCCTACAGCTATACAGCAGAGCGAGTGTACACTGTACAGTGAGTATATAGAATACCGCTTAAATAACTGTATAGCTACATTTGTGAATTATTAAATGCCAAATGCTTTATAATTGATTTTTGCACAATGAAATTTGTAAAATGGTAAAAGCTGAAAACAAGAATAATGAAAAAGCGAAACGGATCAAAATAATACAGAAAATAAAACTTAGAATAATAGTTGCAAATAGTATGTAAATCGCCACAGCTGCTGGTTCCAATAAATAAATGCATATTAATTATTATGTACACAAGGATATGAAAATAAACTGAAATATAATATGAATATATGAAGAATTTCTATGGATTTTTATTTGTGGAATGGTAAAGAGAAAATAACTGAAGTATACTCTATTCCAAATTGAAGGTGACAGTTATATATTGCCAGAGAATGTTTTTGAAATATATCAGATCTGCATGGGAAATAAAGCGAGATAAAAAGCTAAAGTTGGTCAGATAACTAAATTAAGTACATTTCTCTACGGATTCTTAGTTCTGCCTCTGGTTATAAAGAAAATATGCATATGGAGAAAATCTTTTAAGTCCACCGGCTTTACGTGTAAGCCTCTTTAGGCCTTCCCCTTTTTTTTTAGTTAACAATTGTCGCCTAATGCAGCGGAAAAACATTGCTGGAAAACATGCAAATTTCCGTTGGGTACCAAACAAATAACGGACAGCAAAACGAAGCCAAAGCAAATTGTGTTAATGGAAGCAATGAAAAACAGAAAAACCAAAAATTAAAAAAGGAGGAGAAATGCAATTAAAACAATTAAGAGACACGTTCTTTGGGCCGCACTATTTGCCGAGTAGGAATGTAAAAATGTGTGGAAATGTAAAAAAGCAAAACGGAGCAAACGAACCAAAAATTGTGGCATTAAAAAAGTGCCAAAACATTTCATTTGGCAACGACGGACGAGTATAAAATGTAAATCAAAAAAAACAAACACGAAAGCTGCAGCCAAGTGTGCTCGACTGTGATATACCCGCTATCCAAAACTAGTTTCTATGTTTAGCTTATTTTGTATTGCATACTTTGCAGGGGAGCGGCGTGAAAATCTGTATAATTATTTCTTTAATGACATCTATGTTATGATATGTTTATAATTGTTATGTTTACCAAATACGACCCGCAAAACCCAAAATTAAAAAATTCTTTTTTATAACTTTTTTGAAACTCCTTTCAATTTTCATACGAACGCACAGACAATTATGTCCATATAGACTCGACTATTAATGCTGATTGAGAATATGTATATATAATTACACTTGCTGCCTTCTTCTGTGTGTTACATATGTTCAACGGTTAGCACAAAGTGATAATACCCTTCTACCCTATAGATATAAGGTATACAAATAAAGAAAGAAAAAAAATACACAACGGGAATGAAAATAAAAATCCGCAATTTGTATGCTGTCGCATATTCCGTAGCGCGTCAGCATTGTCCGAGGGTGGGGGCGGGAGTGGGAGGTTGTCATAAATGCTTTGATAAAGGACATGTGCGGCGGTCCTTCTATTATTGATGCCGGCTTGTCTTGGCCTGTCATCATCAAAGAACGTGCCATTGTTTGAGACAAATGTCTTGGCAATAGGTAAGACACTTTGCTTATTTTACATACTCGCATCGCCCGAGGCATGACAGCACAACAGAGCTCAGAGCCGGACCAGAAGCAGACCAGGACCAGAACCAGGACCGAACTGGACCGTACCCGTCTGTCACCGCATAGACCGCTGGACATGTTGCATACCCTTTTGGCCAGAGTAGAAACTTTCGTTGTCTTTCCGCATCCATTCAGTTTCTTTTTAACACTTTTTGCGTCGCCACGGGCAATACATCTTGCACCACAAAACACAAAATCGTCTTAAGTATTTTGTGTGGTTTAAATAAAATAAAAATAATAAAAACCCAGCTCCTTTCTATGTCCAGCTCTCATACTATGTGTGTGTGTGTGTGTATGTGTGAGTAAAGGGATAAGCGTTCTACATCCGCTTAACGTTGTGTATTTCCTTCGCTTATTCTTGTCTTGCCTTGCCTTGTCTTGTCTTGGCATTCAATTTGGGCTTCTCGTTTTGCGTAAATGATTTCATTTCGTTCCATTGGGGCAGGGGTTGCTGTAAATTTTTGATATATACTATTATTCTATGCCCCCGATCCAATGTCCGTCATTGTTTTTTATAGACACATATCACACAAGCATCTTCTGCTCCAGCTCCATCATCATTCTCGATGATGACATGGCTAAAAGGTGGACATGAATATGCCTGCTTCAGCTCATGTGAATTGTGCCACTTGTTGTCCAACATATGTATGTGTGTGTGAGTCGGTGCGAAAGAGGATTGATATGCGCCTCATGGTTATTTGCGCCTAGTGATCCGTGTTTTATGCTGCTTTGAAGACGTATAAAATATATCTGGCAGCATAGAAATAAGTAACAATAATTTTAGCATATGCAATAATGAGCTGAATAAATAAATTGTAAATATCATTTATGAAATATAAAAAATAATTTTGCACCACGGATTTTCTGTTGCACTCAAACAACAATTCGATAAAGGATAAACAGAAAGCCTTAATTAACATTTTGATAAACATCAACAGATTATGTTAAAATAAGATGCTTTTGTACCACAAAAAATGAGTACATATCTGTAGTACCAGAGAGTACTCTAAAGAGAGGTACAAATGTTAATTATTACATAAGTTATACGATTTGTAACCATCTAAATTATCAAGATAGATAGTTGAGCCACTTTTTGATTCGAAACAATCTATAATATCAAGGTTAAAATTTAAACAACTGAATTTTCCTTAAGAACACTGTACACCCCATCTACAAAGGGTGTCTCCTGCCACCGTGTGGCTCTCGCACCTTATCACATATCAGGTAGCCGCTGCTGCCATAGAAACAAGGCAATCCATACGCCACACCGGAGCAAGCAGAGGCAGAAAAAGACTCGGTACCCAAGGTACATGCATACATACATACATAGATGGATGTAGCGCTCAGAGACAGACACAGGCACAGACTAGGAGCAAGTCAGGCCACGAGCATAACGTGCAACTTTCCAGCTTTCGCCGCAATCAATTTTACGGGTGCACAACAGCACAGCAGCAGCAGCAACAACGTCGACGGGGAATTAGAGCAACCCCAAACATACATACAAACGAACTCAAACCCAAACGCAAAACCAAAACCAACTCGAGGCGACACGACTCACCCAACACCCTCTCACCCACACCCTCCTCACACATGTGAAGGGCCAAAGAGCGTTAGACACGCAACTGAGGAGGAGCGCCCAGCACGTGGTCCAGCTCACATGAAGGTATTAACGCGTAACAACATCGCTGCATGATTAACCTCTTCCGCTGGAAGGCGGGCAGTTCTCGTCGTGGTTAGCCATGACTCTGGGCTAGCTTTCGTCGTGTACTAGACACGGGGCTTAACACGACGCGGCTTTGGGCATTCCGTCAGCAAGAGAGCACGGCTAATCGGCTGAGGAGCCAGCCACCCGTGTCTCAACGAGCATCGCAGTTACCACCTTCCTACCATGACCAATTTAAATTGAACTTAATAAAATTTAATTGAAATAGATGAATTCAATGCATAATTTACTTATGAACGCATTACATTTTGTTTTTCAAATTTTTGAACATTTTAACTAAGAAATAAATGTTCAACAACAATTTCTTAGAGTTTAACATTACATTCAATGCAGTTTGAATAGCGCGCGCTGTTAACAGCAGCCTAACAGCTCAACTGAGCTTAACAGCAAACAACCCCAAACTGATTTATCGATTAATTCCTAATTTAAAACACTAAAAAAAAAATTTGTAAAAAATAAATATTAAGCTAATACACCAATACCAATAAATGTTTGTAATAATTTTGTGAATATTAACGTAATTCTCTCAGCATTAAATAAGTCTTGAGTCTTTTGCGATATGTTAGCTATCGATATGACACCGTATCGATATATCTTATCGGTTTCATATACTTGTACATGCGCGTTTATTGCTTAGTACTATTTATTAATGTGCCGTGGTCCCGACGTGTCAGTTTGTTGTAAATAATTCACGGCGTAAGTCACAAATATTCATTCAGTTGCCATACGCATTCGCAAGTCAACCGACGCAATAAACACATTGCCCATACAACTACAACAACAGTAACTTATAGTAATAGTAACAAAAACAACAACAAAAGCAGCAGCATGGCGGAAAAAGTAAATGTTTGCATTGTCGGTTCAGGCAACTGGTAAGTGGATTAACAATAATTAATAACTTCAGCAACAACAATATGTCTGTCACTCTTATATAACAATTGCATTTGTGCACTTTGGCATTTATTAAAAAACCTTGTACAGGGGTTCGGCCATAGCGAAAATTGTGGGCGCCAATGCGTCCGCGCTGCCCGAGTTCGAGGAGCGTGTTACGATGTTTGTATATGAGGAGCTGATTGATGGAAAGAAGTTAACAGAAATTATCAATGAAACGCACGAGAATGTTAAATACCTGAAAGGACACAAGCTGCCACCAAATGTGGTAAGTAAACCAATAATATGTTTGTTATCGATTTGTTAGTAATAGGTGTGGAATATGAATTTAAAAAAGAAATTCGAAAACATTTCACTTATGTAATAAGTGTAAACAGATGCAGCCGCTGCTGCTGTTATGCCTTACATAAAAGACGCCGCTGCCTTGATCTTGACCGTCGTCGCAGAGAAATGAAAAATAACGAAAATTATCTAATCAAAGTGAATGAGCGAGAGCAGAGGCGCAATGCACATAGCTATTTTTACAACTCACACACGCTTTCTCCCTCTCTCTTGCTCTGGGTGCCTTCTTCGCTCGCTCTTTTCGCCATCAGTGCAGTTATTCAGGGCCAAGTTTTCACCTTGCACTGACGTCTCTCTGCCAGGCTGGCAGCTTTACCTCTGCCTTTGACGTAGGTCAAGGCCGGCTTGACGGGTAATTTCTCTCTCTCTCGCACTCTTACTCTCACTGTGCTTCTCTGGGCTTTCTTTGTTATGAATTGTGTTAACATTGATACGCTTGTCACTTTGTTAACAGGTTTTCTTAATAACATAGATCAAACATCATCGATGTAACACGTAGTAGCAAACTAGTTTTTTATTCAATCTAGCAACAATTAGCTCATCCGACAACCGATAAGCCCAGCTAGGGTAGCATGCGGGCGGCACTTGACTGTTTGTATTTGCTGATTATAGATAAGGCAGCCCACAGACATCCCTCCCTCCTTACTTCTACATGTGTGTCGGATCATGTTTAACAAGCCATTTCGGCGCTATCTGATAACATTGTGCGCCAGAAAAGAGTAATTAATAATTTAATTTTATTTTGTTCCTCATTGTGTGGAAAAACACTGAAACACGAATGATGAACAGCTGGGCCAGTTCGTGAATTATAAAAAAAAAATTATATATATAGATAAGGTAGATAGACTAATGCTCTTGTTGTTGAACCAGACATACGAACATATCTATATGTATAAAGAAGTATATAGCTATGATTTTTGGCAAATGTTCAATAATACGAAAAGAAATCGAAAAAATGCTTATAAACAAATAAGCAAGGGGCAATGTCAAAAATGCAACTAGAGCAAAACGATTTCCATTTGTTTTTATTGTATTTTTAGATTTGTGATAAGCCGCACTAAGGTTTTTCTTAGTGAAAAACAGATAAGGCGCTTTTCATGTGCGTGTTTCAGATTACAGTTTATAAGCCCCTAGGATTATAATGTAACTAAATGTTAAGAAACAACTAGGTGGGTTTACTTTGTTGTTTCTTTAATTTATATTCCATATATTTTAACTGTGTTGGTAGCGCTATCAACGCTAAAAAACAACAATAAAGCAGCCAGGTATCTGAACTTTAAACCTAAACACTCAATGGTTATATAAAGCTTATCATATGAGGACGGCAAAACAAGTTATTAGCGAATCAGCAAAAGCAACGCCTGAGCTAAATAAAAAAATGCAGTTACGTCGAAGATTGCATACACTTTGCGATATAGAGATATAAGTAGAAAGAAACCTAAACAAAACTGTAGACAGCAGAGTATGGCAAATGCTCGACGATGCCGTCATCCACAAGATCCACATCAGCTACTTGACAGTCACCTGACTATCTCACGGCGTCTAGACAGCAACAGAGAGACAAGCCTCCAAAACTTAACACACGTGCACATCTAATGATTTCCGTATTCCAGTTTTCAAAGTTCCTTTATTCAACCTTGAGGCTGTGTTTAGGTTAACGTTTACACGCTTATCAGAGAGCAGCAAATGGTTTGCTTATCAGAGACACATTTCTATTTATAAAGTGAGAGAGAATATCTTTTATAATTTACCTTCTATATTCGTTTGTGCTTTACAGGTTGCTGTGCCCGATCTGGTTGAGGCTGCCAAGAATGCCGATATTCTCATCTTCGTTGTGCCTCATCAATTCATCCCGAACTTCTGCAAACAATTGTTGGGCAAGATCAAGCCAAATGCCATTGCCATATCGCTGATCAAGGGATTCGATAAAGCCGAGGGCGGTGGCATTGATCTAATTTCGCACATTATCACCCGCCACTTGAAGGTGAGTTCATTGGGAAAATGACATTATCGTAACCTTTACTAATCTGTTACGCACATTCAGATACCATGCGCTGTGCTGATGGGCGCTAATCTGGCCAATGAGGTGGCCGAGGGAAACTTCTGCGAGACAACAATCGGTTGCACGGACAAAAAGTACGGCAAGGTGCTGCGTGATCTCTTCCAGGCAAATCATTTCCGCGTCGTTGTCGTTGACGATTCGGATGCTGTTGAGGTATGCGGTGCCCTCAAGAACATCGTGGCCTGCGGAGCGGGCTTTGTCGATGGCCTGAAGTTGGGTGATAACACCAAGGCTGCAGTCATTCGTCTGGGTCTCATGGAAATGATCCGCTTCGTCGATGTCTTCTATCCGGGCAGCAAACTGTCCACCTTCTTTGAGAGCTGTGGTGTTGCGGATCTCATTACGACGTGTTATGGTTAGTTAAGCAGCTTAATCATTCTCTTTATCACTTGCTTATCATGCAATATGCTTCTAGGTGGTCGGAATCGTCGCGTCTCGGAGGCGTTCGTCAGCTCTGGCAAGACAATTGAGGAGCTCGAGAAGGAAATGCTCAACGGTCAGAAATTGCAGGGACCCCCCACTGCCGAGGAGGTTAACTACATGTTGAAGAACAAAGGATTGGAGGACAAGTACGCCCACACTTTGTAACCATATTCGAATCGATACTAATCATTCTTTCTCTCTCTTTTACAGATTCCCCCTGTTCACTGCCATTCACAAAATTTGCACAAATCAGCTTAAGCCTAAAGATTTAATCGATTGCATACGCAATCACCCAGAGCATATGTAAGTGTTGAGTTCCGTTTCGTTTGCTTTTGTTTGCACAATTTGCACATGATATACCCTATATTACCTACCTTCGAGTTCCCAAACTTCCTATCCACCATATGTTTCCCACGAACGAATTCCTGTAACAATGTAATTTCTATTCTATTCAATTTCCTGTTGAGTTTCCTTTGTAGTAACAACTGAATTTAGTTCTTAACGTATTCTAAGTTGATCCAATTAAAATATGTATTTAGTTTTACACTTTCTCTGCACTTGTTTAAACCTTTTGGCATGTTTTACTTATTGTTTCTATTACGATTAAATACTAAGTTCATAACAAAAAGTTGAATAATAAAAGTCGAAATAGAAAATTCTAAATTTCTAAATTTACAACAAAAAAAAGTTATATTCCAAAAATGTTTTTAATATCTTTCTTTATCATTTCAATTCCTACAATCATATCAATCCACTTAGCAATAACCCCCACATTTCATGTACATTTCTAAAAAAAACTCAATCAAATTTTTTGTTTCATCAACAACAATATTTGTGTTCTTCTCTTCTTTTTTATATGATTTCTCATAGGGATACGTTCATCATGCCGTCGCCAAAACTATAAAGAAATCAAAACAGATTAAATCGATTGTAAATACTATATCTTCGTTTGTAGCTCAAGTCTTCTCAAGTCAAGTCATACTCCCCGAATCACGCACAAACACCCACGCATTTGCAGCAGAATATACTACGTAACTCATTCGCCTTCCTCCTTATTCTTCTTCGACAACTTCAACATGCATTTCTTAACTTCAGTTTTATTCGATTCCTATTGATTTCGCAATTACGTTAAGTTTAGAGATGTGAAAGAATAATAACAGTGTCATATTTGTTAAAAACAAAAACCACAAAATGAAATTTGTTAAACATAAATAAAGCATTTTAACTTTGTTTTGTACATATAACAAACATAATTAGGAAAAATATTCTTTATATATTTATTTGAATCTTACGAATTGGCAGCTATAAATCGGCAGACAGCAGTACGTATCGAAATTCGTATCGATAAATTCGATTTTCAATTGAAACTTGCGTTTGTTTTTTGTTTTTCGTGTTTGTTTTACAACAATTGCTTATTGGATGTTAAATGTGTTGAGGACACAGAGAGCGCTTTTATAAATAATGAGTTTTATTTTCTATTCGCAGGCAAACATTGTAAAATTGTAATGAAATTTTTTCAGAAACATTTTTATGCACCAAAAAAAAAAGAAAGTAATTAGTAATTTTTCAGCACAGCAATAAAACGAGAGTCTCTTGAAGTTACTACTACTACAGCCGAGTGAACGATAAGAATGTGTATAGGTTGTTCGTATAATTTTAATATTATCCAAGGCATATCCAGCGAACCACAGTAACGAACAAATACCAATCATTAAGTCTGTTTTTATTTTTAACTTAGTTGTTTAAATGATTAATTAGAAAAAACAAATGTGCGCATGTACCTAAAACGAACATTTTTAAATGATTTTTACAATTACACACACTATATACAAGAAATAAACAGGTGCGAAATACACGAAAGGAACAGAAATGGTATAATTTAGCAAATATAGACATATGGAATTTTATTTGTGTTAGGAAGTCTTAGTGCAATTATAATTGAATGGCGTAGTCATAAATTTACTGTAAACTACCGAAAGTGTTAAATAAAAATAAACAAAATCAAATCAAATGCTTTTTTATTGTACTTACTTTTTAAGGTTTTAAATGAGCGGCTGTCGCAACGATATCTCTATTTATCGATTAATGAATCAGCTGTTCATGCTGTTTCTTGTCACATTTCAAACCTCTGCATCTAAACAGCTGTGTACCATGTGGTAACCGTTTCGCAACACTGCAAAATGCAACACTGTGTTCACGTTGACAGCTGACTGTCAGTTTTAAGCAATAACAAAGTTTTTCTTCAGCCTGTGGAATATTTTTTGCGCTCAATTTACTACGCAAACAAAAATAAAGCTCAATTATACTTTAAAAATGCCTGACAACTGCATCTAATCGATATACATATCAATTGAACATGTAGAGTTGTCTGTATTAATTGCATAGCATAATGCGTCATCAATTCTAATCCTTTGTTATTATTTTTCACAGTGGCAGGCGAATCACAAACATCAAAAATAAAATAAGGTGAACTACGTAAAATGCCAACTGCAATGTACACTTGTGTGTGCATGAGCTTACATATGTGTGCGTGTGTTTATTAATATATTGTGTTTTGCAGTTGACAAACGAGAATAACTGAAACGCAGAAAGCTGAGACGTCAGGCTATACAAATAATTAAGTATAATAATTAACAATAGTAGACAGCTGTTGCTGTCAAATTTATGGACAATGGACCCGCAGAAGATCAACGAATTGGCCAATTTGCTGCGCAAGAATGGTGACAAAATTCTCAATTCTGAGTTTACCTTGACCTTATCAGGTAAGTGCAGAGCGTGTCATGCGGACGTGCGATGACCAAGCAGCGTCGACTAAGCAGCCTCACCCAAACACAGACGAATGCATTGTACACTTGCCATGGTTTGCTTATCAGCTGATACCCCACATTTTCCTATATATTTACAGGTCCACTGTTGCGTGCTCTAAATGATTCCTTTACATTGATTGCGGACAGTGACATTGGCATTGGAATTGGCGGTGGATTGGGCTCATCCCAGCAGCACTCACATGCATTCCAGGTGGTTAAGCCAATCAATGCCAAGTCCAGTGTGTTTCCAGATCTGCAACTGCTGCATGATTTTGTGCAGAAGACAACGCTGTTAAAGCTCATGTATTTCCCCAGCGAGTGTTACTTTGATGGCGCCATAGACATTTGTAAATTTCGCGCATTGCGACGCCTGGAGGTGCACAAGATCAACATCTGCCAGGTGGTGGGTATTCAGGCGCTGCGCTCCCAGCTGCAACAGGTGATCTGCGTGAAGAGCATCAATAGTGTGGAAGATATCATAACCCGTTGTGGTGGAGACAATTCAAATGGTTTCGTGTGGAATGAACTGCAGACAGCGGACTTCAGTTACAATAGTCTGCATCGTGTGGACACTGCTCTGGAATTTGCTCAGTACTTGCAACACTTGAATTTGCGCCACAACAAGTTGATCAGTGTGACAGCCATCAAATGGTTGCCACATTTGAAGACACTCGATTTGAGCTACAATTGCCTAACGCATCTTCCACTGTTCCATGTGGAGGCCTGCAAGCGGCTGCAGTTGCTGAACATAAGCAACAACTACGTAGAGGTACTGATGGACATGACCAAGCTGGATGCTCTTACAAATATGGATCTATCGGACAATTGTCTACTAGAGCACTCGCAGCTGTTGCCGCTGAGTGTGTTGATGACGCTGACCACCCTCAATCTGCAGGGCAATCCACTGGCCTGTCATTCCAAGCATCGATTGGCTACGGCACAATATCTGCACAAGAATACAGCCACGGTTAAGTTTGTGCTCGACTTTGAGCCACTCTCCAAGGCAGAGAAGGCGCTGACGGGCAGCCAAAGGTTACGCTTCATGGGCAGTCATGGCCCTCGATTGACCTCCAGTTCCATATTCATAAACAGTTCACGTGCCTCCGTCAATACACCTGCCCCCAGTGTGGGCTCGCAGCGTTCGATTTCTATGCGAGGCAAGGATTCATCGTCAGAGCCAGAACAAGCGCCACAAGAAATATTGCAAATCTCGAAGCGACGCTCAAAGAAGCTTCGTACTGTAGATATCCCTGAGCATGCTGAGGACTTGTCCAGCACTAAACCAGCTGTAATTGTTACCAAGGAACCAGCTGCAGCTGTCCAAGCAGAGACAACAGACGGTGGCAGTCACCTGGAGACAAAGAAACAAATTGAGACTCTGCGTCTTAAATATGGCAACGAGTGGTTGCAGCCGGGCAATGCGGATGTTATGCTGGGCATTGATTCGCCACAGCCCAGCGAACAGGAGCGACACGATGCACGCCAACAGTTCAATGACTTTCTGGGCGAGTTCTCCAGCGATGCAGCAGCGCAGGAGCAAACGCAGACGCTCATAAATGAGTCCACGTCCAGCTCTAACCCGTTTGAGACGACAACGGATAATGCAGAAGAGAGCCTGAAGGATCTGAACACCACGCAGCAAACCGTATACGACTCTTGTGAAAATAGCGTCGCTACGCATTATGAGAGTCTGGACAATACATTGCAGCCGGAGGAGGAGGTGCAAGAAGAGCCAAAGGCGGAGGTGAAGGAGATGGACAAGCATAGGAAAGTGTTGGAGCAATATGCGGCAGCAGGCGCTGAACAAGAGGAGGAACCAGGTAAGCTAGAATCTATATTAAATTAAACATATTATCATATCATATCTACAAATCTCTTACAGTCTCTGATGAGGAACCTGATGAGAAAGTTTATATTATTTATCATGCGCACAAGCCGAGCGAGTCATTGTTTCTCACCATATCATCGAATTATATACGCGAAAAAGATGCTCTTACTGATCGGTAACCTAAATAACTCTATAAAAATCAATAAAATCTTTACATATATACTCTATACTTTCTATATCTAGCACAAAAACCAAATGGAGCATCAAAGTTTTGGAGTCTTGTGAGAGAATCAAATCGAATACGCTGCGTATTAACTTTGATACACTGCAAAAGGATAAACAGGAGCGCATCTATTGCGTGGAGAATACCCTGTGTCAGGTATGTTAATTAAAAGAAATTGTATTGTATTGAAAGGCTTTATCTTATCATATATGTATACATATTATATTATTACTCTCGTAGGAACTCGAAAAGAAACTGCGTGATATACTATCAGAGCGTGATCTCACCGACATGAATATCACCATCTATAACTGCATCAATTGTGGCATAAGCTTTACTAGGGAACTGAAGAAGAACTATAGGACAGGGGGTAAAGTTAGGATCAGAGTAAAGATGGATACTTCATGTACTTATCAACGATACTTTCCTTACCTTGTAGAACTGCGTTGTCCCGACTGTCGCAGTGTGTTTGTTGCAGAGGTAAATGAACTCTCCCGCTCTCTGGATAAACCAAAGGAACCTAAGCTCTCACCAGCGCATATTGTGGAGGAATCGCCTGTGAATACACCACTAATGGTGCAGAGCAGGGAGGACAGTCAAAGCATCGGCAAGTTCTTGGAGAATCAAAGACATCAAAATTTCAAATTCGTAGTTTTGTGAACGGCTTCTTCTTGGATCAATTGTTTTGTTTTGTGTAGTTTTGTTATTATTTTTATGATAATTCTTATGATTTTTAATTTATTTATTTTTCTTTTTGCATGCAATAATTTACACACATACACACAAACACACCAACACACACACACACACACCTTCACACGTGGAAAAGCGAAAACAAAAACTAACTTAACGTATATTTTTTCGATGTATTCCTTTTGTACTTTTCGCTCACGCAACAACAACTACTACTACGACAACAACAACAATATATTGTATAAACATAATATTTAAATATCTAGTGCGCAACAACAGGCTCATCGCTAATAACACACCCAAGCGTAGGAGTTTGATGCAAACCGTTAATGCAAAAAGTTAATATGCCAATTTATTATAGTATTTAATTTATAATTGTTGCAATATTGTTTCTATGTTGTAATGTGAAGCAGCATTTTGGGGCATGATGATGCACTATTACCAATGCCAAGTTGGGCTAACACTTAAATGGTTTTTCCAAATTTCCTAAACAAACTAACGCACATTTTACTAAAGTCGAGAGAGAGAAAGAGTTAATGCTGCTTCCATTAGAGAGCATCAATTGAGGGAGTTCTAACAAAAATTACTAATTTTCCTTGTCTTCTTCAGGTTCGGCCAATTCGCTGAATGAGAGCAGCTCCTGCTCAAAGATCAGCAACTCGCAGTGCTCCTTCAACTCCAATCAGTCTGTGGTTGGCAGCACAAATACAGATCGTGACTTGGAATTCCGTGCTAATGAGAGTGATGTGGACATTATATCGAATCCCAGCCAGTCCAGCATTGAGGTACTGGATCCGAATGTTGTGCAGAGTTCGAGTCGTAAGACTTCCGAGGAGCGTCGCATCTCGCAAATACCCAATCTGCAGACAATTGATGATGATTTTAGTCAAACGCAGAGCTTCATTGACCGCGAGTTCCAACAACTTTTGGCCGAGCAACAAGGGATAACAATGACAGCAACAGTGGCAACTGTGGCGGAGCCTAAGCCAAAAGCCTTGGCTCAGGTACAGCTGACCGAGAGTAGCTCATCGGGTTCTATTACGGACAGCATATGCACCACCTACGAGCAGCAGGCAGGCAAACAGACGCAGGAGGAGAAGCCAAGAGATGCTACAACAAAAAATGCTGAGGACATTGTGCTGCATAATATGCTGATGGCACAATCGAACAACAATAACAACAATAATCAAATTGAAGTAACTAGTTCTAATTCAAATGGACACTTGAAGCAGGCTGAGAATGCGGGCATATCTAACTTATTTGGAGGTAAGTGAGGATGTGAGGGAGATATTCACTTAAGCATAGTACTGTCTAATGAAAGGGAAAATGATCTTGTAAATCTATACTATGTAGATCTATATACTCTGCAAAACTAAGAGCTTCTTTACAGTTCATTTATTCTTATGAAATCCATCGACTTTTTTTGGTTGACACTGTCTGTTAATATTCTCACAGGATTCTTACCTTAAACTTCTTGAGTTTGTAACAGCATAAAAGAGCCTTCGCAGAGCCTTTCCCAGTCAAGTCCAGCGCAGGATGTTTGTCTTAAGCACATTATAACACTCAAATTTCTATACCTATTTCAGCCCTCTTCCAATCGACCAATGTGCTCATGTCCAGCTCGAAGAAGCTGATCGACTCAGAGGCTCAGATTGCGAGTGCCATGCAGCCCTACAAGTTCAACTATAACGACTTTAATGACATTGATCATCGTCTGAAGCTGTATTTCTATCAGAACAAGTTCAAGGAGGCAGACGAACACTTTAAGTGGCTGCTCAGAGGCAGGATTTACAATGAGCAGACACAGATGCAGCACGATGGTTTGCTTGTGATCTCGACCTGTCACTGTTTTCTAATGGAGGCATATGCAGCGCCCCAAGACGATGTGGCCAAGTGGTTGCGGCAGGTTGTGTGTCTTCCTGTGAATCGTCTAACGCGTATTAAGCTGCTGCCCTGGAAATTGGGCATCTGCTGCACCTTACGCGATTGGGGCAACTTTGTGTTGTTGCTGCAGGATATGCAGCGTACAGACAACCTGCTGTTGTATCTGAAAGGTAAGGAATGAAAGTTTTGATAGGTTAGATCTATCTGTCATTTATGATTCTTTTTTTAGACAATCCACCACCGCCAGAGTGTAAGCTCATAGAGAAGCCAGCAGAAGTGGTTGAACAACGTCTCAATACCCTCCTCGATGAGCCTTTGAAGATGTGTTCTGTTCTGAGTGGTTGCCAATGGATATGTGGCCAGGATAAACGTAGCTTCGAGCTCTGTACACTGCTCGCTACAGATTCTCAATTGCATATCTCTGGGAATGGTAAATTCAACTGGCTGACGAGCAAGCAGGAACAGGAGCAACCCCAAATGGAACTCACGCTGACACAGCAAATGAGCAATCTTGTCGAAGTGGAACGCATAACCGACTGCGAGTACAATGTGAATTTCCTGGATGAGACAGAAAATCAATGTGAGCTGTGGCATTTGCAGTTTGAGACCCCACTGAATGCCGAGAGCTGCCTGCAAGTCATAGGAAAATCTTGGGAGCTTCTCTTTGGCGTGCCTTTTAGCTATTCCGGCACGTAGTATTCATATTTATAATTGGGGACCAACAATCATTATATATATGTCCATATCAAAGGTTGACAAAGTTTTGAAATTGAATGTTTATCCAATGAGCTATATTGTATATATATGTATTGACTATATACTGTAATGATGCTTAGCTTTACAAACTGAACATATTTACTATATGTATATTTAAGTGGATAAGCTTTAGTATATTATTAATCATGGACAATATTTATATAGTTATCGAGAAGCCAATTGCAAAAGGTGCTTACTCACTGAACGAATGTGTAATATGTTTATACATACATTATAATTATAACTATGCATATGTGAAGTCGTTTTAAAATAAAGCAAATCAAGATACGTATTATACGAGTACTTTATAAAGTTCAAGCCGACTGACTCATGGTCTGCGAAAATTTTATAATATATTATAGTTGGAAGTTGTATTGAGAATCAAAATATGAAGTAGTTAGCCTCATTTCAATAAAGGAATAGAAGAGTTTTTATATTTTAAAATTCTATAGATTTTACGAAATAAACTTGAGGTATATTCCTAAATAAAAAAGCATTTTATAATATTGTTGTTTTAAAGATTATGATACTTGAATTAGAGATGGGCGCGGGCCGGCAGGGCCCTGCATCTTGCTTGGTAAGCAGGAACTAAAGCATGAACCCAACAAAAGCAGCGCTGCCCTCGCCAAAAGCAACGTTTATTTTTGAGAAGTTTAACAGCCAGGCACCAAAAATACCAGGTGAACAGAAATCAACAGCAGGCAACTGCAGGAAGTTCTTGATCTGTAATGTTAATTAGCATAAGATTAAATCAACTGTTCTTGTTCTTCCAATAGATGGCGTCAACGAACGTTGCCAACTAGCCATAGATGGCGCCACGTGTATCAAAATGGGAGTATTATGGAACAGGAACATACAAAAAACTTATTAAAAATGGGAACACAAAACAAACTTTTAGAATTCACATATTAGTTTTCAAGGCATTATGTTAGTAACACATGGTAGTCATATATTCATTAATTAATTATGTACATTCATTAAGTGAACTTGGGATTTACAATAAAATATCAACAAAGGGCGCAGCCTAACTATTTTTATATACAATCCGCTTTCGAAAATTGCGGGGTTTACTTATTGTCCAGTTGTTCAGCTATCCAGTCAAGATGCTCCTCCTTATAGCGTGGATCGGACATGATCAGAGCTGTTGACTTGGAAGTGTAGTAGTAGAAAACGGCCACTATAAAGTGAAGTACACACAGATGAAACACTCATACTAAAAGGTATTTAAATGATATCTTACTCAATCGTTGAAATACTGTTAATGCGTATAGAGCCAGCGGCCAGGATTGAGCCACTTCCGTGGCAGACAATCGATATTGATAAACAACCCAGGAGTGCTGCGAGACGGAGAGCAGGAAATAGACAGTAATACTGAACAGAAATAGCTTGCAATTGCGTAGGATGATGTGGGTGGCGCCCACCTGATAGACGCAGGTGGAACGCAAAGCCAAAGTAAACAATAGATACTCAAGTATTATGCTGGCGTCCTGAATGCTGCAAATCAAGTCAAACAGGAGTTAAAGCAATGCATATGATATAATTTATTATAAATTATGTTTTCGGCTTTGAATTTACTTACACAAAAAAGAATATTGCCATTTCGAGCTTATCCCTTGACAACCAAGACCCGAAGGCATTGAAAAACAAGTCCACCGAGAGTAGCGCCAACTGCAGAGCCAGAAGCCAAGTATAACGGCGAAGTGTGAGTTTCATTTTATTGGAATATTCTTAAATACGATTAGAATTTTTAATATTCTTTTATTTGCTTTTGTGTGTTTTGTTTGTGGCAACGTTTTGTTGTGTCCTTCGTCCTAGTGACGTCAAATGCGCCCACGCGATTGTGCGCCCTCAACTGTCAAACAATCGAAATCGATAACTTTAACGATAAGTGCAATTGCATGCTTTAACAGCGAAATGTTATTTAACAGTCACGCAAACTTAAGGAAATGAAAACATTTTAAAAAGTAACGACATTTTTAATTTAACTTTAATTTTATTGTTAATTATATAACGCGATTTCAAATGGATATGACCGACTTCTTCTTAAATCCTTAAATTGAAGCTGCGATTGCCTGCGAAAACGAGCATAATACTGTTCATTTAATTCCGAGTAGTAATTGCTGGGCAAGAAGACGTGCATCCACTCGGATGAGTCTTCACTCTGCCCGCTGCGCTGCTCCAGAAACTGTAACATGGCGGATGCTTCTGCTGTTACAGCCATTTTTGCGGTCAACTGAAGAAATAAGAGAATAAGCAGAAGCAGCAAAAGAAGCGAGTGTGTCTTCATTTTGGCCATTTGAAATTGGTGTTAGCCGGTCAGAGTTTTAACCCTACACCTTCTCTTTGGCTATGCTAAATGCAAACTGCACTTCGATTGGAGATCGTCAGCAGTTTGTTTTGTTTTGCTGCCCGTTTCTGAATGTTTCCCATATGCTCAGCGTTTTTTGACTGGGGGCTATAAAGTTGAAAGCCTGCACATGGTTGAGCTACAGTCCAGCTTAGGTCTCCACTTCAGCTACAGCTACCAGCAACTCGCAATGGCATTCAACATCGGACAAACCTTCCTGGTGACAATTCTGGCCATTGTCTGTGCGGCGGAAACAATTCAATTGCAGCCCACTCAGGGTATACTGATCCCAGCGCCTTTGGCCGAGAATATTCGCATGTCCAGAGCTGCCTACGGTGGATATGGATCCCCTGCTGCCCCTCCTGCTGCCGCTTACGCCGCTCCCGCTGCTCCCGCTTACGCTGCTCCCGCTGCTCCAGCCTACTCTGCTCCCGCCCCAGCTGCCCCTGCTGCCTACGCTGCCCCCGCTGCCTACGCTGCCCCAGCTGCCGCACCTGCTGCCGCCTATGCCGCTCCAGCTGCCGCCCCTGCCTACTCTGCCCCAGCTCCTGCCGCCCCTGCCTACTCTGCCCCAGCTCCCGCTGCTCCAGCCTACTCAGCCCCAGCCTCCGTTCCATCTCCCCCGTGCCCCAAGAACTACCTCTTCAGCTGCCAGCCCTCACTGCAGCCCGTACCCTGCTCAGCACCAGCTCAATCCTATGGCTCCTCCGGCGCCTACTCTCAGTACGTGCCCCAATACGCTGTGCCAATCGTCCGGGAGCTGTTGTAACAACTGCAGCACCCGATCTCGGTCTTGCAACACTGATTCGACTACTGCAATAAACTGAAAACCTTTTGAAACAAATTTCTTTGCATGTTTTTATTGGGTTGGAAATGAATTGGGATTTGCAATATGGGAGATATGGTATAGTTTGGGGTTATTGACTTGGAATTGTTTCGGAGATTTAGTTAAGAGCATGTTCTCGCTTAAGAATTGAATATAGAAAGTAAAATACATACTTCAACTTCTTTTAATTGAAATATTTATGTTATAGAACTCAGCAAATTATTTGTAAAATAACTGAAGTTCTAAATGCATAGCAAACTTCAACACCTTTATCAATATTTTACTTCATAATTATATAGATATCATCGTCATAAGTATTTCAAATATACAATACAATACATACTATATGTGCCATATGGTATATACAAGTAGGTACTTTAAATCTATTGTATATATTCGATATGTTTTACATCTTTTAATATAGGTTTTAGAGTTCACTCATAAATTAAATAGTATGAAACCAGTAAGAGGGGTCGAAGGGTATAAAAAGTCTTTTATGTGTCTGTTTTCTTCTTGTATTATTCCATCAGCTTCTAAGTTACGAACAAATTCTCCCAATTCCACTTAATACAATCCTTAAGTAATTCACAAGTTTTTAAGTATTATCAGTTTTATTTTAAGATATTCCGATACTTCAGTCGTTAGGTCTCTCAATAGCAGCCACTGCCACTGGGGTTCGCACAGGGTACCGGCTTGAGCACCGCTTGGCAGGAGAATACGTAGTTCGTTGCACAGGGTGGGTTGGGCAAGCTGGCTGCACTGGGTGGACTTGGTGCACTACACGGAGAAGGTGCAGGTGCTGGTGCGGGTGCTGGTGCTGGTGCAGGTTCAGGTACTGCTGCAGGTGCGTACGTTCTTGACTTAAGTTCCTCTGCTTCACTATCCCCGGCATTGCTACGCCCAACATCGCTTCCAGCGTCTCTGAACAAAGGGGTAGAGCCACCAAAGGAGCCACCAAAGCCGCCACCAAAGCTGCCACCAAAGCCACGGCCTGGTATCAAACTGGGTTGGCCACCAAAGCCAAGACCAGGACGGCCAAGTCCACCAAATAGAGGAGGAGGAGGAATGCCAAATCTGCCACCACCAAAGTTATTTTCGACGACAACCTCCTGAACAATCTGCTGTTGACGTGTGGGACGTTTCAACTCGACGCTATCCTGCAGGAACTCCGGCGTATACAGACGCACGGGAATAAAGTGAAACAGTTGAATGGGATAATTGGCCTGGCAGTGGCCAATTGACCAAAGGTATGAGAGCAGGAAAGCCGATATCGCCCAGTGGGTGAACATTTTGTAGTTGATCTCTTCGGAGCGGGTAACCTAAGACTTCAGCATTGCTGCAATATGCACTTGGGTTTTATCAAGTTGCCACATTTGCATGGAAAGTGCTGCAACAAGCGGAAATCGACGAACAGAAGAATGTTCAAGGTGAGATGTGGCCCCAACTGGGTTAGTTGGTCAATTCAATTGCAGTTCAAGGCAAACTCAAGTCGATGCCGGCACAGACTTTCAGGTCTTACCTGAAGTAAGACCTTGCTTAATCCTTTGTAGCTCTGCCATGACTCCCAACTCAGTCGTAGGTCAGTGGATAAGGTTCTCTAAAGGTTCTCTAGCTAATCAATTTGCTACGTTACTACACTCCCTCGACCTCGAGGGGCCCTCTATATCGTGTTACTAAGCGGCAAACGGCGGCGGTTTTTTAGCTTTTTTTCCCCTCCCACTTTCAACACTTTTGCAACGTTGACGGATGTGTTGCAATTGTTCCTTTTTTCGTTGCTTCTTTCACTCTATTCGCTTCAAAACAAAACAAAATACATGTTTCTTTACTTTACTTAGTTCAAAGACCTCATCAAAGTAAAAAGAAAGCAAAACTGCTTACGATGTTGGTAGATTATTGTTTTATATATTGTATGTAAATGTTCGAATAATGATATATATATATATATGTATATAGAATCGTGCATTGATAATGCTGATTGCAGTTTTTTCGGGTTTTGTAGGTGTTGCTTAAGACTTTTTGCAGATTCGCACAAACTGACAATGACAACCACTACGATATATAGAGATGAATAATATGGATTACCTCTTTTATATACTTCACATATTGTTGGACACTCATTTTGAATACCCATTAAATTGGGGTTCAAAAAGGGGTATATTCGATTGGTTATAAATTATAAAATAGCTATAATATTCAGTTGAAATTGTTGTATTATTAATAACTATGTACTGTGTGTTTTATGTTTAAGATAAGCTTTTAAAAATCTTAACTTAAAACGGAAATATACGGTCAATTTAACCTCACAGAGATTTTATACGCTAAACCTTACCTCAAAAAGATTTTATATGTTCACACATGATACACTTAAAAAATACATGACAAATAAAACAAACTTATAGAAATTACACACGTAAACCTCTCCATACCAGTTCTTTAATATCTTTCTAGCAAGAAAATGCAGTAAAAATTCTTAACAAATGAAAATCTAATAATAAAAAACACACAAAAACATATTCCCAATTTCACTCAAAGTCTAAGATCAACAATTTTAGTTTCCAGCTTATTCTGTTTCCTATACAAAGTTTTAATTTCCTTCAAATTGATTCGTATTAACAGGTGACAAGTGCGAAAACCAGATGCGACTTGACTATTTTCTAAGTACTTGTGGAATCCCATTTAGAAAGCTGCAGTTCCAATAAAGCAAATATTTACTTTATATTGAATGAATTCGATCGCATCGCTGGGAAAAACAGCTGAGTGGTAAAGGAAAAACACTTGTTGCAATTTCAATTGTTGAAAATATTGTTCGTATATATTTTTTTCAGGTTTTCTTTTATATTGTTGATATTGTTGTTTTTCTTAGGAATCTCGGGTCGTTGGGGAGGATTGGACTCTAGTAGCCGTAGCCGTAGGCCTGGTTCAGGTAGCCGGCGCCGTAGAACTGCTGCTGCTGCTGGGGAACGCCGTAGTTGGGGGCCAGATAGGAGGCAACGGGTGCGGAGTAGGCACCAGCGGAGCCATAGCCGGCCGATGGAGCGCTGCATGGAACTGGAGCCAGGTTGGGCTGACAGCTGAATAGATAGTTCTTGGGGCAGGGAGGAGCTGGCACGCTGGCAGCGCCATATCCGCCAGAGCTGGCACCGTAGGCAGACTTGCGCAGGCGGGTCAGATCACCATAGCCCTGTCCGGCAACACCCTCCACTTCGGACTCCTGGTTGGCTGAGCTGCCACTGGTGGGATTGGCTACAGCAGCGGCGATGACGGCGAAGAGGGCGAAGCACACGAAGAATTTCATCTTGAGTTTTGGATTTGGGCTGTGACTGTAGCTGGAGCTGCTGAAGTGACCAAAGGTGACTGATGCCATTCTCAGGTAATGCAGAAGTTTATATAGTCTAAACTCTGCCAAGTTAGCACAAAGTGGGAGCCAAGTGACTTGAACTATTCTTCACTTTCCCTTCCGCTCTTTTTCCCCAGTCAGCACTTTCAATTTTCCCCCAATCGTATTTAGAATTAATTCAAGCAGGTTAAATACAGTCTTTGTAGATTGTAGAATTGCATACTGCACAACGAAGCAAATATCTTAAGTGGGTTGGGGAGGTAAACTTTAAAATATTATACTTGCACATCTAAATAACATATCGTATATTGAATGATATTAAACAATTATTTGCTTGGTTTTTATCAGATTGTGTTTGTTTCTCTTCGGTAACTGACTGTCTATCTATCTCTATGTCTTTGTATATGTAAGTCTGTCTGTATGCACTGCCTGCTTATCATTCTGTTTGTCTGTCTGTCCGTCTCTCTGTCAACCTGTCTGCCAATCTCTCTGTTCATCCATCAATTTAGCTCTCCATCAATAAGTTGTCCAAGCTCGTCGATCTTAGCTATTGTCAAAACTTTTAGTAACACAATATGCTGGTTATTCATAACAGATCAAGTTTTCTCCATATTATAAAAGGCCTTTAGCTCCGTAACAAATAAAATTGAGCAAGAAGAATTCGATTTGCATTTTAAAATGTACTTAAATATGCCTAAAAACTTCACATTCAATTTTATTGTCATATCATAAAAGAAGAAAATATGCGATAATTTTTTTGAAAACGAGTAATGCTGAAGAGACTATCTTTCTCACATTTATTTTCACTCTTCAGGTTTCTTCAGGCTTAACTATGCTGTAAGCATGCCCGTAGCTAGGCATGTGTGGAGAGTGCGCTGCACAAAGGCCTCTGCTTGAAAGGTGCCCCTTGCTATATAGTTTGCAGGGTTTACCTGGGTAAGGGGTATAATAATTGCGAACTACAATGGGGCAAGATGCATTGAATGAATTAGAAATATTATTAATTGAGAATGAGAGGGCCCGAAATATAGATTTCTTAAAAAATACTGATGATTTTGCCAATTAAAAACGAGAAATAGGTAAAAGACTTACTTCATTTGGTGAAATCTTTTATGATCTAAATACATAATTAGTAAAGCAATTACACTAGGGGCCCCAAAAAGTTTTGCACATGCGCCCGAAACACCGTCGCTACGGCCCTGACTGTAATGTTATACCACATAAAGAAGAAGAGCAGTAGTAAGTATGCACAACAATCCAAGCTAAACTCTATAATTTGCAACTTGTCTTTAAAATTTGGAATTATAAAAAAAAATAGGGAAATTAATAACTCAATTATGAATATTTCCCAATAAATTTAATAATACAAATTCTGTAAGCCAAAAATAAATAAAAGATCGTTCAACAAAATTCTCGTTAGGTTTTAGTCAATTGAATTGAACCAGATATTTTTATTGCACTTTTTCTTGAGTCTAGTAAAGATTTTGTATTCTCGTTTCTCGATTCGCTTTGTAGTCCAGGAGTTCCGGGTAAATGGGTTGATAGGGATCTAGTACTGGTAGCCGTAAGCCTGGGGCAAGTAACCGGCGCCGTAGAGCTGCTGCTGCTGCTGGGGCACGCCGTAGTTGGGGGCGGCGAAGGTGGCGACGGGAGCGGAGTAGGCACCGGCAGAGCCATAGCCAGCCGATGGAGCACTGCATGGAACTGGAGCCAGGTTGGGCTGGCAGCTGAACAGATAGTTCTTGGGGCAGGGAGGAGCTGGCACACTGGCAGCGCCATAAGCGCCAGAGCTGGCGCCATAGGCAGACTTGCGCAGGCGGGTCAGATCACCATAACCCTGTCCGGCAACACCCTCCACTTCGGACTCCTGGTTGGCAAGGGCAACGGAGCCACCGCTGGTACTGCTGGTGATGGAGGCAGAGCTACCACTGGGGCGAGGCGACGGCAGAGGCGACGATGGCCACAAGAGCAAAGCACACGAAGAATTTCATATTGGAGTTGGAGATTTGAGGTTTGCTTCGACTGTGACTACCAAATCTGACAGATGACTGATGCCATTCTGGGCCGCCCTTTTGGCTTATATAGTCTGAACTTCTGCCCAGTTAGAACTACTCTTGATTGACTTTGAGTTTTCTAGAATTATTCGGCATTCTCGCTGAGTCGACTGAAAGTGCGTTGTCAGTTCTTTTTGGGGTCAGTTGGATGTTTGTGGTTCGCTTAGGTCTCGATTAGGTTAGCGAATTTTATAGTAGATCGTTAATGGTGGGTGGCCCAAGTCAAAGACGCGTGCAGTTTGCACAATTTTAACCTCATTTCTGCAGAGACTTTGACTGGCCGATAAAGTGGATCAGAGTTCTGCTTAACTTATGCATATTTTAAAGTTTCGAAATTGTCTACAGGTTAATTAAGAGTTGACCTAATTTAAAAGTGGGAAGTAGATTGCAATTATCTTTTATAAAAAATATTGAAAATGAAGTTTAAGTTGATGTAATAAACAATGAAAATATAATATCAATATAGATAGCAAATAAATGTAATATATTTTAAGCTATTGAGTGGGACTTTCATAGTTTTATATTGATAGTATGTATTTATTTATATACAGTTGTATAACCTTTTTCAAGTCAGCAAAGTTGAGCTTAACTTATCTAGAAGATATCATTTAAAAGCATATTATTTTTAGGCAAAACTTCTTTGAAATAAACTAAAAGTATCTCTCAAAAGGACGGAAAAGATAAATGATATTATACAACTGACTTAAGTCGGAGTATCAGCTTGGTACCTAATCTAAGAATCGTTCTATCTACACAACTGAAATAACTAAGGATGCTCAATATCGTCTATCTATCTTCATTAATCTATTGTTATTGAAATAGATTCCATTTTTTTTTATCTCTCCCTCTATATTGTTTATTTCTCATTGCTTTTCTAGTATTTTTCACACACATAAATTAGATATATGTATGTTCCACATTTATCTCTTGCATGCATTGCAAGTGCCAACGACCCACGCTTTTGGATATACTTTCGAAAATTTATAGCATTCGATGCTATATGCAGATTCATAGTTTGTGTGTGTGTGTCTATGTATATGTACATAAGTTCTAAATTAGATATAAATTTCAAAACTGTAACAACAAATGAAAATTTCCACAACATTTCCGAAAATAACGCAGGGTAGCGCTGTGTAGCAGCCACAAATGCCCCCCGCCAACAGTGGCAACCACTGCGAGTCAATACACCACATACTCAGCAACTCACCATCTGCGTACGCACTCGACAAATATTTATATAAATCAGCATACATATGTATGGATATATACTTATATGTGTGTGTGCTGCAGGCACCCGGACTTAGCCTTGCTTCCCTTACAGTCCAACGCCTTTCAACCTTAAGAACTGACTTGCACTCCAGGAACCGCACATTGTATACTCTAGATACTGAAATATTTGACTGGAATAATATTTATAATATATAATATAATATATAATAATATATAATATATAATAATATATAATATATAATAATATATAATATATAATAATATATAATATATGATTGAAATATCTGTTTATCATTTCAAAAACGATGTAGAAGTGAGTTGCAGTTCAAGAGATTAAAGAATTATACTCTTCATAAAATTAAGTTTATTTAAAAGGTCTCAGCAAATAAACCGAAATACACACTTTTAGAGATCTTGCATAGAGATCTTCTTCATTATAATTATAGAATATCAATAGCGACAGATTTAACATTACTGATTGAAAGTCTTTAGTTTGTTACAACTTATCATTTTAATATTCTATTGAACTAACTATAAACTTCATCTAACCTGTATCATATCATTTCTGCATATATTTTACCCATTTCTATAACACTTTAAACCCCGACACAGCTTCATTAACCTTCCTAAAGTGCACATACCCAACTTCAGAACATTTTAGTACTATCGCTTCATCTGGCGTCAGCATTGGCGACGACATTGGCGCTATTTTTGGAGGCCCCGCGTGCGGTGTGGCTACAAATGCCAGCGGCAAATGTAGAATACAGAGAACCAGAGGCTAATGCTAAGGCAGAATTGATCGTTGAGCTCTTGTTCATGCCCCTGACAGATGTTCTTTATGTGGTGTTAAATTTTTTTTTAGGATCGATCTTTTCTCTCACTCATCCTCATTCACTCCCTTACTCACTCATGCATTCACTCAATCATACACTCAAAGTGCCTTGGGCTTCTGAAAAAATCTCTATGGGGTAGTTTTTGAAAAGGCGCAATCTGTGATCTTTGCCTCTAGAAGATCAAAACTGCAGGGCTGTGTGATCACTCCATTAGGCACAGAACACAGAAGGCTACACAAAAAGATCGAGAAATTGCAATACTTACCACAATCGAATGCATAATAATAAAATCGCTTGACTAAAGCGATTTATCAAACCCATTAAAGAGTTAATTTTTAACTGATTCATTTAATTCTTAGTCATCTTGTGGTTCTATATAAAGTATAATTTAATTCTTGTTTATGACTAACATATGTTTAATCAATAAATTTAACGTTCTGTACATTTTCGAACTACTTTATAGAAAATAATGTTATATTATGAATTAATTCCAGGAATAAAATATATGATAAAATCATTAAATAATTTTACTTCATATTATGAATACATTCCAAGTATAGATTACTAAAAGCTGTTTATAAATTATAATATTTTCATTGTATTATTAAAAAACCCGCATTAACTTTAACTCTTCAAATGACTAAACGATTTCATTTTAAACTCTGCAACTCATTCTAGTTATTGAAGTACGTTCAATATTCATAATTTCAGCACTACCTGTAACTGTTAATGATATAATTCGAAAATAGATATATCAAACACCCTCATAGATCATCAAATCAATAAATTTTTGTAACACAAATTCATCAGATCAAACACATTAATAGATCATCAAATCAATCAGCTTTATAACACAAATTCATCAGCTTTTACCCCAATTCATAAGCAATTCGAACCATTTTACAACTTGTATTGGCTTAAAACTTGATCGATCGACACTGTCTATCGATCACTTATAAAACTGGGATCATCATTGAGTGATTATTGTGTCTACATAATGTGAAAAATAAATTGCAAAGTAGAATTGTCAAAGAGCAATTCTTTTTACTTCTTCCAACTCTTGCCCGATCAAACTGATCTTCATGCTCCGCTGACATTGCACGTTCAGTGCTACAATCTCAGCTACTTCTTGTTACATCCAGAAGATACTGTTGAATGCCACTTGATCTTTGACACAGTTTGGCTTGATCTTCACATATGAAAAGAAAGAAACGTATGTCTGTATGTCTGTAGATCATTATGCAAGATCGGGACAGAGCAAGCGCTAATTTATTAACCATATTTTCCGCTCACTCAACAAGCGATTAGATTATGTAAACTACGTCATGCTCTGCAGAAGATCTCAGACAATCAGCAAACGATCAACACCCCAGCCAAGTCTCAGACCCAGAGACCGGGCAAGTGCGTGCCACATGCAAAGTGAGTGAAAGATAACGATAGGGGCAGAGGCGAAGACAGAGACGAAGGCAACGACGAAGAGGAAAACGATGACCAGCTGAGTGCAGGCCTGTCGTCTCCGCCCCGTTGCCAGGGGCTGTGTGCAGACTGCAGGCCACTTTCACTTGGTCATGGTCATGGTCACGGCATGAATACGAGATCTCGGGGCGTGTCGAGTGGGCTGTTATCGCATTTCCATAGCCAGCCCCGTATACCGTATCCCGCCGAGTCGGAAGTCTTTGTTTATCTTGTGCAATTTGTTATGGAATTTGAATTTGAAAATGAAAACGGATCTCGAGAGAAAGACATGGAGACAGACACCGAGACGGAGACAGACATGTAGACTGACTGAGACGATTACAGCTCATGTTCTTGCGGACGTCATCGTATCTACAAACAGACATCCATACAAACATTTAAGTATAATAAATATGGGTATGTGTGTGTGTGTCGTTTCTGTTAAATAATGGGAAAGCGTAGCGCAGTAATAACAGGAAGAGGTGCAAAGAGGCAGCAATAAATGCGATAAGCGGAGAACTCTCTGAAGACCTTTACGGCCCAGAGAAAATGTTGATAAGCTCAATGCAACGGAAATCGGTAGCAACTGTACCAATCGGGGTACATTAAATATGTCATTAAGTTGATTATGTGACATAAGAACAAATGATGAAAGCAAGATAAATTTATATGAAGACATTAACTTTTGATGTACTTCAAATTGTTTATTGATTGCTATCGATCTTTAACAATAATGGAGGCTCTTTAAAGTCAAGACGGGAAATATTAAATTTGTTTTATTGTATATAGTCATATTATTAAAACTTTGAATAAAAAAATATGATTACAATAATAATGGAATGTAAAATGGTATATAAATATGAATAATCTTGACATATAAATCAAGATATACAAGATAGATTCCATAAGAAAATGTGATTACAATATCGATTGAATAGTATAAAATGTTATATAAATATCAATAATCTTGATATAAACATCAAGATGTACAAAAATGTTTATAAACAAAAGTTTTAACTGAACACTGTAAAAATATTATAATACTATAACTACATTACTAAAAAATAGCTGGAGAACTTGCCCACAGAGCTTATTTCTTTGAGCCAGAAAAAATGCATAAAGAACTTATTTCTAAAATTCTTTTGTGTATCACAAGACCAAATTAGTTATGTTTGGGTGTATAACATACCATACAAACCATTTAAAAATATATAAATGCCTTCTTACCTATAAATTGGAACTATTCAGAAATCTTTTAAATGAAATTTGTTGCAAAATTTGAACAAATCTAGAACATTCTTGAAACTACATATGTACATATGTAAATGGAAGGGAATTGGGAGAGTGTTTATACAAATTGTACTATAGCTTAGGAAGTCTCTTCAATCTTCATTGAGCCTGGTACGCCTCTTTCTTACTGTTACACACTTTAGTGCCTTTGTTATTAGGGCATACTTACTGGATATTGGGTATCTCGAAGTATCAAATTACTGAACTCTTTAGCAAAGCAGTTCTCGATTCAATTAGCTTGATGTCTTCAAATTCAAAATATCTCTTAGCCTGTTAGGTTAACTCGTAAACAAATACTTACTTTAGCTTTAATTATCCATTAAAATATAACATAATATCAACCAGATTCAAATTCTAAATTGTTCTTCTGCTGATATCATGAGATTCAACATGTTTACCCCATTCTCCCCTCAAATGCAATCAAGAATCGGCACAGCGTTAAGTACAGTTTATTTACAGTTCAATCTTTAATCGGCTATCGTTATCGCGCACCATTCCAATCGGCCAGCGACAGACGATAGTTGTATTCCTGAAACAGTTCGGGTGCCACGCGGTATGGTTGATCGATTAAGGATAGACGAATGGGAGTCTGACAAGAGGGTGCTTCATAGTAGGGAGACGGTGCAGGGGTAGGAGGTGCATAGTACGAGGCTGGTGGTGGTGGTGGTGGTGCTGGGGCTGCATAGAATGACGGTGGTGAGGGTGGTGGTGCGTAGTATGAAGGTGTTGCTGGTGGTGCAGCTGGTGGAGCCGCGTACACTGGCGCTGGAGCGGGTGGGGCTGCATAGACTGGCGCTTGAGCTGGCGCTGGTGGAGGTGGCATAGGCGCGGGATAACCATAGAAGGGAAGACTCAAAATGGGCAAGTAACCACCACAGGCGGGTGCATTACAAGGTGCTGGAGCGGCAGCAGGAGCTGCGGTTGGAACAGGAGCAGGAGCAGGTGTGGTTGGTGGCAATTCAATAGGCATAGCTGTGGTGGTGCTAATGGGAGCTGGTGTGGTGCTTGGCTCCTCAATCAGCGGTGCCTCTGTCGGCCTCTCGATGATGGGCTCCGTCTGCTTGGCCGGGATTTCAGTTCTGGCACCAGGAGAGCCGGCAGTCAAGTAGATGATGGGCTGATACACAATCTGTGGCAATTGCTGTGAGCCATAGGTCTTTGCAGCTGGACCATAGTCATCATCCACTTGGCTATAGCTATCTGGAACAGGGGCAGGAGCAACAGGCTCAACTGGAGCAGGTTCCTCATAGACAGGTGCTGGTGCGGGTGTGGGAGCCTCGTAGACTGGAGCTGGTGGTGCAGGTGCCGGTGCAGGTGCGGGTGCGGGGCCGTGCTGGAGCTGGTGGTGCAGGTGCGGGAGCCTCGTAGACTGGAGCTGGTGGTGCAGGTTCAGGTGCAGGTGCAGGAGGTACCACATAGCCAGCGTCACCATCGCCAGGACCATTGTAGGCAGGATTAGGCGGCTCGTAGCCACCAGGAGCAGGCAGCACTGGCGCCGGGCCGTACTCAACTGGGGCAGCTGCAGGTGCGTAGTTCGGCACAGGCTGCGGCTGCACATTAGCACAATTGTTGTTGCCCCACAGATCGGGTAGCTTCTTGAAGAGCTTCATTTGCTTGAAGGGATCCAAGTCCTGTAGAGCGTTGTTCAAGTTGTTGCAGTTGTTTAAGGTGTTCAAGGTGTTTAGATTGCCATTGCAGTTGCTGTTGGTGATAATGGGAGGCACAAAGGCATTCGGCACAACTGGAGGCACAAAGGGATTGAGATTTCCATTCGGATTGCAGTTCAGGTTGTTCAGATTGAGGTTGCCATTGGGGAATAGATCGTCCCACCACTTGAGCAACGAACGATTCGTGCGACGCAACTCCTCTCTGGGCCCCACCGAGGTGCCCGCATCGGCCAGCAGGTAGTACAAAGGTTCTCCCGGTGCTGGAATGCTATTGGAGACACCCACGCCTCCATTCTCTTGCAGCGATAGCACATGCAGCAGGCTACCACACAGCAGGCACAGCGTCAGCAAACAGCTGGAGGAGCAGTTCAACATTTTCTTTCTATGCAACTTTAACCTCGCGTCGTGAATACTCGATCGCAACTAGTCAACGGTCTCCGATTGCAGCAAAGGGCCACCACCATTGACAGTGGTGTGATAAAAGTGCAAGCCTTGCACACTTGAACTGCCCTAAATAAGGTACCCAAAAGGTATACGGACACTGCAATTCTCTGCAACAAGTAACTGCCTCATCATTATCATAATGAAAACAAAACATACGCTCGACTTTATCATACCCGCTAACCAACAGTTTTCCTCTTTTATTTATTAAATACATATATATTTATAACTTTTATTTTGAAGTATGCCATTGCAACCAAATGTTCAGACTATCTCTGTATGGCTGTCCATCTCCCGTACACCAAAAATTAATATTATAGATTTTTAATAACTCGTTCAATTCGATTTGTTCTGATTTACATAAAGTGTGGCCGAATTCTTAAATTCATTTTATCTGCGTGCAACAATAAGACAGTTTGTCAATAAAGTTGGTAGCCCTAGCTGTTATAGTCTCCAAGATATAGATGTTCATACGGACAAAAATAGGCAAGGGTAGGGCTATATTGGCTCAGCTGTTGATGCTGATCTAGAATATATGCACGGAGATGCCTTCTTCTGCCTTTGCCAGAGTATTTTAATACCCTTCTGCCTTATATAACATATAATATGTAATTATCATAAATTATAGCGTATTCATATATCGGTTTCTGCCATTTTGTTCTGGGATTTCGCAAGCAAACACCCTAACCGGGTTAATCGCTGTATGGACTCTGTTCCCATTTTGGGCACAGCACGCTCGCTCGCGCTCAGCTGACTCAACTTCAGGTACATTGACTCCACATAAGCCCCCCAAATCGTACCCGGCTCGGCACGATTATTCATCTGCAGTTTTGTTTTCTTTTCACTTCTCTCTTTCTCTCTCTCTCTCTCTCTTCTTTGTTGCTGTCTATTTAAATTGTGTTACGTGCACAACATGGCTAATCGTTGGGGCTCAGACAGAGCCAGGGCTCTTAAGTGGGTTCCTGTTTGATCCGTGAAGCGTATAGCTTTGTTTCTTTCTACATATGTGTGAATGCGCAAAACCAAACGGAAGTACATCAAAGAAAATGTACAAAAAATACTGCATAATAATATTGATAAATACATGTACATATCTATATGGTATCTTTATGGTATCTATATGGCATGAAGTATGTGCGTGTGTATATAAAACACTTCCTTAAGTGGCCACTGGCCTTTTCATTGGCACTTGGCGGGTTTTCGATTGAGCTTAGCGACTGCAGACTGGAGTTATTTATATATTTTCTATATTTGTTCGAGTTTTATAACTCTATGATAAATATAGATATAAATATTGTATTTGCTGATATCGTTTATTGTTATGCCGTAACTTTAAACAAACAAATGAAATGTATTTATTGATTGCAGAAAATATAACTGAGAGTGTATTGAGACACACTATAAAAGTATACTTAGACCCTCTGCATGGTTATCACGTCAATGGGGTTTTCCGATTTTCTTGGGAAATATCAAAATATGCGATAAGGACCCACATGGGTTTGCTACATTGTTTTCACATGCATAAACTATTTATATAGAATACTTATTAAATACTTATGTAACTACATGTGGGCCTGTTTATATTTAAGGCGCAATGTGTTTAGCTAGTTGATAAGGATACAATACGATTGCTGCTGTCTAGAACGGTAGTGCCTGCCTCTCTTATCATTCATTGTCAACTCTGAGAATGAAGATATTGATAAATTGTATAAATTATGAAAAATTTATATTATGTATTCTTCATTGCACAGTCTGCGTATAATGAGTACACTCTTTGTAATTTTCGTGATGATGATCGATGCATTTAATATCTCAAGAACAATTAACTCTAATTTCCTAAGTTATGCTTTCATTTGCTCTTATCTTAAAGCTCTAAGGGCACTTGCATTAAACATGGTTTGTAACAGGTGCGTGTTATAACACATAACACATGTTATAATACATACTATATGTATAAAGACTGTAACTGTTATAAGACTTATGCATCAGAATTGTGAACTTGTGTTAGGTATTCTGTTATAGTTGCATTACTTTTGGCATGATTTTGACAGTGTTTTACTTAAATTAATGATTTAAGGGTTATTTGTTTACTTTTTAGCTAAAATATTTATTTTTTCTTCGATCTCTATTTTTAAGATTTGTCTTTTCAATGTATTATATTCAACTCTCTCCACATTACTCTTTTGTCTTCAATCACTTAACTTAGGTCTTCTGTCTTGGCAATTGTATTCCATTCCTTCCTCTATTCCTTACTTTACAGCTCCCTGACTTATACTTCTATATCTCTATCTCACATTCTTTCTGTCTCTACCATCTAACCTGCTTCCATCTTCCACGCTATCCCTTTTTTTCTTTATCTCTTTGTCCATCAGCTCATCAACTAATGGCAAAAATATTAAAATTTTCCCGCTAAAGTTTTCATTTAATTACTATAAAGTTGTCGCCTTTTAAAGATTTACGACTCTGATTAGTTGCAGGCGAGGATAATGAGAATACAAAACTCATGTCAAGTGTGGACTCTCATTTAAGGCATATATAATTATGGTAATTTTATTGGACAAAAAAGATATAGAAACTTATAGCTAGAACCCGCTAGATGCGCTGCAGATACTTGCGCTTTTGCGAGCTGCTGTTGCTGCTGCTGTAGCGGGAATTGTGGCGCTTTCTCTTGTCGCTCTTCAGCTTCTCCTCGCCCTTCTTCAGCAGCTCATCGGCTGTATCCTGCTTGGACTCTGTGGACTTGGAGAGTGCTGCATCTGTTTCGGACGTGGCTTCCGCAGTCTGCGTTGATTCAGTGACTGCTGCAGCTCCAACTTGTACGTCATCATCTTCGTCATTCTCCTGCTCCGCTTCTTCTACATCAACATCTTTGGGACTCGCCTTGGAGGCTGCAGCCACTGTGATCTTCTCACTGCTGCTCGAGAAGTTCAGCTTGGAGTTGGCAGCGGTTGTGCCTGGCGAGGATGTTGTTGTGCCTGCTGTCATTGTTGTCGCTGGCGTCTGTTCTGCTGGCCCAAAGAGACGCAGACGAGGCTGTTGCTGTGGTTGTTGTTGTTGCTGTTGGTTTGGTGTAGCTCCCAAGATTCTATTGAAGGGATTGAAGGGATTCAGATTGCCAAATGGTCCAAAGGGATTAAGCAAAGGATTCAGGCCAAAGGGAGCACCAACTTGAGGGGAGGCCATGCCAAAGGGAGCTCCCACTTGCGGGGAACCCATGGCAAAGGGTGAACCAGCTGCTGAATGTGTTGCCATGCCAAAAGGCGATCCTATTTGAGGTGCAGCCATGCCAAAGGGTGCTGCTACTTGAGGTCCAGCCATGCCGAACGGTGCTCCAACTTGAGGTCCACCTATGCCAAACTGCGCTCCCAACTGCTGTGGCCTGCATGCCATAACCCTGCTGAGCTACTGGTGCTGCTCCTGGAGCTGGCATGGCCAGGTAATGCGTGGGCTGCTGTTGTCCAAAGCAGGGCATGGCTATGATCACAGGCTGAAAGCTGGGACAACTCTCTGGCGGCGTAGAGCAGGCACGAGCACACGAATTGCAGGCGTTGCCATCAACTGCAGCAGGCGGAGGCGGAGCAACTGGTGCCAAGGCATAGGCAGGAGCTGGCACTGGCTGCTCTGGCGGTGCTGCCTGCGCAACCAGCGGCTCACTGGGCTCCAGGCTGGAGTAGAAGACGCGCATGATGGGATCATCCAAGTAGGCACGAGGCTGTGGCGACGGGGCAGGCGGCAACTGTTGCTGCTGTGGCTGTGGCTGCTGCTGCTGTTGCTGCTGTGGCTGCTGTTGTTGCTGCTGCTGTTGCTGCTGCTGTTGCTGCTGTTGTTGCTGCTGCTGTGGTGCTACGCCAAGCAATGACTCTCTGCTGGGCTGCCTATACTGCGCACGCAGCTCCTCTGGCTGGAAATCCAGCAGAGGCATAGCCAAAACAGCTGCATCCATGTCCGGACGATGGCGACTGCCCACTACAGCATCCTGGTAGGGATTGTGCGCTGTGCCCGGCGTCGCTTGAGGCGCTGCATCAGCATATGCAGTGGGCGTGGCCGTTGCGCCTGTCCCAGCTGCAGATCCGTGTGCAGCTGCTGCTGAGCCAACTGGAGACGTGTAAGGTACTGCTGGCAGGCCATATGATGGCGCAGCAGCTGGAGGCGCAAAGGCTGCATCAGATCCACTGCCAGCGGATTGACCTGACGGCGTTGGCGTTGGCTGCGAGTCGGACGGAAAAAACCCAGCACCAAAGCTGGGAAAGGAGGGAAACGGCGTCTGCGTGTAACTGTAACTGGGCGGGGGCTGTGGACGAGGCTGCGGCTGCTGCTGTTGGGGCTGCTGCTGCTGTTGCTGCTGCTGCTGCTGCTGTGGCTCTGCCTGCTGAAAGTCAGCGCCCTTGCACATGAAATAGGGTTCATTCATGGGTCCACTTGGTTGTATCTCCACACAGACTGTGGTCAGCGTGCGCTTCTGGCGACGCAGTGCATCTAGCTGCAGCTGATCATTGGCCAGAGTCAGCGCCAGTGGCCAGAGCAGCAGCAGGAGTAGCTTCAATTTGGTTGGATAACAAGTGATCATGTCTCTGCACTTCCGTTGTATGACTTCCGTTCTGTGTAGACCTCTGGCTTTTATATCTAAACCCCTGTCAAAAGTGGAACAAGTTAGATCAGCTAAGGTAGATGGGAAGAAAACTCCCACGACTCACCCACAATAATTCCTGGTAAGACTTTTCGCAATCTTCCGTACTTCCTCAAGTTTCTCCTCGGAAAATCGCTGGTTCTTTCGCTCGAAAATCGTTGCATGGAATAAAAACCACTGCAAGTATTCACACTGCCTGTACCTGTTCCAGAGGGTTCAATATGCATTGCCATACACTATCTAAGTCGAGGTATATCAACTACACTAGAGTTTGGTAGGTATACGATGAAATTAAGAAACAATTCTTTGTTGGAATATGACAAATTTATTTTATGAGGAACTTCTCTTCTTTATGGAAAAAGTCTATAAATACTCAGCATTAGGAACATCAATTTAGTGTAATATAATAAATCATGTTTGATAGTCTTCTGGCTTTTATAGATTTAAAATAACATACATTATGAGCTTAAATAAGTTTTTACAAATATATATTAATCTCTAAAGAATATTTTGTACAACTGAGCTTATAAAGCTTGATTACAATGTCTTATTAAATAGAAATCCTTTAAAAAGACACAAGGACTGTTATAAATGAAGAAATAAGTTAAGATTAAATTAATATTAAACACCGCCAGAAACCTTAGTGCATTTAGTCTGCATCATAAACCCTTCCAGCATTTCGACTCCATTCGCTTTTCATGCTGACCTTAGCTTTCTTCACTTTTTGCAGTTCAACAAACTCTCAAATTGCGACCGATTTATGTGCAATCAGCACAAGTAGCTTACAATATATGTACTCTATAAGCATATAGCAGAAGTGTGACATATGATATCAGTTGGACATTATGTTATATGGAATTGAATGTTGTACAATATATTGTAGTAAATCGGTCAGTTGGTCGTAGGGTGTTTGATTTCGACTGGCACTGACCTGTCACAGCAGCCACTCTCCATAGTAATTAACTATATAGCTTGCAACATACTACACCCCATATATTATATGGTAGACAATACTTGCGTGTGTTAGGAATTCCAAATTAGCCAACTCAACTTGGGGCAACTCCCTTTCGACCACAAAACGTCGCTTTCATTTAACAAAAGTGCTAACACTCTGCTAAGGAACAGGGAAAGCTGCCAAGGCGAGGGAGGTAAAGAGAGAGAGAGAGAATGGAAAGAGAGAGACACAGAGAGAAGAGGGCAGTAGTAAGGCCACTAAAGGGGATGAAGTTGAAGGTGGCAAGGAAGGAAATGTCAGTTTCGCATAGGTGTAATATCTATGGGCGCGTGCTGGTTTCTTTTGCCGCGTTGCGTCTCGTTGTCTCGTCACCGTCAGGGTTGTTGTTGTTGTTCCCCTTGTTAGTGTTGTTGTTGTTCCCCTTGTTGTTGTTGTTCCCCTTGTTGTTGTTTTGGGTCTCCTTTGAATGACTGACAACGCCACTTACTCATGCACTCCCATAGTCGCAGAAACAAAGTGGCTAACTCACCACAGCAGACTGACCGGCTGACTAACTACACTGAAAGAAATGCACTATAAATTTGACAGTATCTTCGCAAAGGTTATACCTTCATACCTTACCAAGACTCTGCTCTGCTTGAACTGCAAAACTCTAAACACTTTCTAGTACTTAGTGCTCTTTACTCGTCCTTAGTCATCTCTCAGTGTAGCAAACCGCGCCCTTCTACATAGTACGAGGGTACCCTACGTTGCGTTGGCACACGCTCACCTGCACATACACACACACACACACACAGAGAAAAGCACACGCACACATTGCAATCTTCCCCCTCAATGCACGAGAAGTTTATAACCCACCCTCGCAGACCATTCGATGGGTGCGGTCGCTGTGCGAACGTCATCGACGTCTGCCTCTTCCTCGCTTCCTCTACCCATACTTGGTTCGTTGCTTTCGCAGTTAATTCCCGGTAACTGCCTTATCGCCAGTGTACTTTTTAGGTCGTTCTAATCACTAGCCTGTTAGAAACCATCGCTATATAGAACATATATGTATGATACATACTAGTTTGACATCGGTTAACGGGGTCTTAACTGCCTACACAATGGTATTTCTATTTCTGTCCAAGCTTTCTTTTTGTTCCATTGCAAAATGCAAGAATACTTGACTTATAGTAATGGTTAAAGATCAAGGAGGAAAGCTTGGCATTGTACACTCCTCTGACAAATATGACAAACTTGGCTAGGAGAATTATTTTGTTTTTTTTTTTTCATTGGAACACAATCTCTGCACAAGTTTTTCTTAAATTTTTTGATTCGATATAAAACAAAATTATATAGTGTTATATTTGCGAAAGAACCTTTAATTACTATCAAAGTTTTTAATTGAATTTGATAACCGGTTTATTGTATTTTATTAGCTCTGAGAAATTATGAATAAATTAAGTATCATGGACCTTGAGGAGGATTGGAAGGAGTGTGCCCCACATTTTGTATCGACCACCAAGAGAACACCATTCTTCGAGCTGTACTTAACGACCTTGGTATCGGCTCTAGCTGGCGAGATAATCGCATATCCTTTCGACGTATGGAAGACACGGATGCATATACAGGGAGAGGTCGCTAGCAACTCAAAGGGAGGCGAAGCCGCCAAATATCGTGGGATGTTCAAAACAGCACTGGGTATTATCCGTGAGGAGGGTTTCTTTCAAGCTATACGGTGGATTGTCGGCCATGGTATTGCGGCACGCTACCTTCAGTGGGTACAAGATGTTCTTTTACGATACATTGCGTGAAAGGTTTTCGTATGTCGATGAAAATGGTAAATATCACTGGTCATTTGCCCGTTCCTGCCTCTGTGGCATGTCCTCCGGAGCATTGGCAAATTTTCTATCGTCACCCGTGGATATGATTAAAATTCAAATGCAAATGGATGGTCAACGTGTCCTAAAGGGTGAACCACGACGTATTAAGAACGTTTTCCATGCATTTGGTCAGATTTATAAACAGGGTGGCATTAAGGGTCTGTGGAAAGGTACCTGCATTAATGCAACACGTGCCGCTCTTGTTACATTGGGTAAGAATCAGATATATATATAACTAGATGTTAATGACTGTGACTACCTTCTCTCTCATACACTCCTAGGTGATACATCTGCGTATGATCTGAGCAAGCGAAAATATATGATACTATTCAATCAGCCAGACAATCGTTTGATTCAATTTATGGGGGCCATGACAGCGGGATTTACGAGCGCCGTACTTAGTACTCCGGCTGATGTGGTTAAATCGCGTATTATGAATCAGCCAGTGGACGAGAACGGGCGCGGTTTGCATTACAAGGGTACCATCGATTGTTTTGTCCGGCTGTTCCGCGAGGAAGGCATTTTCGCCATGTACAAGGGATTCATGCCCTACTGGCTGCGCGTTGGTCCATGGGCGATGGTCTTCTGGACGGTATTCGAGAATATTCGACGTTTTCGTGGCGATGAGGGCTACTAGCTCTATCCCTAGTTCATATTATATTTGTCTTTTGTCCAAAAATTGTAAATGAAACAAAATGGATTCGTCTACAGTGGATTTGTGCGGAAATAACTGAATAGTTATATATTTTATTTCTATTGTAAATAAAAAAGATTTCTGTATATCATTTATGCTTCTATTACATTTTTAAAATGCAATTTGTATGGGACGTATAGCGACTATAATGTTTACCTTTTCTCCAAATTTCAATCAGATCGGAACTTTGAACACTGAACACAATATTAAGTTTTAAA